>CM051234.1:33918094-34613927 GCA_027917425.1 Gastrophryne carolinensis
AATAAGGGCCTATCTATCTATCTATCTATCTATCTATCTATCTAATGCAGTATAGAAAATGAGTATTTGATACACTGGCGATTTTGCAAGTTTTGCCACCTACGTGGAATGAAGAAAACATTGTATGTTTTCTTTTAAATAATTGGTTTGCTTTTTATTGCATACAGTAAGTATTTGACCATCTACCAACCAGCTTGTATTCTCACAGACCAGTTAGTTTTTCTTTAAAGCAGACCAAAACCAGCCCTGGAGTTTTTGAAACTCCAGGGTCAGCTGATTCCCTCTCCCCGGGGCATCCCAAACTGGGATGCCTCACTGTGTGAAACCACCCCCTTCATCTGTTTTACTCACCTATCCAACCAGTCCACAGCGCATGCAGGGCCATCAGTAGCATCACTCATATCCTATTTTGACTACGTACGGCCATGCCCGTTGCAACTACATTGCCGTGCACACCTGAAGGATGTAAGTGATTCCATTCAGGTTCTCCATCCGCACATTTATTAGCGTGGGCGGAGAAGCTGATTGAGGAGAGTCACGCACGGGCTTGTTGCACCTGTTTGAACACAAAAAAAAACATTCAATCACACTCCAACCTCTCCACCATGGCCAAGACCAAAGAGATATCTAAGGATACCAAGGACAAAAATGTAGACTTGCACAAGGCAGGGATGGACTATAAGATGATTGTTAGCGCAAATTTTAGAAAATGGAAGCAACACAATATGACTCCCCCGTTATGGGTCTCCATGCAAGATCTCGCCTAGTGGGGTAAGGATAATTCTGAAAAAGGTCAGGAATCACCCCAAAACTACACGGGAGGACCTGGTCAATGACCTGAAGAGAGCTGGGACCACAGTCTCAATTAATATTAATTTTCATTAATAACACAATATGTCATTGTATATTAAAATCTTGCAAGGTCTCCCTGCTCACACCAGCACATGTCCCGGCCCATTAAAGTTTTCTAATAAACATCTGGATGTTCCAAAGTGGACCATGGGGTCATATGAGACCAAAATAAAACATTTTGGTATTAACTTCACTTGCTGTGTCTCGAGGAAGAAGAAAGATGAGTATAACCCCAAGAACACAGTCCCAACCATGAAGCATGGGGGTGGTAACAACATACTTTGTTGGTGCATTTCACAAAGGTGACCAGACAACTGCATCATTTTGAAGGGGGGAAGGATAGGGGCCATGTATCTTGAGATTATGGCCAACAACCTCTTCTCAGTAAGAGCAATAAAGATGGGTTGAAGCTGGGTTTTTCATGACAATGACCCCAAACATACAGCCAGGGCAACTGAGGAGTGGTTCGGTGAGAAGCATTTCATGGTCTTGGACTGGCCTAGCCAGTCTCCAGACCTGAACTCAATAAAGGGATAACGGGGATGTGGCTGCTGCTCGCACATGCGCTGTTGGACCAGGAAAGAAGGCGCCCTTATACATTCCAGGGTCCTTGGGGGCACTTTTTTTTTTTTGTTCTGTTTTTCTATGTAATAAAATGCAAAAAACATATTTGGCAATTTCTAGGGCTAAATTTGCTTTTCTTGCTTTTTTTTTGTGAGCAAATATTTTTTATCTTTTTTTCCTCAGTGCAATTCAGTATAGTTTTTTATCTGTGCGAATGTTACAAAAATGTGCACAGCAAAAAACGATGCTCAATTGGCCAGAGGAAAAAAAAATTCTCATGATGCTGAATCAGCCCTGTTTTCGCTCACAGTTGAAGTGTACCTAAGATAAAAAATACAGACCTCTCCATTCTTTATAGGCGAGAAAACTTGCAAAATTGCCAGTGTATCAAATACTTATTTTCCCAACTTATACCCCATCCATTTTCTAGCTAGCTATCTATCTATTGTAGGGCTGTTTTGCGGGGGGGGGGGGGGGGAATAAACACCCCACTTAAGACAGGCTATGGCGCTAACCTGTTGGTAACAAAGACAAGCTGAGCCTTCGCTGAGTGGAAGAGTGGGTTAAATGTTTGGTGTGCCAGTGCTGCCGCCCAGAATAGGGCCCTTGTAACTAATAGGGAACACCTTTCTGGGACAAGACACACGCAGATGATCATGCAGAACGCAATGAAGAAGTTTGGGAGCAACAACAGAAGATCCCCCATGTGGCACCTTGAGTACCACCAGAGGATACAGCTTGAGTCCCCCCAGAGGATAATTTGCGTACCATCAAGTGTACTAGAGGCTTCATCAGTAAAGGATTCATTTACACAACTGGGTGTTGTGATAGGACAGTTCTGCTTGTGAGGGGAAGAATTTTTTTGTATCAACCCCTATGAATTCACCATTTACACGTGAAAACCTCTCCTAATCTAAAATGAGAAGACTCTACAAATTCTACGCTGCCGAAGTGGGAATCTTCATAGATAGGATATTAAAGGATGCTGAAGCTAAAAGAAAAAATACTAATAAGAGCAGCAATTATAATTAATAATAACATATTAGTAGTTATAGAGTATTTTAGACTTATATTAGATAGTCTCTCTCTCTCTCTCTCACACACACATTTAATATTATTAATTAATATTATAATTAATTTATAATATTTAGATTATGATATATTTATTTATTCTTATTTTTTTATATATATATGTATACATATAAAACTATATGTAATATGTTTTATTATATATATTAAAAGGATTAGAGACAAGCTGTGAGATATTAGTCAGCATCCTGGAGGAGGGAAAGGGGAATAATAAGCGTCATGTAATGACTGTGTTGTTGTAGTTATCTCAGCTGTGTAGGAGGCACTTACCTGCCTTCCGCTGTGTTCCCGTTTCTTATTACTGATCACTTGCAGTTGCTAATTACCTGTGGACTCTCCCCCTAATTACCTGTGGACCCCCCCCCCCCCGGGCCAGTTCTCTAGATTTGATGAATAATTTGTTATTAATCAGTTTGTTAAATTTGTATCTACCTCATTGGAAAACAATCTTTTGCACTTGATTGTGTTTTGATGTTTGGAGCTGGAGAAGCTTTCTACGTTTTGTGTTGAATACTGACTCGTTAGTTGGAGGGATGCGTCACAGTTTCATGAATAACCCCCTAAATGTTTAACCTGTTATAAAAGTGTATAGTGACCCTGCACTTTTGTGGCTCTTGGACCTCTGCTGTGTGGCTCCCAGGATGTCTGGGGTAGGCAGAGAAGTGTGCTGGCTTACTTGTCAATGCAGCTTTTAGCAGGCACTCGGCTCCCTTGTGTCACATTCCTGGAATGCTGGGAAATGAGTGCCGAGCTGGGAGCTGCAAACACAGGTAAGTCAGCACATTTTTCCACCTGCCTGACTGCCATTTAAAGTCCCCCACTTCTGGGGGAGGCAAGTATATTATATTTGGTTATGCAAATGCAGTATGGGATTTCCGGGGCGATCATGGGGGGGCTCGCACAGGATCAGAACTCAAGTAAATATCCAAGGATCTGCTTCACTTTAAGAAGATTCTGCCCTTGATTCACTAAGAGTTGAAAAAAAATCTCATGGTAGTAAAACAATTAATGAGAAAAAAGCCTGAGAACACTTTTAGTGAATCACCAGTTTGGAAGACGATGAAAGTCAATGACACTTTTTACTCCTGAGAAAAGTAATGTTTTACTCCTTTTTACTCTGTAGCAAAAAGTGCCATTGACGTTCATTGTATTCCTATCTGGCGATACACTAGAAGTGAAATTCTAAGGGTTTTGCTCATGAATTACATTTTTTACTACCATGAGAATTTTTCAACTCTTGGTAAATCAAGGCCTCTCTCCAAAATAGCACTTTATGGTGCACGGCAAAAAGTTCTGATTGGACAAGAGCCCGAGCAAGTACCATGGGACTGCTGCGAAAGTATGCTATTTTGGTGACTCTGGGCATTTCAACTAGCAAGGTATGCCAAATCGGGATGCCCTGGATAAAAAGAACACTTTAAGAAGGTTTTCAGCAGTATGGGAAAGAAAAAGGATTTCTCTGATGCTGACAAGCATCAAATAGTGTAATGCCTAGAACGAAGTATGAAAACAGATGAGACATGAGAGAAACTTAAGCATGAAAATCGTACTGTGAAATGATTTTTGGCTGATTCAGAGCACTGGTGTGGTTGTGCAGATAAAGGCATAATGGGAAAGGTTTCTGCCAGACACATTAATCAGATTAAGACAGATGCTAAAATGGCATTACAAAGTTGCAGGTGCCTCTGGAGTCCTGCCAATCTGAAGGTGTAGGGTCCTCAAGAGACTAGAAGTTGTGCATAAACCTACTATTTGGTCCCTCCTAACCAGTGCCCACAAGCAGAAATGGTTGCAGTGGTCCCAAACATACATGAAGACTCATATTTAGTCTTGTGTTACTGATGAGTGCAATGCAACAATAGAAATGCAGAAAGGAAGCACTAATACACACACTTACCCAGAAGCCAACCGGCACACAGATTGTAGATCTTAAACCAAGAATAGAGACACTGAAAAACCATAAATTGGGACTCACCACACACTGGAAATTCAGAGAATGTCCCATTTTAGGGTTTCTGGAAGAAAAGTACAACAGAGGTTACAGCAGGTTAATACACAAGCAACATTACAGTAGGAGCCAAAGAGCAAGCAGATAAGTGGACAACTTGGACACAGGGATCGGAGGGGGGGGGGGCAATGAGCAACAAGGATTAGCTAGTTTAGGGAAGCAGAACAAAGGCTAGCATAGAGGAGACTTGGCAAGAAGGAGCAGCGGGACCAATGAGCACCTAAACTTACTGATACATATACTCCTGCGCCACAGGAGGCATGTGCGTGTAGTCGCGCCCATGACTTTCAACATATAAGAGATGTTGAAATAACTCAACTTCACTACGCTCAAGGTTCCCATGCTGAAAGGAAAAGAGATGTATTTCTCCTGCAGGACAACCATGCCATCAAGAAGTTTAGTCAGGGCGCGGCTCAGCGAAGGCTGGGACATGCCAACAGACAGTGCCCCAAGTCTCTGGAAGGAACCATTCACTAAAAATTGAAGGCAGCCATCCAGTTTGGCCATTCCCCCAATTGCATGCCCCTTTCTTGTGGCGGGGGCCAACCAAGAGGCCAAACCTCTGAGTAAAGCTTCTCAAGAGAAAGGCGGTTTAGTCGGGTCAATTCAAACACCTGTTGATCAGACATCTGATCAACGTCCAGACGATGGCAAATATGCCTAAGCTCTGAAAGGTACAAGGTGAGAAGCCCAAGGCATTGTAGATGTTCATACTCTTCCAGGAACTCGTCATGGTGCTCCGTCATACGCGTCCACAAGCAATCCCGCAAAAAGAGGGTGTAATTTGGGACCGGTAACACACAGTTTTTATTGCCCCGCAAAAGGCAAAACCAGGGCTCAAAATAATGTGCAAGCACAGGCTAAAGCCGTAAACTTTTGAAAGCAAGAGCACATAAACCATGTTACGTAAATTTGTTCATTAACTAAAGACAAGTAGCCACCAGGGGCGGACTTGCTATAGGGAGACAAGGGGAAAATGTCTGTTGGGCCACACTGTTCTGGGGCAGTCTGTGCTGCTACCTTTACTAACACTACCATCTAATCCCTGACTCCCCCCAGCCCCCCATCCTCTTCTCTACTCTACCCCCTCAACCAAGCATCCCCAGCCCATGTCCTCTCCCTAATGATATATCCTCAGCCTGGTTGACTGGCCAGGAAGCAGCAGAGATGCCCCTGGCTGGTCATGGGCAGACCAGGTGCTGGTAAAATCCCGGGCTGATTTTTGGCCCCAGTCTGCCACTAGTAGCCATGTATATAAGTAACATAAAATAAAGCCAGTCATTGTGGTAAGATCAGGTTGTACGTGTCATATTTGTTTTGTCCTTTAGACCTATTCTTTGCAACTGGGGACAGGAGGTACCATCTATGTTCCTGGTCTTTGGCACCTTCTTCTGTGCTATGGATCATGAATGAATGATAGTTTCAGAAAAAAAACAGGAAGCACCTGACATGTTTTTAGGCTCATTATTTTTTTTGACCCCATGGTGGGTTGGCTTCCAAGACTTTTTGCAGCAGGATAATAACTTACCGGCTTCATTGTGTGGAACAGTTGTTTTAACTCTCTATACCCCTCAAACTTTTCACCTAAATGCTACAGCCAGGAGACTTCCAGCAACTAAACGAATTTGCTCTAATTGGATTTGTTAAAGGGCCTGAAAAAGAAACTGATTTTGGATGCAAACAAAAGGCAGCCATTATAGTAGAAGCACGTTGTGTATTTTTAATGTAAACACCAAGTACCAGGCATGTGCTTCCCGGATTTGTTGAATTTTCCAGCAAAACATCCAGTAACGGAGATTAAGAATTAGAGCAGCCAATAAACAATGTGGGTTAATCACTGTACGGTGGAACTGAGGGAAGCCAAGGAAATCAAACCAACATTCACGCTCACATTTGCGTCTCTAATTGACATAAAAGAAGCCATTCTACACCTTTTAGGAATCTTTATGTATTTTTGCTTATTTTCTAACCCACTCGCTGGCATCATTGTAAATCTAAAATTATTCAGGATGTGGCAGCGCCAGACCAAAATAGGGAATTTTTAAATCCTAAAATGAAATGAAACTTTCTAGGTCAAAGGAAGCTTCCGACCTCCTTTTCCTTTAAATTAACATTTCCAAAATGTGGCCATGGATGGTCACCTTGTTAGATACAGAGGTGTGACTGATATATTCATATTATATGGGGGGGTTATTCATCAAGGGATAGCGGCAGGTAGTGCCTCGTAGCGGCAGACAGTGTCTGGTGAATGCAATACCACATTTATCAAAGAGAATCTGGTGAGCGACATGTAGCGTCACATGTATTTTTACAGGTGGCTCAGCGTATAGTGCCGGTGCTCTAGCTTCCAGAGCGACAGGTATTACCTGTTGCTACCTGCCGCTCTCCCATACATTTCAATGGACGTTCCTTTTATTCTCTTTAAACAGGGTTTTTTGTTTTTAATTTTTTTTCTTCTCAAATAATGGTGTGACCTCTCCTGGCCTAGAAAATGTAATTTTTGAAAACCTTTTTGATTTTTTATATTTTTATGCAGAATTGTCATTACAGGTCTGGCATTAAAGTGTTAATGTCCCAGTGTTATAACAATGTCATTCCATGTGTTTTCGCTTTGTTACTGGTGGATATGTGTACAATAACAGACTTTAATCACACAGTGTCAGGCGCTCTATGCTACAGCGACCAGATCAAGAGCGCTGACGCTGTGAGTGTCTGTTTTTTTGTTGAATATGGTGTGAGTTGCGAAGAGTCGGTCGCAATGAGCTGGTGCTACCTTTCGCTCCCTGCAGCGCTGTACTGGTGTTAGAACCCCCAAAATACATCTCATTTATCAATGCTGGCCAGGTTACTAGAGCGACTGAGGCGCCCTGTTACACGAGCGTCTACTAGCGGTCGCTCTAAGTGCCGCTATCTGCCGATACCTGGCGCTAGTAATGAATCAGCCTCCCCGCATCTCCGAACCCAACATTTTTTTGAAGCAATAAAGTACACCAAATAAATAGCTTCTGCACTGTGTACCATAAAGCAGTGGTCCCCAACCAATCTTTTTACTGGAGTTTTACTTAGAGGCCGATTCATTAATAGCGGCAGGTAGCGACAGTTGAGCGACTGTAGCAGTATTTTCACAGCGCCCGCTAGTAGTCGCTGTGCTTGGCCGTTGTTCGGTTGTTGATAGCGACTGAGTCGGTGTGCAGTAATGTTGAATACGGGGTGAGGAGTCGCTATTTGACAGGTTCCGCGATGTATGGGTGCGCATGATAGCGACTGGTCAGAGCGACCGGCTCCCACCATATTCATCAAAAAATCAAGCTCAAAAAATTATCGCGCTGTGAAATGCATGTTTAAACCCCAGAGCGCTGGCGGCGATGTGTTAAAAGTAGTTTTTTAACCCCCAAACCACCATATTTTTGGAAACCAAAAAAAAAAAAAATTTTTAAAGAATTTAGTAATATGAATACAATAATATCAGACCTGTAATATCAATTCTGCACATTTTTTTTTTTTTTACCTTAAAAAAAATATCTAACATGGCAGAAGTGGTCACAGAATTTTTCACATTTAAAAAAAAAAAAAAAAAAACATTAATAACAATTAATTATGAATATTTAAAGATTGTTCCATTGAAATGCATTGGAGAGCGCCAGGTAGCGAGAGGTCATACCTGTCGCTGTTTAAGGTCGGACGCTGGCGCTGTGGGCTGAGGCTGGAATAATGATGAATGAGTCGCTATATGGCGCTATCTCAGTCGCTAAGCAGGATCGGCTTGATAAATGTGTGATTGTGGTGGGGAGCCGGCGTTCTCATGGCGGTGCCCGTCATTACCGGTCGCTCACCAGTCGCTACCTGTCGCTATTCCTTCATAAATAAGGGACGTATTTTCTTACCCACTCACTGGCATCATTGTAAATCTAAAACTATTCAGAATTTGGCAGCGCCAGACCAAAATAGAGATTTTTTTAATCCTAAAATTAACTGAACTTTCTGGGTCAAGCAAAGCTATCGAGCTAGCTGTGTACCATAAAGTGGTGGTTCCCAACCCTCCTCCTCAAGCGCCATCAATGAATGGCAGAATATAGTGGTAATAGTGAAAAATTCATAGATGGATTATGGGTTCCATAGTTTAAAAAAATGCTGTAAATATTCACCATTGAACATTTCCAGGTAAATATTTACAGCACTTTTTTAAAATTGTGGAACCCATAGTCCATCTATGAATTTTTCACTGTTACCACTATATTCTGCCACTCATCAGTGCCCTACGGTGTACCTTATGCCAAGATGTGATGTTTTTTGGATCTCCACAGGCTGCTAAAGCACTGTCTGAAGATCCCCAAAACATTAGCCAGCATTGAGGACTTTTTAAAAAGTGTTTTGGTCATTCTTTGGGCAGTTTTTGATCATTTGTTGAATATGTGTTAGAGATCTGACAGAAGCTTCCGAGGCCAAAAAATATCTATAAGTAAGGAGGATGAGACTCACTTGGGAAAGGCAACAACACCATCTGATCTTTTAGATCAGGGTTTAGCAACACATTTTCCAACTACCACCCAATACAGATTTTTCCAGGAGTGTGAAGGTCAGATTCCCTAAAGACCTATAACTAACCTCCCTTACTTTTCACCCCCCCCCGGTGGCCTAAAGTTCTACCAGATGTTACCTTAAGTACCACCACTATTACTAGTACCGCTAACTGGAATATGACCTTTTAGATCATTTCTGGAACAGAGGATTGAGGACTCAATATAGGAGAACTTCCTTTGCAGTGTTACGATGTCAAAACTAGTCTGCTTGAATGTTGTATCATGACAACAAAGTGATTTATTCATTAAATGTCTTTTAAAGAAATACTCACAAACGATAGTTGCTAGCTAATTGGAGATCTTACAAAATCAAAATAGGTTTTCACAGTAGATGTTTTCTAAAGGCAGAAAACGTATACATTTTTTGGGGGTTTGGCTTTCACCACTGCTATCAGTATGACACTAGTGGGTGGGTTAGGTTGACTTCAAATGTTAAAAAAATTACATAAAATCACCAGTATGGCAAATTCAGAATTTAACAAACGTTCGTACCACTTTAATATGCAACTGTTCTTCATTGCTGCTGTTATTTTTCTGAAACCCATGGATTCCTCACTTTCATGCCAATTGTTATTGGCTAGAGAATTACAATCTGACCTGAAAAATAGGAATAATAGGCTGTGGATAACAGGGGTGAACTTAGACTCTCTGCTGCCTGTGGCAAACAAAAAAAAGACATCCCTCCACTCCTCAACAAAGCAACCTGGGGGGTAGGGAATGGAGGCAGGCCATCACTGTTGAGCCACTAATAGTTGACTTAAAAACACGTCAGCAGTAAAAAAAAAACAGGCAGTGTTGGAAGGAGGTACCTGCAAGAGCAAGCCCTGCATAAAAGTCAAGTCTAGTGTTTCCATGACACAAAGATGTCACTATGACATCCGAGGGTTCCCGTGGAAATTCCTCCTCTTGTTCAAACTCCACTGCTGAAGGCATCTGGAAACCTGGGCGAAGTAATTGTAGGACCTGTGCAAGTTGTACCTTAAAATGCCAGAGACACCTGAACATCAAGCAAGCACCAATAATATGGTGGAAGAATAAAATATTCCAAAAGAAGGTTTGGATGGGATTTTGTTATCAATTAGAGTGAAGAACAAGGAGAGAATGTCATGTTTTTTTTCTTCTTCCTACTTCTGAAGTGTCACAGATCGGCACTTACCTGGGCCCCGGTCCAGCGTTGTCAGCGGTCGGCCGGTCCCAGCAGCTCCTGCTCGGCGGCCGCGCCGTGCGGCGTCTCCTCAGGCGGCGCCGAGCACGGCCGCTCTCCCTCCTCGCGCGCGCGTCATCAGCTCACGTGCGCGCGCGCGAGCCCGAGACCTATTTTCCCTCCGGCGGCGCTGTGCTCACATTAAAAATCATCCTACCTGCACCTAGTGCGTATTCTGAGCCATTAAATATACAAGATGGCGGCTCATGGAGCATCAGGCAGCCTGCAAACAGGAAGTGTCTTCTGACTAAGCTCTGCATTCTGGGATTGCTGTCCTTTGCCATACCCCAGCTCTGGTCTGCCTGTGCAAAGCACAGCTATAACCTTCTGCACTTTACCCCACTGCCCTCTCCTCAGTATGTGATGCTTCTAAGGCGAGATGGCGGCGTCTGTATCCTAGAGTCCTGAACAGAGTTGCAGCCCAGTGAAGAAAAGAATAAAAAGTGACTAAAAACTTAAAATATATAAAGTTTATATGCTGGGGAATAGTTTTTAAGGGTTTAGGTTTTTCATTAAATGATGCTGAGGGTCCAGTTTAATAAGGTGGATGGCTGTTGCGGAGAGTCCTGTTTTTTAAGCCTTTGAAAGAATCCTGATCCAATCCTCTCTCGTTCCATGTCCGGGGACATTAAGGGAGAATCAGATACAGTCATATCTGTTGCCTTAGGAACAGGGTGGTAACTATACGGGGTGCAGGGCCCATAAGATCAGGGATCCCATCATTGCTGCTCCTCCACCTTATTGATCAGATTTGTGCTGTCATAGCGTCATGCGCATAATAATAATTAAGCATCATTTGTCTCTGCTGTTTCCATCTTTAGTTGCCTGGTTGTGAGTTAAAAAGACAGGAAAATGGGTAACTGTATGAGCCATGATGGCAGGAACGGCGTCAGCACCCGGCAAGCCTGGTCAGCTGACAAGGGCCCCATCCATCAAGGGGGCCCACTGACAGCTGGCACAATGTGGTTAAAGAACTGCACACACTTCCTTTCTCTGTCTCTCTGCTCCATCCATCCCTGTCTCTTCAATTCTGCCCCATTGGTTGTATGTCACCTCTGCCTCATCCATCCCTATCCCCCGAGCCCTGACCCATTCATTCCAATTCCCTGAGCCCTGACCCATCAATCCCTATCCCCTGAGCCCTGACCCATTCATTCATATTCATTGAGCCCTGACCCATCCATCCCTATCCCCTGAGCCCTGACCCATTCATCCCTATCCACTAAGCTTTTCCCCATTCATCCCTATCCCCTGAGCCCTGACCCATTCATCCCTATCCCCTGAGCCCTGACCCATCCATCCCTATCCCCTGAGCCCTGACCCATTCATCCCTATCCCCTGAGCCCTGACCCATTCATCCCTATCCCCTGAGCCGTGACCCATTCATTCCTATACCTTGAGCCCTGACTCATTCATTCCTATCCCCTGAGCCCTGACCCATTCATCCCTATCCCCTGAGCCCTGACCTATTCATCCCTATCCCCTGAGCCCTGACCCATTTATCCCTATCCCCTGAGCCCTGACCCATTTATCCCTATCCCCTGAGCCCTGACCCATTCATCCCTATCCCCTGAGCCCTGACCCTTTCATCCCTATCCCCTTCGCCCTGACCCATTCATCCCTATCCCCTGTGTCCTGACCCATCCATCCCTATCCCCTGAGCCCTGACCCATTCATCCCTATCCCCTGAGCCCTGACCCATTCATCCCTATCCCCTGAGCCGTGACCCATTCATTCCTATACCCTGAGCCCTGACTCATTCATCCCTATCCCCTGACCCATTCATCCCTATCCCCTGAGCCCTGACCCATTTATCCCTATCCCCTGAGCCCTGACCCATTTATCCCTATCCCCTGAGCCCTGACCCATTCATCCCTATCCCCTGAGCCCTGACCCATTCATCCCTATACCCTGAGTCCTGACCCTTTCATCCCTATCCCCTGAGCCCTGACCCATTCATCCCTATCCCCTGAGCCCTGACCCATCCATCCCTATCCCCTGAGCCCTGACCCATTCATCCCTATCCCCTGAGCCCTGACCCATTCATCCCAATCCCCTGAGCCCTGACCCATTCATCCCTATCCCCTGAGCCCTGACCCTTTCATCCCTATCCCCTGAGCCCTGACCCATTCATCCCTATCCCCTGAGCCCTGACCCATTCATCCCTATCCCTTGAGCCCTGACCCATTCATCCCTATCCCCTGAGCCCTGACCCATCTATCCTTGTTCTCTTAGCTCTGTCCCATTCATCTATGTTCCCTCAGCCTCCCCCTTCCTCAATGCTTCCCCATTCATGTGGGGCTAAACTACAAAATAGCTCCAATAGGGGGTCGGAGGGCAAACAACCCTTCTTAGTTTTGGCCATACAATATATAGACCCCTGACCCGCGACTATCCACCGCAAAGGGGCCCACTGAGACCATGCCACCCAAGGGCCCACATAAACCAGGAGCCGGCCCTGCATGATGGGCCCCTATTTAACATTTAGGGGAAAGCATTCAACATTCCGTCACATCGGAGCCGATAAGATTCTCTTTCCGATCTCCGAACACCTGTAGGCAATGCACCGGCGGTGCCCATAGTGGCCGCTAGGTGGCGATACAGGGCAAAGAGTGATGACAAAAGGGGCTCAGCACCACCAAGACCTGCACTTCAACCCTGCAACAGGGAGGAGGAGGAGGAGGAGGGGAGCGCAGCGCTCGCTCTCCCATCCCATCGCAGGAGAAATCAGATCCTGCTCACCCCAGAAGATGCCACTGCGTACAGTCGGCACACATCCCCCCACCCCTCCGCCTGCCCCTAGGACAGTGCGATGGACACCGGAGATTTCTGCCTCTCAGTTACATTGTAACCAATGCCAAATCAATGCACTATTGTCTGGCTAGAGCGCGATTCGAAGACGCGGAGCGAGCTGTGGGTTGGCCTGTGGAAGCTCGCTCGGTGCATGGAGGGTTTATGCATACCTAAACGACTGGACATAGGCTATATAAGTTTTATTAAAGTGAACCTGTATTTTTATATCAAGAGCTTTCTTGCCTCTCTTTATCAATCTTTTTATTGTGTATATTGGGAACATTATTATATTAGCATAATACTGTTCATACACAGAATTTAAAGATTACAGACAACTTAAGTCACAATCAGAAGCTTATTCACTGCAGACAAGAAAATCGATTCAAGAGTTTCTAAAAAAATACAATTCAAATAAATTAAAAGAAAAATAAAAACCCCTATGAGGGGGGGGGGTAAGGAGGTAAGGGGGGGGGGGAGTAAAGGAAGGGGTCGAGGAAGGATCAGATGCTCATTAGGTTACATCAAAATCTGTAGGCAGAAAATTCTGATCCCAAGGATTCCACACCTCCCTGAACAGCTCCAAAGTCCCATTGTGAATGGCGGACATTTTTTCCATGGCCATAATGCAGTTAACCTTGTTTTTAAAGGCGTTAAATGTGGGGGACCTCCAAGCCCCAGCTATCACCAGCTTTACCCCTGATAGGATATAATACAAGGTGGGGGACCTCCAAGCCCCAGCTATCACCAGCTTTGCCCCTGATAGGATATAATACAAGGTGGGGGACCTCCAAGCCCCAGCTATCACCAGCTTTGCCCCTGATAGGATATAATACAAGGTGGGGGACCTCCAAGCCCCAGCTATCACCAGCTTTACCCCTAATAGGATATAATACAAGGTGGGGGACCTCCAAGCCCCAGCTATCACCAGCTTTACCCCTAATAGGATATTATACAAGGTGGGGGACCTCCAAGCCCCAGCTATCACCAGCTTTGCCCCTGATAGGATATAATACAAGGTGGGGGACCTCCAAGCCCCAGCTATCACCAGCTTTACCCCTAATAGGATATAATACAAGGTGGGGGACCTCCAAGCCCCAGCTATCACCAGCTTTACCCCTAATAGGATATAATACAAGGTGGGGGGACCTCCAAGCCCCAGCTATCACCAGCTTTGCCCCTGATAGGATATAATACAAGGTGGGAGACCTCCAAGCCCCAGCTATCACCAACTTTACCCCTAATAGGATATAATACAAGGTGGGAGACCTCCAAGCCCCAGCTATCACCAGCTTTACCCCTAATAGGATATAATACAAGGTGGGGGACCTCCAAGCCCCAGCTATCACCAGCTTTACCCCTAATAGGATATAATACAAGGTGGGGGACCTCCAAGCCCCAGCTATCACCAGCTTTGCCCCTGATAGGATATAATACAAGGTGGGGGACCTCCAAGCCCCAGCTATCACCAGCTTTACCCTTGATAGGATATAATACAAGGTGGGGGACCTCCAAGCCCCAGCTATCACCAGCTTTACCCCTGATAGGATATTATACAAGGTGGGGGACCTCCAAGCCCCAGCTATCACCAGCTTTACCCCTAATAGGATATTATACAAGGTGGGGGACCTCCAAGCCCCAGCTATCACCAGCTTTAGCCCTGATAGGATATAATACAAGGTGGGAGACCTCCAAGCCCCGGCTATCACCAGCTTTACCCCTGATAGGATATAATACAAGGTGGGAGACCTCCAAGCCCCAGCTATCACCAGCTTTACCCCTAATAGGATATAATACAAGGTGGGAGACCTCCAAGCCCCAGCTATCACCAGCTTTACCCCTAATAGGATATAATACAAGGTGGGAGACCTCCAAGCCCCGGCTATCACCAGCTTTACCCCTGATAGGATATAATACAAGGTGGGAGACCTCCAAGCCCCAGCTATCACCAGCTTTACCCCTGATAGGATATAATACAAGGTGGGAGACCTCCAAGCCCCAGCTATCACCAGCTTTACCCCTAATAGGATATAATACAAGGTGGGAGACCTCCAAGCCCCAGCTATCACCAGCTTTGCCCCTGATAGGATATAATACATCAACTGCTTTTTCGGTCTAGAACTGTGGGGAATTGGGGCGTTGAGGAGAGCTACCCAAGGGTCTCTGACCACAGATCTACCACATACCTTGCTGAGAAAGATTCTTGACCAAAATCCCCTAACTACTGGGCAATCCCACCACACATGCCGGTACGGCTTTCTTGCCTCTCATGTTCAAATACAAACTGTGTACATAGCGATACAGACCTGATCAGTTATGCTTTTGGAGAACTGAAATGCTCTGCCTCCCCTGTAAACCGGATGGTGCTATTTGCTGCAAAGCAAGGGGTCATCATACAGCCAAATTGTTAGGGTTCTCCTATAACCTACTCCCCTTTTACATCACACAGCCTCTTATACCACTATGATCATCCCTTGCTATTTCAAAATGTCACATACCACCCAAGGGTTCCCTTCACCATCCTAAGGTCATTTATTTAGCCCACTCTGACACTCTAAGGCCACCCTTACCTTCTATATTGTACACATAAAAATAAAGGGTGCACATATTAGCCAAGGGTTCCCTTCATCACCCTGGGGCTACTCATATCTCCAAAGGATCCATTCCTGACACTATATTATCTCTGCTGCCTCCATACTATTAAAGAGTGCCAAATATCAGGTAAGGGTCCCTTTTATCATTCTGGGGCCAAACTTATTCTGCTTCCTCCATTAAAGGGTGGCATATATCGCCCAAGAGGCCCTTTATCACCCTGGGGCCACACACACTGTCCAATGCCCCTCCCTATGCACTATGGGGACTCCCTTATTCTCTTTGCTGCCTCCGTACTAATAAAGGGTGGCACATATCACCCAAGAGGCCCTTTATCGCCCTGGGGCCACACACACTGTCCAATGCCCCTCCCTATGCACTATGGGGACTCCCTTATTCTCTTTGCTGCCTCCGTACTAATAAAGGGTGGCACATATCACCCAAGAGGCCCTTTATCGCCCTGGGGCCACACACACTGTCCAATGCCCCTCCCTAGGCACTATGGGGACTCCCTTATTCTCTTTGCTGCCTCCGTACTAATAAAGGGTGGCACATATCACCCAAGAGGCCCTTTATCGCCCTGGGGCCACACACACTGTCCAATGCCCCTCCCTAGGCACTATGGGGACTCCCTTATTCTCTTTGCTGCCTCCGTACTAATAAAGGGTGGCACATATCACCCAAGAGGCCCTTTACCACCCTGGGGACACACATACTGTCCAATGCCCCTCGCTAGGCACTATGGGGACTGTCTTATTCTCTCTGCCGCCTCCATACTTTTAAAGGGTGCCACATATCAGGCAAGGGTCCCCTTTATCATTCCGGGGCCACACTTATTCTGTTTGCTGCCTCCTTACAATTAAAGGGTCACTCATATCAACCGAGGGTCCCCTTTAGCACCTTCGGGTCATTTATACAGGCCAGGGCCCCTCGCTGACACTTACACTTTCCGTTGCACACTTCTGCAAGAGTTCCTCATATTAGCCAAAGGTGCTGTTCACTACCCCAGGGTCACCCATATGGGCCAAAGGCTCTTCTCTGACTCTATAGGAACTTTCCTTTTCTCTCTGCTGCCCCTATAATATTAAAAGGTACCACATACCAGGAACGTGTCCCCTTAACCATCTCAGGGCCACCCATACTGGCCAAAGGCTCTTCTCTGACTCTTATTTTCTCTACTGCTCCCAAACCTTTAAAGGGTGCGGGGATATATCTGAGTCATGACACGGCCCCATTTAATGTTTGCACCAGGGCCCGGTCACCAGGGCCAGGGTCCCCTTCTACACCCTGAGGCCACCCATTCCACCCTGACAACTATAGGTATTTTCTTATTCTCCCTGCTGCCCCCATAGCATTAAACATACCTCCCATCTGTCCCTCATTTGGAAGGGACTGTCCCTCTTTTGAGTCCATGTCCCCCTGTCCCTGATTGTTCCAATTTGTCCCTCTTTGAGGTGTAACATGCAGATCTGTATCAATAAATGATTCATTTGCCTAATCAAAGTGTTTCTATTTTTGTAACTGTTACATCCTATCTCCTATCCACCCCTATGCATTAAAGGTGCCACATACCAGGCAATGTCCCACTTTATCACCCTAGAGCCATTCATACAGCCCAGGGCACCTTTCTAATACTGGTCCTGGGTGCAGCAGAGAGAGTAAAGGTGGACATAGGGTATTAGAAAGGTGCCCTGGGCTGTATGAACAGCTCTAGGGTGATAAAGTGGGACATTGCCTGGTATGTGCCCCCCCCCCTACAAGACATTTGTGGGCTAATTGGTTCTAGCTCTTCTCCCTAAAAAAACTTTAGATGGCTATGGTCTTCAAGGGGTTAATGGATAGACACCTACCTGTACACTTACCTTTTACTTACCATTCATTGGCCAGACTACCTGCTGTATTATGTTATAGACAGATACACTTAACCTGGTCTTTAATACGGAACAAAACCCATCATGCGGCCTCCCTGGAGTCTAAAAGTTTCCGAGGTCATCGGTTGGCTGCTAGTTTTCCCCCCGATGCATCCCGAATGCCCTTCTGTGTGAAACCCCCCAGGGTGCTGGTAATAACTCACCTTTCCCGGTCCAGCAAGCGTGGGCTCTCGTCCAATCAGAGCTGTGTGCCGTGACTACGTCTTTCGGCAAACGGCTCTAATTGATTTTAATGGGGAGGGCCCGCTGCTGTATGCCCTGCATCCCCAGCACTATGTGCGTGCTGCCTTCCCAGCCATTTAGATGTAGTGGGAGTGCGCACAGTCGGGATGTCAGAGACACGCTCCCCATTCCAGTAAATGGCGTAGCCACTTCAGGTGGCTCTCATTGGAGGAGAGCCTGTGCATGCGCCGTTGGAGCCCGGACAGGTGAGTTTTTCTGGCTTCCTGGGGGGGATTCACACAGTGGGGCATCCCCTCTATCCCTCTAGCAGGGCACGTGCCCGCGCCAGGCATTTGTGAATGGCCGGCGCAGGCACGCTCCCTGTTAGAGGGTAGCTGGGGATGCGGCCACCAGCGCGCTTGGAGCCACTCGCCTTAGGCGAAGATTTAGGCCCTTATTTATGAAGGAATAGCGACAGGTAGGGACTGGTGAGCGGCCGGTAATGACGCTCCCCGCCACGAGAACGCCGGCTCCCCACCACAATCACACATTTATCAAGCCAATCCTGCCTAGCGACTGAGATAGCGCCATATAGCGACTCATTCATCATTATTCCAGCCTCAGCGCACAGCGCCAGCGTCTGACCTTTAACAGCGACAGGTATGACCTCTCGCTACCTGGCGCTCTTCAATGCATTTCAATGGAACAATCTTTAAATATTCATAATTAATTGTTATTATTTTTTTTTTTTAAATGTGAAAAATTCTGTGACCACTTCTGCCATTTTAGAATTTTTTTAAGGTAAAAAAAAAAATTAAAAAAATTGTACAGAATTGATATTACAGATCTGATATTAATGTATTCATATTACAAAATTATTTTAAAAACTTGTTTTTTTGGTTTCCAAAAATATGGTTGTTTGGGGGTTAAAAAACTACTTTTAACCCATCGCCGCCAGCGCTCTGGGGTTTAAACATGCATTTCACAGCGCGAGAATTTTTTGAGCGTGATTTGTTAATGAATATGGTGGGAGCCGGTCGCTAGGGCCAGTCGCTATCATGCGCTCCCATACAGCGCGCAACCTGTCAAATAGCGACTCCTCACCCAATATTCAACATTACGGCAAACCGACTGAGTCGCTATCAACTACCGAACAACGGCCAAGCACAGCTACTAGCGGGCGCTCTGAAAATGCCGCTACAGTCGCTCAACTGTCGCTACCTGCCGCTGTTAATGAATCGGCCTCCCCGACATCAGCAAATTTGGACAAGCGGGAAGAGGTTAATTGGTTCCCCGCGACCTGGGGGGTTTCACACAGCGGGGCACCATCGATCGAGGTGCCCTGGGGGAAAGGACCAAAACCCAGGATAGTCAAAACCTGGGTTTTGGTCCACTTTAAAACATTTTAGGCAAAAAATAAATGTTTTTCTTTTTTTCTCACTTACTGGCCTTGATTCACAAAGGGTTGAAAGAAACTCTCATGGTAGTAAAAAATCCAATTGATGAGAAAAAAGCCTGAGAATTTCACTGTTAGTGAATCACCAGATAGGAAGAAAATGAAAGTCAATGACACTTTTTACTACAAGTAAAAAGGGGGTAAAAAGTTCAATACTTTTTCCAGGAGTAAAAAGTGGCTCGTGCTCCCCCTGGTGGCTGCTTGTGGCTTTAAATGAGATCTCTGATTATGTGTCATATTTTGTACAGTATGAAAGGTGAAACAAAGTTCAATTTAGGTTCTAAAAATAGTGGGTTCTATTTCCCCCTGGTCCTGAATCACCAATGATTTAGAGGCAGGCGTAAGAAGTTTGCTACTTTCTAAACTACTAGTGGGGCGAATCTAGACCACACACTGCAGCTGAGAGGTGTAAGCTATGCCCTGATTTTGGCCACTAGGGGGAGCCCTAATTAGATTAGCAGGATATATAAAAAAATAAAATAAAATAAAGCAGAGGAAACTAAATTTTGAAAAAAATTTGAATGGGGCATATTGCAGCTAAAGAATTATGCTTTTTCCTTTTTTAAATTCTAAAAGACTTCAGGACCAGTCCCCAATTTGGGATGCCCCTCCTGTGTGAACCCACGCGATAGCCCCAGGAATCAGCTACCTTTCCAGTGTTCCCATGCTGGGTTCCCCAGCTTCCCTGCAGGTGTGACACGCTCCCACGCCCAGCCATTCATATAGGCTGGGGACGGGAGCTTGGTGCAGACCACAGGGAAGCATTAATGTGCACTATATACCTGGAAAAAGGATTTGATAAAACAGAAAAGCATAGAAGCAAACTAGTTGTTCACATGCCTGTCTGATTACCTTCAGGCGCGCTTTCTATGTAGGATACTGAAGTGTCAGGATAAGAGATATAAATTCATTCTATCCTTTTGTTTTAAAACAGTATTACTGTATCCATATTTTTATATTACTGCAAGGAGGAATTTCTCACACTTTAGCTTTTGTAGTCAAAATGTGTTTTTTTACTCAGAACTTATGTCTGAACAGCCAGACACAAATAAATAAATAAGGATAAAATGAAACTTTATTTTTCATTTCATTTTTATTACCTGACCTGGGCCACTTTCAGTAAAGGATCTCCAAATGACTTACTTCAATATTCATGTTTTGTAGTATCCAAAAAAGCCTCTTTACTAATAAAGTAGATAAAAACTCCACACGGAATGGATCAAATGATCACAGGTAATCGTATTCTGAATGAAGGCGGCGAGTCCTTTTAAACCCCGCACTGCTTCTCCTCAGCAACAGGTCTATTCCGCTTATATAGCAGCAAAAAGAAAAAGCTCTGCTCTGTATAGCAGCTCCTAAATGTGCTTACTTCTTCTGTTGTTTAAAATTCCAATATTATGTTCGTAGCAGGGCTCAGATGCCGGCAATGTAAATGTCCTAAGCTACTGCCACAGAAGGTGAGGTCCGTAGTAATTTATATCTCTTATCCTGACACTTCAGTATCCTACATAGAAAGCGCGCCTGAAGGTAATCAGACAGGCATATGAACAACTTCTGTTTTATCAAATCCTTTTTCCATATATACTACTACGGACCAGCCATCCGGTCAGGCTGCAGCTTCATTTTACATTTTTATAAGCGCTGTACAACACCTCTTATTTTTTTATATATATCCAAAGTGCACTATATACCGCTCTGATTGGACAGGAAGTTTTAGGTGCGATCGGGGGGGGTTCACACAGTGGGGCACCCCAAATTGTGCAAAGAACAAATACTGGGCTTGCTTAAACTGGACCAAAACCCAGCGTGATCGGCCCGGGAATCAATAAGATTGGTGAGTCGCACTCGGAGATCTGGGGGGTTTCATACAGCGGGGCACCCCGATCAGGGGAAAGGACCAAAACCCAGGATAGTCAAAACTATCCTGGGTTTTGTTTCACTTTAAATCCCTGGTTTAGGTCCACTATAAAGTTAACCTATATCTTACCTAAACCCAAAGCCTTTGAGAGAGCTTTACTTACCTCTTCCTGGCTGAGCTTTCCCCCACTGACTGATAGGAAGCCGCAGCAGCCAGCGCCTCACCTTGCCAGAGTTGCCAACCTTGGAGAACAGTTTACAGGGTGATGCGCATGACAGGGGCGTGGTTTTAGTGGCATGGCTTATTCTCAGGCCTTTGCAGCTCAAATATTCCCCCCCCCCCCCGTTAAAATTTGCTGTAATGGGGGGGGACAGGCAGTGAAAAATACACACGCGCGTCATGTACCAGGTGGAGGCATGTCCTCTGTCTTCCATCAGTGGAGACAAGTGGAACCAAGTTACCAGTAATGTGCTTAACCACCACTCAAACAATGCAAATCCATGGGGCCCCCACTTGCCAAGGGCCCCCCAGAGGCAGGGTCAGATTGGGGGCACATGATGTACCTGAGTGGCGGTGTGCGCTGTGACTTCCAGTCCCCCAGCATACATAGACCTAGCTTTAGAAAGGGATGTATGGGTGCCATGCAGTGGCGTGCTTAACCACCATTCATTCTATGCAAATGCGTGGGGCCCCCCAGAGGCAGGGTCAGATCAGTGGCAAAAAGTTAAATAAACAATGGCACTCAGCGAGCGGGCAGGCTGCACTGAGGCTGCGGCGAGTGAAGGGCCGTGTAACACCATGAGCTGGCTGCTGCAGAATCAGTGCTCAGCTCCATTCATTTATACAAGATACTGTGACATCACATCACATGACATCACAGCAGGTAGCGAGCTGATTGGTGCAAAGCGGCCACTGGTTGCATCCCTGCTCACCTCTAGCTGGGCACAGTGAGACTGTGACCTGCGTATGTTTCATTGGAATACAGTTAGCTGAGCGGTTGTGGTGATTAAATGGGGTGTCACACAATGGGGCATACTAGTTTGCAATACCACATTAGAAATTGGACGGCCATATTGGGCAATTCCCTATGGATGGACAATGCCAGGTTACCCCTCTGTGTGAAACCCTGTCGGCACATATTTGACTTGCGTCCGAAGGACAGAGACATAATGACTGTTTACTTCTGCTACATTACTGGAGGGGAGAGGCCGAGTCGACGGAGGAGATGGGGAATGAATGGACCAGGCAGCAGAGGAGGAGGCAGTGGCGGGGTTCGAGGCAACGGAGGAGATGGGGGATTAATGGACCAGGCAGCAGAGGAGGAGGCAGTGGCGGGGTTCGAGGCAACGGAGGAGATGGGGGATGAATGGACCAGGCAGCAGAGGAGGAGGCAGTGGCGGGGTCCGAGGCAACGGAGGAGATGGGGGATGAATGGACCAGGCAGCAGAGGAGGAGGCAATGGCGGGGTCCGAGGCAACGGAGGAGATGGGGGATGAATGGACCAGGCAGCAGAGGAGGAGGCAATGGCGGGGTCCGAGGCAACGGAGGAGATGGGGGATGAATGGACCAGGCAGCAGAGGAGGAGGCAGTGGCGGAGGCCCAGTCAACAGAGGAGATGGGGGATGAATGCACCAGGCAGCAGAGTAGGAGGCAGTGGCGGGGGCCGAGTCAACAGAGGAGATGGGGGATGAATGGACCAGGCAGCAGAGGAGGAGGCAGTGGCGGGGGCCGAGGCAACAAAGGAGATGGGGGATGAATGGACCAGGCAGCAGAGGAGGAGGCAGTGGCGGGGGCCGAGTCAACAGAGGATATGGGGGATGAATGGACCAGGAAGCAGAGGAGGAGGCAGTGGTGGGGGCCTAGGCAATGGAGTAGATGGGGGACAAATGAACTAGACAGTGGAGGAGGAGGCAGTGGCGGGGGCCGAGTCAACGGAGGAGATGAGGGATGAATGGACCAGGCAGCGGAGGAGGAGGCAGTGGCGGGGACCTAGGCAATGCAGTAGATGGGGGACAAATGAACTAGACAGCGGAGGAGGAGGCAGTGTCGGGGGCCGAGGCAACGGAGGAGATGGGGGATTAATGGACCAGGCAGCAGAGGAGGAGGCAGTGGCGGGGTTCGAGGCAACGGAGGAGATGGGGGATGAATGAACCAGGCAGCGGAGGAGGAGGCAGTGGCGGGGACCTAGGCAATGCAGTAGATGGGGGACAAATGAACTAGACAGCGGAGGAGGAGGCAGTGTCGGGGGCCGAGGCAACGGAGGAGATGGGGGATTAATGGACCAGGCAGCAGAGGAGGAGGCAGTGGCGGGGTCCGAGGCAACGGAGGAGATGGGGGATGAATGGACCAGGCAGCAGAGGAGGAGGCAGTGGCGGGGTCCGAGGCAACGGAGGAGATGGGGGATTAATGGACCAGGCAGCAGAGGAGGAGGCAGTGGTGGAGGCCCAGTCAACAGAGGAGATGGGGGATGAATGGACCAGGCAGCAGAGGAGGAGGCAGTGGCGGGGGCCGAGGCAACAAAGGAGATGGGGGATGAATGGACCAGGCAGCAGAGGAGGAGGCAGTGGCGGGGGCCGAGGCAACAGAGGAGAAGGGGGATGAATGGACCAGGCAGCAGAGGAGGAGGCAGTGTCGGTGGCCAAGGCAATGGAGTAGATGGGGGACAAATGAACTAGACAGCGGAGGAGGAGGCAGTGCCGAGGGCCGAGGCAATGGAGGAGATGGGGGATGAATGGACTAGGCAGCAGAGGAGGAGGCAGTGGTGGGGGCCTAGGCAATGGAGTAGATGGGGGACAAATGAACTAGACAGCGGAGGAGGAGGCAGTGCCGGGGGCCGAGGCAATGGAGGAGATGGGGGATGAATGGACCAGGCAGCAGAGGAGGAGGCAGTGCCGGGGGCTGAGGCAACGGAGGAGATGGGGGATGAATGGACCAGGCAGCAGAGGAGGAGGCAGTGGCGGTGGCCGAGGCAACGAAGGAGATGAGGGATTAATGGACCAGGCAGCAGAGGAGGAGGCAGTGGCGGTGGCCGAGGCAACGAAGGAGATGAGGGATTAATGGACCAGGCAGCAGAGGAGGAGGCAGTGGCGGGGGCCGAGGCAACAAAGGAGATGGGGGATGAATGGACCAGGCAGCAGAGGAGGAGGCAGTGGCGGGGGCCGAGGCAACAAAGGAGATGGGGGATGAATGGACCAGGCAGCGGAGGAGGAGGCAGTGGCGGGGGCCTAGGCAATGCAGTAGATGGGGGACAAATGAACTAGACAGCGGAGGAGGAGGCAGTGCCGGGGGCCGAGGCAATGGAGGAGATGGGGGATGAATGGACTAGGCAGCGGAGGAGGAGGCAGTGTCGGGGGCCGAGGCAACGGAGGAGATGGGGGATGAATGGACTAGGCAGCGGAGGAGGAGGCAGTGCCGGGGGCCTAGGCAATGAAGGAGATGGGGGATGAATGGACCAGGCAGCGGAGGAGGAGGCAGTGGCGGGGGCCTAGGCAATGCAGTAGATGGGGGACAAATGAACTAGACAGCGGAGGAGGAGGCAGTGTCGGGGGCCGAGGCAACGGAGGAGACAGGGAGAGGGGACCAGGCAGTGGAGGAGGCAGTGGTGGGGATGAGGAAGCAGCAGAGGGAAACAAGGCAGCGGAGGCGGAGATGGCTGTAGGGGACAAGGCATTGGAGAAGGAGGGGGCAGCAGGGGACTAGGCAGCGTAGGAGTTCGCGGTGGAAAATGAGGCACCGGAGGAGGTGAGGAACCAGGCAGTAGAGGAGGAGACTGCGGAGGCAGTCAATGAGGCACCAGAGGAGACGGAGGCGGGAGACTAGGCACCGGAGAAGGCGGTGGACCAGGTAGCAGAGAAGGAGGTGGTGGCAGTGGACGAGGCACCAGAGGAGTTGGAGGTGGGGGATGAGGCACCAGAGTAGGCGGAGGTGAGGCATTAGGCACCGGAGGAGGCGGTAGACCAGGTAGCAGAGGAGGAGGCGGCGGACTAGGCACCGGAGGTGCCGATGGACCAGGTAGCAGAGGAGGTGTTGTGGGCTGTAGGGGACCAGGTGGTGGAGGAGGATAAGGCACAGGTCATGGCAAGGGAAGAGGCGCCGACGGGGGAACAGCAGTGAATGATCCGGAGGTGGTGGTGAGCAACAGCCCGAACTTCTATAGGGCTGCTTGTAGCATTTTGCAAACCACAGCGCCCTCATGTGAAAGGGCCCATTTACTTTAATGGGCTGCATTGTTTCGCGACACGCAGTGTTTATATTCCAATGTGACGCAGACGGCTAGGTGTGAAAGACGGCTAAAATTGGGAGCATTAATATTATTCCTTGTGAAGCATTCTGATTTGGGATGCATCGCTGTGTGTATGTCTTCAGCTCTTCGTGGTTTCTTCCATGGGCCGCTCAGCTAATCAGCAGCGCTGGTTTGATTCAGATTTACTTTGCCACTCTGAGCTCAGTGCAGCAAGAAAATCTGAATAGAGCGAGCAACAATGCCGTCTGCATCCGAGCCCACCTCAAGTTGTGGCCGTGCCGACGCTGGCCATTCAGAAAGACCTGTTGCGGGTACACAGCCCAGACAGGAGTATGCTGGGGATGCATCCGTGATATCGAGGCGCAGCTTCAGCAAGAGGGGAGTAAATCAAGCGATCTTGGGGGTAAAGAGGGACACCACCACCCCTCGAGTCTTATAGAATTGAGGGGGGTTGGTTGGTCCTCTTTAAATAGACCATAAACTAACTTAGCTACCGTAACTCTTTTTAGAAATCAGCAATCTCTGGGGTGTTTCACAAACTGGGGCATCCCAAATCAGTATACCAAAACCCTGGAGGAGTTGTTCAAAATCACCTTGAATCATGTCATATATACTATTATACTATATATTGGGTATATAATACCCCTAGTTAGAGAGACACCATGAGACAGGCAGGGACGACTTGGGGCAGTTATGGGGGGCACAACTGCACACAGACTTAGGCCCTTATTTATCAAGGGCTAGCGCCAGGTAGTGTCTGACGAGCGCCAGGTACCGCCAGCTATCGGCGGCTACCGAATCAAGTACGCCCGGCGGCGGTCACAATGACGCATTTATCACGCTAAATGAGGCTAGCGCCGGCGAGAGCGTCAGCTAGCGCGGGATTCATCATGTAGCCGACTGCAACGAACAGCGCTGCTGCTAATCCCATCAAAGCGACAGGTATGACCTGGCGCTCCCTGGCATGGTCCAATGCATTTCAATGGAACAATCTTTAAATAGTCATAATTAATTGCTATTACTGTATTTTTTTTTTTTTTTATTGTCAAAAATTCTGTGACCACTTCTGCAATGTTATTAGGAATTTTTTTTAAGTAAAAAAAAAAAAAAAAAAATATTGTGCAGAATTGATATTACAGGTCTGATATTCATGTATTCATATTACAAAATGTTTAGAAAAACTTGTATAATTTTTCCATATAAAAAAAAAAGGTTGTTTGGGAGTTAAAAACTACTTTACACACATCGGCGCCAGCGCTCTGGGGTTTAAACAAGGAATTCACAGCGCGAGAAATTTTTGAGCGTGATTTTTTAATGAATCTGCAGCAAGCCGTTCGCTCTGGCCATTCGCTGTCAGGCGCACCCATACAACGCTGAACCTGTGAAACAGCGACCCCTAACCCCGTATTCAACATTACCGCACACCGACTGAGTCGCTGACAACAAGCAAACCCCGGCCAAGCACAGCGAATACTAGCTGGCGCTGTGAAAATCACGCTACTGGCGCTCATCTGTCGCTACCTGGCGCTATTAATGAATCAGCCTCTTAGAAAGATGTGGGAGACGCTGCCGCCGGCCGCACATGTGCCGTGGGTTCGCTGGCGGGGTAGGAATATCTGGAAACTGTCCGAGCTGTCACACAGCAGGGCATCTCAAATCGGGATGCCACAGAGGTGGGTATTTAACCCGTCTTTTAGACGCTAGGTCCGGTTTTGGTCCCATTTAAACAATTTAATAAAAAAAAAAATCCAATTTACTACAAAAATACATAGCACACCTCTCCAGTCGAGCCAAGAGCTTACAAAAGAGCATCCACTGCATTGCTATGTTTAGCGGTTCAGGCCGCAATCATTGCAGACACTGTAGAAGAAGACAAAGAAAGCAAATTTCAGGACTGAAATAATTTAGTATTACAATAAATAGTATATTAATGAATATATCACCGCATTAGTAATGTGTTGTACCATTTGAGCCATTGAGAATAGCAGAAACGTTAAGAATTCAGGAAAAAATATGCATCATTATATTTATATTACATGTCTTTTATGTTATACCCTTCCTTAATATTATTATAGATTTACTCATATTTTTATTATTTGTTTTCCAACATTTGCAGTAGTAAACAGTAAAATGTAGTAAACAGTAATACATATATTTTTTTCAAAGCATTTATCAATAATATTATTATTCTTATGACTGTTGTTCTGTATTATAAAATGTATAATTTTTTATTAAAATGAACATTACTAATTGTATTACTATTATTACGCAGCCGTGGCTCGTGCATGTGCCGTTGGAACGAGAGGAAGGTAGGTTTTTTAGGGGACTTGGGGGGTTCCACAAAGATCTGGATGCCCTGAGGGGAGGGAATCAGGCGGCCCCTGGAGTCCTTTCGATTCCAGGGCCACTTTTGGTCCTAATAAGAATATATTAATATACAATATGCATAAAATAAGTGTTAGATGTAAGGAAATAATAATACTATAAATTGTATTGCTATTACAATTTTTTGTATTATAAATTATAACATTAATTAGTAACATTACTGTATTGATGTTCAAATGAAATGTGTGTTTGTAGTGCACAATAGATCCAGGCAGGGGGCAGGGGGTGGGATGCAGCATGGCAACTGTAAGGAGCAGATTGTTAATAGTATCTGCGTATCAAGTGAGTAAAGTATTACATTAATACTATTGTTACTGTTTATTAAAAAAGCACCATCATTTCCATGGCAATGTACAATGTGGAATTACAAGCAGGGCAAAACAAATAACTTACAATACATCAACCTTATGAGCTTCGGGGGCTAGGGTTCTTTGGCTTGTGGGTACAATGGGGCTGGGTACAGGGGTCTGACAGGGAGACTAAGGGGACACATATTAAATGTGGGTGTTAAAAGCAGCATCCCAACTGCCCCCAAAGCATTGCAGCCCCACCGGGCATTGTCGGTCTCTCTATGGCCAATTCCCCTCTGGTGGGAGGAAGAATGAAGCCAGAAAGCTACTCCATTGTGGTCAGTGTTGGGCTGGCCCACTAGAGCAGCAGAGGATCCTCCGGTGGGCCCCAGGCACTGACCCAGGATCACCATTAGGTCAGTACAAGCTATCCAAGACTGACCCAGTGTTTCTGACTTGCTTAGAGTACTCTTGAAGTTTGTTATTCCTTAAGGAGGTTACATTTGTTATCGGGTCAATAAACAACATTTAGTACATTTAGTATTATTACAATCCAATTATGTTTTAGCTAAAGGGTCTCTGGTGAGCCCCAAGAATGATTTCCTCTGGTGGCCCCAAGAATGATTTCCTCTGGTGGCCCCAAGAATGATTTCCTCTGGTGGGCCCCAAGAATGATTTCCTCTGGTGACCCCAAGAATGATTTCCTCTGGTGGCCCCAAGAATTATTTCCTCTGGTAGGCCCCAAGAATAATTTCCTCTGGTGGCCCCAAGAATTATTTCCTCTGGTAGGCCCCAAGAATAATTTCCTCTGGTGGCCCCAAGAATTATTTCCTCTGGTAGGCCCCAAGAATGATTTCCTCTGGTGGCCCCAAGAATTATTTTCTCTGGTGACCCCAAGAATGATTTCCTCTATTGTGTCCCAAGAATGATTTCCTCTGGTGGCCCCAATAATGATTTCCTCTATTAGGTCCCAAGAATGATTTCCTCTGGTGGGCCCCAAGAATGATTTCCTCTGGTGGCCCCAAGAATGATTTCCTCTGGTGGGCCCCAAGAATGATTTCCTCTATTGTGTCCCCAAGAATGATTTCCTCTGGGTGCCCCAAGAATGATTTCCTCTATTGGGTCCCAAGAATGATTTCCTCTGGTGGGCCCCAAGAATGATTCCCTCTATTGTGTCCCAAGAATGATTTCCTCTATTGTGTCCCAAGAATGATTTCCTCTATTGGGTCCCAAGAATGATTTCCTCTGGGTGCCCCAAGAATGATTTCCTCTGGTGGCCCCAAGAATGATTTCCTCTATTGTGTCCCAAGAATGATTTCCTCTGGTTGCCCCAAGAATGATTTCCTCTGGTGGCCCCAAGAATGATTTCCTCTGGTGGGCCCCAAGAATGATTTCCTCTATTGTGTCCCCAAGAATGATTTCCTCTGGGCGCCCCAAGAATGATTTCCTCTATTGGGTCTCAAGAATGATTTCCTCTGGTGGGCCCCAAGAATGATTTCCTCTATTGTGTCCCAAGCATGATTTCCTCTATTGTGTCCCAAGAATGATTTCCTCTATTGGGTCCCAAGAATGATTTCCTCTGGGTGCCCCAAGAATGATTTCCTCTGGTGGCCCTAAGAATGATTTCCTCTATTGTGTCCCAAGAATGATTTCCTCTATTGTGTCCCAAGAATGATTTCCTCTGGTGGCCCCAAGAATGATTCCCTCTATTGGGTACCAAGAATGATTTCCTCTATTGGGTCCCAAGAATGATTTCCTCTGGTGGGCCCAAGGTGCTCCAGTCTGACCTTGATGGTGGTACATTATTATAGTAGTAACATTGTATAGTAGTGATATACTAGTGGGGGTAATAGTGAATGGAACATGTAATGTACTGTATTCTGTAATAGTAGTAGTTGTGAAGGCACCAGATGAAGAAGTAGAATTGAAAGGATTGTCTGGGCTAAGTGTAAAAACAAATCATTGTTTGATTACCTACCAAAAAGATGATTAATCTTAGTGTGCTGCTGAATAAAGCTGCTTTTCCTTTAGCCCAGACTATGGTTTTTATTTATTCATGACCACCTTTTCTTAGCATTCAAAGGTGGACCTACCTTCACCCATCTTGCATTGGAACGTGCAGGACACACCAATGCTTGTGTGTGCAGGGAAGGATAGCTGCTGCCGGCTTTGTTTGTCTGTCTCTATGCTGCTTCTTTGCAGGGTTGCACTGGAGCACCTTTGGCCCACCAAAGGAAACCATTATTGGGACGCACAAGAGGAAATCATTCTTGGGGCTCACCAGAGGAAACCATTCTTGAGGCCCTGCCAGAGGAGTTAATCTTTGGGGCCCACCAGAGGAAACCATTCTTGAGGCCCTGCCAGAGGAGTTAATCTTTGGGGCCCACCAGAGGAAGCCATTCCTGAGGCCCACCAGAGGAGTTAATCTTTGGGGCCCACCAGAGGAAACCATTCTTGAGGCCCACCAGAGGAGAAAATATTTGGGGCCCACCAGAGGAAACCATTCTTGAGGTCCACCAGAGGAGTTAATCTTTGGGGCCCACCAGAGTAAATCATTCTTGGGGCTCACCAGAGTAGATCTTTGGGGCCCATCAGCAGTGGCGTGCTTCGCCACTATGCAACCTATGGAATTTCATGGGGCCCCCACCTCTCAGGGGCCCCCCAGAACTCTGCTGAAGAGCGGAAGTGTCTGGCATGTAACGGGGTGGTGATGCTGTCAGTGCTGAGGCTACATGAGAAAGAAAGCTGCTTCCCTTCATCATTTGTTCCTCATTAATATTTTATTATATAAAAATTCCTTTGATGAGGGCCCTCAGACACAACTTAGCATGGGGCCGCAGAAATGAGAAGCCCGCCTCTGCCCATCAGAGGAAATCATTTTTGTTGCTTACCAGAGGAGATTATCTTTAAGGCCAACCCTAGACGAGCTCCTAGACAAAGGGACGGGAGTGGGTCTGAGCGTGCTGATTGGATGAGAAGCCATGAAGGCATGGTAAGACTGGGGAAGGGTAAGTCAGATCGGTCAACCTGTGGGGTTTCACACAGCGGGGCACCCCCGATTGGGGATAAACATTACCTAATAGTAGTAATAGAGGTGAAGCAACTATCAGTAACATTGCTCTGAAGTCACCTCCTCCAGCAGTGTAATAGTAGACCAGTACAAGCACAAAGCAGTAATAGAAACACAGAGCAGCTACAGATATGTGGCCAACCCTTTATCCAGCAATGGTGGTAACATGTATCAGTTGTAATTAGTGTTGGGCGAAAGTTCCAAATCCGAACACAGACACAGTGTTCGAGTACGGCGTTCGGCCCGAACCCTGATGCAGAGGGTACAGCAGGAAGCGGCTGGACACTTACTTGAGCAAGGCCAGGGCTCTGGAAAGATGTCCGCCGCTCCCATGAGTGAGGCTACTTGGAGCCCACCAGAGGGAATCATTCTTGGGGCCTCCAGAAAAAATCATTCTTGGGGCTCACCAGAGGAAATCATTCTTGGGGTCCACCAAAGGAAATAATTCTTGGAGCTCACCAGAGGAAATCATTCTTGGGGCCATCAGAGGAAATCATTCTTGGGGTCCACCAAAAGAAATAATTCTTGGGGCTCACCAGAGGAAATAATTCTTGGGGCTCACCAGAGGAAATCATTCTTGGGGCTCACCAGAGGAAATCATTCTTGGGGCCACCAGAGGAAATCATTCTTGGGGTCCACCAAAAGAAATAATTCTTGGGGTTCACCAGAGGAAATAATTCTTGGGGCCACCAGAGGAAATCATTCTTGGTGCCACCAGAGGAAATCATTCTTGGGGCCACCAAAGGAAATCATTCTTGGAGCCACCAAAGGAAATCATTCTTGGGGCCACCAGAGGAAATCATTCTTGGAGCCACCAGAGGAAATCATTCTTGGGGCCACCAGAGGAAATCATTCTTGGAGCCACCAGAGGAAATCATTCTTGGGGCCACCAGAGGAAATCATTCTTGGAGCCACCAGAGGAAATCATTTTTGGAGCCACCAGAGGAAATCATTCTTGGGGCCACCAGAGGAAATCATTCTTGGGGCCACCAGAGGAAATCATTCTTGGAGCCACCAGAGGAAATCATTCTTGGAGCCACCAGAGGAAATCATTCTTGGGGCTCACCAGAGGAAATCATTCTTGGAGCCACCAGAGGAAATCATTCTTGGGGCCACCAGAGGAAATCATTCTTGGAGCCACCAGAGGAAATCATTTTTGGAACCACCAGAGGAAATCATTCTTGGGGCCACCAGAGGAAATCATTCTTGGGGCCACCAGAGGAAATCATTCTTGGGGCCACCAGAGGAAATCATTCTTGGAGCCACCAGAGGAAATCATTCTTGGAGCCACCAGAGGAAATCATTCTTGGAGCCACCAGAGGAAATCATTCTTGGAGCCAGCAGAGGAAATCATTCTTGGGGCCACCAGAGGAAACCATTCTTGGAGCCACCAGAGGAAATCATTTTTGGAGCCACCAGAGGAAATCATTCTTGGGGCCACCAAAGGAAATCATTCTTGGGGCCACCAGAGGAAATCATTCTTGGGGCTCACCAGAGGAAATCATTCTTGGAGCCACCAGAGGAAATCATTCTTGGGGCCACCAGAGGAAATCATTCTTGGGGCCACCAGAGGAAATCATTCTTGGGGCCCACCAGAGGAAATCATTCTTGGGGCCACCAGAGGAAATCATTCTTGGAGCCACCAGAGGAAATCATTTTTGGAGCCACCAGAGGAAATCATTTTTGGAGCCACCAGAGGAAATCATTCTTGGGGTCACCAGAGGAAATCATTCTTGGGGTCCACCAAAGGAAATAATTCTTGGGGCTCACCAGAGGAAATAATTCTTGGGGCCACCAGAGGAAATCATTCTTGGGGCCACCAGAGGGAATCATGCTTGGGGCCACCAGAGGAGATCATTCTTGAGGCCTACTCCTAATCTAAAACACAATTAGATGAATAATAAAAAGTGTGATGTTTATTATCCAAATAAAAATGTAACATGTAAATCACAGAACACTCCATGTAAACTAGGAATACTGTGTTTGCTTTGGATCTCCAGTACTACCCTGATGGTGGCCATGGGTCAATACCCGGGGCCCACTGGAGAACACACTGATGCTCTGGGGGGCCAGTTTGACAATGTAGTAATAATGGTAATAGGGCTGCAGGGAGACACACTGCTACAGATTAGCAATATAGCATAGTAGTAGTAAATGTTGGTGGTGAAATGGAATACAATGCTTTAGCACAGTAGTAGAGTACTTCAGATTAGTAGTGTGAGCAGTACTCATAAAAGGTGTAGTAACTCCAGTAAGCCGGTATTGGTTGTAATATGAACAGTACTAGTCCAGTGTTAGTAGAGCAGTACTAGTAATAGTTGTGGGTAGGGTAAGATTAAGTGGCAGTGTCACTGAACAGCACTAGTGCTTTTTAGTATTAGTAACAGAGGTTTAGTACCATGACAGTGCTGCAGTATTTTAGTAGTCTATACTATTAGTGTCTGTAAGCAATGTAATGAGATCTACGAACAGTGCTTGAGTTCCTTTGTAGAGTACAGTAATATAGTAAAAGTAATAGCAATAGTAGTATTGACAGCAGCTGTGGTCAGATATGGTGTCTGAGCCCAGCGCAGTAGTAGCAGCAGCAGCCAGAGGTGCAGTGAGATAGAATGGCGGAGCTGTGTTGCAGTAGTAGCGCTGTAGTTATATTAGCAGCAACAGCAGCTGTAGTAGAATACAGTGACAGAGCTAAGAAGGCATAATAGTCAGTAGAAATAGTTACAGGTGCCACAAGATCCCAGGACAGTGCCATAGTAAATACAGTAGCAGCAGTAAAATACAGAGAAACAGAGATTACCTGTAGTATAGTTATAGTAGGGGCAGCAATTACAGGCACAGTGACATACAGTAGAGGCACTGTGGAGCAGTAGTAGTCCATGAAAGTAGTTGTAACAGCAGTTCACAGCAATATAAAAACAGTAGAGGTGCTGTGGAGCAGTAATAGCATGTAGTAGTAGTAACATAGTAGCAGTAGCATTTAGAGGTTCAGTAGGATACAGCAGCAGAATGGTGTAGCAGTAGTTATCCATAGCATTATAGCAGTCAAAATGCAATAATATACTGTACGTGCTTATTGTATAGTAGTAATAATAATAGCAATGAGACACACTTGGAAATAGACCATATTAACTATGTAACAATGTATGTAAGGATACAAAGATGCAGTAGCAGTATAGTGGAGCACACATGGCCCATTGCAGGGTAGCAGCAGGAATAAGAGAAACAGTAGGATACAGTGGCACTACTATGGAGAAGAAATTGCCTATAGTATCATGGCAGAAGAAATTAAAGAAACAGTAAGATAGAGGGACAGAAATGTTCTGTAGTATGGTAGAAATAGAAATTAGTGGAACAGTGAGGTATAGTAGCAGTACTATGGTGAAGAAATTGGCTATAGTATGTTAGCAGTAGAAATTAGAGAGACATTAAGATGCAGTAGCAGTAAAATGGAGAAGACATTGCCTATAGTATGTAGTGGCAGAATTTGCCTATAGTAGGGTTGCAGAATAAATTAGAGGAGCAGTAAGATACAGTAGCAGAAAAATATCCATAGTATGATAATAGTAGAAATTAGAGGCACAGTAAGATACAGTAGCAGTAAATAGGGGAAAAACTTGCCTATAGTATATTAGTAGGAGAAACTAGAGAAACAGTAATGTACAGTAGCAATACTGTGAAGCATCATTTGCCTGTAGTGTGGTAGTAGCAGAAATTACCTATATCATAGTAATAGTAGAAATTAGAGGCACATTAAGCTACAGTAGCAGTAAATAGGAGAAGAATTTGCCTATAGTATATTAGTAGGAGAAACTAGAGAAAAAGTAATGTACAGTAGCAGTAAATAGGGGAAGAACTAGCTTAAAGTATATTTGTGGGAGAAACTAGAGAAACAGTATGCAATACTGTGAAGCATCATTTGCCTGTAGTATGGTAGTAGCAGAAATTACCTATAGCATAGCAATAGTAGAAATTAGAGGCACATTAAGCTACAGTAGCAGTAAATAGGAGAAGAACTTGCCTATAGTAAATTAGTAGGATAAACTAGAGAAACAGTAATGTACAGTAGCAATTCTGTGAAGCATCATTTGCCTGTAGTATGGTAGTAGCAGAAATAACCTATATCATAGCAATAGTAGAAATTAGAGGCACATTAAGCTACAGTAGCAGTAAATAGGAGAAGAACTTGCCTACAGTAAATTAGTAGGAGAAACTAGAGAAACAGTAATGTACAGTAGCAATACTGTGAAGCATAATTTGCCTGGAGTATGGTAGTAGCAGAAATTACTTATAGTATGGCAATAGTAGAAATTAGAGAAACATTAAGATACAGTATCTGTATGGTGAAGAAGACATTACATATAGTATGGTAGTAGCAGAATTTGCCCATAGTAGGGTTTCAGTAGAAATTAGAGGAACAGTAAGATACAGCAGCAGTAAACAGTGAAATAATTTGCCTATAGTATATAAGTGGGAGAAACTAGAGGAACAGTAATGTACAGTAGCAGTACTGTGAAGCATCATTTGCCTGTGGTATGGTAGTAGAAGTAGCATTTAGTGGCACAGTTATGCACAGTAGCAGTACTGTGGAGCAGTAGTGGATCATTGTAGTAGAAGCAGTTAGAGGAGCAGGGGTGTACATAGGATTTACAAGGCCCCATAGCAAAGGTCAGAGTGGGCTTAATAACTTAAAACAGACCTTCAGTCAAAAAATCTAAGCTTAGTAAATTGCCCCTAAATCTCCTCTGTGGCAATCAGTGACATAAGCTTATTGAGAGGTATTAACACCATGTTTGGAATGGCAGGCAGATTCTGCACTCTTGTTCATGGCAGCGGCCATCTTGCCACACACATGAAGGAGCTGATTCTGAAAAAACAAGTCTGTCAGTCAAAATAGCTATATATCTCTATGCAGAAGTAGTAAGTCTTCAGTGGTAATGACTCATCATTAAATAAAATATATTGTATATATAGTATACCCTGACTGAGTGTTTTTGCAATAGAGATACATTGTAACCACTTCCCTCACGGGGAGGCCGATTCATTAATAGCGCCAGGTAGCGACAGATGAGCGACTGTAGCGTGATTTTTTAAGCGCCAGCCAGTATTCGCTGTGCTTGGCCGGCGTTTGCTTGATGACAGCGACTCAGTCGGTGTGCGGTAATGTTGAATACGGGCTGGGGGGTCGCTGTTTCACAGGTCCAGCGTTGTATGTGAGCGCCTGACAACGAATGGCCAGAGCGAACGGCTAGCTTCATATTCATCAACAAATCACGCTCCGAATGTGCTGTCGCTGTCCATTCCTTGTTTAAACCCCAGAGCGCTGGTGGCGATGTGTATTAACTAGTTTTTAACCCCTAAACAACCATATTTTTTGAATGTAACATTATACATGTTTTTAGAATCATTTTGTTATATGAATACATTAATCTCAGACCTGTTAGATCAATTCTGCACATATTTTTTTTTTTACTTAAAAATAAATCCTAACATTGCAGAAGTGGTCTCCAATTTTTTGACATTAAAAAAAAAAAAAAAAAAAATTAATACCAATTAATTATGATTAATTATAGATTGCTCCATTGAAATGCATTGGACATCGCCAGGGAGCGACAGCTCATACCTGGCGCTGTGAGGGAATTTGCAGCGGCGCTGTTCGGTCCAGGCGGCTTCATGATGAATGCCGCGCTAGCCGTCGCTCTCGCCGTCGCTAGCCTCATTTTGCTTGATAAATGCGTCATTGTGACCGCCGCCGGGCGTACTTGAGTCGGTAGTCGCCGTTAGCTGCCGCTACCTGGCGCTCGTCAGACACTACCTGGCGCTATCGCTTGATGAATAAGGGCAACAGTTTTCTTATGCTACATTAGCTGTTTATTCAGTGTCTGCCTGTGTGGAATCTGACAGGCAAGCTGCTCCTTGTCTGAGGCTTATATCTCTCATAATTTGGTGTGAGTTGCTGCTGGCACAGCACCCCCCTAATTCTCATGTGTAAGCAGGACAATCAGGTGTGTGTCAAGATGGCTGCCCCCATGTAATTCAAGAGTGATTAATCTTTATGTCCATCCACAACATCTGCATGGGGTTAAGCCCTCTCAAACTGCTTATGCCACTGATCACAAAAGGAGAAGCAATTTACTAAACTTTTATTTGTTATTTTGACTGGAGGTCCACTTTAACCACCAGCAATAAAGCATTGAAGCGCTGGGACTGTGGACTTGTTTCCCAAGGGGTTTAATTAATATAGTGGCAACAATCTGCTTGCATCACCCTGCAGAACCTACAGTGCTCCCGGTGCGCCAACACTGCATATTGCTGTGTCTCCAGTCCGATGCTGCTGCCACAGGTGGTGCAAGTCCAGTGGATTCAGTTGCATTGGGCCCCCTTCTGCCTTGGGCCTGGTAGCAGTTGCCTCCCCTGCCTCTATGGTATTTATGCCCATAGAGAATAGGTGCTGTATTAGTAGTAGTCCAGAGCAAATAGTTTTAGCTGTGATAAAAGGACCATTCTGTGGTGTAGTAATAGCAGGTGAAAGCAAACAGCAGCAGTAGAATAAAGTGGAGCAGCAATTCCTTAAAGTATAGCAGTAGCATTGATTATTGGTTCAGCAGGATACACAAGTGAGACAGTAAATTAATTGAAGTCTTTACAACTTGTGGTAGTCAGAGGTGCGGGGATATACTGTACAGTGGCAGTGCTAGGAAAAAGCAAAATCCTATAATAATAATAATAATAATTAGTAATAGTAGTAGCAGCAATCAGATACAGTACAGTGAATCAGTTTGTAGCAGTTGTAGTAGCGGCAGTGGGAAGTGCAGGATCGTGGCTCAGTATTAGAGGCCGATTCATTAATAGCGCCAGGTAGCGACAGATGAGCGACTGTAGCAGTATTTTCACAGCGCCCGCTAGTAGTCGCTGTGCTTGGCCATTGTTCGGTTGTTGACAGCGACTCAGTCAGTTTGCAGTAATGTTGAATATTGGGTGAGGAGTCGCTATTTGACAGGTTCCGCGCTGTATGGGAGCGCATGATAGCGAATGGCCATAGCGAACGGCTCCCACCATATTCATTAACAAATCACGCTCAAAAAATTCTCGCGCTGTGAAATGCATGTTTAAACCCCAGAGCGCTGGCGGCGATGGGTTAAAAGTAGTTTTTTAACCCCCAAACAACCATATTTTTGGAAACAAAAAAAAAACAAGTTTATAAAATCATTTTGTAATATGAATACATTAATATCAGACCTGCAATATCAATTCTGCACAAATTTTTTTTTTATTTTTTTTTTTACCTTAAAAAAAAAATCTAACATGGCAGAAGTGGTAACAGAAATTTTCACATAAAAAAAAAAAAAAAATTATTAACAATTAATTATGAATATTTAAAGATTGTTCCATTGAAATGCATTGGAGAGCGCCAGGTAGCGAGAGGTCATACCTGTCGCTGTTCAAGATCGGACGCTGGCGCTGTGGGGTGAGGCTGGAATAATGATGAATGATTCGCTATCTGGCGCTCTCTCAGTCGCTAAGCAGGATCGGCTTGATAAATGTGTGATTGTGGTGGGGAGCCGGCGTTCTCGTGGCGGTGCCCGTCATTACCGTTCGCTCACCAGTCGCTACCTGGCGCTATCCCTTGTTAAATAAGGGCCTTAGTTCATAACAGATTGGCTTGTCAGCAGTTGCTGGGAGGTAAGTGCTGTATTAGTAGTTATAGATGGTTTTAGCAGCAAGTGACGCAGTGGGATACAAGGAAAGTGAATAGCAGCAGCAAAACACGATAGAGCAACAATTGCTTATTGTTCAGTAAAATACAGTAGCAAGACTTAGGCCCTTATTTAAGAAGGGATAGCGTCAGGTAGTGCCTGGTTAATGAGAGGTAGCGACAGGTAGCGACTGGTGAATGCCGGATACGACACGCAATTACACATTTATCAAGCAGAATCTGTTTAGCGACAGATGGTGTGAGTCGGTCGCTATGAGCAGTCGCTAACATGCGCTCCCATACAGCGCTGTACTGGTCAAATAGCGACTCCTCACAATGTATTCAACATTACTGAACAGCGACTGAGTCACTATGAAGTAGCGACCCACGGCTGAGCACAGTGACTACTAGCGGGCGCTCTGAAAATGCCTGCTACAGACGCTCATCTGTCGCTACCTGGCGTTAGTGATGAATCAGCCTGCCCGTAGCAGTAGTCCATAGCAGTAACAGAGTAAGAGGTTTGCAGGGATATGCTGTAGTAGAAGTAGTGTTAGTAGTACCCCCAGCATGACTACTAGCAGCAATGGTAGTAGTAGTAATGATAAAAATGGTGGTAGGAGTCGAAGTAATAGCGGTGTTAGTAGTAGTAGTCCCAGTAAGAGTAGTAATTATGTTGGTGGTAATAAAATTCCCAGTAGGAGAATAAGTAATAGTGGTGGGAGTAGTAGCCCCAGTAGAAAAAAGGGTAGTTGTGGTAGCAGTAGTGGTAGTCCCATTAGGAGTAGTATTAGTGGTGGTAGTAGTTATTATGGAAGAAGTAGTAGTAGAAGAAGTAGCAGTGGTGGTAGTTGTATTCCCAGTAGGAGTAGCCACAATAGCAATAGCAGTAGCAGTAGTAGTCCAGCAGTAGCAGTTACAGGTGCAGAATAGTAGCAGCCCATAGCATATCTTTAAAGGTCAGAGGAGAAGTGAGATACAAGGACTGTGCTGTGGTTCAGGAGGAGATGTGATGGCCTATAATATATAGTAGCAATTAGAGGCACAGTAAAATACAGTAGCAGGATTGGGGCACATTATTATTTATTATTAGTTGCAGTAGTAGAAATCAGAGGCACAGTGAGATATTGTAGAAGGTACAGTAATAGTCCTTAGTAGTAGTAGTTGTAGAAACTACAGTAGATGCATAGTAGGATAGAGTCAGGAGGACTATGGGGCAGTAGTACATAGCTTTATTGGTACCAATTAGAGACATGATAGGATACAGTAGCAGGACTGTGGTGTGGTCGTAATCCTTAGTAGCCATAGTAGCTATAGTAGAAGCAATAAGAGGCACAGTAAGATACAGTATCAGGACTATGGTGCAGTCGTAGCCCTTGGTATTTGCATTAGTAGCAGAGAGATAGTAGATACAGTAAAGTAACAGCACTGTGGAGCAGTAATAGTCCTTAGTAGTATAAGTAGTAGCAATTAGAGGCACAGTGTCAGGACTGTAGAGCAGTAGCAGTCAGTAGTTAAATTAGTTGCAATTAAAGGAACAGTAAAATACAGTAGCTAAATTATGGGGCAGTATTACTCCTTATTAGTTGTATTGGTAGCAATTAGAGGCACAGTGAGACACAGTAAGAGCAATTAGATGCACAGTAGGATACAATAAAAGGACTGTGGAGCACTAGCAGTCCTTAGTAGCCTAGTAATATCAATTAGATGCACAGTAGGATAAAGAAGAATGACTGTGGAGCAGTAGTAGTCCTTAGTGGTTGTTTTAGTAGCAATTAGATGCATTGTAGTAATAGCAATTAGAGACACCGTAGGATACAGTATCAACACAGTGAAGTTGTCTTAGTGCTTAATAGTTGTAGTAGTAGAAATTAGAGGCACAGTAAGATATAGTATCAGGACTGTTTGGCAATAGTAGTCCTAAGTAGTTGTATTAGCAGCAATTAGAGGCACAGTGGGATACAGTATTAGGAGTAGCAGAGATCATTAGTATGTATAGTAGAATTGATTAGAGGCACAGTAGGAAACAGTTAAGGACTTTGTGGCAGTAGTAGTCCTTAGTAGTTGTATTAGTAATTAGATGCTCAACGGGATACAGTATTGGGACTCTGGACCTGTAGTAGTGCTTAGCAGTTGTATTTGTAGCAATTAAAGGTACTGTAAGATACAGTAGAAGGGCAGTAGTAGTCCATGGAAAGTTGTGTTAGCAGTTGCAAGGGGGGGGGGGGGGGGGCGTAGCAGTGAGATAAATGGACAGTGTTTTAGTGCAGTCATAGTTAGTAATAGTAAAGAGCAACAGTCACACAGAGGGTAGAGGTGTGGGTCTTTAGTATAGTGGTAATAGCAATTAGAGATTCAGCAAGATACAGCAACAAGAGTAGCAATAGTAGTAAAATATAGTAGTAGTCACTTGTACAGGGACATAATGTATAGGGGCAGCACTATGGATCAGAAGTTGCTTATAGTATACCAATAGTAGCAATTACAGGATGTGGCTTAGTAACAGTGCACAGTACAGTAGCAGTAGTAGTTGAAACTAAAGTCATGGCAATATACAGTAATGAGACTGTGGAGCAGTGGCTGTCTATAGCAGTTGTAGTACTCAGAGATTCAGAGGTATACTGTACAGTAGCAGCACTGTGCAGCAGTTAACTATAGTATAGCTGTAGTAGTAGCAAAAGCAGCAATAGTTTAACATTTGGTAATATACAGAAGCAAAGGTAGTTTATAGCAGTTATAATAGCAGTAGCAGGCATAGTAACATAGTAGTAGTTGTTGCAGTCAGGTGCAACAGTATAGTAGCAGCAGCAGCAGCAGCAACAACAGCAATAGGAGGTTAAGCAGATACAGTAGAAGTACTGTGACACAGCAACTGCCTATGGTATAGCAATTAAAGAGTCAGCAATACATTAGCAGCATTGTGGGAAAGCAGCAGTCTATAGTAGTTGTAGCAGTCAGATGTACAGGGATACACTGTACAGTATGACTAGTAGCAGCACTGTAAAGGCAGTAATGGTAGTTGTAGGTGTGGTGAAAGGCAGTGGCAACAGTGGAACAGTAAAAGTCTTTAGTAGTTGTAGCAGTCAGAGGTACATGGATGTACATTGCTGTCCTGGACAGTGTAACTGGCTAAAGTATAGTAGTATTAGGAGCAGCAGCAGTTAAATGGTCAGTAATAAAACGAACAGCACTGTGGAACAGTAGTAGTCTGTAGTGGCTGTTGCAGTTAGAGATGAAGGGATATACTGTATTGTACAGTATAACTGTCTATAGTATCGTATTGTAGTAGCAGAAGCAATTAGATACTAAGTAAGACAGATTAACAGGGCTGTGAAGAAGTAGTGCACAGTAGTTGTAGCAGTTGTAGATGCAGGGAAGTTGTAGTAGTTTATAGTACTTAAAGCAAGCAGATAGCAAGGGTGTACTATACTGTACAAATGTCAAGGAATAGTAGCAATAGTCAGTAAAATAGCAGCACTGTTGAGCAGTAAACATGTACAGTAGTTATACTGTACAGTGGCTGAACTATAAACAGCTATTGCCTATAATATAGTAATAGCAGAGGTAGATGCACACTAATATACAATAGCAGGACTGAGGAGCAGAAGTAGTGCATAGTAGATGTCACAGTTGGAGGGGCAGTGGAATGCTTTGCATGCAGTGGCAGGGATTAGTAGTAGTAGTAGCAGCAGTGATCCAAGTAGGAGTAATGGTGGTAGGGGTAGTGGGATTAGTAGTGTTGGTAGGATTAGTAGTAGTGATGGAAGGAGAAGTAGTAGTCCCAACAGAAGTAATTAGAAGTAATAGTAAAAGCGGTGTTAGTAGCAGACCAAGTTAGAGTACTAGTAGTACCAGTGATGTCAGTAGTAATAATGGTGGTATAAATAGTTAAAGCAGCATTAATATTAGTATTAATGGTGGTAGAAATGTTAGTCCTAGGGGTTGTAGCAGTAGTAGTAATGGTGGGGGTAGTACTAATCCCAGGAGTAGTAGTGGTGGTAGGAGCTGACCAAGTAGTAGTAGTAGCAGTGGTAGCAGTAGTAATCTCAGCAGGAGTAGTAGCATTAGTGGTAGCAGTATTATTCTCAGTAAGAGGAGTAGACATAGTCCCAGTGAGAGTAGTAGAAGTAGTGGTGCTAGTGGTAGTCCCAGTAAGAGAAGTGGCAATGGTGGAAGTAGTCCCGGTAGAAGTAGTAGTAGTTGTGGTAGGAGCTGTGGTAATTAAGAATAGCAGCAGTAGTGGTAGTAGTTGTAGTCTCAGTAGGAGTAGTCCCAGTAAAAGTAGTAAGAATGATGGTAGTAGTAGTACATGTAAGGGTAGTGGCAAGCGTGGTAGTAGTAGCAGTGGTGGTAGGAACAGTAGTAGTCCCAGTAGGAGTATTAGTAATGGTGGCAGTAGGAGTCCCGGTGGGAGTAGTAGCAGCGTTAGGAACAGTAGCAGTCTCATTGGTAATAGCAGTAGTAGCAGCGGTAGTAGTAGGTCCCCTTTAGAAGTATTAGTAGTAGCAATGGTGTAAGTAATAGCCCTACTAAGAGTAGTAGCCATGGTGAAATAGTAGTCCCTGTAGGAGTAGCAGCGGCCGTGGTGGAAGTAGTGGTTTCAGTAAGAAAAGTAGTATCAGTGGTGGCAATAGCAGTCTCAGTAGGAGCAGCAGTAGCAGTAGTGGCAGTAGTAGTCCCAGTAGTAGCAGCAGTAGTATCAGTGGTGGAAGTAGTAGTCGTGGTAGTAGCAGTGGTAGTAGTAGTAGCCCCAGTAGTAGGAGAAGAAGTAGTAGCAAAGGTGGAAGTAGCCGTCCCAGTAGAAATAGTAGCAGTGGTAGTAGTAGTAGACCCAGTAGTAGGAGAAGATATAGTAGCAATGGTGGAAGTAGCAGTCCCAGTAGAAATAGTAGCAGTGGTATTTGTAGTAGTCCCAGTAGTAGGGGAAGTAGTAGTAGCTATGGTGGAAGTAGTAGTCTCAGTAGGAGCAGTAGTAGTACCAGTAGTCCCAGTAGTAGAAGAAGAAGTAGTAGCAATGGTGGAAGTAGTAGTTCCAGTAGGAGAAGTAGTAGCAGTGGTATTTGTAGTAGCCCCAGTAGTAGTAGTAGTAGTAATGGTAGAAGTAGTAGTCCCAGTAGTAGGAGAAGTAGTAGCAATGGGGGTAGTAGTAGTCGCAGTAGGAGCAGTGGTAGTAGTAGTAGCCCTAGTAGTAGGAGAAATAGTAGTAGCAATGATGTAAGTAGTAGTCCCAGTAGGAGCAGTGGTAGTTCTAGTAGTCCCAGTAGTAGAAGTAGAAGAAGTAGTAGCAATGGTGGAAGTAATAGTCCCAGTAGGAGAAGTAGTAGCAGTGGTATTTGTAGTAGTCCCAGTAGTAGTAATGGTGGAAGTAGTAGTCCCAGTAGGAGCAGTAGTAGCACTGGTAGTAGTAGTCCCAGTAGTAGAATACGTAGTAGCAATGGTGGTAGTAGTGGTCCCAGTAGGAGCAGTGGTAGTAGAAGTAGCCCCAGTAGCAGGAGAAGTAATAGTAGCAATGGTGGAAGCAGTAGTGCCAGTAAGAGAAGTAGTAGCAGTGGTAGTAGTAGTAGTCCCAGTAATATAAGAAGTAGTAGCAATGGTGGAAGTAATAGTCCCAGTAGTAGCAGTGGTATTTGTAGCAGTCCCAGTAGTAGTAGTATTAGTAGTAGTAGTAGTAGTAATGGTGGAAGCAGTAGTTTTAGTAGGAGAAGTAGTAGCACTGGCAGTAGTAGTCCCAGTAGTAGAATTAGTAGTAGTAATGGTTGTAGTAGTAGTCCCAGTAGGAGCAGTGGTAATAGTTGTAACCTCAGTAGCAGGTGGATGTAGGAGCAGAAGTAGTAGTAGCAATAGTGGAAGTAGTAATCCCAGTAAGAGCAGTAGTGGCAGTGTTAGTAGTGGTAGTCCCAGTAGCAGGAGAAGTAGTAGCAATGGTAGAAGTAGTAGTCCCAATAGAAGAAGTGGTAGCAGTGGTATTTGTAATAGTCCCAGTAGTAGTAGTAATGATGGAAGTAGTAGTCCCAGTAGGAGCACTGGTAGTAGTAGTAGTCCCAGTAGCAGGAGAAGTAGTAGTAGCAATGGTGGAAGTAGTACTCCCAGTAGGAGCAGTAGCAGCAGTGGTAGTAGTAGTAGTCTCAGTAGTAGTAGTAGTAATGATGTAAGTAGTAGTCCCAGTAGGAGTATTAGCACTGGTAGTAGTAGTAATCCCAGTACCAGGAGAAGTAGTAGTAGCAATGGTGGAAGTAGTAGTCCCAGTAGGAGTAGTAGTAGCACTAGTACTAATAGTAGCCCCAGTAGTAGGAGAAGTAGTAGTAGTAATGGTGGAAGTAGGAATCCCAGTAGGAGCAGTAGTAGTCCCAGTAGCAGGAGAAGTAGTAGTAGTAATGGTGAAAGTATTAATCCCAGTAAGATCAGTAGTAGCAGTGGTAGAAGTAGTAATCCCAGTAAGAGCAGTAGTAGCAGTTGTAGTAGTAGTAGCCCCAGTAGCAGGAGAAGTAGTAGTAGCAATAATGGAAGTAATAGTCCCAGTAGCAGGGAAAGTAGTAGTAGCAATGGTGGAAGTAGTAATCCCAGTAAGATCAGTAGTAGCAGTGGTAGTAGTAGTAGCCCCAGTAGCAGTAGAAGTAGTATTAGCAATGGTGGAAGTAGTAGTCCCAGTAGGAGTAGTAGTAGCACTAGTACTAATAGTAGCCCCAGTAGTAGGAGAAGTAGTAGTAGTAGTAATGGTGGAAGTAGGAATCCCAGTAGGAGCAGTAGTAGCAGTGGTAGAAGTAGTAGTCCCAGTAGCAGGAGAAGTAGTAGTTGTAATGGTGAAAGTATTAATCCCAGTAAGATCAGTAGTAGCAGTGAGTGGTAGTAGTAGTAATCCCAATAAGAGCAGTAGTAGCAGTTGTAGTAGTAGTAGCCCCAGTAGCAGGAGAAGTAGTAGCAATAATGGAAGTAATAGTCCCAGTATCAGGAGAAGTAGTAGCAGCAATGGTGGAAGTAGTAGTCCCAGTAAGATCAGTAGTAGCAGTGGTAGTAGTAGTAATCCCAGTAAGATCAGTAGTAGCAGTGGCAGTAGTAGTAGACCCAGTAGCAGGAGAAGTAGTAGCAGCAATGGTGGAAGTAGTAGTCCCAGTAGGAGTAGTAGTAGTAGCAGTAGGAGTTGCAGTAGCAATGTGTGGCTCCTCTCCTCCCCCGGCTAGCGCTGCAGTGGGGGGAGCGGTGTACAGGCAGGCAGCCAGTAGAGGCTAGCCCCGGCAGCCAGCCTCCCCGCCTCTATATATAGGGCAGTGTTGGGTACCTGGAGCTCACACACAGGCTGACACGCTGAGCGGTGCGGGATGAGTGACAGTGCTGTGTTCTCCTTCTTATCATTCAGGTGCTGCTGCTGCTGCTGCTGCTGAGCCCGGCCGCCCGGCTCCCCCGCCGCCCGCCCGCCCGCCACACTCCCTCCTCCCTCCCTCCCGGGCCGCCATGGCGTTTGAGAGCTTTGACCTGGTGTCGGTCCTGACCACCCTGGCCGCCTGCCTGGTGTCGGTCGCGCTGCTGATCGCCGTGTCCCAGCAACTTTGGCAGCTGCGCTGGGCAGCCACCCGGGACAAGAGCTGCAAGCTGCCCATCCCCAAGGGCTCCATGGGCTTCCCACTCGTGGGCGAGACCTTCCACTGGATCCTACAGGTAGGTGCCGCTCCTCATCCTACTTACCTCCTCTCTCTCTCTCTGAAACTTTTTTCTTTGCCTTAACTGTAAACGCTCTGACTGCCTTGTCACAGCCTCGACCCACTCGTAATTATTTCACATTAACTTTTCACTGACGACCCTTGAATTTATTGTAACTCTATGTGCTGTTAAATTCTCTTATATGCTTTTATATTGCCACTTATCACTGTCTACACGTCACAAAGTCTCCCTCATGCACTCTTGTCATTTTGGACCCACTCGTGATTATTTCACATGAATTCTTCACTCATTTCACACGAATTCCTAATTGATTTCCATGACCCTTGAATTTTTTTTAACTTTATGTGCTGTTACTCTTACATTGCCGCTTATCGCTGTCTACACGTCACAAGGTCTCCCTCATGCACTCTTGTCATTTTGGACCCACTCGTGATGATTTCACACGAATTCTTCACTCATTTCACATGAATTCTTCACTCATTTCACACGAATTCTTAATTGATTTCAATGGCCCTTAAATTTATTGTAACTTTATGTGCTGTTACTCTTATATTGTCGCTTATCACTGTCTACACGTCACAAGGTCTTCCTCATGCACTCTTGTCATTTTGGACCCACTCGTGGTTATTTCACATGAATTCTTCACTCATTTCATATGAATTCTTCAGTCATTTCCATGACCCTTGATATTAGTGTAACTTTATGTGCTGTTACTCTTATATTGTCGCTTATCACTGTCTACACGTCACAAGGTCTTCCTCATGCACTCTTGTCATTTTGGACCCACTCGTGGTTATTTCACATGAATTCTTCACTCATTTCATATGAATTCTTCAGTCATTTCCATGACCCTTGATTTTAGTGTAACTTTATGTGCTGTTACTCTTATATTGTCGCTTATCACTGTCTACACGTCACAAGGTCTCCCTCATGCACTCTGTCATCTTGAACCCACCTGTGATTATTTCACATGAATTCTTCACTCATTTCACATGCATTCTTAATTGATTTCCATGACCCTTGAATGTATTATAACTTTTTGTGCTATTCCTCTTATATTGCCACTTAGCATTGTCTACTCGTTACATATTCATTCTGTCATCATGGACCCACGCATGACAGCGTTATATATAACTTCTGAAAGTGTCCCACTCATTATACTCTAATGTCACTCGTGATAATGTCACCTAACATTTCCCAGGGTCCTATACTTGTGTCACATTCATTGTATTTCACAGGCAATTGTCACTGGTGACATTGGTCCCCTTAATATTTCCACTGGTGATAGTCACCTAAACCCACAGTGCCATTTATTACTTTATTCCTTTTGAGAGTGTCACACTCATATTCTATTTCCACTTTCACTGGTGACATTGCCCCTTTTATCATGTTCCACTCAGAATAATGCCTAATTTGTTATAGTACATATATTATTACTGAGAGTGTCACACTCGAATATTATCAGTTATCACTGGTGACATTGGTCTTTTTAACATGTCCACTCGTGAAAATGTCACTTAACTTCACAGTGCAACATATTACTCCTGAGCCTGTCACCAGTCACTAATAATATTACCGTATTATAAGTCCCACTTCTTTGTTATTGTCACTGGTGATATAGTTATTCTCTTATTTCTCTTATTTCCACTCCTAATATTGTCAGGCGCACTGTCACATATTCTTTCTGATAGTGTCACATTTATCAGATTCCACAGTCACTTTTCACTGGTCCCCGAAACATTCCCACTCGTGATAGTCGTCTAACTTTGCACAGTGCCATATATTACTTATAGTGTGTCACACTCATATTCCACGGTCAATTTTCGCTGGTGACATTGGTCCTCTTCACCTTTCCACTTGTGATGTCACCTAGCTTTTCTCATATTATCTCTGAGAGAGTTATTCTAATCTCGTTGTCACTAATGATATTAATACACTATGCCCCACTCATTATTTTATGGTCACTTATCACTGGTGACATAGCTCCTCTTATATCCACTCGTGATAACGACACACCCAGTGTCACATACTACTTCTGAGAGTGTCACATTCATAATATTCCAGTCACTTTTCACAGGTGACATTTCTGCTTTAATAATTTATCGTGATATTACCCACTGTCGCTTGTTTGCACTGTGACCCTGCTGTCACTCGTGATATCATTTGCTTCTCTCACATTTCCACTCCACTGACCAGCGTTCCAGGTATGAGATGCCGCTATTTTATTCCACTTGCTGATATTGTACTGCAGTGTCCACTTAGCGTGTCTCATGATATTGTACTACATTCGGGGTTGCTCTGTGGTGTTTCCACTGGTGTTAATATCACATGTGCCCAGCCTTATATTTTACACAGCTTTGTCCTGATATTGTGCTACGCTGGAAGTTGACCCTTTTTCTCTCGTGTTTCCACTAGTGTTTATGTCACATGTGCCCAGTTATATATATTACACTGTTCTGTCTTGATATTGTGCTACACTGGAAGTTGCTCCTTTTTTCTCTCGTGTTTCCACTGGTGTTTATGTCACATGTGCTCAGACTAATATATTAAACAGCTCTATCATGATATTGTGCTACACTGGAAGTTGCTCCTTTTTTCTCTCGTGTTTCCACTGGTGTTTATATCACATGTGCTCAGACTAATATATTAAACAGCTCTATCGTGATATTGTGCTACACTGGAAGTTGCTCCTTTTTTCTCTCGTGTTCCCACTAGTGTTTATGTCACACGTGCCCAGTTCTATACATTACACTGTTCTGTCTTGATATTGTGCTACACTGGAAGTTGCTCCTTTTTTCTCTCGTGTTTCCACTGGTGTTTATGTCACATGTGCTCAGACTTATATATTAAGCAGCTCTATCATGATATTGTGCTACACTGGAAGTTGCTCCTTTTTTCTCTCGTGTTCCCACTAGTGTTTATGTCACACGTGCCCAGTTCTATACATTACACTGTTCTGTCATGATATTGTGCTACACTGGAAGTTGCTCCTTTTTTCTCTCGTGTTTCCACTGGTGTTTATGTCACATGTGCTCAGACTAATATATTAAACAGCTCTATCATGATATTGTGCTACACTGGAAGTTGCTCCTTTTTTCTCTCGTGTTCCCACTAGTTTTTATGTCACACGTGCCCAGTTCTATACATTACACTGTTCTGTCATGATATTGTGCTACACTGGAAGTTGCTCCTTTTTTCTCTCGTATTCCCACTAGTGTTTATGTCACACGTGCTCAGTTCTATACATTACACTGTTCTGTCGTGATATTGTGCTACACTGTAGGGTGACACTGACATTGCTCCTATCTCTTGTGTCATCATTTCCACTCTTTATAATGCCACCCAACCACCCAAGTCTTTCATTTTACCTGTAAGGGTCCTCATTCACCCACTAGTGACAGTGCCACGGCTTCCTATTACTTTACTGCTCCTTGTATGAATGTTGTCACTGCTGTCACTCTGGGGACTGCCACCAGTGTCACCCACTAGTGTTTATTCCATGTGTTACTTGCTGTTAGTGTCATTTCTATTGTAACTTCATGGTGCTGTCACGTTGTCTTGCCCTGTGATTGTTGTCATCACAGGCTGTCTTTTTAGTTCCACTCATGGAAATTCCACCTTCTGTTTGTTGCCACTTTAAATGTACTGTGATAATTACGTATAAAAGGATTGTCTGTTGTGACTGACTGATTTTGTACAGTCTGTAATAGCTATATCTACATGTGACCTGCTTTTCCCCACTCGTGATTATGTCACAGAAACATTGTTCTTTTTACTTTACTGTACCTCGTGCCAGCTTGCTGCTTGCTACCTTGTTACTGTCAGATGACCTATTTTGTGTCTTTGAGATTTTAAGATTGGCTGGGCAGTCGGTAAAATACCACACAGCCCTTCATGATATCATCACTACCTGCCCCCCCCCCCCCCCCCCACTGGTGAATATATCACTCAAACTTTTTATTTTCGTTTAAAATCTTAGAATGTTGCTACTGTATATCCAGTACGCTAGCTTTGCCCATTGTAAGCTTCAACCACTAATGGTATTGTCCCACTGCCTACCCCCCACTCATGATTATATCACTGTGTAATATTATGACGTGACAGATCAATCTCCTGTAATATACTTCATCCACTCGTGGTATTGTCACTGCTCACCCCCCCCCCCACACGTGATTATATCACTGTGGGATGCTATGCTGTGGCAGATCAGTCTCATGTAATAAGCTTCGACCACTGGTATTGTCACTGCATGCCCCGAAAGACTGAATTCAGTGTGTGTGTGTGGGGGGGCCACACACACACACTGAATTCAGTCTTTCGTGGCTATGATGTACTTGTTGATGTAATTGCCCCCCCCCCCCCCCCCCCCCGGCCACCCCACTCGTGATGCTATCACTCAAACTTTTTATTTGACTTCACCATGTCTCAGCCTGCTGCTACTGTATAGCCCACACACTATGCTTGCCCAATGTGAGTGAGATTGCCTCTGCAGCTTGTAATAAGCATCAAGCACTCCTGGTTGTGTCCCTGCCTGCACCCCCCACTCGCGATTTTATCACTAAACTTTGTGTCACTTTCTGTAGCAGAAAGTCTCGTTTGTGGTTTTCCCAGTTCTGCAACAGCTGTCTTTCATGACTACATTATAGCTGCTTGTGATATTGTGATTGCCCCCCCCCCCTGCCACCCCACTCGTGATTGGGTCATTGAACCTTTTTTCTTTACCTTTTTGTCAACCTGCTTCTACTCTATAGGTGACATTAGTCACTTATCTTTCTGGGTGTCATTGAGATTACCTCTGAAGCCGGTAATACATCTTTAACATGAGTGATTGCAGCCTCATGCTTCATATTGCCACTACTACCTGTCTGCCCACTCCTGATTATGTCACAGCTGTCAGTAATACACTAGCAGCAAGTTGACACAAGGTAGGTTAAAAGAAAATTGAGTGACATAATCACGAGTGGTTTGTGACAGGTTGGTCACTGCAGTCTGTCCTGACCAGTGATGTTACCACTGCCTGTCTCCCCACTCGTGATTATATCACGCAATTGTCTTTTACACTACCTTTTGTCAACTAGTTGATAGTGTATCACTGACAGCTTTCCCCTCTGTGTATCTTTGAGACTGTATATGCAGCCTCTTAAAAATCTACAGCTACTCGTGTACTCGTGTTCCCCCACTCGTGATTTTATCTCTGCGGCAGAGCAGTCCCCTTTGCTACTTATTTGTTTCGTCCCTTTTAATGAAATCCATGCAGGTCTGTCATATCTGTATCAGCTGGTGATAGGAGTAGGCAGTGTCGTGGTAGTGACCTGGTGTCAGTTACGACTATCGCAACAGCATATATATTGTAACTTATTGTGTCTTCTAGTGATATTGTCACTGATGTCCACCCGCTCGCGATGGTGTAATCTAAGCGTTCTACTTACCTTAACCTTGCGGCTACTGCTGTCGCTTCTGTCCGGAAAATACAGCACAGAAGCTTGTCCGGTGCTTTGTAGCATTTCGGATCGCGATAGTGACTATTGATAGTGCCCTTTAACGCTATGTGTCCCACATGTGATAATGTCACTCATCCTCCTACCGATTATCTTGCATTTGCGACTCCCCAGTATCGTATCGCGATATTGTCATTGTTACGCTGTTACCTCTGATCTGACCTTGTCCTGATAGTGTAATTGCCACCTACCGCCGCGCGGTGTGATCTGTCCCGTGAGCCCTGCTCATGGTGCCCCGACAGTCTGATCGTGAGAGTGCACCTATCGCGCCAACGACATCAGCGACATGCCCGGTCGCTGATGCCCCCGACCCCCGACCTCCAGCCGCCTGCCTAGGGAGCCCTGCGTGGACCTGTCACTGGAGATCTGGCCGCCGGCTAAAGTAACGTCTGTCAGCGCCCGACCATCGCCCCCTCCTCGCTACTGTCTGCCTGCCCCGACCCGGCTCCCCGGCGCTGCACTCCCCTGACCCCGACACTCCCTGCATCTGCCTGCTACCGGCATCGGGGACCCCACCCGGGGAAGACACCCGCAAAACTGGGGCTCCCCTAACGCTGCTGCCGCTGTGTCGCCGTCACGACGCCAGGTCCGTCTGTCCAGGTCCGTCTGTCCGTGTCAAACTATCACTATCACTCTATTCCACCTTTGTCTCTCTCTCCTTTTCTATATTTCTATCCATACATTTATTATCATGCTATATATTAATTATTTATCAGTCTATCTATTCTATCTCCCCCTCTCACGTTTCTATCTCAAATTCTATCTACCCTTTCTTATCTATCTATCTATCTATCTATCTATCTATCTATCTATCTATCTATCTATCTATCTATCTAGCTCTCCATCCCATATCTATCTATCTATCTATCTATCTATCTATCTATCTATCTATCTATCTCATATCTATCTATCTATCTATCTATCTATCTATCTATCTATCCCCAGTTATCTAGATATCTATCCCATATCTATCTATCTATCTATCTATCTATCTATCTATCTATCTATCTATCTCATATCTATCCCATATCTATCTATCTATCTATCTATCTATCTATCTATCTCTCCATCCCATATTTATCTATCTATCTCCTATCTATCTATCTATCTATCTATCTATCTATCTATCTATCTCATATCTATCTATCTATCTATCTATCTATCTATCTATCTATCTATCTCCTATCTATCTATCTATCTATCTATCTATCTATCTATCTATCTATCTATCTCATATCTATCCCATATCTATCTATCTATCTATCTATCTATCTATCTCTCCATCCCATATTTATCTATCTATCTCCTATCTATCTATCTATCTATCTATCTATCTATCTATCTATCTATCTATCTCATATCTATCTATCTATCTATCTATCTATCTATCTATCTCCTATCTATCTATCTATCTATCTATCTATCTATCTATCTATCTATCTATCTGTAATTATCTTATATTTCCCCTGATAGATCATGCTATCTCTCTATGCCTCCATACTATCTATCTATCTATCTATCTATCTATCTATCTATCTATCTATCTCCCTCTATTCTTTCTTTCTTTCTTTCTTTCTTTCTTTCTTTCTTTCTTTCTTTCTTTCTCCCCTCCTTCTTTCCTTTCTTTCTTCCTCCCCCAGCCCCAGATTCTGTCAGTTGCTGTGTGTGTTAGTGTTGGGAGTGGTGCTGGCACAGTCTAGGTTTTCCTAGAAAGACTCATGACAGGTCCAGTGCTGTGGATCAGTAGGGTGTGTATCTGCCTGTCAGCACTCAGACACGTCTCTCTGTGTCCGCTGCTGCATTAGTACTAGTAATAATAATAATAATAATAATAAGAGGGATGATAATAATAATAATAAGAAGGAGTTAATATTAATAGTAACTGTGATAATAATCAGGAGCAGGGTCACCTGGTGGGTCCCACATGCCTCAAACTGCACTATAAGGAGGATGGGGCGGCCAGCCTGGCGTCGCCGTTTTAAGGCCCAGTGAACTCGTGTCAGCAGCCGAGACTCAGGTAGAAAGTCTGGAGAGTTCCGGAGCTCCTGGACGACTCGCAGCCACCTTAGAGCTCACAGCCGCATTTTCCTGGCCAAGGCGAGCGCTTGTCTGTCCCAGATTAACCCTTTGCCAGCCTCGCCCAGCCCGGTCCTTAAAGGGGCTCCGTATAGTGTAAGATACAATTTGCTCTGTATAGTGTAAGATACAATTCAAATATGATTCAATAATTACATTGATCTGATGGATCAATGTAAGAACCTTTCAGTACTTGGTGGATTGCTCTGGATCCTTTTTTAGATCCTTTCTTCCAGGTCCTGTTGCCTTCTAATAATTACTATTTAAATAGCAATAACACAGTTCACAGTGCTTTACAATCAGTGCTTTACAATCAGAGGGCTCATGTACAAACAGTAATAAATGGCTTTTTGCCGAGTAAAGGGTTAATACCATTCCTGCAATGTAAAGCTTGATTTGTTTAATTGTACATCCGGGGGCATACCTCTTATTATTTACATGAGGGTATAAAGGCCCAACCTACCAGGAGGTTGGACACTATACAAAGCTGTTGGGAGTAGGGGTAGAAGGTTCCCCCACCTTATTAAATAGTAAACTACCTGCATCCAAATCCAAGAAAGAAGGTAAACGCACACCGGTAAATGGGTGCAGGACCTGGGACCGTCTCAGCCCCACAAAGTATCCAAAAATATAGAAGAGGTCCGCACTCCTAAAAATCTTCAAGCTTTATTAGTCCAATCGGTATAAAAAACATCTCCATACAAAATGCAGCCTAAAAACAGTATAGGACCCTGGCAAATCAAAGTATGCCACGCATTTCTAACGCGTTTCGGACGCACAGCACGGGTCCTTAATCATAGAAACTGCCTGCATACCAAATATGAACTAGTAAAAAAAAAAAGAAAGGAAAGGAAAGAAAAGGAGTCCAGCTATTGCTGCCCCTCAGTGCTGCCTAAGATGGCTGCCTCAGCTTGCCTCATAACAGGTGCACCCCTAGTTGGGAGTACTGTATATATAGCCCGAGGCACATAAGGAAATTCAGGGGCCCCATATAGCCTTAAATAAGGACTTCAGAGTTCTCTGAATTGAGGTGGGTGAAATTGAGTTGATCGCTCGATCAATTAACCTACATCCCTGCTCACCTCTAGCTGTGTGCGTACAGCTGAATGGGTGGCACAGGCATGCCCATAACTAGAAAGTGCGCACAGATGTGGCTGGCGGTGTGATTGGCTTTACTTGGCTCCATTTGGCTTTGTTTGGCTGCTTATTTTCAATGAGCTGAGCCAAAGGGAGCAGAGTGAAAATGAGCACTCTTATTGGTTGGGCGGGGTGCGCATCCTATCAGTGCGCTCCGTTTCGGCCATTGTAAACCACGGGGATACGCACAGCGGGGCATCTTGACTTTGGAGGCCCCACTGTGCGTATCCACATGGCTCACCCACCTGATAGGAACTACACCCAGAAGAGTGAAATTCCGGGGCGTTGTTCCTCTTTAAAGTGGACCAAAACCCAGGATTTTGACTATCCTAAGTTTTGGTCTTCTCCCCGGGGGCACCCCAATTGGGGGTGCCCTGCTGTGTGAAACCCCCCCCCCCCCCAGATCGCTGCAGCCAACTCACTTTATCTCGGTCCAGCGGCTCTGATGGCCACATCCTCCGCTTCCCTGCAGCAGTGCATGTGCCAGTCTTTTGTGAATGACCGCCGCGGGCAAGCTCCCTGTTAGAGGGAGGGGGAGGATGTGGCCAGCAGACCTGCTGCTTTTAGACATGCCGTGGGACTGGGATAAGGTGAGTTGGCAGCGGCGACCTGGGAGGGGGGTCACACAACCCTGATCAGGGTGCCCCAGGGAAAGGAACAAAGCCCAGGATAGTCAAAACTTTTGACTATCCTGGGTTTTGGTTCACTGTGGGCCTTTCTCTTTACCAGGCAGCCAAATACTCACCTGTTGCTCAGTAAGCAGTAAGCTGCCCATTTAAACCCTTGTAAGCAGACCTATATAGTTTCTTGCCCGCCACGCCTTTAATTAGCATCAGATTGGGGCCCCCTAGCCTAGTAGTAGTAAGTATTCTTCTTCCCTAAACACAGATATCTGTTTCCGTACTCACCCCAAGCCAGCCTAAATATGTCCCTGTCACACCCCCAGAAAGCACATATATAACTCCTGGCACCAGAGGAGTAGCTAGGCTTCCTGGCACCTGGGGCAAAGATTCAAAATGACGCCTCCTACCTGTTCTCTTACCCCCCTTTAGTGCCACACTGACCTGCTGCCCCCCCCTGCACCCCCCTAGCTATGCCCCTGCCTGGCACCATCAGTAAGCTGACTAAGGTTGCCTATTTGTCTTCCGGAGACAATTCTAGTTCCTCCTACTTGGGGTCTCACATAAACAGCACATTTTGCCTGGTATTGGCATAAGTAGGGTACCAGAATGAATTTTATACTGGGCCCAACAAATTGTTTGAATCGTCACATGTATAACCAGAATTATGGTCAGATGCACAGCCATATTGGCTGCGGAGAAATGAGAGGTATTGCCCATAGTGTTTGATGAATATGTTCATCATGTGTTCTGCGTGTTACAGGGCAGAAGCTTGTTGGATGGTTGCTGGAGGTAACAGTGCCCACGGGCAGATTAAAGAACCCCCCCCCTCCCCCGTAGGACCTGCAACTCCACTACTCAATAGAGCAGTGCACAACTCCACCTGGCCACTCCTTATGATAGGAGAGGCGCTGAATCTCTGCGGGTAGTCAAGCCACTAATTATCATCTATAAAAACAAAACACATTGCAGTGGTGCCCCCCCAATCTCAGCTGGACCACTAATGGATAACAAAATGCCCTATGAAGGAGCAAGAGGCAGCCAAGAACAGAAAAAGCCCTCTGACCCCCTTATCATTTAGTCTTTTCTGTGTGCCAGCCCTAAGTATGCTGGGTCACCCTGGGAGTGGCTACAAGTGAAAGCCACTAGCCAACTTTTGTGGCACTGTACTAACGGGTATTCCGCCACCCAAGCCATTCTTAGTTTAAAATGCCATTGGATTTACCGCAAATTGTGTGGTTAGGTCCATATGCCAACACATTTCTGAGAAGCCTAAATCCCAGGATGCACTCGTTACCAGTTGTAAGGAAACCTTAGGTTTTATAGCTACTGTGGAATGAGTCCAAATAGGTTCTCCACTTATTGCTCAGTTATCTAAAAGGGGCAAACCTTGACTTTGACTTGTATTTCCTTAGCAAACAATCTGAAGCCTAAATTCACAATACTGTTCAACTTTTTCTTAATATTTCGGACATTCTAAATCTTGGCCTTCTATAGCATAAATGACATGGTTGAAATATCAGTAGCCCATGCAACTTTGAGAAACCACAAGCTGAAGCCTGCTTTTCTCCCTCAACCTGAGATGCCTTAGGTGCTGTGAATGTACAAGCCCAAACATACTTCCCAGGACCATGTGTGCTATGCCTTAGTGAAAGCTAACCCTTGGGTGGGGGGCATTTTTTAAAGCCTAGGTGCTCTTTACCCCCAACTTACAAGTTGTTTAGATACCTTATGTATTCTTGGGTAACTTGGTCTTAGGCCAACCTTGGCTCTGCAAAATGAAAGAACTAGTTCTATCTATCCCCTACAATATCTAAATATAAAATAACATTTTAGCAGGTGTTGCCTGTGATGCTTATGGAACCCCAAAGGATGCATCAAATGCATTTAGGCAAACTGTGCAAGGGGAATCATGTCCAAGAGGCCGATTCATTAACAGCGGCAGCTAGCGACAGTTGAGCGACTGTAGCGGCATTTTCAGAGCGCCCGCTAGTAGTCGCTGTGCTTGGCCGTTGTTCGGTAGTTGATAGCGACTCAGTCGGTTTGCCGTAATGTTGAATATTGGGTGAGGAGTCGCTATTTGACCGGTTCCGCGCTGTATGGGAGCGCATGATAGCGACTGGCCCTAGCGACCAGCTCCCACCATATTCATTAAAAAATCACGCTCAAAAAATTATTGCGCTGTAAAATGCATGTTTAAACCCCATAGCGCTGGTGGCGATGGGTTAAAAGTAGTTTTTTAACCCCCAAACAACCTTATTTTTTAAAGTTTTTTAAATAATTTTGTAATATGAATACATTAATATCAGAACTGTAATATCAATTCTGTACAATTTTTTATTTTTTTACCTTAGATGTAAAATCTAAAATGGCAGAAGTGGTCACAGAATTTTTCACATTTAAAAAAAAAAATCATAACAATTAATTATGAATATTTAAAGATTGTTCCATTGAAATGCATTGGAGAGCGCCAGGTAGCGAGAGGTCATACCTGTCGCTGTTCAAGATCGGACGCTGGCGCTGTGAGCTGAGGCTGCAATAATGATGAATGAGTGGCTATATGGCGCTATCTCAGTCGCTAAGCAGGATCGGCTTGATAAATGTGTGATTGTGGTGGGGAGCCGGCGTTCTCGTGGCGGGGCCCGTCATTACCGGCCGCTCACCAGTCGCTACCTGGCGCTATCCCTTGTTGAATAAGGGCCTAAGATCAGGTATTTTAAAACCTGAAAACAAAGATTGCTACGACAGTTTCTAGCGGGTAACCCAAAATTCACCTGGGAACTGGCCAATAATAAACTGAGAGACAAACACAGCCAACTGTTGGACATGTACAGCACTACTGCACATTCACTTGTATGCACTGAAACATTATCTGTCCAAATACAGATAGTAGTATATTCACCCCATCCCAAACTGAAAACTTGCATGAGGTAGTACTAGTACTCCTAATAAACATACACCTGCTCTCCTGTAGTCTCTTCTCCCCACAGTCATCTCAGTTGGCCCTTTTCATTGATTTAGTGGCCCACTTACAGTGCTTCAGCATCATTTTAGCCCAAATCATTAAAAAAACTATTCCCCAGCACCTATATATATTTTAAGTTTTAAGTGGCTTACTTATTATTCTTTTCCCCGCTGCAACTCTGTTCAGGACTCCATAATCTTGCCTCACAAGTATCACATACTGAGGAGGGGGGGGGGGGGGGGCAAGTGCAGCTGGTGGGTTATAGCTGTGTTTTGCTCAGACAGAGCAGAGCTGGGCTCAGGAAAAGGACAGCAATCCCAGAATGCAGAGCGCACAGTCAGAAGACACTTCCTGTCTGCAGGCAGCCTGAGACTCCACGGGTCGCCATCTTGGATGTTTAAAAGCTCATAAAAGGCAGTTAATGCAGGTAGGATTGTTTTTAATGTGGGAAATCTGTATGTACAGGGTGGGAGAAACATACAAGGACCTGGACCAGACCATATGGGCAAGTGGTGGAGGTGCCGGGGTGCGACCCTTGCGCCCCCCTCATAATCCGATCCTGGATAATTTACTTCTAAAAAAAAAAGTTGTCAAAAATAAAAAACACACATTAATGACGGTTTGTGTTCACCTTCTTCTGTCACAATCTCTTTCTTTCTAGTTATAGACACAAACAATTGCACAAAGTTTTCTTGCTGTTGTGTATTAGCAGATTGTGGGCTGAAAATCCCATTCCTAAACCCCCGTCTCCCCTATGATGTCATCAGTGCTGAGAATACAGTCTGCCTGGATCCTTCTTTTCCCATCATTCACCTCCCGCCGCCGAGTCTGCTGAGGGCTCTTCTAAATCTTCCATCACCGACAAGCAACTGTAGGGTTTGAGGCTGAGCCAAAATGAGTATTTGGGGTTTCATGTATGTGGCTTTAGGATGTTTCAGGACTTGCCACAGCTACGGACAAACTAAAATCAGAAACGGGAATGAGCACAACTTATGATGCTTTGAATATTTTACTGAGGACCTCTCTCCCCCCCCCCCCCCCCCACTACCCAAACATCTCCAAACTGAAATTGTCAACTTTTTATCCTTAAACATCTATACTTGTCACCAACATCTGTGAGGTTCTTATAACATATTTTACTATTTGGCGCCAGAAGGTGGCAGTACTGCGGTAAAAGCATTGGAAAATATGTGTAGGACACATTGCAGGTCTACTGACAATTGGAGTGATTAAGTCTATTGTAAAAGTGTTTATTCCTTGGATTTACTAACAGTTTCTTGTTTATGTTTTTTTCTCACTTTTTTTACAATATCATGTTTCTTCATAATACAAGCTGTCTGCCACCATCAGGACAGCACAGTCAAGACTCCTATCAGGGGGTCAGTCACCTCCTCCTCAGCAACTTCTGCTTGACCTGCTCAGGGCCATTGAGTTAATCATGCAGGGTGCTGCCCCCCCTTCCCCCCATTGTGTGTCACCCTTCCAGCTTCTTGCACCCAACCTCCTCCCAGTGACACTCAACTACTCCCCCAATCACATGTATTTTCTACGCACCTACCCTCTTGGGGCCAAAAAATCAGCCCTGGATTTTACCAGCCCCTGGCCAGCCCGACACATCCCTGCTGAGGTCCCCCAACCATGATGCTGGGGCTATAGCATTGGGGGCTGAGGTTACTTGGCTTGTGGGTACAGTGGGGCTGGGTACAGGGGGCTGAGATGGAGACTAAGGGGGCAGGGATTGGATGTGGGTGTCGCAAGCAGCAGCCCAACTGGCCCCAAAGCAGTGCAGCCCATCGGGCATTGTTGCGGGTCTTCCTAGGGCAAGTGTGCCCCTGCCCTCTTACCAGTGCCGCTCACCCCTCCATGATACTCACCCAACTCTCTCTCAGTCCTACTTACTCACCCAGCTCCACTCGATAATCCCCCCATCCAAGTCCGCTCATTCATCCCCCCTCTATTAATCTATCCCCTTCCCTCATCCATGTGCACCCTAACCAACCCACCACCAGTAAAACCAGAATTTACAAGATACTTTACATCTACATTCAGAACTTGAGACACAGAAAATGTTGTGCACACATAGAGTCCACACTTCTACCAATAGGGCGAGTATGGCACCACATAGTGCAGATATCTCCTGGTCGCCCATTGAAAGGGCCTCAGAGGTGATTGTATTGACTTACTATTGGAATCCCCCCCAATGACCACCTCCCCTTCATATACCCTCCATTTCCCAACTTTCAAAGCTCTATGACATAACCAGGTGCTCCCTGCAGCCTCCCTTCTTCCCTTCCATATGTTCCAGCTCTGCTATTGCCCTCCTCAAAGAAAGGAAAGATCCCCTTTAATTCCCCAATTTTGCAAGTCATGTAGCGCACCTGAAGATGCTTTGATGCGGTTTGATTACGGAATGAAACAACTGTCGGCCAGAAAGTGGGGGCATTAGTTGAGAATAATCAAGGGCTCAAATGTATTGGCAGCTACAATAGGTGTTGAAGGTACCTGAGCCTGATCTGGTGACAATGGTCCTGATCTTAATTAGGCCTCCAAAATAGACTAATAAATAAATAAATAGATGTAATAAATAGATTTAATAAATATAGACATAGGGCTTTCACCACTTGTTAGGAAGGACAGAAATTGCTATACGGGGACAAGGGACCTCCACCAGAAATGCCTTCAAGAATGACATGACTATGCAATGCTTGGAACCAGCAATTTCCATGGGGTCGCTGAGCGTCTACCAATAAAATTTGCTGGCCGGGCACTGACAGGGTACCATAGCAGGTGGGTCATTTTAAGGCCAGGTGAAATAAGATACAAATAGTTTTTAATAGTAAGGATGAGAAACACTTGGAGGCATTTTATATACCAGAGCTGGAGATGAGTTTGAAGGACCTGGTAAACAAAAAAGAAAAACCTATCAAAATGGAAAATGTTTTGTTCTATAGTATATAAAAAAAACAGGAATACTGGAAATTTACGCCAATACTATAAACCAAACGATAGTATAAAAAATTATTTAAAACTATAAATTATTTAAAATACGAAAAAACTTTTTAAAATCTGGACATTTTTGTAAAAAATACATCTCTGCGCAAAACATCGCGGCCACTCTATTTCTGCGGAGAGTGTGAAATGTTTTTACGACGAACGCATAATCTGTTATATCCAGAGGGTTAACTCTAAATCCTCCGTTAAAAATAAAGAAAATAAGATTCAACAACACAAATGTTAGATTTTTTAAAGTGTAAAAAATATCTATCACTTTTTTTTTTTTGAACAGAGGTACCAGAAAGGGTATTCCATTTTCCACAGGCTCCATCCAAAACAGTTCAAGGCTAAAAATACAAAATGTTGTATAAATTGGACTCTGGTCGAAAGTCCTACCACATAAAGGTGGTCTTTGTACTGCAGTGGAAATGTTGTACAAATATCTCTTTATTAATGGCACAAAAAACTACTTTAATTATATTTGCGTAGATCAGAAACTCAGTCACCTGAACTTTGAGAATTCACAACCGCAGGTCTGTTTGCCTCGGGATTCTGGAGTAGTTTTTTTTCTTGCTGCATGCCACGGAGCTGTTTAGATTACGTAGATATTTATTATATTAACGGTTATTTGTTTTTATAGGTCTGCACTCGGTGTAGGGCTGCAGAGGGGGAGAAATGTAGTGGCCATCCCGGCCACAGGACTTATGGTTAACCTCCACATAGGGCGACATTATTTTTTCCAAAGACAGATCACAAAAACCTTCTACACAGATTATATAAATTATACATATATATATATATATATATATATATATATATATATATATATGAAAGCTCAAAGCGAATCCACACCCTAACAATTCGCCCCCTATAGTATTGCTCTTTGGGTCAAAGTTAATTGCTAGAATTTTGGAAAAATGTTGGTAAAATTCACCCTTCTCGAATTGTATTAAAAAATACTCAGATTTGGGATGCCCCACTTTGTTAAAGCACCCAGTTTGTCCAGTAAAAACTCACCTTTCTCCGGTCCTTCCGCAGCTGCGCAGGCTCTCCAATCAGAGTCGTTTGCTCTTCATAGCTCTTCAGAGCTCCGGAGACGGCTCTGTCCAAGGCTATTGGGAGCGAAAGCAGCCACATCCCCAGGCACGGGCGTGATCCCGCCTCCAGCCCATTTGAATGGTTGTACACGGGAGCGCGTTTCAGCCCATAGAGGCTGGGAATGTATGTTCTCTCTTTCCATTGTTTGGAGAAGGTGAGCTTTGCTGGCCCGGGAGGGGGGTTCAGACAGCAGAGCATCACAATTTTGGATGCCCCAGGGGAAGGCCAGGGGCCAGTCGTGGACCATTTTGATTCCAGGGGCTGGCCTCCTTGGGTTTTGTTCTGATTTAACTATGGGAGAACATCTATATGTGATGCAGAATTCTCATTAAACTAGAGAGGGCATTTTTAGGGGGTGGAAAACTTTAACTGATGCTGGGGTCTCTGATCTACCCCGATTAGAGATGCTTTACCCCAAATACTAGAGCTAGAAGCCCAATACCGTCCCCTGTACTTACCTGTTTCTGCATTCCTTTGCAAACGTCTCAAGTTGGCGGTAGTCATATACGGTCATAATCCGGCAGCCATAGCGTGGGATAGTTGATGTGTGTAAGTACCAGGGCTGGGAAATGGGCTTTAGTGGCAGGATGCGGAACATCCCACATTGGAGTACATCCATGCTGCCTAGTTCAGGGATCCCCCCCTCCCCAAGTTGTACTAGTCTTGAGGGTCACTTTAAGTAGGCGCTTCCATTTATTTTCACTTGTCAGTTGTAGTTTGAAACATTTGTACACATGTTCCAACTCCCCTCCCGTCCATGGGATTTCTCAGCATTCCATTGGCAGCCTTATCACACTGCCCGGTGCTCCCTGTAGTCCTCCTTCTTCCCCCAGCCCTTTGCCATGTTCCAGCCCTGCCTCTGCTCCCATGATGCCCTACTCAGTGTGACTCCAAGTTGATATCAGACCCTCCCCCTTGTCAGCTTCCCCACACATTATTTGGTTTCTCTGTGAACTGTTGGAGGCCCAGCAGAAGTGACTGTATTTACCTACCCTTGGATTTCCCCCCAAACTTTGTTGTTGCCCTCCAACTCTTACCATTCAGCATTGGCCTACATTTGAGTCTATCCTCATTTGAATCATAAACTAGGACCCCCACCAACTGGTGTCTTGGAATAAGATGGCTGCTGTTATATGTGGCTCTGATCTCCGTACCTCCTGCCATGATGCGCGTCCTAGGGGACTCCTAGTTCTGGAACCCCCCCTCCTCTACTCTCAAATGTTACATTTTGCCCTGGCTCAATCCTGCATGACAAATTTCAACAAAGGAGGAGGCTGGTCTGTAGAGCCCTAGTGCCGAATGGAAGCTCAGTTAAAGTTAAGGATTTAAGATAAAAAAACACAGCGCCTGTAAGGGCGTTGTGAAAAAAGGACTCTAGGCATTCAGGGCCTGTTGCAATCCCCCCTTTTTTTGGGTAATGGCAGCACAATGAAAAACATGCAATTGCAACGGGGACACTCGAAAGACAGGACACAGGATTTGCATGGTACACATCCAGTTTGCTGCACAACCTAAATGTGCAAAAATCGCATACAAAAACTTTTAGAAACAGGCAAGGGATCCAGTGGCACATGTCCCCCTCTCAAAAATAGCCCAAAAAATTATAGCCAGCACAGCCCATTGAAATGTATGGGATAAGGCCACACAGTGCAGGGTGAGCGCCTGGTCCTATCTGGCACTGTAGGGAACACAGCCCCGGCACTCATATACTTGCTGGTGCTGATGATAGATGAGCACACCTGGCACTATCGCAGGCGCTCTGGATTTTTGACACTCATCTGACACTCATCTGGCACAACCTGGCATTAGCGCCAAGTAGAAACCCCTAAAATTTCATGTGAGGTTGAAAATATCTCCTGTGAATGGACAATATCTACAGAGAGTTAAGAAAGCTCCTCTGTGATTTATGAATCACCTGTGAGTTTGGAAGGAAGTCATCTGAGCTACTGTAGGAATTATCTTGTGTCGGGCTTGCTCCACACCAGCGCCATTGCAGGGTTGATTGCACTTACAGGTAAACGTCCTACAATCGCCGGTGTGCAGCGAATGGAGGGTGTCAGTGCTTGTGCTCTCCGCTCACATGAAGCAGAAACGTTGGCGCTGCACCCTCCGGGCGCTGCTGGCGGGCTTTTGTGGAGGGGGTCTGAGCCTTTGGAAATATTTTCTGTGACTTAGGAATGATCTGGTGGTAGGGAAGATGAAAGATCTCATCTGAGATAGTAAAGATAGTCTGTGAGATTTTGAGCCTTATTTATGAAGCATCACACCTACACAACACCACTTTTTTGCCTCAGCGTGTGCTTTAAGGGACCAAGATACAGTAGCACCAACGTGGCCGCCAGCTAGCGTCTTATTTGACACTAGCGGTAAAAATGATGCAGCGCTGGGTGCTCTGGTTGAAACAGCGTCAGATAAAACCTGGCACTGTAGGTCAAGATCCCATATAGCACAACAGGCAGAACTGGAGTAAAGTTGATGATGATTATGATGAAAGCCGACCAGCGCCGGACAAATACAGTGCCAAATATAATAAGGAGGAAAAAATTCATAAATATGCCGGAGAGTGTCGGAAAAACAACGGTACAACAAGTGGCACTCACTGGCGCAGGGATAATCGGCAGGTGGGTCCAAAAGACACTGACACAGGCCACCCAACACCTAGTGCTATGATCAAAATTAAATAGTTACAACACTGTGCTAGAAAAGGCAAAAATACCGGCACTATAAAACTGGCACTATAGCCACCTGAAAGATGCTAAACAGCGCACAGCATAATTAAGGCCCTTAGACTCATCACCACGGCGGCATCCAGTGGGGTGATAGGACATTGGTCATCGCTGGAGTACGGCCGAGCTAAGTGTTTCCTTGTTATTTAGACCCTTAGCCTTGCTTTAGCACTTGGTAAGGGTAGCAGGGTGGGGGGTGGTTTAAAAACAGACAGTCTGGCTGGACTGGCTCTTTAAAGAGGAACATTGGACCAAAAATAAAAATTACCTTTTGGATGTCGCAGCTGCACATGGTCCCTGATCTCGCTCCTGTGCAGTGCACATAAATGGGATGCAGTGGGGCCGCCTATAATCCCGTGAGACTTCGTTAAGCTGTGAGATCGCTGTGAGACATTGAAGAGCATGGCTAAGGCCATGCTGCGGCGACATTCGGCTGCTTCAGGGCCCGATCCTCACCCCCACGTCTCACCCCACCGTCCCTAACTGACAAGCCTTAGCCGCGCTCTTCGATGTCTCACTGCGATCCCGCAGCTTAGCAAAGTCTCACGGGGTATCGCGCAACATCGCGCAGTCCCATTCATGGGCACTGCGCAGGCATGAGATCGGGGACCACGTGCAGTGTCTGATGGGAAGCAAGATGGCGCCGCCCATTGGAAGGTCGTCTGGGATTTCTGGAGGCCCCATTGCATCCCACTCATGGGCACTGCGCAGGCACGAGAACGGGGACCACGTGCAGTGTCTGATGGGATGCAAGATGGCGTTGCCCATTGGAAGGTCGTCTGGGATTTCTGGAGGCCCCATTGCATCCCATTCATGGGCACTGCGCAGGCAATAGATCGGGGACCATGTGCAGTGTCTGATGGGATGCAAGATGGCGCCGCCCATTGGAAGGTCGTCTGGGATTTCTGGAGGCCCCATTGCATCCCATTCATGGGCACTGCGCAGGCACGAGAACGGGGACCACGTGCAGTGTCTGATGGGATGCAAGATGGCGCCGCCCATTGGAAGGTCGCCTGGGATTTCTGGAGGCCCCATTGCATCCCATTCATGGGCACTGCGCAGGCACGAGAACGGGGACCACGTGCAGTGTCTGATGGGATGCAAGATGGCGCCACTCATTGGAAGGTCGTCTGGGATTTCTGGAGGCCCCATTGCATCCCATTCATGGGCACTGCGCAGGCACGAGAACGGGGACCACGTGCAGTGTCTGATGGGATGCAAGATGGCGCCGCCCATTGGAAGGTCGCCTGGGATTTCTGGAGGCCCCATTGCATCCCATTCATGGGCACTGCGCAGGCACGAGAACGGGGACCACGTGCAGATGGGATGCAAGATGGCGCCGCCCATTGGAAGGTCGTGTGGGATTTCTGGAGGCCCTATTGCGGGGACCACGTGCAGTGTTTGATGGGATGCAAGATGGCGCCGCCTGTTGGAAGGTCGCCCAGAAACCGAGGGACCTAGAAGATGGATCCCCCAGCTAGGTAAATACTGGTCAAACGTAAAACCGGAGGGGGGCAGATCGGTGAGGTTTTGGGGAGGTTCTAACCTCCTCGATGTTCCTTTTTAATGATGCTGGTTGAGGGATGATGTGCAATTCTGGGCCTTAGTTTGAAGAAGAAATAATTAATGATAAAAATCCTGTATGGACATTAATTGCGCTGGCAGGTTGTTCCAGTCGGTAAAGGAGATTACGGCGTGTGTGGGCACCTTATGTCAGGTCCACATTTTTTCCTACTTTTGGGAGTTTAATGATGCTGGGGAAGCCATGCCAGGGCCGGGCCTAGCAGCCAGAGGAACAAATTCCATCATCTCCCCGGGCTGCCGCTTGTGACGTCTGACATTGCCCTGTCTGTCTGGTCGAGGCCCTACGCGTGCAGCTGGCGGGGGGGGGGGGGGGGGGGGGAGTCCCCGGCACGTTGGCTGATGCCGAATCCAGCCGGGAAAATGTGTAATCGCTCCCCATGCTCCTCTGTGACCTTTCACACCCTGATGGCAGCTCCGTCTGTGACCCCTCAGACAATGCACCTTTCACTCCTCCGCCTGGCAGTCTGCTGAGCCAGACACAGCACGCCCTGCCCGCCAAACCTCTCCCACCTCCCCGGCCGCCCGGCCTCTGCCGCAGCCCAGTTGGCAAAAGGATCCCGTCTATGGCTGGCTGCACTCAGCTCTGCCAACTGTCGCTTATTAGGTCCAAAGTGCTGCCATAGGGAAAGCGCCCGAAAGCTGCCTTCAATTCAAACATCCAATCACAAGCGGAGGAAATTCACTTCCCTCTACTTCAAAACGGGCACTCGTGGTTCCTGTGTATTCAAGTAACACAACAACAATAATAATAATAACAATAATAATATTAATAAATACATTGCATGGTATTTGGAGCATGGGAAAATCCCGACGGGAGATCGAGTAAAAAAGTCGGCTCTTGCGTCGTGTTGTTTTCTCGTCAATAAAATAATAATACTAATAATAATACAAAAATTTGAATACACATCCCAATAATAATAATAATGATGATAGAAATAATACTGATGCACATACTCTAAAAACAATAAAACACGTCAGCTTTAGAGATGGCCTCTGTAATCTTATGTAGTCTGCTAAAACCTTTTTAGAAATCCAAATCATTTGAATAATAATAATGATTAATAAAAAGTTGAGTCTGCCTAGTGCATTAATTATCAAATAATAATTATAATAATAATATGATGATCAAAAAAACTCTGCCATGTAATGATCTAAATATCAAATAATAATTATAATAATAATACGATGATCAAGAAAACTCAGGCTTCTGAAATAAAAAAAATATATAAAAAGAAAAATTGAAACACTAAAGAGTAAAAGGCCACCTTCTGCCACAAAAACCTATACAGGTTGCTGAAATAAATAAATGGAATAATAATATGAATAAAAATAATATTAATAATTAGTAAAAGATGATAAAGAAGAAAAAGCACAAAGCTTGCTAAAATAAAAAAAGGACTAATAAAAATATACCGTAATAATAATAATAATAATAATAATAATAATAATGGATAACTATTATTAAGAATATTAATATTTATTATTAAAGCAATAAATCACATAATAATATTAACAATTGGTAAAAGACGATAAAGTAAAGAGCTTGCCGAAAGATGACTAATATAAAATATTATTATTATTAATAATAATAATACTTCTACTACTGCTAATAATAAAATAATAATACTGTTAGCAAGAATAATAATCATAATAAAATAAATAGAGGATGAAATCAAAGCAGGGCTGTTGAAATAAAAAAACTGAACAATAATAATAATTTTAATATTAATTTGTAAAAGACGAAAACTACGAGCCTGCTGTAAAAATGGACTAATATGGATATTATTATTATTATCATTATTATTATTATTAATAATAATAATAATAATAATAATAATAATAAGTTGGAATGCCAAACCAAAAATAATAATCATATAAGTATTAGTGGTGGAGCTGCCTAGTGATAAAATAAAGGTGACTGAAACATGATGAAACAAAAAAAATAATTGTAATAAAAATAAAAAAATAATAATTTTAGCAAGTCAAATGTAGGTTGGTTAAATCTGAAAACCATGATAATAATAAAAATAATAATAACACCAACTAATAATAAGCAGACCAGTCAGACAAGTGGTCCTCTGTAGTCTGCTAAAATGACTAATAATACCATTAAGTAAGAATAACAGGCTGATTCATCATTAGCGCCAGGTAGCGACAGATGAGCGTCTATAGCAGGCATTTTTAGAGCGCCCGCTAGTAGTCGCTGTGCTCTGCCGTGGGTCGCTACTTCATAGCGACTCAGTCGCTGTTCAGTTATGTTGAATACATTGTGAGGAGTCGCTATTTGACCAGTACAGCGCTGTATGGGAGCGCATGTTAGCGACTGCTCATAGCAACCGACTCACAACATATTCAGCAAAAAAACAGCCTCACAAAACTCAGGCGCTGAAAAATGCTTGTTTGAAGCCCAGAGCGCAGGAGGCGGTGTGTTTAAAGTCTGTTTTTCAGCATCTATCCACTAGTAACAAAGCGAAAACATATGGAATTACATTGTAACAACATTGTAACATGAACACTTTAATGCCAGACCTGTAATGTCATTTCTGAGGAATATATAAAAAATGAAAAAATTGTGGAAAAACTGCCAGAAGAGGTCACAGAATTATTTGTTATTTTTTGAAAAAACAAAAAAAAACAAAAACCCAGTTTAAAGAGAAGAAAAGGGTCGTCCATTGAAATGTATGGGAGAGCGACAGGTAGCGAGAGGTCATACCTGGCGCTGTGCAAGGCTGAACGCCGGCGCTGTTCGCTGAGGCTGTGAAAATGATGAATCAGACGCTACATGGCGTTATCCCAGTCGCTAAACAGATTCTGCTTGATAAATGTGTAATTGCGTGTCGTGTCCGGCGTTCACCAGTCGCTACCTGTCGCTACCTCTCATTAACCAGCCACTACCTGACGCTATCCCTTCTTGAATAAGGGCCTAAGCTATCAAACTCGTGATCCCAGTGAGGCAACGGGGAGGCCGATTCATTAATAGCGCCAGGTAGCGACAGATGAGCGACAGTAGCGTTTTCACAGCGCACGCTAGTGTTCGCTGTGCTTGGCCGTTGTTCGGCTGTTGACAGCGACTCAGTCGGTGTGCGGTAATGTTGAATACGGGGTTAGGAGTCGCTGTTTGACAGGTTCCGCGCTGTATGGGAGCGCTCAAAAAATTCTCGCGCTGTGAAATGCTTGTTTAAACCCCAGAGCGCTGGCGGCGATGGGTTAAAAGTTGTTTTTTAACCCCCAAACAACCATATTTAAAAAAAAACAAAAAAAACATGTTTTTCAAAACATTTTGTAATATGAATACATTAATATCAGACCTGTAATATCAATTCTGCACAATTTTTTTTTTTTTTTTTTAACCTTAAAAAAATATCTAACATTGCAGAAGTGGTCACACAATTTTTGACATTTAAAAAAAAAAAACATTAATAGCAATTAATTAGGAATATTTAAAGATTGTTCCATTGAAATGCATTGGAGAGCGCCAGGTAGCGAGAGGTCATACCTATCGCTGTTCAAGGTCGCTCGCTGGCGCTGTGGGGTGAGGCTGGAATAATGACGAATGATTCGCTATCTGGCGCTCTGTCAGTTGCTAAGCAGGATTAGCTTGATAAATGTGTGATTGCGGAGGGGAGCCGGCGTTCTCATGGCGGTGACCGTCATTACCGTTCGCTCACCATTCGCTACCTGGCGCTATCCCTTGTTAAATAAGGGCCTATATATTATTATAACTAATATTCTCAAAAACAAATGTATATATCAGCTGTGGAGTCTGAGATAAGATGACATAGAGGTTGATAAGATGAAGAAAAATGAAATAGCAATAATCAAAATATTTAAAACATATGTTAATAACAATGGTATCTGCTGTGTGATCCTGGCAAAGCATTCATGAAAATCGAACTAACAATAATTAATTAATTCAAATTAAAGCTCAACTCCAGTCCAGATTTTTATTCTTGTTTCGACTAGAGCAGGGAGGGGTTAGAACCACATGGGAGATTTGGCCTTGTCTGACCAAAAAGGGACCAAAAAAGAAACCTCTTTGTTTTATGAATTATCCATTAGACCAGTTGCCTCTTTCCGGTGATTAAACAGCAAGCAAGGCTTTAATCACCCAACCCAGGGAGTCAGCAAAAAAGTGCACTGAACTTGTTATAACCCTTGGCCACTCTAAAAGTTAAATAACAATAATTGCCTTAAGTTGGACATTATTATTATATTAATATAATAATATAGTAATCCCTGTCCCTACTATAAACAACATAGACTAATTATACATGCAGACGGATAGTCCCTTAGGTGGAAACCCAACACGGAACCCCGGTGCTTCAAGGCAGGAGCGTGCCCAAGTCTGTTTGCAGAAGGGAACAAAAGTGAGTTTGAACTTTGAGAGGCTTGAGGAGACGTCACAGGAAACAGGCGAATCATTTATGCAGCAGATTAAATCATCCTCACATCTCCTATGTTGCTAAAACAGTCCCTTGGCAGGCTGACCCCGAGCCCTGTCATTTCTTTGGACAGCTCTACACCGCCCTCTAGGGGCCTCTTGGGCACTGTTGTGCCATTGTTTATAGTCAAACTTTCTCGAAGTAGCTGAAGCTCAAATGTTTGACGGCAACCCCCCCCACCCCAAACTACAGTACGAAACATCTAAGAGGGGGTATTTGTCCTCCGACATCCCCGGGGGGTTGGGGAGCTCTATGGAAATCATTGAACGTTCAGCATAAAATCATATTTGCGCCTGTTAATCTTATTTACATCTGAGAGTTTGGCTTGTACGGGGCCGGGGAGGCCTCACAAATTATGCACGGCGGAGAGGCCGGTATACAATAAGGCCTTTCTGCTGCCGAGTTGACTATCGTGATGGTTAATGCAGATTCTCAGTGAGAAGTGGGGACTGCTGTGTTCTGAATAGGAGGCAGGGGTGGAGGTTAAACCAGATCCTGGCGGCCTCTACACGGCCCCCCATACCCAGACTCCAGCACTGAACCTCCTTTAGGCCTGATCTATAGCTCCGTAGAATGACTGGGCTGTTTACCTGCCAGAAAAGCTTCGATGGCTCTATAATTTGCTAGTCTGCACTGTAAATCATTGCCACGCACTCCTACGTTGAGGAAAAGCAGCCATGACCCAGGAGAATCGGCCATATTTGTTTTAATTTTTTGTGTTTCTATAACTGCATTGTAATAGGCAACATAGCCATTTGTGCCTTACTAAAGATTACAGAAGACCCTGTTTGCTTTACACAGTTCAAATATAGTTCAGTTCTGCATTTGCAACTACCAAGGGTCGGTTTTCCTCCATGAGGACCTCATTTCTAGGTTCCATCCAAGTCTTCCAGTATGGTTTCCACTGGCCTAAACTACAGATTCTTAACCTGCCTACTGAGCAATATGAAAGCCTTTAAAGGCTCTCCAACTTCCATAGGGCATTGGGGTAAGGCTGGGACTACAAGTACTTAGATATCACACTCCACAGATAATAGACTTCCTCTACGAGGACTAATTTCTAGGTTCCATGCAGGTCTTCCAGTATGGTTTCCACTAGCCTAGACTACAGATTTTTGACCTGCCTACTGAACAATATGACAGCCTTTGAATGCTCTCCAACTTCCATGGGACAGTGGGGTTAGGACGGGATTACAAGTACTTGGATATCACACTCCGCAGATAATAGGACTTCTTTCTCGGGCTTAATATGGGTCTCCAGCACACAACATATTGGTCAGTTCCAAGGTCCAAACTCTTCCAGTGGCCAGATGATCAATGAACACAGGTCTAAGCTACAGATCCTTGACCTTCATACTGAACTATATCTATGACAGCCTTTAAGGGCTCACCAACATCCATGGGGAGGTGGGGTTCGGCTGGGACTACAGGTACTTGAATATAACACTCCACGGATAATAGGACTTCTATCTTAGGCTCCAGCACACTAAGCAATGGTCAGTTCTAAGGTCCAAACTCTTCCAGTGGCCTGATGATCAATTGGTCAGTGAAATCAGGTCTAAGCTACAGTTGTTTGCCCTGCTTACATAACAATATATATAACAGCCTTTGAAAGCTCACCAACTTCCATTAGGCAGTAGGGCTAGGTTGGGACTACTAGTACTTAGAAATCTCTATCCACACATGTTGATCTTCATCACACCAAACTGGTCAAATGCAAGTTACACATTTTTCCAATGGCCTACATGGCCAATAAATCAGTTGATCGTTGAAAGAGGCCTAGGTTACACATGCTTGGCTTGCTTCCTTGACAAAATCTATGACATCTGTTGAGTTACCACATTGGTCACCGGGAGTATGCTGAGGCCACCAGCACTTACTGATTCCCTGGCAATATATACAGATGGTAGAAACTTTCTTAAGACCTTTGTGGGTATCTAAGTTCAATTATCAGTCTCATAGCATGATGGTAGCAGGCTGAAACTACCAGTACTGTAGGGGAGCCCTGAAAGACTGTGCACATAAAGTGAATATAATATAATTAATTTCCCTCATTCTCCCAGGAAATCCACCACACCACATACTGGCCATGTCCCAAGTCAGTGACCTACATGGCCAGGAGATTAGTTGGTCAGTGAAAGAAGGCCTAGGATACAGATCAGGGCCGGCTCTAGGTTTGTGGAGGCCCTTGGGCAAGAAAGTCTTAGTGGGCCCCTAAGTAGTGTGTCACATGATGCCACCTTTCAGCTCTGCTTCCTCAAATGGGTCAACTTTGGCTGCTGATCCTCCCCCACAGTCCTTATTGCCTTCCCTATAGCCACCAATCGTCCTCTAGTTCTTGTTGCATTCTTTACTGCCACCAAACTTTATCATTGCTGTCAGTTGTCACCTGGTTCTCGCCACCTTCTGAGCTTCCATCAATTGCCATCCATTCCAGGCCACCTTTTCCAATGTTGCTGATCATCCCCTGTTGCTGGGGCCAGCCATGAGCAGGTCAGCACACAACACCCGGTATTTGGTAGTTCAGGTCCACTGTAAAATGGTGTGAGCCTGAGTGGGCCCCTGAACAGGTTTGCCTTGTGCTGGTGCCGGCCCTGCTACAGATGCTTGGCCTACTAACTTGGCAATATGTATGACAGCTGTTAAAAGCTTAGCCCTGCTTTCCATAGGGATGTTGCTACTGGTATTTTGGCAGTAAATTTCACAAATAAATAAGGTGATTCATTTACTTATCCTTTTAGGCACTACACACACACACACACACACACACACACACACACACACACACACACACACACACACCTCACACTAGTCCACTCACACTCAAAACCCTAGACATCAAGGCCAAGTTCCAAATTCTTCCATTGGCCTATATGGCTAAAAGATTACTTCAGGAATAAAAATGTTGGGAGTACCTCCTTCATCAAAAAACATATTCTTTACTGTCTCTTCCCTTTTCTTTTATATGTTTTTATTGTCTTTCCTTTTTGTTCCCACAAATAAATTACTGTTGTTCTTCTCTCGCAGGGCTCAAACTTCCAGTCTTCTCGGAGAGAAAAATATGGAAATGTTTTCAAGACTCACTTGTTGGGTCGCCCACTGATCAGGGTAACAGGGGCTGAAAATGTCAGGAAGATCCTCATGGGGGAGCATCACCTAGTCAGCGCAGAGTGGCCTCGCAGCACCCGGATGTTATTGGGGCCCAATAGCCTGACCAACTGCATTGGAGACATCCACCGACACAAGAGGAAGGTGAGACAAAAAACTCCTGTGACCTAAAAAAAAGGTTATTTTTAATAAAAATGTGGCCGCCCTAGCTGAACTGAAATACATTACCTACTACAGTTCACCAAATGCTTCCAGAAATGAGCCAAATAGCAGAGCTGCCCAAATGTTTTCACCTGTTATTTTGCCTATTTGTTAAGTTCTTGCTTATTCAAGTACCGTCTATGACATTATTAACAGGCTTCACTGGCCCTTCATCCACCATCCAATGAAAAGAGAGGCTTGTAGAAGTTTGGTTGAACTTTTATGAGTTCTGTGGTTCCAATGTATTCAGGCCTCCCTTGCCTGTTAGCAGACCAGTAGTAATCCAACTGACCTCTATTTCATGTAAAATGCAACACATCTAAGCCGTTCAATTTTGAAATACCATTAAAAAGGCCTTCTCAGATATCAGTGGTGAAACAATGCATGTGCCTGCAGCTGCCTTTCATTTTTGGGGGGAAATGGAGATATGGAAAAATGGAGCTTCTCAATGGGATCTTACCCAAGAGTAAAGGGCAAGGAGCCTTGACTTCAGAATCGTTGGGAGGAAAACATCAGCTCCACTTGACCAGTGAACTGAATCAATTGTGTTAACCTCATTGCCATTGGACACCAAAAAAGTCCTGCAGTTATACTCACTGCTTTCATAAGTTGTTTTGGGAAGTCTAGGGACACATCTAGTATTCTGCAGAGCCCACCAAAGCAGTAGGGATATGTGATGTTCTTGGATCACACTTAGTGGAATTGTAATGGCAACTAGGTTGTGCTTTTGAAAGTAGAGGGTTAGAGCAAGACTGGCTGAGAAGGCAGCAGAAGTAGAGTAAAACATCAGTCCTCAGGGGTACGCATTGGATAGAGAAACCAAGGGAGGCCAGCAAGAGAGGTCCGGAAATGCCCAAGTGGTCAGGAGCTGGAGGAGCAAACATCAATTGATGCACAGAACAATTCTCTAGTGATGTATTAAAGAGGAACAACACACCCGATTTTCAGGTTGTTACTCTCAGTGGGGGAATCCCGAATTGGGATGCTCCACTGTGTGTATGCCCCTAGGTCACTCACCTTCCTGTCGATCCTACAGCGCAGACTCAGTGAGAATGAGCACGCTGATTGGCTGAGCGTCCAGTTCAACCAATCAGCGCGTTCGCTTTCACTTGGCTCTGCTGATGGCTAAGCGGCTAAGCAGCTGAGCGGCACTGAAGGGAGCCGAGTGTGCCGCCGACCGCCTCCCCCACTCGCCTCCCAGCTGTCACGTGCCTGTGCTACCCATTCAGAAAGGACGGGCACAGGTGCGCACATGGCTAGAGTTGAGCCCGGGATGCGGCTGCGGTGCAGAGACGTGGCGACGGCTCCGGGTCAAGGTGAGTGAAATGGGGCTTCTGGGGGGGGTTTACACAGTGGGGCATCCTAATTCAGGATGCCTCAAGGAGTGGAACTCGGATGGCCCTGGAGTCTTTTAGACACACCTTTCATCTTTTCAGGGTGGGAAAGAGTTACAATTGTTAAATGAAGCCATGCCCCGTCATTGATTAATAGATAGGAGAAAGGGGTGTAACAGTTAAAACAATATAAACACTTTAGATAGGTGAATGAATCATTTAAACCTCAAAGAAGGCCAGAGAAGAGTAACATGGGGGGCATGGACATAAAAGAGGGACAGTCCCTCCAAATCATGGACACTTGAGAGGTATTAGACTCCAGGGCCTCCGTTGTTCCTCTTTGAAAGGTTATTAGGAAAATTGCTGCTACACTAACAATGGTGAGTGTGACATTGATGAGGGTGTATGTATGATACAGGTGTTAGTGGGTAGCGGCTGCAAATACATATATAGTGGGTCCATAAAGTCAGCACAGTCTGGGGCGCGTTGGCACGTGGCTACAGAGGAAGCGCCTATGCTGTTAAGTGTTTTTAACTGGTTTGATGGAGCAATGGACCATGCATCTATTAGCCTTCATGAATCCCTCTTTAGAGTGCCCCTTCCACTACTGAGTGTTGACCATTACCGAAGATCTGTAAAGTTTGTCATAAAATCTGACCTTCCCATGCCAGCAAGGTAGATGAGGAATTTCTACTGTTGCCTTTCTCGGGATTTTCGAGAATGTGCTGATTAATTGTGACCAGGGCACAGTGTTCCTCATGAGATAACACTGATGAATAGAAAGACATGGGTAATGTTTCCTTGTCTTTTGTATAGAAGCTCGATACTTCAACTGCATAGTTTTGTTTTATTCGAAACATTCTTGCCAACTTCTGTTATTTATTTTCCAGGGGCATAGCTGGGAAGGGCATGTACCCCCGGTGCAGCGGGTCAGGGGGGTGCCAAAGGGGGGCCTGAGCACAGGTGACACAGATGGCAGAGCTTGGATGCCCCACTATGTGAACCCCACCGGTCGCCCACACTCATCGAGCTTTCAGTATGATGGTGCTTGGCTAGCAAATCATGGGTATAGAATTGTTAACTGCCTAACTACAGTTTGCCAACCAGGGGCATACAAGCCCCAAGTGGTATACAAGCTTTCTTCTTATGTTACTGAAGGATATGAAAAGCAGGGGCTGCCAGGTAGACAAGTCAACTTGCAGCAGGTGTGCAGCATCTTGGGATGAAAGCACTGTTGGCATAAATGTGTACTGTTGGGCCAAGTAGAGTAGTTGTGGCATAAATCCTACTTCTGCCTCCCACAGAAGTCTGTACTGGGTGGTACTTGCATACAGTACCTTCCAGATTCTCTGGGACATTTCTTTTTAATTTAGCCCCATCAAGGACATATCCTATGCAAATTCCCGGGAATGGCAGGCAGGATCGGGAGGGATGGATAGAATAAATGGATGGGATGATCTGGGGCAGGGTATGAGGAAGGGATGGATGGGATGAGCCGTGAGGAGAGGGATGGATGGGAGGAGTGTGAGCACTTCCCCCACCCAAAAGGGTTGGTTCCGCTTTAACAATACAAAAAACTTAGAATAGGCGAATTAATCAATTATTGATGCAGATCTGCATGTTAAACCCCAAAGAGGGATGAATGAGAACAAAGAGAGACAGAGACATGGACCTAAAAGAAGTAAAGTCCCTCCAAATGAGGGACAGTTGGGAGATAACTGGAGAATCTCATATGGTACTCCATCAAAAAAGGCTGGGAAACTCTGGTCTGATGAGATACTTTCTCAAAAACATTAGGCGGTCAGATCAGTGATGGTGAAACCTCCATCTCTAACATCTTGGGATGCTTGCGGTAATTCTGGTCTTCATATTCTCTTCACTTTCTGATACAAAAACGTAACTCCCTTAGAAAATCAAATTAAATAAAGCACTGATGTTATGCACTGCCGTAAGTATAAATCAACCCAAATTCTTTTAAATCATCAAAAGCAATGGGATTTAAAAAACACCTTCACTTCATGAAGAATGAGGGATCTCTCCTTTAGTAAATCACCTCTATAGCCACCTCAGGAATAGGGCCAAAACACCTACATAAGAATAGAAGCTTTGCGTGGTCCTGAGTGCAGCGTGACCGGTGGAGGCATCTGCAGGATGCAGATCATCACTCATCCAAGCCTTTACTTGTAAGCGGCCAAGCTGGGAAGAGGCTGCTGGAATAAAGGCGGAGGGAGACATTCTTCTTCATGTCTATTATAAACCGATGAGGCGCATGTCTCGCTTAGTGAAAAAGAAAATAGCCGAAAGCTTTCTAAAGTAGCCCGATTCAGCTGGAAGCTAGCCAAACTGGCAACCCCAGTGGGTGTGTGTATGCTACTTGTGGCACGTGCAGCGTGAACTGCAGTAACCCGGGAGTGGACCCCCCCTTCTCCTCCTTCCTAACAAACCTCACTGCTCACTTAAAGCGGCAACTCCTTGAAATACAACTTCATATAGCCGCAGTGCCAGTTGTTCTTCTCTATTTATCCAATATTATGCCAAAATAATTAATCTGCTTCTGTTGTGAGCGATAACACCAACATTGACATTATCTCATTTTTTCACATTTTATTCTAAGTTATATTATATTAATTAAACTGCATGTATTTTATTGGATTTGTAATTGATGATTTCATTTAACTTTTCACATTTACTTATTTTAGATATTTTCTAGACTATATTTATTTGCATTTATCTGTAACTTTAGATTAGATCTAGTTAACCCTTATTTAATTTATTTAGCTTTTATTATTGTTATTTTATTAGATTTTCTGGGGATATACTGAAAGCTTCTGAAAGCTATCAGCATCTGATATATAATATATATATATATATATATATATATATATATATATCAGATGTTTTAGAACTGTTACATTTGAAAACTATTTAATACAGCTTAAACTATTCTGTTTCACATTACACAGGACAGGGAATTATAATAAGCTTTAGTAGATTCTAAAGAAAGGAATTGTTTTTCTGTCTGGGAATCGGAGTTAACTGTTTAAACTTTTTTTTAGAATTGCTTTATAATTTGGTTCAGTGTTCAGTACAAGGTGGTAACCTTCTGTGTGTATATTTTAATAGAATAATAATATACATATGACTGGTGGTTGGTGTTGTTGGCGCTATGTGCTTGTTGTTTGAGTTATAAATAAAACGTATTGCTACCCAATCTGGAATGAAACCACTGAGCACACTTCATTGCTTAAACAGTTTGGGTGGGTACCCCAATGTATCCCCCAACTCCAACAACTGCAAATAGCACAGACAAGTTACAGGCAGGCTGCCCCGCCACCAATCACAAGGGAGCAGCCAACATATATTTTTGGAAAGAAGGCCACGTGAGCAGACCAGCCACGCTGAGTGCTCTTATTTCAGTGATGCCAGTTTGGGATGTTCTAGATTTGACAAGGCAGCGAGTCTGGAGCATAAAATCAGTACCAAGGACAACCGTATGCCAAATGGATTGACCACCCAATAAAAAAATGGTACGCACCTTTTGTCCCGGGCAGCTGATCGGATGTAATCTGGCAATTTAGTACCACTTTAATATCCAGTATCAATGGATCGCAGTTTGTGCCACCCCAAATAGTGGTCGGAATTGATGGCACGTCAGGCTTGCAACCCACCATCAGTCACAGGAGCAGTGAAGGACAAAAGGTGAGTACCTTTTTTTTTTTTTATTGGATGGTTAATCACTTAAAGAGGAAGTACAAACATTTTCTAACCCCCCAGCCACACCTGATGCTAACGGGGGCAGGATTGTGCACAGCAGCTGTGGACTTGAGTGACTTGGAACAGACCAGAAGCATTGTGGCTGCAATGCTCCACGAATTGGGTGACTGACCTGCCACTCAATGTCTCAGCTTCAGCCTCCGAGCTTTGTTAAAAAGAATATACCGATAGTGCTATTCTTTGGGTTGATGTAACGCAGTGCTTCTTAATCTTCCCAGGAAAAAATGTGCATCAGACTTATTTGCCTTTCATTCCAGTTTAAAACAAGTGTTATGGAATTATTGTGTATCCTATACATTAACAGTAACAGATGTAATGTTGGATGTACAGATGGGTAATGGGGATAGTTCTGTATCTTTACATTGCATTAAATAACAGGAGCAAAGGGTAATTTACAATCCAGGGATGGAAAGAAAATATTGAAATGGGAGAAGCACAGAGTATTAGACAGGCACTGAAAAGGTCAATTGATGGAAGCCATGTATTTTCTATATAGTGTGGGCTTAGACAGAAGAGATTTGCCGTCTATGAAGGACAGCTTAGCTTTCAGCCATCAGACATCCAATTGAAGGGTTGCCAGCTAACCACTAGTTGATCTTTGGGAAGACTAGACCCAGGCCATTTGTCTTCACCAGACTGACCAACCATTGGGCAATCTTTGGGAAGACCAGATCCACACCATTTGTCTTCATCAGGCTGACCAACAATCAGGCAGTCTTTGGGAAGGTCAGATCCAGACCATTTGCCCTCATCAGGCAGACCTACCACCTACAAATCCTAACAGAATGGTGTACTAGAAGGGCCGGGTGACCCTCTCAAGCAGCAGGTGTCACCCCAACATTGGGACATGCTACACCAGTATGCTCTGGGGAAAAGGTGTGAATGAGACTTAACGTCTTATTTGCCTTTCGGTCCAGTTCAAGTCAAGTGTTAGGGCATTTCTTTTGTATCCTATACAATACATTAAGGGTTATGGAAGTACTGTTGCATGTTTTAGAAACAATTGTAATGGGCATAGCCCTGTGTCTTATGCATTACATGATAGAAGAAAAGAGTAACTCACAATCCAGGGAGGATATGAAAATAATGAAAGGGGAGGAACACAGAGTATCAAACAGAAACTGAAGAAGGTCAATGGATGGGGCAAGCCATACATTTGTTATGTAGTGTGGGCTTATACAGAATAGATTTGCCATCTTAGGAGGACAGATTAGCTTTTAGCCAAGGGTTGATAACTAATCACTAGCTGGCCGTTGGGAAGACAAAACCCAGAATATTTTTTTTCACCAGGCTGCCCAACCACTGGGAAATCTTAACCAGCTCACTAGTTGGTCTTTGGGAGGACTAGGCCCAAAATATTTGTCTTCACCAGGCTGCCCAACCACTGGGAAATCTTAACCAGCTAACTAGTTGGTCTTTGGGAAGAATAGACCCAGAATTATTTGTCTTCACCAGGCTGACCAACCACTGGGAAATCTTAACCAGCTCACTAGTTGGCCTTTGGGAAGACCAGACCCAGAATATTTGTCTTCACCAAGCTGACCAACCACTGGGAAATATTAACCAGCTCACCAGTTGGCCTTTGGGAAGACCAGACCCAGAATATTTGTCTTCACCAAGCTGACCAACTACTGGGAAATATTAACCAGCTCACCAGTTGGCCTTTGGGAAGACCAGACCCAGAATATTTGCCTTCACCAGGCTGACCAACCACTGGAAAATCTTAACCAGCTCACTAGTTGGTCTTTGGGAAGACCAGACCCAGAAAATATGTCTTTACCAGGCTGTCCAACCACTGGGAAATCAGAACAGTGTATTAAGAGTGCCTCGTGACATTCTCAAGCAACATGTGTCACCTCAGGTGACACTGCAGAGTGGACATAATTCAGCCCTGAATTCAGCCCCAGTACATGCCACTAACTGGTAAGTGGCTTGTGTTGTATGTTTGAGGAAAAATAGGTGAAGTGACATGTGGCCTTGCTTATAAAGCACTGTGGCTTGCTGAGTAATTTCTTCATGGTGCCATAGGGTGCCATTGATCCCTTGACCAAAACCCTCAGTGTATAAAGAAAAAACACAACCCCCCATTAGTTCAAGCCTTAGATTGCACTGGCTGCTAGAAGTACCTGCACATAAATCAGCACAGACGCCCTTTTCACCATCCTCCAGAGTAAGTCTGCTTCGATGCTGGTGGATTTTTGTACACAATAGCAATGTCTGTGAAAATTGCTTTCAGATGTTGGCAGCGCTGTGTTATTATTACATAATTTTCATATTAGGATTTGGCTCCTGTAGAAGAGAATGTATCTATCAGAAATAAATCTGAACTTGGGCAGTTCAGTGGCTGTTTAGTTACAATTACCAGCCTGACATTTTGGGCAATTAAGCACTCTTTAAGATTAGAGACTGTACTAGAACTCCCTTTTCTCATTCCCATTGGTTTGTATTGTAATAATCATGGTTCAGCAATGTTTAAAGGAAACCACGTTAAGCTTTACTTCAGCCAAAACCTTTGTTCTATTTCGAGAATTTTAAACACATTTAGCTGTTTTGTCCATGACCTTACTGAGGAGGTCCAGTCCTGTCTGTGGTGATCATGTGCTATTGTTATAGGAACCCCTATCATTTGCATGCAGGTCACCACACAGTCCTCATAGCTGTGGATTTTCTGTTGGAACCACCTTTTTCTGGTGACTTAACAAGCAATGAGATTAAATCTCCCTAACCAGGTAACAGACATATTTTACATAGTTGTATCTTACCAGGTTTCAAAATAAAATGAGCTTTGGCAAGAGTTGGGCTTGAAAGGAATCTTACACTCGAGTTTGATAATTAAAGCGGCACTATAGTCAAGGTACCACTTCCTCATTCACTGTGTATGGCACCAAATGGCAGTTAATCAGGTGACCAATGGAAACCTTTCAGGTTTGATGTGCAAGCCCACTGGGAAATTCAAATTGGTTACCAGCAGCTATTGTTGGTTAAAAACAACCAGTTACATACTGGAGCAATATATGTTTTAAAGAGGAACATCCAGGGCCATCCGAGTTCCACTCCTTGGGGCATCACCTGTAGCCATGTGCGCACCTACGCCCGGTAGGCACATGATCAACCACCAGACAATAAAACCTACAGTATGTAGCATGAGACCCTCTCAAGTTCAACATAAATTGATTCAGGTAATCAGTCATTGCTCAGTTAGGTTTTTCGATTGGTCAGCATTGTGTAGACAATAATGTCGTATCACCTTTTTTAAAACGAATATATTTCATGCTATTGTTTCCCAGCTTATCAGCAACCATGTCTGATCATTGGGGGCCATTTTGCCAGTATTCTAGTCTCACAATGAGTCTAGTGTACCTGACTACCGTTTATCTTTAAATGCTTTTAGGGGGCGGTAAGAATACTAACTAGATGAACTTTAAGACAACCTGATTATCTGTCCACAGCAGCCCACATTCTGGCCATACACACTACATAACCTGATTGACCAATCACGAGGCCGCTTACCAAACCTATGTGGTATGAGAACCTCCTTTTAATATGAATTAAAACCTTAGGTACAATAGTCTGCTAAAGAGTTTGCCCCCTAAATGTATTACCTCATTCTCCTACCCAGGACAGTCCTTTTCTAAGTGTCACCATGGCATTGGTCGCATCACAGGTTGCTCCTGGGTTAGGAAGCCACCTTCCTTTCTGTCTCAGTATATATATCCCATATCCCTCTATACCTACCCAATTTCTCTCTCATCCTAGCCTTTTATCTGCTACCTGTATCCTAACCGTCCTCTTCCCAGACTAGGATTTTCTTCAATTGTTGCCCTGGAATTCCCTTCTGTTGGAAGGCTCTTGGGGTCTGTCCAGACAAAACACCAAAAAAACCCATACTTACCCTGTTCATCCACAACACTATACTACTGGGCTAGGATGGCATGAGCCCTCCATTAAAATGTATAGAGTGGCCCCGCTAAAGTCATCTGACAAGCTTTATACTACTGGGTTAGAATGCAAGTGCTGTGGGGGTGATGTGTCAAAAGTTAAATATGTGATTTTTTGTGTTTAGCCTGGACTGTCCCTTTAAAACACAGGCGAAAGCTGCACCACTGTGCCGCAGTACTCTTATATAAGGTACCATCTTACTCTAGTCTAAAGTATGAAAGCCCCCACATTTAGAATATATATAGCAACAGATACAATATAGTTGGTTATAGCCTACCTGCCGTTGCCCTATACCTCCAATGCCGCACATTGGGGGTGGAGGAAGGGTTAAATGTCACCCCCATTCACCTAACCCCCCCCCCCCCCCCCAATGTGCTTACACACATCTAAAGGATACACATAGAAAAAATGGCAGAAGCTCAACTAATTGATACCTAACCTGGGTGGTGAACGTGCACAAAACTAGGAGTAACAGCATGCAAACCCTGTTAGCCAGATACATGTCATATTACTGTATGTGGCTCTAAAATCTGGTAAAAACAGAGGTCTTGGTTGCACACATTTACAAATGTATGTGGAATCTGCACGCCATGTCAAGGCATCCCCTAAAAGTGCCAAGGACCCACAAATTGGACTTTTACAGCAATGGATAAATTGAGAGCAGCTCCCCTGATGTTGCCCTATAGTACCAGTGCAGCCCATGGGGAAGATTGAAAGCCACCTACATTCAGCTAAAGACACCCCCCATGTGCTTGCACACATTTGAAGAAGAAGAATTAGACAGGTGGCAGATGATCGACCAATTTTACCTACAGCAACTTGGATGGTGCACATGAGCAGGGCCACACCAGAAACCAGATACCGTATTTATCGGCGTATAACACGCATTCCCCATTTTAACACAAAAATTTGAGTAAAAATTTTTTTCATTAAAAATAAATGTACCACCTAATATCCCCCTGTACCACCTAATCCCCCCCCCCCAGATCCACCTGTACAACCTAATCCCCCTGTACCACATAGTCCTGATACCACCTGTACCATATAACCCCACCCCCCATATCACATACTCTTTCCCCCTGCGCCACATAACAAGCCCCCCCACATAAACCCATATTTCTTTATGTTTTTGTTTTCGCCACAGTACCTGGCCTGTGTCGCTAGCAGGCTCAGGTCACTCTTTAATTGCGCTGACGAGTAACGTCCTCAGCGTAACGTCAGGGACGTCACTCGTCAGAAGTACGGTGGCCTCGGAGGGTCCTGAGGAGCAGCCTTTAAAACAGCAGCGCGGGCGGCTGCGGACTCACAGCTGATTGGGAGAATGCCGGCGCGTACACTTGGGACCAGAGAGCAGGCGGGCGAAAAGGTAAGCACCCGCAATGATGGAGAAAAAATACAGGCAGCGGGCGGCTCTATGGCCGCTGCGAGCCGCTGCTGCTAGGATGGGGTTAAATCAGGCAGCGGGCGGCTCTCCAGCCGCCGCTTGTTCAATGATTGGTTTAAAGCGAACAGCAGGTGGCTGGAGAGCTGCCGCCACTGCTGCAAGGTAGGGGTTATATCAGGCAGGGTAGCTAGAGAGCCGCCGACGCTGCCATGAAATGGATGCTGCACTTCTATGAGTATCATGGGCGCCGGTGAATCAGCTGGAGCAGGTAGTTTGGGACCCGGCGTATAACACGCAGTATCGGCGTATAACACGCAGGCAGGGTTTAAGCTTGCAATTTTAGTTTTAAAACTGCGTGTTATACACCGATAAATACGGTAATTATTAAGCAGAATGCCAACGGACCCCACCAGACCCATTAATGTATATGCAGAGTACAAGTGGATCCCTCTAAATCAAGGGTTTCTAGCCACTGGTACAAGTACCACTGGTGGTACTTGAGCTCCAATCAGGTGGTACTTGGCAAAGCTGCAGGCTGACCTGTACCCCAACATGACCTGCTGCCACCTAGTCTTTACCTAACCTGGATTTGCTCCATAAATACAAACCTCCACAAAACTATTTACATTTAGATTTTATTGGTGGGATTTGTGTGTTTCCACACAGGGTTAAATCTGGCTTACAGCCCGTACATATTTTAAGCGGACCTTAAAATAATTCGAAAATGGAAAGTGGTACTTGATGTAAAGAGGTTGGGAAACCCTGCTCTAATATAAAAATCAATGCACTTTGAGGAAGGAGTGGCACTAACCTGTGCAAAGTGCTGGGAAGCGGGCTGTTATACTCACCCCGGCTCCTGAATTCTGCTCCATATCATCCGCATCTCTGGCAGGTGACATAGGTGTCACTAGTCTGGGCTATGCAAAAGTTAGTGATTGCCTAACTTAGAGGCCGATTCATTAATAGCGCCAGGTAGCGACAGATGAGCGACAGTAGCGTTATTTTCACAGCGCCCGCTAGTAGTCGCTGTGCTTGGCCGTTGTTCGGCTGTTGACAGCGACCCCGTCGGTGTGCGGTAATGTTGAATACGGGGTTAGGAGTCGCTGCTTGACAGGTTCCGCGCTGTATGGGAGCGAATGACAGCGAATGGCCATAGCGAACGGCTCCCAGCATATTCATTAACAAATCACGCTCAAAAAATCATCGCGCTGTGAAATGCATGTTTAAACCCCAGAGCGCTGGCGGCGATGGGTTAAAAGTAGTTTTTTAACCCCCAAACAACCATATTTTTTGAAAAAAAAAACATGTTTTTCAAAACATTTTGTAATACGAATACATTAATATCAGACCTGTAATATCAATTCAGCACAATTTATTTTTTTTTTTTACCTTAAAAAAAATATCTAACATTGCAGAAGTGGTCACAGAATTTTTGACATTTAAAAAAAACAAAACACATTAATAGCAATTAATTAAGAATATTTAAAGATTGCTCCATTGAAATGCATTGGAGAGCGCCAGGTAGCGAGAGGTCAGACCTGTCGCTGTTCAAGGTCGCTCGCTGGCGCTGTGGGGTGAGGCTGGAATAATGATGAATGATTCGCTATCTGGCGCTCTGTCAGTCGCTAAGCAGGATCGGCTTGATAAATGTGTGATTGCGGAGGGGAGCCGGCGTTCTCGTGGCGGTGAGCGTCATTACCGTTCGCTCACCATTCGCTACCTGGCACTATCCCTTGTTAAATAAGGGCCTAAATGTGGGCAGACATTAAAGGGGGCCCCTTCACGGCTCATGCAGTAATCTTTTCCTGCTTATTTGAATTGGATACAATTAGGAAATTTCAGCAGAGGTGTCTAATGCTTAACTTCTGCAGTTGAGCACAAATCTAAAGAATAAGATGGAGGAGCAATGATGGGGCTCCCTCACCTTATGGGTTCCATTACGCTTGCTAGCCCTGCACCCCCTGATGGCGGCCAAAGTTATTTAATCTGCTCACTTCCCGATCAAAGAACAGCCACGAAGATGACTTGACTGTGTCGCTTTTTTAAGTCTGACGATGGAAACAAAATGTTTTCAGCTTGGTCGAATTTATTCAGTTAAGAAGCTCCGAAATGTGGGGTCTTGCTCCAAGCTCTCCAGTGTGAATATATTTTGTTGGCCTTAAATAGGATACTTTTTTTTGCTAAATGGGTGGATAATACATTTAACACAGCCGTTATTTTAATGGTAAACACAAAGTAAATTGATTACAGAAAGCTCCGCTGGACGTTGCAGTGCCGGCATCTCTGCACAGTAAGCCGGTATAGAAATCAACCGCATCTGGCAGCAGCTCATTTAGTAGCAACGTCTCGTGAAAAAAGACTTGGCAAGCCTGATGAGCGCGCTGAAGGGTAACGCCGAGGCTCGCACACTGCTGCTGTGCCTGAGAGAGACACTAGAGGGCGCAGTGCCTGTACTTTATGTATTTTGCACTAACACTCTGCAACTGTTTTCCTGTTTTTGTATGAGCTGACCATGTAGAATTATGACTGTATCTTCAAAAATAAAAATATAAATTAAGGGCATTCAGATGTAAAAAAAAGGACATTTTAAATGTAAAACCTATTTTATAATTTATTATACAGTTTATTATATTGTATTGATATTTTAATGCTGCATTTGTTTTGGCTGCATAAAGAGGGTGTTTGGGGGACCTAAGGGAATTTTTACTTAAAGTCACTTTAAGGTAAATATGGGCTGATGGTTTTAACTCCAGATAGGCTTTAAACATTTGAGAGTCCCTCAACTTAACACAAGAGTTCCTGCAACTGATTGTCTTGTTGTGATGGGGAAGTTCTACAAATGAGATGCAGAGTTTTTCCAATAAGAAATATTTGATTTTACAATTATATAATAAAAGACTCCTTTAGAGGGGCTCTCCACATGTAACCTAGGGAGGGCAACCAGAGGGTAAAGCTCTGGGTAGGAGGGTAAGACCGAGTAGTCACTGTTAGAGCTGAACAAATCCAAAGAGAAGTCTCAACTTTGACAGTTCATCTGAAGTGTGTAAAGTACCTAACATATGGCTTCTGGAGTGCTCCATTTGCAACGCCTGTTCCTAAGTTAAACAGAGATCCTTGAATGATTGACCCCACTTCCGGTGGTGATATGGTCTATGGTCAGCTTGAGAAATTTAGATCTCCCACTTCTTGGAGTGGTCTATGGTCAGCTTGAGAAACTTGGATCTTACATTTCTTAGGGAGGGAGAGTCTATGGTCAACTTGAGGAACTTAGATCCCCCACGTTTCGGTGTGTGATGGTCTATGGTCAGCTTGAGGAACTTAGATCCCCCACTTTTTGTGGTGGGATGGGATATGGTCAGTTTGAGAAACTTAGATCTCCCACTTTGAGTGGTCTATGGTCAGCTTAAGGAACTTGGATCTTTCATTACTTGGGGTGGGAGGGTCTATGGTCAGCTTGAGGAACTTAGATCCCCCACTTTTTGGGGTGGGATGGTATATGGTCAGCTTGAGGAATTTGGATGTTCCGCTTCTATCCTGAGATAAGTCTATAATCAGCTTACAGAATTTGGATGTCCCTTTTTGGGATTGGATGACTATGGTCAGCTTGAGGAACTTAGGTCTAATTTTTTTAGGGTGGGATAGTCTGTGGTCAAGTTATGGCACTGAACCAGTCCAAACTGAATGTTATCTGTATTTTTCTATGCCTTATATAGCCTGCATTCATCATCCAGGATGAAAGGAGTAGCTATTTATGGTAAACCCATCTCCTAGGCCAGGAAAGTCTTACATGTATAGATGTCTGCTGACTGTGGTGGAAATGTTCACATTCCCAAACTGCTTGTGTTTCTTGCTTGTTCAGACTGACAAATTTCCTCCTGTATTTTGGGTTTCTACTCTGGGCCCCTCATGTTTTAAGTAGCTGAACTTTATTTTGGCTCCTCAAAACCTGATCTTACATTACACTCATGCCCCGCAGTTGCCAAACAGCACTGTAGGCCGGCTAGGTCAGAGCCTGGCTTGGCTCCTCACACTACCGAAGGCGTACCTCCTCTTATTGTTGACTTTACAGTGTCATTTTCTGCCATGAATAAGTCTGAATGAACCTCGGCATGGAAAATATATCTCACTACGTGTTCATTCTTTTTTGTAGGTGTTCTCAAAGATCTTCAGCCACGAGGCTTTGGAGACCTATCTCCCGAAAATACAGCTGGTCATCCAGGACACATTACGGATGTGGAGCAGCACCCCAGAGCCCATCAATGTCTACTGTGAGGCTCAGAAACTGACTTTTCGTATGGCCATCAGGGTCCTGCTGGGCTTCAGGCTGTCCGATGAGGAGCTGAACTTCTTGTTTCGGGTGTTCCAGCAGTTTGTTGAAAATGTCTTCTCCTTGCCAGTGGATATCCCTTTCAGTGGGTATAGGAGGGTAGGTATCCATTTGTTTTGTGCAGTCTTTAGAAGTGGCTGATGACATTTTATGATTGATTTTTTTCTTAACCAAAGCTGCCCTGACCCCTTGTGTGGCTAAAATTCAAGTTATATGATCATTTATGTAAATGTTAAACTTGACCAAGTATTGTAAGAAGATATACTTTTACATTTGATAAGCTTTAAGGATTGAATCTATATCACAAAGCAAGGCACTAAAGTCCCTTCCTGGACCACTAAGGGCTTAAAGAATAAATTGAGCCATAGCTTAACGTTGATCAAAACCCAGGATATTCACTATCCTGGGTTTTGGTCCATACCCTTGCTGGTGTTCCTTCTCTGCAGGCACGGCTCTGCCAAAATCAGCTTATTTGGATGCGCATATAAATGAGCGGCTAAAGAAGTTGAATAGGAGCTTAGCCGCTCTTGCAAACGGCACCTCCTGAATTCCTCTATTGCCGTGCGCGACCACACTCCATTACAATGTTGTGCCCCAACACCAACATAGAAGGATGCAAGAGGTGCTGCTGCTGACCCATAGGTGGGTATTTAACTGGATCATAGTCCATTTTTAGTTGTTTCGCATAGAATCTGCCCTGATTATAGTTTCTGTACTTGCAAGTCTTTGGTGGTCTTCAGCTACTTGCAAACAGTGTCAAAATACAGTCGTCACTGAAAGCCAACCATAGTGAGTCACCCTGTACTGATTTGTCAGGTTTTCAAGCATTTCAGGGTGATGAAGAGATTTATAGGCTTAGCGTCTCTCGTAAAAAAAGCCAAAAACATAACGAGGAACATGTCATGAGAAAGAATTCCCTGCTGATGACTCATGAATGAAACCAATTATTTCTTTTTTAATTTAGGATTAATTTAAATGCTGCTTAAGTCATGGAAGCCACTTTATGTTCTCCTGTCATCTTGGAAATGCCTCCTTTGTAAATAGTGTTTGTGTATTCTGCCAGATGGAGGTTCTATTAGGAATTTAGGGGGCCATGGCCGGCCTTGGGAGTGAGCAAGCTGTGCGATCGCACAGGGCACCACCCCACCCCAAATTATTTTTAAAGTGGACCAAAACCCAGGATTTTGACTATCCTGGGTTTTAGTCCTTTCCCTCGGGCACCCCAGTCGGGACTGCGTGAAACCCCCCAGATCGCCAAAGCCAACTCACCTCTTCCCGGTCCGACGGCGCATGCACTTCCGCTCATCAAATCAGCGTGCTCGGAGCCGCTGACATCACGGCGTCTAAGCCTCTGTCTAAGGCCAGCGGCCTCTAATTGTTGCCCTCATGCCCAATGTTCTGCCCTTGCAATGCTTTATAGCCTCAGTATCATGGCTATGGGAGGTCCATACCCATCCCTGCCATGCAAGGCCGATCTTTGGGGTGTTCTGATGGAGCAGCCGCCCAAGGTGCAAGTCTTTCATCTAATTTTAAAGTTTTTTCTTGTAAATAAAGTGGCTACATATGGTCCAGGTGAGGGCAAGGGGGCACCATCTGCTCAGCTTAGTCACTGCAATATTGCTTTCTTTGGTGGATTCATTGCCCTGAGAGGGGAGAGGCACCATCTGCTTACCTCTAACTTATATTTTAGGAATGTAGGACATTGTTCTGTAGAGACGCCAACCTGCTGCTCTGCTCAGAGCGCCTTCCAACCTAAGGCCGTCCCTGCTGCAAACAATAGCAACAGAAAAGGGGTGCACCACCTATCACAAAATTATTATTCTGTGCTCAGAATATGGAACCTAAAAAATGGAGTGGACGTGCCACTAAGCACACCTTCCTCCCAAAAAGGAGCACCAACACATCACAATAATTTTAACAAATGCTTTATTGATACAAAAAAGGGCTAAAAAACATAACACACAGGACATTTAAAAACATCTGCTCCAACCCCTAGGTTCTCCAAATGAATGATGCCCAAAAGGGATATCAATAATAAACACCATGGGACAAAAATATGCCCTAAAGAACTCACACCCTAAATGATTTTTGTGCCGGCACAAAACCTGAAAATACTGTAATATGTAAAGTGCTGAAGTGCTAAATATAATCCAATCACAATCTCAATTGATCATTACCAACCTAATACATAATTAAATACCTCTACAGTGATACAACACACATAAAATGAACATAATTCATAAATCACAATTCATACCCAATGTATACTGTGTATAAGACTCATGTAAACCATATGAGTCACATATTGCACAAAAAAAACACCACATGAATCTCACATAACAGGGCTGCCCATGGAGTGACAACGCAGGGTTAGTAGCAGCTCAAACACCCGCGCACGCGGCTCCCATGCCGCTTCACAGGGTGAGGGTTGCAAACAATATCTGCTCCTTTAATATTCAAGAATCACCATATGCCCCATGACCTTGCCCCGCAATGCTTTAGCATCTGCTGATCAACACCATTGCTGCCTGGCTAGAAAGCACTTTGGGGGTGCTCAGTAGCTTGTGGACTTGTCATGGGCTGGCCAGGGCCAGGAAAAGGCTTGGGGTCATTTTCTTGCTTCAATCCGCCCCTGTTGGTAGAGTTGGGTTTAATTCTCCTTCCATAAACTGTAGCTACAGCAGCTTTAAGCTACTAGACATTGGACTAACTATAAGTTGCTGAATAGACCTGTCTAAGACTTTGGGTCGATTTTAAAGACATTGAAAGCCTACATAATACCACTATAACACTGTAAATGTTTTGTGTATCCAGGGCATCCGAGCACGGGAAACGCTGCTGCTGGGCTTGGAGAAAGCAATTCAGGAGAAGCTTCAGAGCACCCAAGGGAAGGACTACACAGATGCCTTAGATGTCCTTATAGAAAGCGCAAAGGAGCATGGAACCGAACTGACCATGCAGGAACTGCAGGTAATTATTATTATTAATGTTTATTTATATAGCGTCATCGTCTTCCGTAGCACTTTACAAGGTATTGTTGTCCTTTGCTCATCAAATGTTGTGATCATGTGAAATCCATGTTCTTTGGTCATCACATGTGTTGCCAAAGGTTTCTTACTGCTGAAAGGCATTTGTTTTATAACATTGACCATTGTCTTTTGTATGTCGCTTGTTTTCATCTCCTTCATCATAGTCCAATCATGAGCAATCAATATATAGAAAAATAGTCCTCATGACCACCAACAACTTTACGGTTATACTTACTATTTCAAAATCTTACATAAACTTCATAACATAGTCCCTGTCTGTGCAAATGTACAACAAAACCTTTACTCACCTTCTTTCCCCTGCAGCAGTTTCTTCTGCATCTGGTGCAAAATTGATCAGTTTTACATAAAAGGTCCTGTGATATGTTTGCCCGCCCTCACTGACTTGTACAAAATGATGCGCCGAAGCAACACCTGGCACGCCCTCTCCATTGCACGCTGCTACAGTCACTTTGACTACAGGGGCCATGGTAACTGGTGGAAATCAGCAAACCAAAACCTTGAGCCCCAACATGTGTTTAAACCTGGGACCATACTTCAGCAGACTTAAATGTTGCATCTGCAGGCATCTCCTTATTTCCTAAAATCCTCCATCATAACAATTGCATGCCAAAATGGATGGTTGCAGCAAATTAACAATGGTGACACCCACCACCGGGTTTGGCACACTGTTGTGAGAATGATGAAATCCCTGTAGACACACCATTGAAGTCTGTTTAAGTATGTTCCCAGGAGGGGTATGGAAGGTTTGTACACGTTTTGACTAATAATATTGGTCCTCTTTATGGAATTGTTTCGGGTGGGCTTACTGCAGGACCCTTTCTCCAAGAAGAGTAACTTTTAAAGTGCTATACTACAAGTAAGCTAGACGCAATCCACCGTTGTACACAAATTCAGCACTGGAAGTATGCACAATGCAACTTGCCTTCTCCCCCACTGTGCGCGCTCCTGCTGTAAGACTGTCATGTCTGCCAGGCATGCTGCTGCTGCTGCATGTACATTCAGTGTAGAATTTCTATACAGCTGTGGATTGCGACTATGTGAGTGTGTAGCTCAGGCAGGGGGTTAATCAGTAAATTGTGCTGTGGGGCATCCAAAATTAGAATGCCCCCTAGGCAGTGGCAGACTGAGGCCAAAAATCTGCCCAAGATTTTACTGCCCCAGCCAGCCCATGGCATAATTTTGAGCCCAAGTGTCTCCTAAATCTGATGCTATAGCATAATTATGGGGTGGTTATGCCCTCCATCAGTCATGTTTCTGAGGATATATTATTGAGGGCAGAACATGGCCTGGGGTATTCTGGTTAGGAGGGCACTGTGGGGTCTGTTACAGGGAGGGCTGGGAAGGAGACTTGGGAGGCAGAAATTGGATGGAGGTGTAACAAGCAGCAGACCAACTGGTCCTAAAGCAGTATGGCTCATATGAATTTTGCCGATTCTGCCCATAGCCTATCTGCCCTTGTCCCTAGAAATCCTACAACCAGAAGTCATTTTAGATTTATAATACTCTAATTTCCCTACTTGTTAATGAAGAGGATAGTTGCTCGGGTCAGACAACACATCTTCATGCTATTGTGCCGAGCTTGTTTGAGGTATAGTTCCTCTGAAAACATTGTTTGCCTTACCTGTTTTAGCAGTTCCCCTTTAATTTAACTCACTTTAGCCCACCACAAGTTACATGAAGTACTGTTAAGATATCCTTTCTCTCCCTGGAGGTAGGTTAGCATTGCTGGTATCTTGCATGGTCTTGCCATTGCATCACGCAGCTTGTCTAATCAAAAGATTAGCGAGTTTACAGCGCTGGATGCGGATATGATTACATCATGCTGTAGTTGAGGAAACATGCCCAGTCCACTTGGCAACAGCCCAGGTTATTCTCCATGCCAAGTATCCAGACTGCCTGCAGAATCCCTACTTCTGATGACAGACCTAGTTAGCAGTTGCCAATTCATGGGCGCCATCCACCAGCTTATTTTGAAACATTTTATAGCTCTGAGGTTTAATTTTGACACTCAGAATGTTTTGGTGTACCTGAAGGCTTTAGCATTTACTTAGCAGTTGACAACTTGGTGCTTCCTTTCGGTACAAGATGCCATGTGAGCAGAAATCTGATACATAAGTTGGAGAAGCCACCATGATGGACCCCAGTGTGGTTGCTGACTATGCCCCCCCAGTAGTTATGCCCTACCTAATACCAAATAATCAGTTTAGGCTGGTTGCTCCCAATCTCAAGATTAGAGCCAAAGGAGGGGTGGCAGCTGCTGAGACCAATTTTTACTAACTTGGGAGACACGCGTGAGCAGGGCAATTAAAATATACAAGGGGCCACAGCACTCAACCTTGTTAGCCAGCAACCTATCCTCTAATGTGTCTATAAAATCTGGTTAAAAACAGAGGTCTCGGTTGGCACACATCTGCAGAGGTATGTTGAAGCTGTACTACCGAATGCCAAGGTGACCCTGTGTAGGTGCAGCCCTAACTCTAATCTATAAGAGACCCCTTTGGGACATACAATGCATAAATTGGAAGCAGCTGACTTGAAGTTGCCCTATAACCTAAGTGAATCACATGGGAGGAAGGGTCGAAAGCCCTTACAGCTCAAGACCCACCACCGCAAAATCCTTCATACTTTGTGGAATTCCCCTGAAATTATAGCAGAGCATATTGGTATAATGGTTCCAGCGTTTACCAGGTTCCTGGCTACCTCCCCCAACCAATTTTAGGGTTCTCCTTGAACCCCCCCCCCCCATGTTCTTTGCATCTCTCACCTTGATCAGCATTCTCTTCTGTCAACCTCTTAATCTTGGCCTACTACCTAACTGGGCATGCTACATACTATATAACAACTACTTACTACCCCCCCCCCCCGAGCAGGAACACTATATTATGAGCCTTGGAATGGCTGTCTGGGCATTTAGATCCTGGTTTAGGCAGATCTCTTTACTTTCTCAATCTCTCTTGAATACTCCATCCTAATACCCTACACTTTCTTTTCTACATGACCTACCTTCTTCCTCGAACCAGATAGTTCCCACTAATCCTTAAAGGAAAAGTCCACTTGTGGTGGATGGGCATGAAAACAACGGGGGTCTCCGTACACACTCCGAACCTCTGTGTACCTAGGCCATGTCCACCTGCCAACCGGAACCCAGAAGTGCACATAACGGCTTCTGAAACTCAGAGTTTTAATATAACTGAACTCATACCACCTTTTCTCGGTCAGAATCCCTCCAACCAGAAAATCCTGGTTGAGGCAGATCCATCCACTCTCTCAACCTATGTTGTGTACTCCATCTCATTTTCTACCCTACATTTTCTTATCTACCTTGACCTACTTTCTTCCTCTCTTCCCTGAATGCTCAACCTTTGTGCTTGGTTTTAACGTAACTGACCTCATACTTCTTTTCCTGGACCAGAACCCCTCCAAATAGAGCTTGGGCTATGGCTGTCTGGGAAGGTAGATCTTAATTAGGGTAAATCCACATTCTTCTAGACTAGGGGTCCCCAACCTTTCTTACCTTGAGAGCCACAATGATCACAGATTGATATTCTTGAGCCACATTCGATGTAAAGATGGTGCCAACTGTGCAAATCCCCACCCCAAAAAATACTTGACCCCTCAGAAGCAGAGCTTCTTTCTCCAAAAGGGTTTAATGTAGGGCAAGTTTTTACTTACCTATCTCATTGACCCAAGGCAACCCTCAAGCCACACAGAAAGGGTCCGCGGGCCACATGTGACTCCCAAGCTACACACCAGTGTTCTAGACCTTAATAGACCCCATTTAAGCACTTTACCCATATTCACTTCAACCTTTTTTTTTACTTTACCTCCCTTTCCCAGATGTACTGAGCCCCCTGCCACAACAATCCCTATGTACAGTATATGCATGTATATATGTATATACTTGGCAACAATACACGTGATCAAAAGTCTAAAAGTATATGTTTTGCTCCAACAGGATGCAACCTTGGAATTAATATTTGCAGCTTATGCCACCACCGCCAGCGCCAGCACGTCACTTATTATGCAACTGCTGAAGCACCCGGTTGTCCTAGAAAAGCTAAAGGAAGAGCTGCGCAGCAATGGAATCCTGCACAACGGCTGTGTCTGTGAGGGTGCTCTACGCGTGGACACCATTACCAGCCTCCCTTATCTGGACTGTGTCATCAAAGAGCTTCTACGGCTTTTTAGTCCAGTCTCCGGAGGCTACCGGACAGTGCTGCAAACCTTTGAACTGGACGTGAGTGCCTATTTTTATATTCTTTATAAGCGTTGTTTTTTATTGGGGAAGCCCCCCACTCTGAGCATGTGTGCACTCACTGCTTGTGTTTGTATGTATGGATTAAATGCAGAGGGAAAATTCCTGTGTCTGCACAAAGATTGCCTAAAGCCTTTTGTATCTCGGACATGAGATGTTATCTCGTCTGTTCTGCTGTAAGTCTATAGGAGGCAAGATGGTGATTGGCATGTAAATGAAGCCTTTTAGAGATTTAGTTACCATATCACAATATTGCGCAGAATAGATATAATAGACACATGGGGTCTTTAACCAATTTATAGGTGACACATCTAGATAAAATTTTCATTGTAGTAAAAAATTGTTCATGAGAAAAAAGCCTGAGAATTTCACTGTTACTGAATCACCAGATAAAAAGACAATGAAAGTCAATGGCAGCTTTTACTACAGTGTAGAAAGGAGGAAACACTTCTCTACTTTTCTTAGGAGTAAAAAAGTTTCATTGACTTTCTGTTTTCCCAGCTGGTGATTCAGCAACAGTGACATTCTCAGACTTTTTTCTTGTGAATTGAAATTTTTACTACTATGAGAATTTTTTGAATCAAGGCTTTCCGTTCAGGATGTTTTATTCAAAAGCTTTAACTCATGATGTAGTGTGAAGGAACGATCAGAAACCTCACATATTCCCAGTCTGGGCCGATCACCCCTGGGTGTTGGTCCACTTTAAGCCCCTTGTTCTAAAGGCAAATGCACAAGTCCCTTAGCTATGCAGGAAGGGATAATTAGCAGGTATATGTGAACAGCTCAGCTCACAGACCGCCTGCTGGTCATGTCACACCTTGGGCTGCGAAGCTGCCGGGCGGTCTGGAAGCTCAGTGGACCTCCTGCTGTGAGTTTGTCATAAGCAGAATTTAATAGACAGATTCCCAGCACCGATAGAATTTGGATCATATCTCGGCATCCATGTATCCTAGCGCCAAAACGGTTACAGAATCAGAACCGGCTCCCAAAACCGCATCAGGGCATAGAAAATTGCGGTCATAAAAACACAGCAAAAGCTTGTAAACGGAGAACTAAGGTTCTGGACAAAATAGAAACTCGATCCCAGGACTTATCGTGAATGTGGCGTCCAGCCCGATAGTTTGGTACCGCTTGCAAGGCCGTATGACCCCCCGGCTCCAAGTTATAGCTCCAAAAAGGGTTCTGGGGCAAAAAGCCCACTCCAAAACAGTGGGAGGTGGCATCCCCGCCCACAGAAGGGAGGGGAGGTGGAGAGCCTGGCAGCATAAATAGGATGGTCAAAAACCAGGCTGGTGTCACTCAACGGGAAGGGGGTTATGCAGCCGGCGTACCCAGGGGTGTCCATCACCATAACCATCATCATAAGCTCTTGACACACCCCCTTGTGGGAGCTTCTCTCATCACGACTGCATGCCAAGATAACTTATGCTTATTGTTTCTCTGTGTAACTCACTCTGTTCTGTAACCATCTCAAGAATAGCATATTTTGTTTATCACCTGTAACATTTCATATTACTTCATAGTTAAATGCTTGTTAACTCTGCCTAGTGTGCTCATAGCAATTAAAATGTATATTTAATTTGAGCGGTCTGCTTTGCCTTAAACCAAGAATCGGTGTGTCCGAAGGCTGTGAGCCGGGTATCCCTGATAGGAGAGGGATCGGACAAAGGGTTTTTGGGAACGCGATCGGTGTGCACGGAGGTCCCTGGTTGTAGTCGGACCTCGTGACGCCCAGTTCCCTGACATGTAGGTTATCTACCAATGAGGAAGCTTGCTTGGTAGAAAGTTAATATTTGCAATAAGCAGACATGTCATTTTTGGTTTCTCTAAGTCATTTTGATTTACATGCAAATCATTCATAGTGTTGAAAAATCCAACCACCCCACCCCAGATGTCTGCTTGATTTTTTTAACGAGTTAACCACATGGACTTTGTTGCCTATAGTTAATCTCCCGGTGTACACTGACAATATTGACAATATGCATTTAATGAAACATCCAATCAGCTTTGTTGGATTTGTTGATCATCCTTAACTTAACTCCAGACACAATATAGAGCAAAACATTAGCAAGACTAGTGACATGCATTATGAAATCTCCTTCCTTCCATAAAGCTAGCTCAATTTCTTCTTTTGATCATATCTAGCTAGCTGTATATTCACTATTAAAACAGTTTTCCGAGATTTCAGTCATTACTGAAAAACTCCTCTAGGTTTCAAGTTGTATAGTTATGTATATTCTGTATATTCTTTAACTTTGTTACACATTCTCTGTATGGTCAAGTTCACATTTTAGCGGTGAGCTATACTAACAAAGAAATATTATATTGTATCTTCTCAGGGCTTCCAAATCCCCAAAGGATGGAGCGTCTTGTACAGTATCCGCGACACACATGACACTGCTCCTGTCTTCAAGGATGTTGAAGTGTTTGACCCAGATCGTTTTGGGCAAGACCGTACAGAAGACAAAGATGGCAGATTCCATTATCTGCCCTTTGGTGGTGGAGTACGGAACTGTTTGGGAAAACAGTTGGCCAAGCTATTCTTAAAGACCTTGGCAATTGAGCTGGCCAGCACGAGCCGGTTTGAGCTGGCTACTAGAACTTTCCCTAAAGTTATGCCAGTCCCTGTGGTCCATCCAGCTGATGAACTGAAAGTCAGGTTCTATGGACTTGATTCGAACCAAAATGAAATTGTGACAGAGACAGTAGCCATGTTGGGTGCAACGGTGTAGCCTTTAAGGTCTTACCCTCAACTGAGACATAAGCACACAGTCAGAAATCAAAGCTAGACAATTGCAAAAAGAAAAATATATCCGTGAAGAATACTAACTTAAGTATACGGCCCACCAAACCATGACTATATCTCTGTGGAATGTTTTAACTTATATTAACAACTATATGTTAAGTGACGAAAAAAATGAATCCAGGTCCTATCTTCATGAATCCTGCTGCCAAAAAGGACACATGGAGATCACCGGCTGGGAAAGGACTTCAGTTAAGGAATTATGTTGAGCTGGTGGACCTTCATGTTGAGGGATTCTTGGGTGGTCTACCAATGTTTACAAGACCTCCCCTCAATGTTGCTTTTTACTCAAAAATTTGTTTCAGTGTTACACATATCAGGGATACCAGGGTTTCCTACTCTTGTTTATATTACTGCCTTATTTTTATTTTACTGTCTATGAGAGTAATAAAAAAGAAAAACGCTTTCTAAGAAAAGCTTATATTGCTTGACGGGTCATTGTACTGAGTGTTCTTAGCATGCTAACAATCATAGTGTTTACAATGTAATTAAATTAGTCAACATCTAGCATGGATTGCCCAGCCAAAGCGCTGAAGGAGATGCTAGAATAACATGAAGATTGGGCACCACTGAGGCCTAAATTTTAACAAGGGATTTTGGGATAATGGACGCTTGCAGTTTCCCTTCAGCTACAGTTCAAATAACTGTATGACCATTGCTAGAAATTAACCAACATCAGTAAATGGTCTTTACCTGGATGGTTGTTGCCAAGTTCTAAAGTGGTGAGGAAAGTTTTGACAAAGTTTGACAATAAATGAACCTATCTGAATCTAGCGTATGACAATGTATAATCCTAATCTTCAGCTGTCTCTGATCCTAGAGGCCAGTGCCTTAATTTCACGAGGTCTACTACTCCCTCCTTAGAAGAGCAGAATTATATTACCGCACAAATCCGTCCACCATTAACCAGGACTAATCTGCTTTGTTGCTTTGGCATTCCAATTTATATATACTATATATATATATATATATATATATATATATATATATATATATATATATAGTTTCTTCCTGTCTAGTAGCCCATACAGGTCTGTCTAGCCATATTGTTTATTGGCCATACTTAGTCTGTTGTACCAAATTTATGTCTAAATTCTCACTAGTCAATACAGCTGCTAACATTTGCATCAGTAACTTTGACATGTTTCAATCCCATATGGCCAATATCTTCAAAAAGATCAACATTTGAGAACCCATAAAAAACAGTTGCCAATTTTGTGGTGTGTCAACAGGTTCTGTATATACTAACTGTACAACCATATTGTATCAATCAGTGTTGGTTATTTTCTAAAACTTTAGAACTTTATGGAGAATTCTTTCTCTTTAATTGTTAAATGAAAGAACTTGAACAGGTCCAGATTTGTTCCCAACTTTCTTAATGCATGCATGTTAAGATCTTTCCTAACTCACATAGGGATGAGGTGCTCTAAGCATGTAAGATTCTTATTATCTCTTACAAGGGATCTACACCCCATCTCCCGGACATCTCATTAGGTATGCTCATTCATTTTTAGGATGAGCCAGAATTATGGAACATACATGGGATTTCTCCTGTTCATTATTACATGTTTGACATTAAAGAGCTCTCCATGGACCTAAAGTTTCATTAAGGAGTCTCATGTGATCTTTGTAACATAATATCCCTCTGGATTTCTTAAGGCATTTTGTAACTCACATGGGATAGATGATCTCATGTTAGCTACACAAAGTATTGAGCTAAAAGCAAATATGATTCAACCAATTTGGGCAATAAAGAAAAAATAAACCCACATGAATGCTGCTATCCCCCAAGCAGGGCACTGTATCTTCACTCTGACTGGCAGCTGCAGTGCAGTGGAGTACGAGTGATTTTTCCCTCAACCAATCACCAGCAGAGCCTTAGGCTTTCTTCTGTTCCATCCATTTGCTGTAGACCCAAAAGCCAAACCAACATTACTTGGCTGCGGGCTGCTGACATGGAGCAAGCCAGTATTTTCTAAAATGGGGCTTAATGTAGTTGGGGAGGGAACTCTTATTTGGAGAGCTCTTTCATTTCAGACATCCAATATGGCACAGTATTTGCTTTATGTTAAGAGGCATCATACGCTTAAATGCATAAAAGATTAAAGAATCTCAAATACTTTCCTGTTTCTTTCTTCGACCTGTACAGGAATTTTTAGTTTTTAAAAAGATCTCGAAAATCACCTTAGAAGCCAGAAACCTAGAGAATTCATACTACCACCAGTTTCTCTTCAAAAAGAGGTTGACACTTTATAGGGAGAGCCACATTTTTTTAGCTTGCTCCTTTTTAAATGCATCTTGAACTTGTGTAAGAGGAAAAAAGCGGTTATCCGAGGAGGCCCAAAAAGCGAAATCTGTCACAACCCATGTTAACAGATACAGTATTTATCTTTATAGGAGGCTGTGTCTTGCACTAAAGTAACTTTGTTGGACCTCTGTATAAGAGGCCATCCAACTATTTTTAACTAGTCTTATTTTCTTCTTCTTCTTGTTCATATTCTTGGGAGAGCAACCAGTGATAGTGAGGCATCTCTGGGTTTTTAAATGATTGTTAAAGATCTCATAAGATTTTCTTTTTGTAAAATTTGATGGTTCAGGAGAAAGCTGTTTATGTATAACATCCAGTTCTGTAAGACCATCATGATAGATCTCAGTCTCCATAACACATTTTCATCTAAATTTTGTACCCTTCACTATATGCGCAGTAGCGAGTCAGGACAATAGGGTGATGGAACTTGATGTATTTTACTAGAGTACATTTCTCAAGTCATATGACTCACTTCAAATACGAGAAAGTCAGTTGTCTGGCTAGTGAACTTATTACTTGACATATTTCATGACCTGGATGAAAAACAACTTCTCAAATATAATTACACCTTCTAGTATGTGCATTTGCCTGCTAAACTTTTAGTTTTCCCTATTAATTAACTTGATTTCTCAATCTGTTACATTTCTGGCTCATTTTTTTCATAGAAAAAATAAAACAAAAATGTTAAACAAGCACTTGCTTCCTTTGTAGCAAAAGACAAAATAAAAAGTACATTCAAAAACAATTAGGAAATATATATTTTTTCAATATTTCCCTATTCTATTAGAATAGCAACACATCATATCTTGTAAGAGTAAGCCTGGATTCTTCTATATCAATATATGTGGATATTTTGTTAGCCAATACTACAGTAAGCTACATTATTAAATAAATGAAAAAAAAGGATAGAATTAAGGTGGGAATATGTAAGTCACTGGAGTGCAACTTTTTACACTACCCTGTGTATTATTTATATACTATTTATTCACTATATTAAAAAAAGTAATAAATAAAAATACAGGTGGGGTGAAACTTGTCTTCACCTTAACTGTAATATTTCTAAGAGGAGCAGTTAGCAGTGTTGACTTATAAGCTGATTACCAGGGATTTTTTTTTTTTATGTTTTTTTCTTCAAAGTGCCACCTGTTTTGGTAAACTTTTTTTTTCCGCTGGCAAGGACCAGAAACCGCCGTTCTGTGCTCATCTTGAACAGTGACCAACTGATAAATAAGGACCAAATGTAAGAAGCTCAGAGGTCATATATATATATATATATATATATATATATATTAGTAAATATCTGGATGGATGTACGTCTACATTTATCTATATAGTTTTATAAGATATAGATTTCTAAAGAGATAGGTGTGTGTTTAATGTTCACCTTCACCACTTTACGCCTCCATTCTGCTGCCTCAGTCACTTGTTTACTGGAAGGTTGCGCTTCGGAAAACATGTTGTCATCGCCAATAGGTTTCTTGATGCTTTTTGTCAGTTCTTTTTGCCATGAAACATATCGAGCAGCAAAGCATCATGGTCCTGCAACAGATCTGCAGATTAAAGGGCATCCGTAGGCCAAAAAAACACCCCCAGCCTCCTCCACTGCTAAGAACCCCTGGTCTGGTTCTTTAAAAATACCCCTGTGAAGCTACGTTATCATACATTTCGGTCATGGCTCTCCTTTTAGTGGACCCCATAGATGGGAGACAAGATTTACAAGATGGGTTCGGTTTAAGGCACAAGACCAGGAAACGTTGACTGGTAGGGTCAGGAAAGGTTTAATATCCCTAACATTTTGCTTTTGCCCACAGATGCCCTTTAAGCACTTTGAATGTCAAATTATTTGTTTAGCATTTGTGTCCATGGACTAATTCTCTGTCTATATAATATTTTATACACAACCTTTTACCAGCTTTTTATTTTTTTAATGTTTTTGACTATAAAATATTATAAGTGCTATATATTTCAAATAGAGATTTAGTATAAAGTGTTTTGTTGTTGTTGCCCATTTCTCGTTGTTAAATAATTGTTATTTAGTAAAGTATGAGTTTTCCCCATATTTGTACACATTGTCCAGATATTAATATGTTTATATAGCAGCCATTTTAATATTAAGAGAAGCACTTGTATTTTTTTTTTTTGGTCATATGACTTGTTTGCCCATTGATGCGTTTTTGTATGTAATGTGGTTTCTGATGTATGTATATAATATTATGTGTCATATCTTAAAATTAATGTTGTGTATTTTGTGATCCTTTAAATAATCAGTACAGCAATTTTATAGAATTCCATAATAAAATTTAAAAAGAGATGAAACTTTGTGGATTGTTATTTTTAACAGACTGTGAAACAATAGGATTTGGAAGAGGAGGTGCAAATTGGCCGGTGCATCAACTTGTAATGAGCTATGGGGGGCAGGGCTTAAAGGAGAACCATCATTATTTGATCAGTAGAAAAATAAGAAATATATATATATATATATATATATATATATATATATATACCGGTATATATATATACAATCTTCCCTTCAATGTTCTATAGCCTTTCCTAATAACATTTAATTTTCACAGGTGTTAAATGATAGTTGTCATAGAAACTTAGAGGCTGATTTATTAATAGCGCCAGGTAGCGACAGTTGAGCGACTGTAGCGGTATTTTCACAGCGCCCGCTAGTAGTCGCTGTGCTTGGCCGTTGTTCGGTTGTTGATAGCGACTCAGTGGGTGTGCAGTAATGTTGAATACAAGGTGATGAGTCGCTATTTGACAGGTTCCGCGCTGTATGGGAGCGCATGATAGCGAATGGCCATAGCGACCGGCTCCCACCATATTCATTAACAAATCACGCTCAAAAAATTCTCGCGCTGTGAAATGCATGTTTAAACCCCAGAGCGCTGGCGGCGATGGGTTAAAAGTAGTTTTTTAACCCCCAAACAACCATATTTTTTGAAACCAAAAAAAGCAAGTTTATAAAAACATTTTGTAATATGAATACATTAATATCAGACCTGTAATATCAATTCTGCACAAATTTTTTTTTAATTTTTTTTTTACCTTTAAAAAAATATCTAACATGGCAGAAGTGGTCACAGAAATTTTCACATTAAAAAAAAAAATTATTAACAATTAATTATTAATATTTAAAGATTGTTCCATTGAAATGCATTGGAGAGCGCCAGGTAGCGAGAGGTCATACCTGGCGCTGTTCAAGGTCGCTCGCTGGCGCTGTGGGGTGAGGCTGGAATAATGATGAATGAGTCGCTGTCTGGCGCTATCTCAGTCGCTAAGCAGGATCGGCTTGATAAATGTGTGATTGTGGTGGGGAGCCAGCGTTCTCGTGGCGGTGACCGTCATTACCGTTCGCTCACCAGTCGCTACCTGGCGCTATCCCTTGTTAAATAAGGGCCATAGTAGGTTGACTTGCAGGAGACCATATGGCCCATCTAGTCTGCCCTTATGTATATACTGTATGTACTGTTGTATCTTAGGATAGATGTGTGCTTATCCCAGGCATGTTTAAATTCATTTTGTTCCCAGCATCTACTACTCTTTCTGTAAAATAATATTTTCTAACGTTTCTCCTGATCTTCCCTCCGACTAGCTTCAGGTTGGGCCCCTTGTTCTATCATTACAGTTTTTCTTAAAAACACTTCCCTCCTGAACCTTATTCCTTCCTGTCACATATATAAAGGTCTCCATCATGTCCCCCCTCTCCCTTCTTTCCTCCAGACTGTACACATTAAGTTCTTTAAGTCTCTCCTGATAAGTTTTTAGTTTAAGTCCTTCCACCATATTGGTCCCACCTTTGGACACGTTCTATTTGAATAATGTCTTTTTGCAGGTAAGGTCTCCAGAACTGCACACAGTATTCTAGCTGTGGCCTCACCAGGGCTCTATACAGCGGCATCACAACCTCCCTCTTCCTTCTGGTGATGCCTCGAGCTATGCAGCCGAGCATCCTGCTTGCTTTTCCCACTGCCTGGCTACACTGTCCAATCATCTTGCAGCTATCAGTAATCAGTATCCTTAAATCTCTTTCCTCCGAGGTCCTGGGTAACACAGTGCTGCCCATACGGTGCTCAGAGCAGGGATTCCTTCTACCCAAGTGCAGGATTTTACATTTAGAGACATTAAACTCCAGTTTCCACTTTTTGATGATTTTTGTCAGTAAAGCTAAATCATTTTCCATGTTGCAGACACCTCCAGGAGTGTCCACCCTATTACTAACCTTTGTATCATCGGCAAACCATTCCTACCAGGCCTTTCCCTATGTCACTTACAAACATATTAAAACAAATGGGGCCCAGGACAGAGCCTTTGTGTCACACCACTTGTAACTCGCCTGTGTTCAGATTGCACACCATTAACAACAACTCTCTGTACTGATCCTTCAGCCAGCTAGAAATCCACTGAACTATCCAGGGATTGAGTCCTAACTGCAATATCTTATCTATGATCTTTATGTGATACATTGTCAAAGGCTTTGCTAAAATCCAGATAGGCGATATCCACAGCACCACCTTCATCTAACACTTTAGTGACATTGTCATAGAAATCAATAAGATTAGTGTCACATGATCTGCCCTCAGTAAAGCCGGGTTGTTTTGGGTCCAACAGGTTGTTTATTTTTATATAGGAAATTATCTGTTTTTTCAAGAGTTTCCATTAGTTTGACCACTATAGATGTTACACTAACTGGCCTTTAATTACGGCCTTTTTCTCTACTCTCATTCTTATAACTGCCAGTAAACATTCTGGTGCACAGTGATGTACTAGCCCATCTGCCCAAATGTGTTGGTTGCCAGTGGTTAAATGAATTGTACTTTTTCAGGATTTTCAGGGTTAGGTACCCCCAATTGTAATTATTTTCTCTGATTACGACCACACTATTCTGTTAAAAAAATTCATGCATATTTATTAAATTTTTAAATGTAAAAGTGAATAAATATATACATTATACATCTGATGAACAATAACCTCTATATGGGAACATATTGGACGGTCATTGCCATTTGAAAATACCTTTCAGGTGGGCAGACATGTTTCGCCTTACAAAATAGGCTTTATCAATGCCCTTTCACCTTATCGGGAATTTTTATGTATTTGTCTCTTTAAATGCTGTCCATTCAATGATTTCCCTGAGAAAAATCTGGTCAAAGTACCCTCTTGAAAACAATATATGATTTTTTGAGGTATGCTGGCCCTTTAAGCGATATTCGGCAGCTTATCCTAATTTTTAAGGAACGCTCCTATTCCTGTACAAACGCCATTGATATTCCCTCCTTTTTATATATGCTGTGCTTTCGTTGTCAGAATATGCTTGCCACCTGCGCTGTAGATAGCAGCTGGAGCGTGTGGGAGGAATCTTCTCCCTTACTATGTGTATATATGATGTCCTGCTTGTTCGTCTGCGTCCTGCTCGTTCTCCAATGGGGGCTGATGAATTGTAGCCTTAAGTGGGAACTGAGAAGTGGTACGTATTGGCTGCCTGGTCTCAGGTTGGCTGGGAGGGGGGGAAATCGAAATGCCACCATGCTTCAGGAGCATGATTTTTTTTCTTTTTACTTCTTTTCCTAAAGGGATTGTCCTAAAGTGTAAAAACAAATAATTGTTTGCTTTCCTGCGGTGCAGAGGATTCATCCTGCCTTATTGATGACCACCTATGTTTAACATTGGCACGTGGATGTATCTCCACCCCTCTTTCATAAGACATGTGTGGGACCCGGTGATGCTTGTGTATCTGCTGCATTGTCTCCAAGAGGGCAGCATGGATTTGTGCTCATATTCTAATTGTTAGCAATGTCTTCTGGACACTTGCTGTACAGATACCTACATCCTCCAAGCGCACTATGACTAAAAGGTCAGCGCAGTAGACCTACATCACACACTAGTAGCCACCCAGGTCTGAATATGACTGAATTTGATCAGAATAGTATGAATATGAAAGCTGCCCCATGATTGCGCCAAAAAGACACCCAATTGACCAGCTTTAAAAACTATTAAGCTTCTGAAGAGTTAGAGTTGTTTCTTTCTGTATGCCTCTGTTCCCAAAACAAATTGCGGGTCTCGCGGTCACAGCGCTTCTCCATCCCACAGAGGTAAAGTGAATTGTAAAGTGTGGCCAGACCTCCTTGTCTATCCTTGTGCAAACATGGCTGTACCCTCCTATAGCTTGCGTTTTAATTACTATCACAGCGATTTTCCAATCCATGTCTGACGGGCCTCGAGCACAAAGTGCCTGTTGTTCACAGTGAGGGTACTGGCTGCCTGCTCTGGCAGAATGGTTCATGAGTCGGGGCTCTCCGGTGCCCAACCGTTGCCAGAGTCCGATTCCCATTTGTCACGCTAGAGAGATATGGAAAAGAAGCCACATCTGGGGCCAATTCCAGGAGCAACACATCCTCAGCAGGTGCTCCCATTCGCTTGCTATTCTTGGACGCTCTCTAACCCTTATGATTTTCAATTTTAAATAAAAAATGACCTTTCTTTCCTTGTAAAAACCCAATTTGGAGTCAGTTGTGCATGTGTGGGTGTAGCAGGAGGTTATACAATATGGTCTACTCAGAATCTGCTTCTTTTTTTCGAGCGAGAAATGCGCCAGAAGATAAAAAAATTAATCTGCTCTTGGAGACCTTCGCTCTACTAAAATGGCCTGGTAAAGCTGAAAACCAAAGTATCACCTCAAAATACTATATTAAAGCAACTAGTTTAAAGCGGACCTTCACTCTGAATAAGAGCCTATCTTATATGTTTCCCACACCCTGTACATACAGATTGTCCACATTAAGAATCATCCTACCTGCATCTACTGCATGTTATGAGCCTTTAAACATCCAAGATGGCGGCTTATGGAAGCCGCCATCTTATCAGGCAGCCTGCAAACAGGAAGTGGCTCCTGACTGTGCTGCTCTGCATTCTGGGACTGCTGACCTTTACCTGACCCCAGCTCTGCTCTGTCTGAGCAAAGCACAGCTATAACCCGGCTCCCTGTACCTTATCCCACTCTCCTCTCCTCAGTAAGTGTGATGCTTCTGAGTCAAGATGGCGGCGCCCGTATCCTAAATTCCTGAACAGAGTTGCAGCCCAGTGGGGGAAAGAATAATAAGTTAGTGACTAAAAACGTAAGATATATTAATTTTAGATGCTGGGGAACCGTTTTTTAAGAGTTTGAGCTTTTCATTAAATCACGCTGAAGGTCCGGTTTAAATACACTTGAAATATTACAAATATATATATATATTTATATTGTGGTAAATTGTATCAAAATGTCTATTTCTCCCCTGCTTGGCTGTATAAAGCACAATCCGGCCCGGGTTTTCAGGACCCAGGTCACTTCCCAATTCCCTAACGGGTTGTTACATGTTCTAAGGCCTCCACAAGTGTGCACGCTGATTACAGGGGAAGCCTGTATAAGAAGAGAGCACACGTCTATGACCAGCCTGTTGGAGTGAGCCCAGGCTGAGCTGCGCCGTAGTGAAGGAGAGCACTGAACATTGAGCAGAGGGCTGATAGGCCCTGTAAAGTGGACTTGAACTGATCAGCTTGCTGGAGTACCCAGCCCAGGACTATTTGGTTGGTGAAGTAACCCTTTTTGCTTACTGCGTTTATGCTGCAATCTTTGGGCTATCTACTGAACTTTGTTGAATAAAAGCCGTTTTGCCGTTCAAATCCGTTGTCCGTCACTGCTGATTGTTTGCCTGCTTACAATTAGGGGAGGATGCGAGGGGCACAGTGACTGTTGCTAGGGGCAACGGAGTGACAAAACGCACTGCATCTTGGTTGTCTTGGCGAAGGCAGCAATCAAGATGTCTCAACAAAAGCAAATGGAGGAGGTGATAAAACACCTAATACAAGCTGACCTCCGGCATGAGCAAGCCCTGGCACAATAGCAGCGAGCACAGGAGCAGGCCCTGGCACAACAGCAGCGAGCACAGGAGCAGGCCCTGGCACAACAGCAGCAGGCCCTAGCACAACAGTTCCAAATGCAGCAGCAGACCGTGGCTAACCAGCAGGAGACAAATCGCCTGTTGATTGAACAGATGGCCACGCTTAGAGAGACTGTTGGTGCCAAAGTTTCACAACCGGAGAGAAGCCCAGTTGAGTCGGAGGGTGCGAGAAGAGCCATACAGCGGGTCCTACAGAAGCTGACCCATGAGGATGATGTGGAGGCCTACCTCACGGTGTTTGAGCGCATGGCTGAGAGAGAGCAGCTGCCAGTCACGGAATGGGCTGACGTGATTGCACCGTTCCTGTCAGGTGAGCCGCAAAAAGCATATTTTGATCTCAGGGAGCAGGATGTGCGGGACTATGCCAAGCTAAAAATGGAGATCCTTGCTCGCATGGGAGTCACGCCAGCGGTTCGGGCAAGGCGAGTACACAACTGGAGTTTTTCTGTTGATAAACCTGCCCGATCGCAGATATATGACCTAATTCATCTGGTCCAAAAGTGGTTGGAGCCATTGCGTTTGACCCCTGCGCAGATCATCGAAAAAGTCGTGGTGGACCATTTTGTTCGGGCACTGCCGCCGAAGCTACAGCTATGGGCTGGACAGGGCGACCCACAGCCTGCTGAGCAGCTAGTTAACGTCGTGGAACGATTTGTCGCGACTGAGGACCAACTTCGGGATGCCCCTGACAAGACCGGCAGACCAGTGAGTAAACAAGTTCCCCTGGGAGGTGTGTGGAGCGCTGTGAGAGGGCAAAAGACTGTCCCTGATCCCCAGAGGCCCCCTAACCCTAGGGAAGACGTCCGGGCAAGGAGGTTCCGGGGTCCCCAGTGTTGGAGGTGCCGTGAGTGGGGGCACATAGCCGCGGATTGCCCCCTCGGCCCTGAACCCATGGAATGTGACGCGGTTCGCAGAAGATCCCTGTTGGCAGACCCCGGTTGTGCCGCCAGTCAGCGGTCAAAATCTGAAACGCAGGTTGTGTCTTTAAAGATGAATGGTCGCCCAGTAAAGGCATTATTGGACTCAGGTAGCCGGGTAACTTTGGTCTGGGCCAACCTGGTGCATGGTGGTTGCAAACTAAAGAAAAAGCTGAGCGTGCTTTGCATCCACAGGGATATCGTGACTTACCCTGTTGCAGTAGGTAAGTTTGAGACCCCCGCGGGAACATTGTCCCATGAGGTTGGCGTAGTAAAACGCCTGGGCTATGATTTCGTGGTTGGGTGGGATTTCCCCTTGTTCTGGCCCTTGTGGGAAAGGTGTATCCCTCCTGCCAACAATGGAGTACCCCCGGCAGAACTGGTAACCCTCCCCGTTAAGTCTGTTAGACGTGTGGTCCCCAACACATTATGTAATAGGCCGACCAGGGTGAGGGCCTGTAATCAGGGTGACCGAGTGCGGAGAATAGTACCCATGGCTGAAAAAGTGAACTTTAAAGCGGAACATAAGCCGGGGAATGTAGTCGCTGTGTCCCGAACCCACTGTATGGCCGCTGAAGGTTGTCAGACCGTGGGTCTGAAGAAGAGGGGGGGGATATGTGGTTAATTGTATCAAAATGTCTGTTTCTTCCCTGCTTGGTTGTATAAAGCACAATCCGGCCCGGGTTTTCAGGACCCGGGTCACTTCACCCAATTGCATAACGGGTTGTTACATGTTCTAAGGTCCTCCACAAGTGTGCACGCTTATTACAGGAGAAGCCTGTATAAGAAGAGAGCACACGGCCTTTCCTTTGTCTATGACCAGCCTGTTGGAGTGAACCCAGGCTGAGCTGCGCCGGGGTGAAGGAGAGCACTGACATTGAGCAGAGGGCTGATACGCCCTGTAAAGTGGACTTGAACTGATCAGCTTGCTGGAGTACCCAGCCCAGGACTATTTGGTTGGTGAAGTAACCCTTTTTGCTTACTGCGTTTATGCTGCAATCTTTGGACTATCTACTGAACTTTGTTGAATAAAAGTTTGTTTGCCCGCTTACAATATATATATATATATATATATATATATATATATATATATATATATATATATACAAAGTGTAAAAACATTAAAGCATGGCAGAAAAGGGTGACCCATCATTATGAATCACTACATGATGCAAAATTGGTTGAAACTAAGATAAAATACAGAGGCGACAAAGCTCAGGGAGCCGTATATTCAGATGGGACATTAATATCTTGGGATGGGCTATCTCTCCCTCCTGCTGGAGCCATAACAAACACGGTGAGTCATTCTGAAAAGCCTGTCAGCTCCCAGCTGAGAGGTCCATTGTGTTACGTTATTTAAGCCAAATATCAAATCATTTTATTTCTGTAATATGGTCTACTCAGAATCTGCTTCTTTTTTTGAGAGAGAAATGCGTCAGAAGATAAAAACATGAGACTGCTCTTGGAGACCTTCTCTCTACTAAAATGGCCAGGTGAAGCTGAAGACCAAAGTATCACCCCAAAATACTATATTAAAGCAACTAGTTTTTATAAATGTTAAATGTCACGAATAAATACAAATATATATATATATATATTGTAAACACATGAAAGCAGAGGCGACAAAGTTTAGAGAGCCATATATTCAGATGGGACATTAATACCTTGGGATGGGCTATCTCTCCCTCCTGCTGGGGCCATAACAAACACGATGAGTCATTGTGAAAAGGCTGCCAGTTCCCCGAGGAGAGCTCCATTGTGTTACATTATTTAAACCGGACCTTCAGCATTATTTAATAAAAAGCCCAAACCCTTAAAAAACTATTACCCCGCATCTAAAATTAATACATTTTAAGTTTTTAGTCACTTACTTATTATTCTACTCCCACTGGGCTGCAACTCTGTTCAGGACTCTAGGAAATGGGCGCGCCATCTTGATATCTTGAAGCATCACACATACTGAGGAGAATAGAGCGGGATAAAGTGCAGGGGGTGGGTTATAGCTGTGCTTCACACAGACAGAGCAGAGTTGGAGTCAGGGAAAAGGCAGCAATCCCAGAATGCAGAGCGACACAGAAGACACTTCCTGTTTGCTGCCTGATGCTCCATGAGCCGCCATCTTGGATGTTTAAAGGCTCATAACATGCAATAGGTGCAGGTAGGATGATTTTTAATGCAAGCAATCTGTATGTACAGGGTGGGGGAAACATATTAGATAGACTCTTATTTAGGGTGAAGGTCCGGATTAATGTGAGCAATCTGTATGTACAGGGTGGGGGAAACATATAAGATAGGCTCTTATTTAGGGTGAAGGTCCGGATTAATGTGAGCAATCTGTATGTACAGGGTGGGGGAAACATATAAGATAGGCTCTTATTTAGGGTGAAGGTCCTGAGAATTACCTATGCATGAAGGGGGGCTCTAGAGAAGATCCGGGAGGTACTTAGTCTCTGGACCGCAGGAGTCTCCTGCATCTTTGGCAGAAATTTTATCTCAGGCAGCAGGGATCTGGTCCCTCTGCAATCAGGACTCAATGCCAGTGCATTAAACCTCCTCGGGTAACTAGAGCATCTGAATGGCCTATTCATCAGCTCTCTTTAGGCCTCCAGTCCTGGCTTCACCCTGTTCTCTGCTTCTCCTCCAGCTCAACAACAGCAACAATTACTAGAAAACTAGTCTGAATGAATTCCTTTCCTTATATTAGTTCTGATCCCTCAGGGTGAGGCACATGCTCAGTGATGTAAAGAATATTCTGAAGAACTAAGAGACCAGGCGCATTGATTCACTATTTACGTTCTAATTGCATTGGTACTTCAATCTTGTGTGCAGGAACCAATAGACATTCAGCTTCAAAGTGTAAGTCTGAACCACTACACTTTACCTCTGCATGCAGTTTACACATGACAAGGGGTTCCCGACAACTGTTGCTATCTGCTAATTACTAACTGTCACTTGACAACCAACTGTTGCTAACTATTTACTAATTACTAACTGTCATTTGCCCACCTAGCCAAACCATCAATCCAGTCAAACTAACATCAATGTAGGGAGTAGGTGTGATCTCAGGATTCTATGGAATATAGCTATGTAAGCGCAGGAGTGCCTATGTATTTTGTTTTTAAAGTCTAATCACCAGTGGGTGGTTAATACTAAAATGACCTTCATTCTAACTAAACATTTTTGATAGACAAGTTTTGTGTGGCTCTGATGACTACGAGGCTAGAGGGCTTGGCATTGGCCGCCCTTCTGTTGGAATTCATGTGCCAGACTTGCTACATGCGTCCTCCAGCACGTTTCATCAATAATGTTCATGTTTTTTAGGGTTCTACAGGAAATTCAATGACGTCAAATCAAATATGTGAAATACATATTTCATTGCTCCCAGGGGAAAGATTAATTAACGAGGCATAACATATAAAATGTACTTGTGGGCCACAGAGGGCTTAAGATGGAAAATGGTTTCCAAGTAACAATAAACAGCCATCAACAATATAGTCTCTCTGGTGACAGCAGTTACTGTTAATGACCAGCAACGTGTGAAGGAACTAGGCCAACTCAACTCATAGCTTAGTCTTCATATTTAACTGGCAATGTTAGGCTCTTTCAATGATAACTGTCCCATATTCAACATACTGAGGGGTCCATCAGGTCAGGTTCCCCTTCAAACTTTCCCAGCTAAAAGTTTGAGGGTTCTACAACGATGTTAAATCAAATATGTGAAATACATCTAAATCAAATATGTGAAATACATCTAAATCAAATATGTGACATACATCTTTTATTGCTCTCAGGGGGAAAGACTAATTATCAAGGCTAAACATAAAAAATGTACTTGTGGGTAGCAAAGGGATGGATATGGAAAATGGTTTGCAAGTATCAATTAACTTCCAGCAACAATATAGACTCAGTTATTGGTAATGGCCATCAACGTGTGAACTATTAGGCTGGTTTCACACTGCGGCAAGGCGTAGTGTCAGCGATAATTGCTGATGCTACGCCTCACTCCTGTGTCCGGAGATTGACCAGCGTTTTAGTAGTGATCGGTTTGCGATTGGTATTTACTATACAGCAATTGCAAACGCCATCACTTCAAAAACACTGCTTGCAGGGCTTTAGCCCCACGATCGCCTCGCCAATATGTTAAAGCGACCTTTGAGTTCTTTGGGCAGCGTTTTAGTGGTGATTGTGCCACACAATCGCCACAGTGCGAAAGTTGCCAAAAAGAACAGCTATCACTTACCAGTGTTCTGTCCCCTTCACTCGTGGCAGAGCGTGGTGGCTGCCAGCTAACTGCTTCCCTCAATGTAGTAACTCGACTGTGGGTGCTTTTGTTTTGATATTCATAGGGATAGGGTAAAACTGGGGAGAAACTAGTAACACTACTTAATATGCATAGTATACATTACATTTCTTGACATACTGAAGTATCAAGTACATTAAATCTGAATGATCAAACATGAAACCCAATAGTGAGTGTCCCACCTTCTGTGAGCTGGCAACCCCCAATATCCACCGCCGCTTCTGCCTATAGACAAGCCCCCGCTCGCCGGGATGCGCGATATGCCTCGTCGGACACAGTTGCCCCCAGGTCTTAAATGGCGCAAAGGATGCCAGCTCACGGTAAAGATGGAAGGAACACGAGGGTATCCCAAAGCCGAGGTCATACAGAGTGCGAAGGTGTGTCTCCTCACAAGGGTAAGGCAGAATAATAGTTAGAAACTAGCCAAGGATCAAGACGGGTGATCAGAGGTAACGCGGTATCCAAAGGGTCAGGCGGATTTCGAGGTCGCGCAGGCAAAGGTTCGGTTAGGGCAGCAAACTGGGATGGTCAGACGAAAGCCGGGTCAATCACAAGATAAGCACACAGTAAGTCACACCCTGAGCAATACTGGCTATAACGGGTACTGCGGATAGGGCTAGCTCCCTATTTATGGAGTGACTGACCAATAACCACCAGGGACGGGGGCGTGTGATGTCATTGGCGCAACTATGGACTTGGCCGGTTCGGCTGTACTCCCCAGGGGCTGGTCAGCCCCTGATTCACTTCAGGTGGAGGACGCTACAATATTAGACAGAATGAGCCACTCTGTCAAAAAGCAGGGTGCGTGTGCGTGCACGCGCCCGTACCACTGCAGGGGAGCGAGGGTGACAGGCAGGGGGGCTCGCCACACTCTCCGGCTTCTGGGAGCGACGAGCACGCCCTGCTCCAGACAGCCGGGGAACTCCTCGCTGGTCGGGAGGCGCTCGACGTGGGTTCCTCGGGACAGGTGAGTTCCTTACAGGGGGACAGGAAACATGAAATGAAGAAGACTTTTGTCTTACCAACTGTACTGTGTAAATGTGTGATCAGGAGGATGGCCGGAGATCACTTCAGGTTTCATGGCTTGCTGCTACGGCAGAGATGGCTTCTAGAGAGAAGAAGGGATGGCCGACAAACTCTAGGGCAGCTGGGTACTTGCAGACCAGAGATATCGAACTAGCAAGGGCAGACAAGGCAGTATTAATCAAACCGTAACAAACTAAACTGTAAGATACGAACTTATGCACTTACCTCCAGCCCAGTCCCGCGACATCCTCGGACGACTGGACGGGACTCCTTCTGCCTGGCATCCACATCCGCCCCAGGTGCTGGCTCGAACGGCGTCGGCACGTGCGGTGCAGAGCCGTCTCCTCCACTCACCGGCGTCTCCTCTGTACGTGCTCGCGCGCACACGTCTCTCTTATGCCCTCCGCCGCCGCTGCAGTAAATTTTAGTACTATTTTTTGAATTTGAAACTTTAGAAATTAGTTCCAGGGGATTTTTGACAAAAGTTTTATGTTCTCTTTAAATTTTGATGGTTGCTGTTTTAATCTTAATAATTTTAGATACAATTCTTTGCTAGCGATACGATTCTTCACTTATAGATTTACAGGGACTGTAAACCCAACACCAATAATAAGGTGGCAGGCAGCTCACCTGAAGCCTGTCCCATGTGCCTCTCCTTCATTTCTTGCTGCTTTAATGGTGACTCTCCATTCACCTCAATATACACTTAATCAATAAATATCAAGCGCATACCAAATGATAAAGTGAAAAACGCTCCGACCATGCAGGTAAGTGGTTGCTTTTTAAACAAATGCCGGCATGGTGGGAGCGGGCAGGCCGGCTGCGCTGTCAGCGGGCCGGCTTCCGCCGCCCGCTGACAGCGTAGCCGGCCTGCCCGCTCCCACCATGCCGGCATTTTTTTTTTTTTATTTCAGGGAAAATTCGATCGGCATGAACCAAAAAAAAATTCGGGTTCGTGCCGTATCGAATTTTCCCTGAAATTCGGAGCGAATTCCGGTTCGTCCGAACCGGTTCGCTCATCCCTACTGGTGACTACATATAAGTTTCTACAGTTTCCTGTGTACAGTTATTTAAATTCAAACTGTGGTTCAGAATTGATCAATTGTACACATACATGAACACAGTGCTCCTCCATTAAAGACAACAGCTATTGACCAAAATGCATTAAATAGCCTCAATACATGGAGAAAATTCAATTTATATTGGCTTAAAAAGCACGACCACAGTGCAGAATAGGAGCCATAGACCATAGGGCGTTTTCCTTGACAAAGGGGTTGTGAGCCCCAAAATGTGGGAGAGGCTCCCCACTTTTACCATTTGCTTTTGGGTAACGTTTTCTAAAATTTTGAAATGTTTACTATGTATGCATTTTATTGTCATTAAACCGGACCCTCAGCATGATTTAATGAAAAGCCCAAACCCTTAAAAAACGATTCCCCAGCATTTCTAAAATTAATATATTTTAAGTTTTTATTCGCTTACTTATTATTCTTTCCCCCACTGGGCTGCAACTCTGTTCAGGACTCTAAGTTACGGGTGCCGCCATCTTGCCTCAGAAGCATCACACATACTGAGGAGAGGAGAGCGGGATAAAGTGCAGGGGGTCGGGGTTATAGCTGTGCTTTGCACAGACAGAGCAGAGCTGGGGTCAGGGAAAGGACAGCAATCCCAGAATGCAGAACGACACAGTCAGAAGACCCTTCCTGTTTGCAGGCTGTCTGATGCTTCGCGAGCCGTCATCTTGGATGTTTAAAGGCTCATAACATGCAGTAGATGCAGGTAGGATGATTTTTAATGTGAGCAATCTGTATGTACAGGGTGTGGGAAACATATAAGATAGGCTCTTATTCAGGGTGAAGGTCTGGATTAATGTGGGCAATCTGTAAGTACAGGGGGGAAACATATAAGATAGGATCTTATTCAGGGTGAAGGTCTGGATTAATGTGGGCAATCTGTATGTACAGGGTGGGGGAAACATATAAAATAGGCTCTTATTCAGGGTGAGGGTCCGGATTAATGTGGGCAATCTGTATGTACAGGGTGTGGGAAACATACAAGATAGGATCTTATTCAGGTTGAAGGTCCACTTTAAGGACAGGGCTCCCTTTCCTATTGTCTCCTGTACTCACAACACTTGGTTTGAACCTTGTGGCATCTAGTTTTGTATTGTTCTACGGAAGATAATGGCGCTATATAAATAAACATTAATAATAATACCATTATCACTGATTGTGCTCGACAAACTATGTGACCACTGAATTATTTTCTGCAGATTCTGCGCTGTGGTCATGCTTTTTAAACCGATATAAATTGAAATGGAATTTTCTCCATGCATTGAGGCTATTTAATGCATCTTTAGCTGTTGTCTATAATAGAGGAGCACTGTGTTCATGTATGTATATATTTACATGTATTAGTGTAAAATTTATGAATTCTGAACCATAGTTTGTATTTAAATAACTGTACACAGGAAACTGTGGAAATTTATATGTAATCAACTGCTTGGTATATTGTAATCAGTCCATCTGTGATGTATGAATTTAACACACACACAAATTTTTAGTAAATATTATATTTTTTTTAGCTTTATGGTGTGCCCTTGATATTTATTGATTTAGAATCAGATCATCGAAAGTTCTTTCACCTCCAGAAATGATCCATCAGCTACAGGTATTCATTTTAGTTTTTTATTAGAATAGAAGAATATGTGCAACATTTGATGAATAAAGTGTAATTTTAAGAAGAAACTTAATGATAGAACAAAGGAGCACAACCTGAAGCTAGTCGGGGGGAAGATCAGGAGCAATGTTAGAAAATATTATTTTACAGAAAGAGTAGAAGATGCTGGGAACAAACTTCCAGCAGAGGTAGTTGAAAAATCAACAGTCACTGAATTTAAAAACACCTGGGATAAGCCTCCATCTATCCTAAGATAAAGAGAACATACAGTATACACATAAGATACAGAGAACATACAGTATACACATAAGATAAAGAGAACATACAGTATACACATAAGATAGAGAACATACAGTATACACATAAGATACAGAGAACATACAGTATACACATAAGATACAGAGAACATACAGTATACACATAAGATAAAGAGAACATACAGTATACACATAAGATAGAGAACATACAGTATACACATAAGATAGAGAGAACATACAGTATATACATATGATACAGAGAACATACAGTATACACATAAGATACAGAGAACATACAGTATACACATAAGATACAGAGAACATACAGTATACACATAAGATAGAGAGAACATACAGTATACACATAAGATACAGAGAACATACAGTATACACATAAGATAGAGAGAACATACAGTATACACATAAGATACAGAGAACATACAGTATACACATAAGATACAGAGAACATACAGTATACACATAAGATAAAGAGAACATACAGTATACACATAAGATAGAGAACATACAGTATACACATAAGATAGAGAGAACATACAGTATATACATATGATACAGAGAACATACAGTATACACATAAGATACAGAGAACATACAGTATACACATAAGATACAGAGAACATACAGTATACACATAAGATAGAGAGAACATACAGTATACACATAAGATACAGAGAACATACAGTATACACATAAGATAGAGAGAACATACAGTATACACATAAGATACAGAGAACATACAGTATACACATAAGATAAAGAGAACATACAGGATACACATAAGATAGAGAGAACATACAGTATACACATAAGATACAGAGAACATACAGTATACACATAAGATACAGAGAACATACAGTATACACATAAGATAGAGAGAACATACAGTATACACATAAGATAAAGAGAACATACAGTATATACATAAGATACAGAGAACATACAGTATACACATAAGATACAGAGTACATACAGTATACACATAAGATAGAGAACATACAGTATACACATAAGATAAAGAGAACATACAGTATATACATATGATATAGAGGACATACAGTATACACATAAGATACAGAGCACATACAGTATACACATAAGATACAGAGAACATACAGTATACACATAAGATACAGAGCACATACAGTATACACATAAGATACAGAGAACATACAGTATACACATAAGATACAGAGAACATACAGTATATAGATAAGATACAGAGAACATACAGTATACACATAATGGCAGACTAGATGGAGCGTATGCTCTCCTTCTGCCGTCAACTTTCTATGTTTCTATGTAATAAATAGCTGTTGCATTTTTTGCAGGATAACATTGACTTCCCGAACCTCTCCTTCCCGAAAGGAATGATCTTAGGTTGGGTAATTGGTAAGAACACCCTGAGCTGTCGTGAAAAAAAGGACAAGTCATTCTTCCTAATTGTTTTCACCTTGGAGCAGGTAGGAGGTCACGGGGGCAGACTGGAGAGGGAATGGCAGAGTCACGAAATTGGAAGCAGATGCCAGGAAACCATGGACACATAAAAGCTCAAGAGTCCCTCGCAGCCATTCTGAGCCAGGAACAGTGTACCAATTCAGCCGGCAATTATCCCACTTCCTGATGTGCTCACTTTCTCTACTGGCCCAACCATTCCTCATTTCTCAGACTCTGGACCTCTCTTAATTGTAGGCCGGGAGGCGACTGTAATTTTAAGGTCAGGTGCACTGAGGCTGACATGCTGGAGGCTAATGTTTTAGGCCCTGGTGTGTTTCATGGTGCCCCCAGAAAAAGTGTCTGCCATGGATGCAGAGCTTTCTTCCGTGATACGGAAACGACCTTGGCTGGTTGTAAATTTCAGGAAGCCAGACATTAAGACTAGACACGAGGCTCTGGAGACCTGTGCAAATGACAACGTCACAAATACACACTTTGCACATACAGTTGGGATTACTGGAAAGAAGAGTTTAGCCTAGACTGAGCAGCTTGGAGTGAGGCCTTTTTGTAATTCAATGTTTTGTAATTCAATGAAATTAAAAACTTGGTAAACAAAAAATATACCAACCTACTGCGCAAGACAAATTGTAAATTCTTCGTTAAAAATTGCGTTTCCCAACTAGTTTCCTATTAGACACCAACACAAAGGCCTTGATTCACTAAGAGTTAAAAAAAATTCTCAAGGGAGTAAAAAATTCAATGGCCTTGATTCACTAAGAGTTGAAAATAATTCTCATGGTAGTAAAACATTGAGAAAAAAGCTCGAGAATGTCACTTTTAGTGAATCACCAGATCGGAAGACAATGAAAGTCAATGGAATTTCTTACTACAGTGAAAAAAGTTCAAAACTTTCCTCAGGGTTAAAAAAGTTCATTTGGTCATTCACAATGAAAGTCAATGGCACTTTTTACTCCAGAGAAAAGTATTAAACTTTTTACTCGTTTTTACTCTGTAGTAAAAAGTGCCATTGACTTTCAGTGTTTTCCTATCTGGTGATTCACTAAAAGTGAAATTCTCATGTTTTTTTCTCATTAATTGGCCTTGATTCACTAAGAGTTGAAAACAAAATTCTCGTGGTAGTAAACAATCAAATTCATAAGAAAAAAGCCTGAGAATTGAATTTTTTTTACTACCGTGAGAATTTTTTTCAACTCTTAGTGAATCTTGGCCATAGTATGGAAGTCCTGCATTAAATATTCCTTGTCTGGATCCTAGTCTGCTTAGCTGGCTGTAATGCCTTGAGGTGTGTGTTACCTCCTTTGGACCACACAGACACCCTTCCCTTCACAGCCTTCTTGGTCCAACGGCGCATGCGCGGGCCGCATCCTCTCTATCCCTCTAGCAGGACGCGTGCCCGCACCAGCCATTTATCTGTGAATCAGAGCCGAGTGTGCTGATTGGACAAGTGGGCGTAGGACTGGGAAGAGGTGAGTTTCTTTGGGCGATCTGGGGGGTTTCAGACAGCAGGGCATCCCTGAACGGGAAAATGACCAAAGTCCAGGATAGTCAAAATCCTGGGTTTTGGTTCACTTTAAAGCAGAGCTACATTCTCCTAGGAAGCCTGGAATAGGTGGTTCTTGAGATCTTTAGAAAACAGCAAGAGAATCTTCATGAATAAGGTTTTTTTTTACTATAAAGGAACTCTGTTAGCTCAAAATAATTTTCTTTTCCTTTTAAGAAAATAAGAGATGTTGAAAAAGCTTTCTGCAGGAGATGGGATACATCCGATAAGACGTTTGGGAGGAAAAGGCTTGTCCTACATAAACTCAAATCATGCGCTCATCCTTACTGGCTGTACTAACTTCTGTCAATAAATACAAACCTTCTACGCTTAGATTTAAGGCCAAAGTCATCATTACTCTAAGTCTACAGTTACCAGAGCTTCTTGTCAACTGTTTAGGCTTCAGGGTGAGGACAAAATGTTGGCTTCCTCTATCTGGATTGCGTACAAGATTTTAGATATACTAATACATATTTATAAAAATATATACAACATTCTAAAAGTTGGAGAAAAGATGAGTAGATACTGTACCTCCTGGCTGTGTAACTTAGTTGCAGACCAGGTTTATGACCTTTGAGTAATTTTGGAGCCAGTTTGTATTTTCTGATTAGCGTTGTTGCTCCAGATGTTATAAGACCAATATCAAACTGGTCAGAATCTTGGCTCTGACTTCAAACCCGCTTCAGATATTACTTTTGGTGTTTGGGTCCAAGTCCCATCTTCACATTTTGGATCCTGCAACCTGGACCTATTGCCCTCACATCTAATATGCGGCAGCTATCACAGAAACATAGAAGGGTGACGGCAGAAGAAGACCATACGCTCCATCTAGTCTGCCCTTATGTATATACTGCATGTTCTCTTTATCTTAGGATAGATGGAGGCTTATCCCAGGCATGTGCTCATTCACTGACTGTCGATTTTTCAACTACCTCTGCTGGATGTTTGTTCCCAGCATCTACTACTCTTTCTGTAACATAATATTTTCTAACATTGCTCCCAATATTCCCTCCGACTAGCTTCAGGTTGGGCCCCTTGTTCTATCATTTTGTTTCTTCTTAAAAACACTTCCCTCCTGAACCTTATTTAATCCTGTCACATATATAAAGGTCTCCATCATGTCCCCTCTCTCCCTTCTTTCCTCCAGACTGTACAAATTAGGTTGTTTATGTCTCTCCTGATACATTTTAAGATTAAGTCCTTCCACCATTTTTTTGCTCATCTTTGGACTCGTTCTCTATTGTTGTTGATGTACTACTTCCTTCATTCATGGAGGGGGGCTGTTCCCATGAGACTTGAGATGATGGGTGTGTGTACTGACCCAATGAGTAATATCACATATCAATATGTGCTCCTTGAGCTCCTCCTTTGCCTATTGTTTCTTACTTTGACTACTGTCCCAGGACTAGCTATAGACTATAAAACACAACTCCCTGCATTTACCCCAGCATGGTACCACCTACTTACTGGAGATACCCACCTTTATCTTTGCATTTCTTTAGAGTATAATCGGGGTTCAAGTTGTGCAACCACACGAGGGCCCACCCAGAATGTTGGGGGGCACATTGTTGCTCCTCCACTTTATTATATTTGTGCTCACTATTATTTAGAGAATGGAAGCACAATGTATCTCTGTGGTTTCTGCCATTAGTTGTCTAGCTACATCCAACCAGTTAAAAGACAGAAAGAAGTTTACTGTATGAGCCGTTAAAAGGCCCCATTTAATGTTTGCACCAAGGCCTCGTCACATTTAGTTACGCTCCTGAGTATAAGCCTAGAGGCCTTAACCTTGGTCATTTTCCTTTAAACCCAGATTGCAGCCTTTAAAGTGGACCAGAACCCAGGATTTTGACTATACTGGGCTTTGGTCCTTGCCCCCGGGGCACCCCGATCGGGGGTGTACCGCTGTGTGAAACCCCCCAGGTCGGCCGAACAAACTCACCTCTTCCCACCTTCATGCCGTCCAATCAGCGTGCTCGGATCCACTTGAGCCCCTTCGTCCAGGAGCTCGTCTAATGCAAGCAGACTCGAGCGGGCACATCCCCCGCTACCCTCCAACATCCACAAATGCCTGGTGCGAGCACGTGCCCTGCTAAAGGGATATTGGGGATGCGCCCGTTGCTCGCGCATGTGCTGTTGGACCGGAAGTGAAGGTGAATTCTTCAGGCGACACAGTGGGGCACCCCTGAACAGGATCCTCTGCAATATATATATATATATATATGTGTAGAGGCCTGTTTGTAGTATGCCTCAAGCTATGTAGGGGACACAGCAAGCAATGGGAAGAAGGTGCTCTGGTGAAATGAGACAAAAGCTGAAGGCAAGATAACACTACATACCCCTCTAAACACACCACCCTGCCGTGAAACATGGTGGTGGCAATATCATGCTGTGGGGGGGGGGGGGGTTCTTCAGCAGGGACTGGGAAGCTGGAGTTGATGGGAAGATGGATGAAACTAAATACAGGACAATTCAGGAAATCCTGGCTGCAAAACACCTGAGACTGGGGAATAGGTTCACCGTCCGGCTGAACAAAGAACATAAACATACATCCAGTGCTGCAATGGGATTGGTTTACATCAAAAATATTCATGTGCTGGAATGGCCTAGCCACAGTGCAGACCTACATTGAGAATGTGTGGCCTGACTTATTGACTTGCCCCCAGCCCAAACTTTGCAACTATTTACTCACATGCTTCACATGGTAGCAGCCGTGCTTCTCATGTGAGGAGCCTTCTTTAAATCTAAGGGGGGCAACTATGAACCAGTTCCAGCAACTGGTTTCCTAACTCTAGTTGCTGCTATGTCTGTCTCTCAGTCTCTATGGAGGAGTGAGGCTTGTAGGTGTATCTTCCTCCATGGCTGTACAAAATGGGTCTCCCACTTACTTTCACTGCGACTGTTACTACCCCCTGCCCCAGGTTTTGGTCTGCTTCTCTGGGACATGGTGATTTGGGCTGAGTGAATACATGCTCAATTTTTGCTGGTTATTATTGCTGGAGCCATTGTGTCTGCCTGGCGGGGTGCATGTGGGAAGGCGCCAGGGGTCTACATGGGCACTGTGAGAATAACAGATCAAGTTAAATATCATGGGAACCAAGGGGTTTCCCTAGAGGGGGCATCCCAAATCAGGATTCCTAGGAACAAGCTTTTAATCCGTTTATAAGGGTTTTGGAATTCTTTAACCTTCAACATGTCTACAGAGTATAAGCAGAAGCTTCTCACCTTGACCTGTGCTATATACCCACTACACAGCTATGTTTTATCCTGAGCCTGTCTCGTGTGTACAAAGTAAAGTGGATTTCAGAAAGAAGTTGTCTTTCCCGAATGATTGGCTCCACTGTATTTTGATGTCCATGTTCCTTGTGTAGTCCCAGAGAGACCCAGTTGTGGTTTTGAAGATCAGATAATGATGTCATGTCCTTGAATCCTTCTGAAAATGATTTCCAGAGATGGGAATCAATCTAAGGAAGCATTCCCAGTCTAATTTTAAAAGCAATTCCTTTTTAGGTCATAAATAAAAATAAAAATACATTGTAACGAATAAAGGAATTAATTACATACACAAAAATTACAGTTACACAATAAAACTTGCCTATAAATGGGTACTTAAAAGGCCATAGAAAGCCAATTATTTGAATATGTGTCTCCATGTGTCTGTACATACGATCTGGCCATTGATATGTCCATGCCACTGTGCATACTACACTGTGTTCCAAGTTATTATACAAATTATAATTTTCTCTCATTTTTCTAAATGGTGGATGCAAATTATGGGTAAAAATCATATATGATTGCACATACCTCCTTTTATAACAAGGCTTTTTTCACAAATTAAAATACTTTTCCAAATTATTCTGCACAAACGAGTTTACATTTAAATGTTATAGGCTGTAATAACCGAAAATGGTCATTTGCTGAATTTGCGACAGTAACAGGTCACATTTACTGAAAAAGTTAATATCAAAAGTTAATTCAATCAAGAACATGTGACATGTAACATAGGAGCATTTCTTTGATATCATCTTCACAGTTCTTGTAACCATTGAATTTGTGAGGTTTTGGAGAGTTTCTGCTTAATATACTTTGTCAGAATAGTCCAGAGCTGTCTCCGACCACATATATCTTTTGCTTGGGGATTCTCTAAAGGTTGTAAATAGGGTTGAGGTTAGAGGAGGATAGAGGCCGAACCACGAGTGTCTCTCATGTTATGCCTATAGCAGCCAATGACAAAGAGGTATTCTTAGCAGCATGAGATGGGGCATTGTCATGCATGGGCAGGATTTGGCTTTGGAAGGCCTGGTTCTTCGTTTTCTACCCTGGAAGAACGTGGTCAGTCAAATACTCTATATACTTTGCTGGAGTCATTTTCACACCTTCAATGACCCTAAAAGGGCCTACCAGCTCTCTCCCATGATTCTGGCCCAAAACATGATCACATCCCCTCCTTGCTAATGTGACAGCCTTGATGGGACATAGTGGCCATCCACAAACCATCCACTACTCCATCCATCTGGACCATCCAGGGTTGCATGGCACTAATCTGTAACACAAGAAGTTTTGATAATGAGTCTTCATGTATGTCTTGGCCACTGCAATCATTTCTGTGAGCACAGGTTAGGAGGGGTCCAATAGTAGGTGTATGAACAGCTGCAAGCATTTGGAGGATCTTGCACCTTGAGGTTCATAGGACTTCAGAGGCACCAGGGTTCTCAGGGTAATTTATTTATTCTAAATCATTTAAAGATTGCCTAATGTGCCCATAATTGGTATTTTAGTGCTGTACTGATATATTAGTCAACACTGTGTTGGTGGCTTTAAGCTTTTAAACACCAGGCGTGTAGAATCTAAGTGCTCAATTCTCCAATCGCTAACTGCCAAACACGTAGATCCTATGTGCCTGCCATTTCCCCCAGGTTGCGGCCAAAAATTTAATTTAACGTGGACCAAAACCCAGGATTTTCTAAATATGGGGTTTTGGTCTGTCCCCCTGGTTTGGGGTGCCCTGCTGTGTGAAACCCCCCCCCAGGTCGCGGAGTCCAGGTACCTGTCCTGGGGTCCACACTGCGGCTAGATCAGCTGGCTTAAATCCTAGCCACACTTGCGAGATGCATCAGCATCACTAGGTTCCCTTCTGCTGTGCGGGGCCACACAAAGCCATTCAGTTGCGGAGGGTGGCGCTGCACACAGCCATTCAGTTGCGGCAGGCGGGGCTGCGCACAGCTGTGAAAGGAAGAGAGTGATGGGAGTGACGCGCATGTGCAGTAGGTTTGGGGGAAAGGTGAGTTTACTGTACGCCCTGGGGGGTTTAACACAGCAGGGCATCCCAGTTCTGGTTTTGGTCCACTTTATAGTACTCTTTTCATGTGTGTGTTTTATATTTTACCCTTTGGGAACTAGCAAGAAGTCCTTGAGACAGCTATACCAATTCACAGAGCAGGAGGGGACAGCAATCAAGCAAGCAGCTGACCAGCCATACCCCCCCATGCCTTGGTACGTGTATCCCCAAAGCTCAGGGGGATGTAGAAGAGCATGCAGCTAGAAATGGGTGAACCAGAACCGCAACCCCAACCGAGGCGCTCGGCCTCAACTCGTAAAAAGGCAGATTGACAGCCAATCAGCCTTCTTTCTTCCCCAGCAACCATTGGCCAGACGGGACTTGTGACCCCGCCATATAAAAGGTGGCGTCTGTTGGAGTGAGGGCTAGATAGGTTGTTAAGCACACTATTGTCCTTTTCAGGACATTTTTATGGGGAAAGTGTCTGCTGTCCGGGCTAGATAGGTTGAGTGTCAGTATTTTGTAATAGAACTTGCTCCAAGCAGTTGGGTTTCAGTACTCTGTAATAGCACTGCAATAGGGTGTTAGTTATTCTTTATACCAATTGTTCAGGGCACTTGTGTGTCAGTACTCTTTAATAAATAAATTAAAACCAATCATTAGTGGAGTATCCACTGGTTCAGGGCACCTAAGACCCTCTAGAAAAACAAAGGGTTTTGTGCAGTGTCCACTGGTTCAGTTTTTTTTTAGTTATCAGATCTTATGCTCAGGGTTCACTGGTCAAACGGGAGTTTAATTTTTTTGCATTCTAATCATTATTTTTACCACACAGAACAAGGAGTCCCAAACTCCCCCAATCCACTCCCTGTAGTGAATGGCACCACTCCAAATGAATTATCAATTTATATACAAAATAACCACAGAGCTATAGAAAAATTATTTAGAGTCCTCTTTACAGTCCTCCAACTCAAAATTTCTCCATTCACCACGAGTGTCAGCAATCCAATCGTGCAAAACCACCACCGATTTGGTACTCTTACCAGAAGTGATTAGATCACCAGCAAGAATGCAGCTGTTATGCAGGCACCTCCTCCACTCAACACCATCCACTGGGGTATGTATCCTCAATGTAGGTTAGCACAACCGATCAAAATTCCAGAGTATACTCATACAGAAGGAAATAAAAAGGCCATAGTGCAGTATTGCAAAACTACAGATTCTTTTTAATATTGCCAATAAAATACTCACAAACGAACGATTAAAATGTGCATGTCACAATATGTATAAAGCCAATCCACGCTGCTGGATTCCAATCCTATAAACCGCCGGCTCCCAACGCGTTTCGTCGCTCCACGCGACTTTAACTAGGTGAGCCGGCCCGACGGTAAGCAGCGTTAAAATATCATAAAGGCGGGACCAGGGGAATACTTCCTCCCCTGGTTCCACGAATGGCTAACCTTCCTAACCCTTCAAGATCCAATCACTGAGAGGGAGGCCGCAACAAAAGCGAGCCAACCAATCAGTGTACTAGGAGGTGAATATCATTACCTCAATACAAGTGGGCACGGCACGTTCAGCCAATCTGCAAACCGGGAGGTGAATATCATTACCTCTCTCGATACTTCCGCCCTACGCAGCTACAAAACCGCGTCTGACGCGAACTAGCCAGTCAGCACACTTGGAGACGAACGTCACCACTACACAATAGGAGGTGGGCGCGGCTAATGCCGCCCATCCAATCAATAGCCCAGGAGGTGAATCTCATTATCCCGCGGCTAACGCGGTCAAGTCAATCGGCACAGTGTAAGACGAGCGTCACCACTACACAATACAGGTGGGCGCGGCTGATGCCGCCCATCCAATCCATGGCCCAGGAGGTGAATCTCATTATCCCTCCCGATAACAGCCGAGCGTGACTAACGCCATTCATCCTATCCAATGTAGCAAGAGGCGTGCCGATTACCTAGCAACCAGGCACGCGTCTTGCTAATGTGCGCGTCATTGACCGCACAACCAATCACCAAGGATCTTAGCTTCATAACCCCACGGCAACCTATTAAGGAGTCAGCTTACATTCACCACCTCTGCCCAATAAAGATCAGCTGGTCAGCTATTAATAAGCCCAGTAGGCGACAAATGTCGCACCTGAATGATCTCACTAACAGGGATAGTATTTGTGAATATTAAATGTGAACATATAAAAACTAATATATATGAACACATTAGGGATATAATGAATAAAAACATTAATTTTTCTTTAACAAAATTCAAGTCAAATTTAAAAGTGTAAAAATATACATTTTAAAATATAAAGCCGAACAAAATCCTAATAAAAGGACTCGATCCAGCAATCCAGCAAGATGGATTGGCCACACAAAAAAAATGTACAAATAGTCCAAAAAATACATCATTAGTAAAAAACATACACAAACCTACAAATAAAATCAAACAAACATGTAGATAGTATTATAAAACTAATTGAGGCAAATTATAGAATATATTACACTATGGCCCTCAACAGATAACATGAAAGACCACCAAGAAATAAATCTCAAAGTCACCGATTGGACCCCTCTAGTGACTAAGCAGAATCAATAAAGCAGTTCAGGTCGAATTCTATATTCAACCCTTTAGGGCTAAGGGTATCCAGTCGATAAATCCAGGAGCTCTCTCTCCTAGACACCTCCCTCACCATATTGGAACCCCTCCAGTGGGCCTCAACTCTCTCCAGAGCTATAAAGGACAAACCAGACGGATCCCCATTGTGCACAGACTTGAAATGCTCTGATAAGCTATGGCCCTCAAAACCCTTTTTAATATTATAGAGGTGCTCCCTTATCCTGGTTTTAAGTTCCCTGGTCGTCCGACCCACATAGAGCAAATTGCAAGTACACCAGATCAAATAAACTACAAATTTTGAGGAGCACGTGATGAATTGTGCCACCTTAAATTGTTTTCCTGTCACCGGATGAGTGAAGGACCTAAATGGTTTAGTGACAGGCTTACAGGTTTTGCAACCCATACACCTCCCACATCTGAAGAAGCCCTTCTGTTCCATACCAAAAAAGGACAATGGATGGGTGGTCTGTATAGGTGGATCTACATAACTTCTAGTTAATAGGTCCCTCAAATTCGGGGCTCTCCTATATATTAATTTAGGCTTAGGTGGTAACCTTGGGCCCAAGATTTCATCCCCCTGTAGAATATGCCAGTGTTTGGATAGGATTTTTGCCACCTCCCGATGTTGAACACTGTAACTAGTAATGAAAGAAAACTCCTCATTATTCGTGGACTCCCCTGCTCTTTCCTTTAGCGGGAATCTATCCTGAGTCCTAACCTTCCCAAGCTGCTGTTGTACCATTTCAACATCATATCCTTTATCAAGGAACTTATTGGTCAGAGCTGCAGCTTGCGTCTCAAAATCCTCCAATTTACTACAGTTCCTTCTCAACCTCATATATTGTCCCCTGGGGATAGCCCTAATCCAATTGGGATGATGGCAACTTTTGGCAGGAACAAAACCATTTCGGTCAGTCGGTTTAAAGTATGTCACAGTGGTCAGGTTCGGGACCTCTATACGTACTGTTAAATCCAAAAAATTAACATGTTCCGCACTTATTTCAGCAGTGAATTCTAGATTGAACCGGTTCTCATTTACCTGGACGAAAAAGGTCTCCAATGAATCCCTCGATCCCTCCCAGATACATATGACATCATCAATAAACCTTTTCCAAAGTCTCAATTGTGGCCAAGTCCTACCAAATATAAACTGTGACTCCCACCACCCCACAAACAGGTTAGCCATACTAGGTGCAAACTTCGCCCCCATTGCGACTCCCTTCTTTTGCAAATAAAATCGACCCCCACACCAGAAATAATTATGATCTAATGCAAAAGATAAACATTCCATAATAAACTCTATTTGTATAAGGGGAAGTTCTGAATTTTCATGCAAAAAATATCGGACTGCCTCAATGCCCTGATTATGCGGGATGTTAGTATACAATGACGTTACGTCAGCCGTTGCCAGCAGAGTAACGTCATTGACAACCTGCTCAGTACATAAATCCAATACATGATTTGAGTCCTTCAAATAAGCTGGTAATTTTAATACAAGAGGTTGCAGAAAAAAATCCACATATTCCCCCAACCTACACGTAATTGAGCCTACCCCACTAACTATGGGGCGGCCGGGGGGCTTTTTTAAGTTCTTGTGGATTTTAGGCAGGTAATAAATCGTAGGTACCCTGGGGGCTTGGACATTCAAATAATCCTTCTCCCTTTTACTCAGGATCCCACTTGAAAAACCCCTCTCCAGCAGATCAACTAATTGCCCCTGATAATCCCTTGTAGGGTCCTTAGTCAACACCTCATATGTCTGCGAATCTGCTAGCAGCCTATCCAATTCCTCAACATAATCCTTCTTGTCCAAAACCACGAGGCCCCCCCCCTTATCGGCTGGTTTAATTACCACCTCATGCTTTTGTTCCAAACTTTTAAGCCCTTTTTGCATGGGTATCCCCCACTTCTTTTTTCTTACTTCTAAACTTCATATATCTCTAGAAACTACATTCTTAAATGTGTCGAGATAAGAGTTAGAAGGAATAAGGGGATTAAATAGAGATTTATTTTTCAAACATGTATGCACAGGTTCCAGCTCCCGTTGCGGAGCATCTGGTATAGGGACTAGACTCGTCATGGATTCCTCTCCGTCCTCTACTAGCACTGCTCCCGCCCCACTTTGGGCCAAGGCAGATACCCCACTCCTAGATCCCCCCCTAGATTCCACTAACACAGCAGTTTCTTCCACTTGTTTAGTTAGGAAGAATTTCTTCATATTAAGCCTACGCATATATTTCTGAAAGTCAATAAAGGTTGAGAAATTGTCAAGATTCTTGGGAGGTGCATATTTCAACCCCAAGTCAAGAATCCTCAATTCCTCAACAGACAACTCTATAGAGCTTAAATTGAAGATACCGGAACCTAACACCTCCTTCTTCTTCTTGTGTCTAGCTCCTCCCCTTCTTCCTCTCTGTCGTGCAGTTTTCTTTTGAGGGTAAAATTCTGCTGTGGGACCTTCCCTCGATCCCTGGGTGTAGCATAGTCCCCTCCTTGTACTGGGGTATCCCAGCCTTCCCGAAAAGGGGACCTCTGGGGGTTCGCAATGATGGATTGTTTGCCAGCATCCCGTCCACCCACCTTTTCAGGCCAGCCTGTAGGCCCGTTTCCACGCCTCCACATAGGGGATCTCTTCCTCCAGTTCCTTCTCAGGCTACGATCATGATCCGGGGGATCCATAGATCTCTCATTGGTCCTCCCCTGTTCATATCTACCCCCATGGTGTCCCTTATTCAACCTCTCCCCTCTAAATCTCCAAGGAATCGACTCATCCTTTCTCAGCCACCGATTGCGGTGGACTACATTATACTGTTCCCTTCTTACTGGGACCTCCGTCCTGGGGGGGGTTTGAGTGGGATCAATAACACCTTCAAATCTAGGTCCCTTTTCTTCCAGAGCCCCCTTAATTTGCCACTTAAATACTCTACCATTAATATAATCAGTCTTATCCCTTTGTAATTTCCGTATTTTCCTTTTCCTCACAACTTCCTCCTCCTTCTCCAACCTCAACTTAATTTCCTCAGATTTTTTTAGGAATACCTCAGATGTACCAAAGGGAGTCAGCTTAAGTTTAAGGGCCTCCTTATCCTGTTCCCATTTTTTCAACAGTTGCATCTTTTTTTTAATGAGTTTATCCACTAACAGAAGACCACAGGTGTTGAAAAATTCAAACCATTCCCTCTTAGATTCAACACTTTCATCTCCATCATCTAGGAGAGAGAGCTCCTGGATTTATCGACTGGATACCCTTAGCCCTAAAGGGTTGAATATAGAATTCGACCTGAACTGCTTTATTGATTCTGCTTAGTCACTAGAGGGGTCCAATCGGTGACTTTGAGATTTATTTCTTGGTGGTCTTTCATGTTATCTGTTGAGGGCCATAGTGTAATATATTCTATAATTTGCCTCAATTAGTTTTATAATACTATCTACATGTTTGTTTGATTTTATTTGTAGGTTTGTGTATGTTTTTTACTAATGATGTATTTTTTGGACTATTTGTACATTTTTTTTGTGTGGCCAATCCATCTTGCTGGATTGCTGGATCGAGTCCTTTTATTAGGATTTTGTTCGGCTTTATATTTTAAAATGTATATTTTTACACTTTTAAATTTGACTTGAATTTTGTTAAAGAAAAATTAATGTTTTTATTCATTATATCCCTAATGTGTTCATATATATTAGTTTTTATATGTTCACATTTAATATTCACAAATACTATCCCTGTTAGTGAGATCATTCAGGTGCGACATTTGTCGCCTACTGGGCTTATTAATAGCTGACCAGCTGATCTTTATTGGGCAGAGGTGGTGAATGTAAGCTGACTCCTTAATAGGTTGCCGTGGGGTTATGAAGCTAAGATCCTTGGTGATTGGTTGTGCGGTCAATGACGCGCACATTAGCAAGACGCTTGCCTGGTTGCTAGGTAATCGGCACGCCTCTTGCTACATTGGATAGGATGAATGGCGTTAGTCACGCTCGGCTGTTATCGGGAGGGATAATGAGATTCACCTCCTGGGCCATGGATTGGATGGGCGGCATCAGCCGCGCCCACCTGTATTGTGTAGTGGTGACGCTCGTCTTACACTGTGCCGATTGACTTGACCGCGTTAGCCGCGGGATAATGAGATTCACCTCCTGGGCTATTGATTGGATGGGCGGCATTAGCCGCGCCCACCTCCTATTGTGTAGTGGTGACGTTCGTCTCCAAGTGTGCTGACTGGCTAGTTCGCGTCAGACGCGGTTTTGTAGCTGCGTAGGGCGGAAGTATCGAGAGAGGTAATGATATTCACCTCCCGGTTTGCAGATTGGCTGAACGTGCCGTGCCCACTTGTATTGAGGTAATGATATTCACCTCCTAGTACACTGATTGGTTGGCTCGCTTTTGTTGCGGCCTCCCTCTCAGTGATTGGATCTTGAAGGGTTAGGAAGGTTAGCCATTCGTGGAACCAGGGGAGGAAGTATTCCCCTGGTCCCGCCTTTATGATATTTTAACGCTGCTTACCGTCGGGCCGGCTCACCTAGTTAAAGTCGCGTGGAGCGACGAAACGCGTTGGGAGCCGGCGGTTTATAGGATTGGAATCCAGCAGCGTGGATTGGCTTTATACATATTGTGACATGCACATTTTAATCGTTCGTTTGTGAGTATTTTATTGGCAATATTAAAAAGAATCTGTAGTTTTGCAATACTGCACTATGGCCTTTTTATTTCCTTCTGTATGAGTATACTCTGGAATTTTGATCGGTTGTGCTAACCTACATTGAGGATACATACCCCAGTGGATGGTGTTGAGTGGAGGAGGTGCCTGCATAACAGCTGCATTCTTGCTGGTGATCTAATCACTTCTGGTAAGAGTACCAAATCGGTGGTGGTTTTGCACGATTGGATTGCTGACACTCGTGGTGAATGGAGAAATTTTGAGTTGGAGGACTGTAAAGAGGACTCTAAATAATTTTTCTATAGCTCTGTGGTTATTTTGTATACTTTTTGCTTGTACTTAAGTGTGAGATTTAGGTTGTACACGTGGAGCTGGTTATAATATCACTTAATTTTTGTTTTCATTGTAATTCACTTGTTACGTAGCGCGGTATTTTTATATATTATTATATATAATTTTATTTATCAATTTATATTACTTTATTTAAATAAATCTGCTATGTACATACATATATGTTAAAAAACATTGATTAAAATACATATATTTACACACAATCCCCTACACATAGGGGGAAACACTCAAGGAGAACCAAAATGTATGGGGGAGGGGGGGGCAGGCACTCTACCCAGAGTATCCTGATGGCATCACCCCTGTGGCTAAATGATTAATAAATTTCTTGATACTGCTCTACCCTTCTAAGGCCGTTTATTCAAAAGTGTCCAGTGTCTGATTAATTACATTCATATATAAAGCTTGTGCAAAACCATTAATATGTCTATTCATATAAAGTGCCAAGTGCCATTCAAAACCTAACTATTTACAACTAATTTAAGGACAGCCGTGGGAAAGAGCAGAAAAAAACATGTATATAACTCAGCACAATACCTTACATGACTGGCCACAACCACCCCTGCCTCACCCGGGACCGACGCGTTGCGTGACTCCTAAGTCCTAATTGGCCCTGGAGAAGTGACGCGAGGAGTCACGCAACGCGTCGGTCCCGGGTGAGGCAGGGGTGGTTGTGGCCGGTCATGTAAGGTATTGTGCTGAGTTATATACATGTTTTTTTCTGCTCTTTCCCACGGCTGTCCTTAAATTAGTTGTAAATAGTTAGGTTTTGAATGGCACTTGGCACTTTATATGAATAGACATATTAATGGTTTTGCACAAGCTTTATATATGAATGTAATTAATCAGACACTGGACACTTTTGAATAAACGGCCTTAGAAGGGTAGAGCAGTATCAAATCATAAGAAATTTATTAATCATTTAGCCACAGGGGTGATGCCATCAGGATACTCTGGGTAGAGTGCCTGCCCCCCCCTCCCCCATACATTTTGGTTCTCCTTGAGTGTTTCCCCCTATGTGTAGGGGATTGTGTGTAAATATATGTATTTTAATCAATGTTTTTTAACATATATATATGTACATAGCAGATTTATTTAAATAAAGTAATATAAATTGATAATTCATTTGGAGTGGTGCCATTCACTACAGGGAGTGGATTGGGGGAGTTTGGGACTCCTTGTTCTGTGTGGTATATAGTAGTGCACATATGTGCCTCCACCCCTGGATTGTGCACACTCTTCATATAGATTGGTGAGTGCGGTCTCTGGCCTTGTTCTGGTTATAATCATTATTTTTAGTTATTTATTATTATGTTTAATCTTCGATTTCAAAAAGCTACTGAATGCTTAATGAAACCCAATCCTCTCACAGGTTGTGCTAAACTGCCTCAAAAGGTGGCGTCTGTTGGAGTGAGGGCTAGATAGGTTGTTAAGCATACTATTGTTCTTTTCAGGACATTTTTGTGGGGAAAGTGTCTGCAGTCAGGGCTAGATAGGTTGAGTGTCAGTATTTTGTAATAGAACTTGCTCCAAGCACTTGGGTTTCAGTACTCTGTAATAGCACTTGGGTGTCAGTACTCTATAATAGCACTTGCTCCAAGCACTTGGGTGTTAGTTATTCTTTATACCAATTGTTCAGGGCACTTGTGTGTCAGTACTCTTTAATAAATAAATTAAAACCAATCATTAATGGAGTATCCACTGGTTCAGGGCACCTAAGACCCTGTAGAAAAACAAAGAGTTTTGTGTAGTGTCCACTGGTTCAGTTTTTTTAGTTATGAGATCTTATGCTCAAGGTTCACTGGTCAAATGGGAGTTTAATTTTTTAGTATTCTAATCATTTTTTTTAGTTATTTATTATTATGTTTAATCTTTTGATTTCAAAAAGGTATTGAATGCTTAATGAAACCCAATCCTCTCACAGGTTGTGCTAAACTGCCTCAAAGGGTGGCGTCTGTTGGAGTGAGGGCTAGATAGGTTGTTAAGCATACTATTGTCCTTTTCAAGACAATTTTATGGGGAAAGTGTCTGCAGTCAGGGCTAGATAGGTTGAGTGTCAGTATTTTGTAATAGAACTTGCTCCAAGCACTTGGGTTTCAGTACTCTGTAATAGCACTTGGGTGTCAGTACTCTATAATAGCACTTGCTCCAAGCACTTGGGTGTCAGTTATTCTTTATACCAATTGTTCAGGACACTTGTGTGTCAGTACTCTTTAATAAATAAATTAAAACCAATCATTAGTGGAGTATCCACTGGTTCAGGGCACCTAAGACCCTCTGGAAAAACAAAGGGTTTTGTGTAGTGTCCACTGGTTCAGTTTTTTTAGTTATAAGATCTTATGCTAAGGGTTCACTGGTCAGACGGGAGTTTAATTTTTTTTTATATTCTAATAATTTTTTAGCTATTTATTATTACGTTTAAGCTTTTGATTTCAAAAGGATGTTGAATGCTTAATGAAACCGAATACATCACATACAGTAGCCCCGGGGCTCCTCTCAGTTTCCGTTTCAGTAAACTGCCTAATTCATGTACGGGCAATAAATAAAAAGAAAACTCCGCTACGGGAAAGTTGCAGAATTAATATTTAGGGGAAGCACTGAAGAACTCATATAAGTTTTGGGATTTCATCAGAAATCCCATAAAGATCATGCCATGATTGAGACATTATTGAGCAATGTATATGGGGAAGTTATCTGACACGTCACATGTGTATTTTGGGGGATTTTGGCCATTATGTCTGATCTAGGCTCGGGAAGTGAGATTCCTCATTCTCACCTTTCTCATCTGCTTGTACTTACGCTCGGTACAAAAGATTCCCTGGGAACCTTTAGCAAAACTGGTGAAACCTGTCTGGATATTCGAATTGTATTTATTTCATATACATCATAAGACACCAAACATTTAAAACAATTAAAAGCTAATTAGTGCAAAGGGCCTAGACTCATTGGCTGCTGTAAAAAATAAATATAGGTATATTGTAACTGATACAAAGTATTTGGCCTGTAGAATGCATACATGTGCTCACAGTCCCAAGAACAGTTACAAAATATAATTATTAATTAATACATAAATATTTCTATTCATAGACTTTGCAGCATGCTGTTTCCAAGTTTCTTATAAACCTGTGTGTCTGTCTTGGTAGGAGCAGCTCTCCTGTCCTTCTGTCCTTTAGTAAAGCTGTCAGTGTCCTGTCTGACTACAACTCCCAGAATGCTTTCACTGTAACAGGTGAGGTCATTAGAAACCTTGGTTAAACAAAGCGGGAGCAATTTCTACTCTACCCGAGAAAGCTGAACCCTTTAAACGTAGATTATTGCAAAACGAATTGAAATGGATGTACCGATTGAACACGATTGCTCCTTTGGGGCTGAATGAGGATGCGTCTTTTGAACCTTTCTTGGGCAGATAAGTAATAAGTAATTGATATCCCACTCTCTTTATTTAGCTTTGGTATGATTCTTGTCCTATTCAGCACAGTGCCTATTGAATATAGCCAGGAACTGTGTCTATTGAATATGGCCAAGAATTGCACATAGTGGTGGTGGTGTGTGCATGAGTGTGTGTTGGTTTTCTTTGGTGGGGGCACGTGTTCCATATTTTTGGTGTTCTTTTGCTGGCATTCATGGTATCCTCACTGTTTGTTCTTAGATGGCAATCTGGGTTGATTGATCCTAATCCTCGGTGAAGAGATGATCCTTTGGATGATCCGTGATCCTGTGCTGAGAAATATATATATCTCCTGACCCTGGGAAGAAATGTCTTTGAAACCTGGGCGGATCTGAGTGGTTGATCTCTACTTGCTGCTAAGGAGCGATCTGATGAACGATCTAAGATTCTGTGCAGGATTCTGATTGGGCCGAGATGTGATCGTGTTTAGGTCTTTGGAAGGAAATATCTTTCTGATCTGATCTCAGTAGGATTAGTGATCTTTATTTTATTTATGGAATTTTATTTTATCTCACTTTTTTCACTAATGTGTTGTACTTTATGGTTTTATACATAAACCTAATAGAAGGTTTTTTTGCTGTGATATTTTTTTTTTAATTCAACACGTGTTAATATATATGTGTACATACATAGTTATTCACTTGGGGTATGTGGATGTGTTTGTGGGGGGGGGGGGGGCGATTGGTTTATTCATTATTATTTTTGTATATAGATTGACATCATCATTATTTTTGTATATAGATCGATATTATTATTATCATTATTTTTGTATATAGATTGATATGAGATTTAGTTTTCCTTATTACAGTAATGATCATGTATTTGATTCTGATTGCCTCCTTCTATTCCCTGTTAGATTATAGTTATTCCCTGTTGGATTACATATCTTAAACAATAGCCTTATTTGATTGATCGATTAATTGTATGTAGATTTACATTCAATATATATGGAATGATTTCGATGTTTATTAATTGGAGAGAAATATGATACATTGTATATTGTAAAACTGGTTTTTATATTATATGTTCTGGTTGTATATGTTCTTTGTTATGTTGGTACCTCAGTGCTGCCCTTGTTTCAAGTTTCCCTTTCCTTCTTATCATCCCCACGGCGACGGCCCTGCTCCCGCCCGCCCCCCTCGCAGCTGTGCGCGCTACCATGAACGCACGTTGTTACACTGTGCGGTGACGTGGAGCGTGGCACCTGATGCGGTCTGGGGGCCGGACGGGGGCACGGCAATGTCGTCACTTCAGGGGGCGGGGTTTGACGCGGGCGCTGTCTGGGCTTTGCTTCCGGCGTAGAGCAGCCGCCGGCCGGGGCTGTCTCGCGCGGGGGGTGGGGCGGGCATGTGCCGGCACCATTACCCCGGATCACTTAAAAGCGGGAAGGGGGGCAGCACTGATGAGGGCACCTTGAGAAAGTGACAATACGTCACGGAACGCGTGGGTGGATGATCGCCCCACTCAGCAGGAGACCAATTCATTGTTTGCACTGAGGTGACTATTCATACTCTTTTGTCATTTTTTGCAGTTTTGCACATTATATTTTTCATTGTTGTATTGCACATTAGCACTTTAGATAATATGGATGGATTTAGTGATGTCTCTTATCATGAGTTAAGCACAAAGAGGTTTATATAGAATCAATTGGGTCTCTGCTGCTGGGTTGGGCTGTGTATTGTGTTGTATTATTTTTAGATGTTTGTAATGATGTATTGTGTATTTTTAATGTAGGATTTCTAACGAATTAAACTATGGATATTAATTAGTGATTGCATTGGTCTATTAATTGAATAGGAGTGGTGCCATTGTGTTTGGCACCTGTTCTTGTGGTACACTGGGCCACAAGGTGGAGGTGTGTTTTTTGTAGTGTTTACAGTTGGGACACACAATTTTGGCACATTACCTGTTTCATATGCATATTTAATTATTTGGGCGGTGCTGAACTATAGTACAGATCCTGTGCAGGGTATATATAAAGCTGAACCCTTTAGCTACTAGAACACAGGACTGTGCCCCCCCCCCCCCCCAAATCTGAATGCAGATAGGATGAAACTTCGGTACCACAGCCAATCAAATTCATTTTCAAGCTAGAGTCAGGAAGAATTCTGATCTGTACATCAGAACACCGCTTTGATGTACATTGCTAAGGTAAACAAGTTGTTGCTAGGGAGAACGGTTTTCTTTTATAACATGGAGTTGCAAAAAAAATAGAAAATAAAAAAATAACAGATAAACTCAGCACATTCAGACACCTGATAACAGAAACTTTTAAAAATGCCAAAAGTGGAATTACCCTTTAATTTATTTTCTTGAGCTTGAAAGCCGATTAATTAGCATTAGTAAATCACCAGCTTAGTGCATGTATACTACAATGTCGCAATTTTCCCAGGGTGCTGGGATATATGCCCATATAAATGTTGTATTTGTGCCACCCAGTGGGGTACTTGAGATGATGAAAAGAGGTTGGAAACCCCTGAATTTTACCATCCCCTGACTGGCCTGAGACATCCCCTCTGAGGCCACCAACCATGATGCTGGGGCTATAGAATTGGGGGCTGGGCTTCCTTGGCCTCTGGGTACAGGGGGCTGGGTACAGGGGGCTGAGAAGGAGACAGGGATTGAATGTGGGTGGTTAAAGCAACAGCTCAACTGTCCCCAAAGAAGTGCAGCCCACCAGGCATTGTCCTGGGTCTCCCTATGGCCAGTCCGCCCTGGCTGGTTGAGCTCATACATGCACTCTACTTATATGCCCCTTCCAACATTTCCATGTTTTAAAAGTGGACCAAAACCCAGGATTTTGACTATCCTGGGTTCTGTTCCGTGCCCCGGGTTTTGACACCCCCCAGGTTGCATGCGCCGTTGGACTGGGAAAGAAGGTGAGTTTCCAGGCGACCTGGGGGGGTTTCATACAGAGGGGCATCCCGATTCTGGATGCCACAGGAGGAGGAAATCCAGCAGCCCGGGAATCTTATAGATTTCAGAGCTGATACGGCGTGGGTTTTGGTCATCTTTAAACGTTACAGCCACAAACTGAAATATATTTTATTAGGATTTGATGTGATAGTGCAACACAAAGTAGCAAAGGTTTGTAAAGTGTAAAGAATTTTTTTTAAATAAAAAACTGAAAAGCATGATGTGCATATGTATTCAACCCCAGTACTCTGATACCTCTAAATAAAACTCAGTGTGACCAATTGCCTTCAGAATTCACCTAATTAGTAAATAGAGTCCATCCTTATGTTATTTATTCTCAGTATAACCAGGGCCATATTTAGGATTTGTGCTGCCCTAGGAACCTTTTGGCCCAACCCCCCCCCCCCCGATATTTAAAGCGAAACAAAATCCGGGAACTAGATTTTCCTGGGTTTTGTACTGGTCCCTCGGGGCACCCCGAATTCAGATGCCCCATTGTGTGAAACCCCCAAGAAAGACATTTTCCACTCACCTCTTCCTCACTCCAACGATGCACATGTGCGGGGTCTTGTACAATGAGAGCCGCCTGCTGTGACTATGTCCTTTGCCAAGCTGCTTTGATTGTTGTGGATGGGCAGCGCGAGCACATGCTCCCCATTATACTCAATAAGAGCTGTTTGCAGAATGACATGGTCATGGCTGGCGGCACGCAATGGACGAGAGCCCGCGCATGTGCATTATTGGAACAGGGAAAGGTGAGTGTTTATATGTGCCCCAGCGGGTTCCACACAGTGGAATGGTAGACAAATGGTAGAACATCACTGTGAAAAGGCAAGGGGGGTGACAGAGACACATAAGTAAGGTAGAAAAGGGAGTGGTGTAAAAACAGGAAAAAGAGGAATACATATGGAAAATAAAAGGAAGGTGGCAAAAAAAGATGAGAGGAATGTGGAAAAGAGAGGAAGACATGGAAAGGGTGAAAAAATGGTGGTGGTGGGGGGGTGACAAGAGAAAGAGATGGACAAAATGTGTAAAGGAGAAGTGGAAAGCAATGGGTAATTAAACATGAGCAGAAAAATGTAGAAAAAAATAGGAGTGAATGGGGAAAAACAAAGGCAGACATAAAGAAGGTTAAATAAGAGAGTGAAGAAAGGTGACGAGAGAAAGATAGAAAGACTGTGGAAGAGAAATAGAAAGTGTAAATAAAAGCAGGAGGGGATTTGGGAATTACAAAAAGAACCAACGTAGGAGCAGGGAATGTAAAAACTAGAGCGGGAAGGCCCTGGGGAAGGCCAGGGGCCTGACCTGTGATCTCTAGATCTAGATCCCACTTTAATGTGGACCAAAACCCAGGATTTTGACTATCCTGGTTTTTGGTCCACTCCCCCGGGGAACCCTGATTGGGAATGCCCCATTGTGTGAAACTCACCTCACCGTGGTCCTATGGCGCATGTGTGGCTGCTCCTCCAATCAGCGCACTTGGAACTGCTGAGCTATGGCCGGCTAAGTGACGTCTTAGCTCAGCGGCTCCGAGCGCACTGGTGACTGCATCTCGCGCTTCCCTCTAACAGGGAGCGTGCCCATGCCATTCACAAATGCCTGATGCGGGCATGCGCCCTGCTAGAGGGACAGCGGGGATGCGGCCGCAGCCCGCACATGCGCCGTTGGATCAGGAAAGAAGAATAAGTGTTTGGGGCGACCTGGGGGGGGGGGGTTTCACACAGCGGGGCATCCAGATTCCAAAATCTGGATGCCCCAGGGAGGAGGGAATCGATCAGCCCGGGAGTCTTATAGATTCCTGGGCCGATCCAGATGGGTTTTGGTCCACTTAAAAAAAAACAAAAAAAAACAACTGGATGGGTGAGCCCCCCTTGGTCCAATGTCAAGATCAGACCCCTAATCCCCATTCATGCAAACGCACACACTCACACTCACACAGACACACTCACAGACACACACACCCTCTCACACACACAGACACAGAGGCACACACACTCACAGTCACACACACACAGACACACTCACAGTCACACAGAGGCACACACGCGCACACTCACAGTCACACACACACAGACATACACACTCACTGGAGCCTCTGAGACGCGGCTGCTGCGGGTGGCAGAGCCTCCGAGACGGGGGTGAGCTGCGAGCGCCGGAGCTGCCTTGCCTGGGTGGAAGGGGCGGGGCTGGGATCCTCCGAGGCGGGGAGGGGGGGCTGCGGCCTCCGGAGCTCCCTCGCTAGGGCAGAAGGGGCGGGGCCGGGATCCTCCGAGGCGGGGAGGGGGGTGCGGGCGCCCGAGCTATCGAGCCCATGGGGGGGGAGTGCCGCCGGAGCCGCCTGGGCAGTTGCGGGCGCTGAGCCAGGCAGGCCGACTTGTTTGTTGGGCGCGGCCGCCCCGCGGGTACGCGCACCTGGCGGGCCGCGACCGAATGTTGTTGCTGTTGTCATGGACGGCCGCCCTACTGCCATTGCAAGCTCCCTAGGCACAGGCCTAGGTTTGCCTTGCTGTAAAGACGGCCCTGAGTATAACTACAGCCTGTGAAGGCCTTAGAGGTTCACTAGAGAACATTAGTGAACAAATAGCATCATGGAAACCAAGGAACACACTGGACAGCTCAATGATAAAGTGGTGTCAATGTGTATTGCAGGGTTAGGTTATAAAAAAATAGCCCAAGCTCCTCAATCGAAGCCTGTGCTAAAACGTATGTCTTCTAACACCCCCTCCGCTTTCTGCCTCTCAAGTCTCCCCATTGTACACCCCCCCAGTCCAGCCGATGCCCACCTCTGTAATCAGAGATTGGAAAACTTTTAAAAGTTTAGATCCCAAAAAGAGCCACATGCTTTCCTGCCATCACTTTCAAAGCCCAACTCCAAACAGAACAATCATTTTTTTGAATTTTTGGACAGCATGATAGAATTAGAGGCACATTTCTATTATATTTTTGGTCCTCACCTTCTTTTTGTTCATTCTTGGTAAAAAAAAAAAAAAAATGGTGTTCAGATATTGTTACATTCAACACAAATATTGCCTATTTGGTTCGGCCTCAGCAGCCCCATCTAGAGGCCCTAGCTCAGACATCAAAATGGGCCTTGCTATGGCTCATGCTGTAATGCTTTTCCTTTGGTTCCAATTTAATTGGATACTATTTGGTGCACGAATGTGCGCATGTTATACAAAAGCCAGCAATTAAACCCCTGGGGTGACAATTAGAGATGAGCGAACTTCTTAAAAATTCTTTAAAGAATCGCTACATGTTTGCTACATGCCGGCATGGTGGGAGCGGGGAGGCCGGCTGCGCTGTCAGCGGGCGGCGGAAGCCAGCTTCCACCGCCCGCTGACAGCGCAGCCGGCCTCCCCGCTCCCACCAAGCCCTGAAATGTAAAAAAAAAATGCCGGCATGGTGGGAGCGGGGAGGCTGGCTGCGTTGTCAGCGGGCGGCGGAAGCCGGCTTCAGCTGCCCACTGACAGTTCAGCCGGCCTCCCCGCTCCCACTATACAGCAAACACTTACCGGCATGGTGGGAGCGGGGAGGCTGGCTGCACTGTCAGCGGGCGGCGGAAGCCGGCTTCTGCGCCCGCTGACGGCGCAGCCGGCCTCCCTGCTCCCACTATACAGCAAACACTTACCGGCATGGTGGGAGCGGGGAGGCCGGCTGCTGACAGCGCAGCCAGCCTCCCCGCTCCCACCATGCCGGCATTTTTTTTTTTTTTTTTAATTTCAGGGAAAATTCGGTCAGCACGAACCACCAAAAATTTGGGTTCGTGCTGAATCGAATTTTTCTGAAATTCGGTGCGAATTCAGGTTCGTTAGAACCGATTAACTCATCCCCACTGACAATGCATGATGCTACCCGCATTTCCTGTAAACCACAACCTGAAAATTCCTGATGCTTGTTTCCTGTTGTTAACCAGAATCTGGTATTTGACCAACTGATCATCTCACCCTTAGATTACTTGCTTGTTTTTACACAATGCTGACCCAGATGGACTTGGTTTGGTTCTGTTCAACTGTGCTTCCAATATTCTGATCTAGGTTGGACTATGGGGCTTGAGTTCTTTTTGTTCTGCCCCTTGCTTGTCAACTGGAACTGGATTTTAACTCAGTTACCCTTTCCTACCCCCTTCCTGCTACTGAATAAATAAATAAAACTAAATAATATTCCCTGCTGTCAAGTGGATTAGCCACCTTTTCTACATACCCACTACTATAGGCGCTAGTCTTGACCATCTTGGACATCCGCAGCCTCTTTGTAGCAAACTTGTTTCCGAAAGCGTCAAGGTCGACCATGTAGGGGGGTAACCCTATACCATTATCCGGGGCACTTGACTTGAGACTCAAGAGAAGCCATTGCTATTGCTAGGACCCTAACCAGATATGTGATATCTGTATTGCGTTGCAGTGCAGTGAAGGGGCCATACTTACCGTCACCTGCCGATGCATTACCCTTGTTCCCCTGCTGCTTTCATGGGCCTCAATCCTCTGGCCCAGCTCCAGTGGCAGCCACTTTCTTCATGTCCTTCCACCACATTGAATATTCTTCTTGCTGTCCTCAATGGTACCACCGTTGCATCTTCTTCCTTAAAGGTCTCCTCCAGCTGTTTCCACTGCCATCACCGGAATCAGTGGATACTCTCCTTGTGCCGGGGCTTCCACTTCAGAAGGGAACAGGAAAACTTTGGTGTGGTGTGGTTCTGACAATCTTTGGGGAATCTTTGAGGGACTATGATGACCTATGGCCGAAATGTGTATCATATATTCCACTTCTGAGCAACCCATATGTCAGAGCTTCTGATTAGACCCCGGAGATGTCAAAAGACTCACGTGAGTTTCATTTCATCCATATCTCCTGGACGAAACACTGTGAATCCCTCCCAGATGTCAAAGGCTATTTTTGCCTCAAACATCTGCGATTTCACAACATAAAGGTCATCACCACTGGAGGAAAAAATGTTTCCCTGTGATTCTGGTGACAGCTACTCTTTGAAATTCCGATTTGTGTTTACCATTTGTGTTATCCTATAAAAGACACGGATAAATATGGAAATGTTTAGAACAACATGAATGCTACATTTAACCCCAGCTCACATCAGTTACCTTCAGTTTTCCTTACTTGCTCAGCCTTGTGCCTGTGACAGCTTACTCAGTGCTACCAGCATTTGTTGGGGTATTTGCCTAGTGGGAAGCTCTAAAATAAGAAGGTTCACTGCCACACCTTGGATTATAAGGTCAATTTCATTTGTTGTCAAGTTAGTGTACAAAGTTTTGGACCACCAAAACCCCTTCCTGAGGTACAGGTTTGATGTACCCGAGGAAGGAGTCCTGTAAGCACTGAAACATTGTAAACAAACTTGACAACTAAATAAAACTTGTGAAGAGTAACCCCTTGGGGGCAGATACTCTTCACAAAGCTGTGAGCTATTAATTCTAAATACAGCCTACCCATTTGATCGAATGGTCCTAATCTTTTGCTGGGATTCTATCCTTAAAGTCCCTGTCCAGGCAAACGTTAACTTCCTCCAACCTTATCCCTATCAGAAACATTAATCCCATGCAGTGGTGTAGGTGACCACGGAGCGTACAGGTGCACACTAATGCACCACTTCCAATTGTTCCAATTTCCAGGAAAGGTTCTTACGCTATGAATGTGTGCATTTTGTTTTTTACCTGGTATTAGCACATAGTTATTCTCACTCTTTATATTCAACTGTGTTTTTTGGTGATTTGCATATTTTACCTTTATTTTTTTCATTCATTGCACTAACACTCTTGCGATCAGCATATCACTGTTGACTGAGTACTTCATTAAATTGTGATTGTGACTCTAGCATTTATTACTGGCACTTTATATGATTTATTTGTCCGCGTGTGGATTGTATTTATCTGGGATATTTAGAAACTATTCATGGGTGAGCAGCATGATATTTTGCTAAATACCCATATGCTCCTGGGAGGCATGCTAGCCCCCATTTTTTAAATGTGTCTTTGTTGTATATATTTTTTTAGCTTAACTATTTTGCTGTTGATGCATGAAATAAAATAATAAATAAAATAATGTTTTAATTATATTGCTGCAAATCCTTTCATTGGTGGGCGGTGCTCTGCCCACTAACTTTTGTGCCAATTGATTTGAAGGGGACCCACACCCTGGATATTTGATTAGCTGAGCATCTCTCTGAACATTTGATTCCCATTAGAAAAGTAAAATGAACATACTCTAAGCATGCTCATCTATGGTCAGGCTATGGTCGTTCATGCAGAGGGCACCAAAGGACAAAGTGGCTGTTAGACCACTTTTTTGCGTGGTCCTAAAGGAATTAAATTGAAAGGAGAGCCATTTTGGAGCCCTGTTATGGCTTCTACCCTGCACTGCAGAAAATAGAGGAGAGACACATGGGACAGGGCTGCTTGCAGGCTTGGTGTCTTTGGATTTAGAGTCCCCTTAAGAATTCAAAGCAGTGTGCGTACCTGAGCTCCATGGATGAACTACAATTCAGCCAATCAAGGATACTGTCTTTTATGCACATGTAGAAAAAAAGTAGTGCTGACATTGCTGGTGCCTGGCAAACAAACAGGCCTAAAACACAAAACAACCTCCCTCCTTTTATAGTTAAAAAAGCAAAGGTTATTATGAGCAAAAACAAGGTTAAAAACAACTTACATAAGCTTGATCCAGCCTCGGAAACGTGGCATCTCCATAGGTAATTAACTTGCCAACTCCAATACACTGGCCCGTGTTTGTTTTTAATTCTACAGAGCACTCGCTTTAGGCACCTAATCCGCTGTACACACACCCACTTGGAAAACCCTCACCAGTGGCATGTGGGGTGTGAGAGCAGCACAAGAGCATGGGCCGATAAGCAGTTCTGCCTGAATCTGGGCTTTGTATTACTGTCAATATGGTGGGGCATCATTCAATCAGGTGATCCAGTTGCCCCCCGCCCAGTGCATATACCACCTGCAGTCCTGCGATTCTTACCTGCTCATCGTCCCCCTGGTGAAGTCGGGAGCTGTAATTGCAAGCAGGTTGTCATATGGTCTGAAGTCTTCTTCCGGGATTCCAGCCATCAAAGCAAATCCAGACCACTAGACCACCAGTTGCCAATCATAGATCACAATTTCACCAATATTTGAAATAGGCGTTGATCTTTTTTAAAAGACTCCAGGGCCACCTGTGTTCTACTTGCTGCATCATTTTGAATTGGGATGCTCCGCTGTGTGAAACCCCTCGGATCCCCTGAATTCCTTATCCCTTACCGGAGCCTTCACCATCCCCAGGATACCTCTATCTACCCGCACCAGGCCTTTCTGAATATCTGGTGCAGGCACACCCAGAGGTGAGTGGGGATGAGCCTGGGGGCGCACTTGGCTCCATTTTGGCTCACTAGCCACTGTAACGTCACAGCAACTTACAGATCTGTATAGTGATGCGCAAACCCAAGTGCGCTGATTGGCTGTGCCATGAAATTTGGCCCCGCAATTGGCCATCATTAGTTAGGTCTTCCGGTTTCCTTCAGCGGACAGAATCAGAAGAGGATGTGACCTGCAAAATCGGCGGACGGAATCACAGAAAAGAATGAGATCAATGTCAGCCACATTTTGCTGATATGGTAACATAGAAAAATATCAGCCCGTATTATCATTCTAATGTAATTAATTGTATTGAGCTTTTTAATATACCTCTTAGTCAAAAGATAAAATACAAGACATAAAACATTTGGGTGAAAGTTCATTGTGGCTGCCATGGGGTAACATTCTGGGTTTGGTGATATACGAGGCGGCTAGTTGTTTCAGTTGTTCTGCGGTGTACTGATATCTTCACCAGTCTTCACATCAGGAAGAAATTGCCCGCGCCATGTGATTTCTCTTACGGCCAGTTCTTTTATTTATATCGAATAATAGCTAAAATGTTTTCAGATGACATTCCTGTCAATTAGCAAAGCTATGAAAATATAACACAAATGTATCAAATTGTGTAAGTTGGGTTCGGTATGAAGTCTTTGACCCTAATACGTGATGGCTTGCTGGTTCTTTTTTTTTTATTTCAGCAAAGGATTGAGAAAAAGAGAAGAGAAAACCCCTTATTGTTCTCGTGGTGTTTTACCCAATAAGCAGTAGCGGCATTCGTATCAAGCATACAGCAACTGTCATAGGAATGGCTCTGATATTGCTCTGCTCTAATTGTCATTCAATGTCATATCTATAAGCTTGAAAACTTGGAGGCTTTACTAACACCAGGTATCGGCAGATGAGCGTCTGTATAGCGGCTCTTAGAGCGACCACTAGTAGACGCTGTAAGCGGGTATCGGGCGCTCTAACAAGGCGCCTCGTCACTGTAGTAACTTGGCCGGCATTGATGAATTTGATGTATGTTGGGCGCTCTAACACCAGTACAGCACTGCAGGGAGCGAGAGGTAGCGCCAGCTCAGTGCGTCCAACTCTCTGAGCTCCGCACCATACTTGAAATTACATTGTTGTAACATTGTGACATTAACACTTTAGTGGCAGACCTGTAATGACAATTCTGCATAAAAAACAAAAAAATCAAAAAAGTTTTCAAAAATGACTTTTTCTAGGCCAGGAGAGATCACACAATTATTTGAGAGAAAAAAAAACCCTGTTTTAACAGAATAAATGGAATGTCCATTGAAATGTATGGGAAAGCGACAGGTAGCGACAGGTAATACCTGCTATACGCTGAGCCACCTGTAATAATACAGATGATGCTACATGGCGCTGTTAGAGTCACTCACCAGATTCGCTTTCATAAATGTGGTTTTGCGTACAGCGCCCGGCGTTCACCAGACGCTGCCTGCCGCTACGAGGAACTACCTGCCACTAGACCTTCATGAATAAACCCCATAGTCATAGTCAGTACTGGCTGCTTCATTGCCCCCATATATGCATAGTCGGGTGTTGACGGCTCGCCCCAATGTGCACTGACATCAGCGGGCATCTGATTGCACATGTGCAGTGTTCTCACGCATACTGCGCGTAAAAAAAAAATCACAAACATTATGCAGCCAGCAACAGATCTGCAATATAATAGTCCCTGTTGTACAACCAATGAAGCACACGTGTCAAACTCTGGTCCGCAGGCTGAATCTGGCCCGCAGTGTCATCAGATTGGTACCGTGAGCAAGAGTTTGCCCTGTACCCACCTTCCCACTCTGTTATCTGTGAGTGACAGGGCTGGGTCGGTCATGGTCGTGGGTGGGGTGGACAATGAATTAACTCGTTCCACATTGTGGCCATGCTCACCCTACCCTGTGAGGCAGTGCCGGTGCCCATGCTGCATTGGTGACTTGCTGCTCCTCCTCGGCCTCATGCTGCCCCCGAGGCCACAAATTCAGCTGGGAACTTGTCCAGTAGTACGTCCACCAAAGTGCGTTTGTGTTCTCTCACTTGCAATCCTGCTCCAGTGCTGGTATCAAGGAGGTGATGTTGTCCTTATAGCAGGGATCCAGCAAGGTGGCCACCCAGTAATCAGCACTGGCGACTATGTGGGCAACTCGGTTGCGATGGTTGCACAGGCACTGGAGGCACTGGCACTGGAGCATGTAGTGGCTCACATGTGAGGCAGCCTGCTTTGAGAGAAAGTCCTCCTCTCCCTCCTCTTCCAAAACTGTCCGCTGACTGGACAATGGCTTACCTGACCCACCCTGCGAGCCACATGTGCACTCCCCTGATGCCTGGAACCGCTTGCACCCTTCTCCCTCTTCTGCTGGGTGCCTGGGGCTGTGTGACCAGCACTACCTCTTCCTCCAAACTCTGATGGCCTTCAGTCCACGTTAGGTCTAGGACCTTGCCATCACCCTTGGCATCCTCTTTCACCCGCTCCTCCCTGGTAGCCTCCCTCTCAGCCTCAACATTGCAGAAAGCTGAAGAAGTCGGCATGAGGGTTAACATCATCATCGAGGGTTTCCTAGGTCCACAACTGATGCAGGGGCAGGTGGACGGCCCATGGTATGCCAGCTAGGAGTGTCATCATAGAGCATTATGAACTTCGTGACTTGTGGCTGGGACGGTCTTGCTGATTTTAAGGAGGGTGAGGTGGGGGCTTAGCACTCCCAGCAGAATTGGAGTGGGTGGAAGAGAATCCCATGGAACTGGTACCACTGGGTGCCATATAATCTGTGACTGCCTCAACTTGTTCTGGCCTCACCACTTTGCCAGCAGTTTGGGGGCTTACAAAAATGCACTCCAAACCCTGTTGCCTGCTTGCACCAGAGGAAGGTGTAGCAGGCAAAAATGAAACACTTCTCTCCCTGCAGCACCAGAAACCAGCAGCAGCAGCAGCAGAACAACCCCATGGTAACATCCCTGTCCCTTATTTTCTATTTTCTGCGTTGTTAGACACCAGCAGTTAATGCAGTAACAGCGGACAATTAAAAAAATAAATTAAAAGGAAAACGGTATTAAAGAGTACTGACACACCAGTGGTTTAAGAAAGTGGGTATTAAAGAGTATTGACACCCCAGTGGTTTGAGCTAGTGGTATTAAAGAGTACTAACACCCAAGTGTTTGAGCAAGTGGTATTAAGAAGTACTGACACTCCAAATGTTTGAGCTAGTAATATTAAAGAGTGCTCACACCCAAGTGGTTGTAACAAATGCTTTTAAAGAGTACTGACAAACCAGTGGTTGGAGTAAGCGATATTAAAGAGTACTGACACACCAGTGGTTTGGGCAAGTTGTATTAAAGAGTACTGACACTCTATGCGGGCACTATAATAATCATATGTGGTGTCTAGTGGAGCGCGGGAGTGACAACCCCCCCTCCCTCTTTCTCTCCCTTCCCTCTTTCTCTTCCTCCCCTCTTTACACTTTTCCCATCATTTTGGGTCACTTACCTTTCCCCTCCGCAGTATAATGGTTTTAATGTTTTTTATAACGATTCCCCTCTGTACAAACGCATGGCAGTGTCTGACTATCCACTGGCGTGCCCCAGTGGACCTACGAGATAATGGGCGTACAGGCGTCGGTGCTGGTCGCGGACACCGTGAGGTTCCGTGGCCCGCACGGACCCGGAAAAGTCCATGGCATAGTATAAATTGCGCTAATGGTAACAAGCACATGTCTCGTGCCTCACCATATTTGCAATCACAATGTAGATTGTTAAAAACTAGCTTGGCTAACTTGCAATACTATGAAAACGTATGTTGCTAGTTTTTTCCTTTTTTCTTCTTCTTTATACCTCCCCTGCGTGGGATGGCAGTATGATGCTGTATGCTTTGTAGAATTGTATCGTTGAAAATTTTCAATAAAAAATATTGAAACAAAAGAGTACTGACACACCAGTGTTTGGATCCAGTGGTATTAAAGAGTACTGACACACAAGTGCCCTGAACTGTGGAAACTACACATTAACTTTTTTTTCAAGAGGGCCTTAAGTGCCCTGAATCAGTGGATGTTAGCACAAGGGACAAGGGAGCATATTTAGATATCTAGATATATCATAGATATACCTGTTGAAGAAGTATTGTATGCCATTAGCAACATCGGGACTGGGAAGGCCACAGGTCCAGATGGACTGCCTCTATAGCTATATTATAGACAATTCAGACAATTATTAGCTCCACATTTAAACTTGTGTTTTAACACTATTAAAATGGAGAACTAATGCCGGAGGAGGAATTAGAGGCGAATATTGTGGTAATCGCAAAGCCGGATAAAGATCCCACGGATTGCTCAGGGTGTCGCCCAATATCATTAATAAATAAAGATCTTAAAAACGTTTCTAGAATTATGGCGCACAGGCTTACCCATCTGGACCAAGTGGTTTTTGTACCAGGTAGCTAGGGCGCAGACCGGATTGGGCATGCCTTTAATGTTATCTCTTTTCAAAAAACAGATGGGGTGATGGGAACATGGATGGTGGAATGGTGCCCTCGGTCCACATCCAGAAGACCTTTGACACCCTCTCATGGGATTACTTGTTAACATCCTTATAAATAATGAAATTAATAAAGATTAATAAAAGTGATGGGACTAATAAAGAAGGTACTACAGAGGGAAAGGGGATGCAGACTCCGACCCCCATATTCGGCAATCCCATGGTTCTACTGGGGATGGAGGGGGAACAAAGGGAGGATTGAAAGGGGTAAGTACATTTTACCAAAGACATCAACTAATCACAATAGGTAAATTGGAAGATTGATATCAGCTTCCGAGAATGGAGTATTTTAAAGCAAATCAGATCCTCCAATTTATTAAATCAACAAGAGGGGACAAGGAATTGGAAAATACACCGTATGAAAAATATTGTTTAGAATCCCTGGGTAAAGCACTGGGAATATCTGTGAATATATCAACTTATTTAAAAGTGGCAGAAAATTACCATACATGAGAGCATGGGAGAAAGATTTGGGGTGAACCCCCTGTCACATAGTGAGGGAACAAAAGGGAAAATATGACAAAGACCTCAATAGTGTTTTAGCTGAAACAAACAAAAATGTTCACAAGGTTGCATCTATTCCCCGTAAAAGTGGCACAAATTTTCCAAAATGTTGGAAATGCAATATGGTTGGAGATATGTGTCACACATGGTGGTTGTGCCCCAAAGGTACGTGCTTTTGGAATAAAGTATATAAGCTAATACATAGAACAGTACAGAAGGATATTCTATGTGAACTCAAAGAAGCCAACCCTTTTGGGAGCTAGGCCTAAGGAATGGAGCGAGGCTAAGTTCAGATTGATGAGTTTGATTTTGGTTGCAGCCAAGATCACTGTTGTATCAACATGGAAAAAAGAGAATATACCCGTTGACCAAATAAAACACAAACTCAACAAGATAATGCTTTCACTTTCTTTTTCTCTTATTTTACATTCGATTATTTTTACCATTTTCTTCTTCTTTTCCTTTTTCACAAGTACCCAAGGGAAACACAGCCGAGGTCATAAAGGTCCGCTATAACAAGGCACTATAGAATATTTTTTAATGAAGGGATAAATTGTGCAGCCAATCGGCCTTCTTTCCGGTTTGAGCCGAACGCTGAACGAGCGCATGGATTTCTATTTGAGATCTGTTCACTGGGTTCGAGGACCTGAATTTGCAAGGTACGGTATGACCCAACACTATTAAAAATATTTAGGACATGCCAAAGGGTGAAGGGACACTACTAATTATTTGACTGCCAAAAGAAATTCGTATAAAGGTCGTATAAAGAAGTGGAAGAAATGGGCCTACAACTAATTTCCCTGTTTTCTTAGCAACCTGCTTTATACCAAACATAGTCATATTTTGGCTCTGCTGTATATGGGATATGAGCATTTGTAGGGCTATGAAGAAAAGATTGAGTAAAAGCACCAGAAAATAAGAAGCGGAGATGGAAGTCCCTTCAGTTGCGTCACTAAGCTTTTCATCCGAGAATGCGCAGCTACAGCCAAGGAGCCATTCCATAACAACGCCCACCCACCGGTGCCAAGCCTCTGCTACCGGACATTGCTGATGTCTGCCAGCTTTCATGAGACTGACGCATCTTGGCCCATAGGCTACCTGCAAATAATACCGTCTCTGTGGGAAGAGCCTCACGTGTATTTAATTTTCCTGCATTTGTGTGTGGACTTCCACTTACTTTAGAAAATATAAAGCCGTGGCTTAGTAAGAACATCGGAACATATTATATTGGTACCCAAATTCTGGCGTGGGACTCCAGAAGCCAATGCCACTTTCGTACAAATATCCGATGGTGCCAGTTCCATTAAAAAGAACATTGTGCTTGGGATATTTATTCCCGAGTATCCATTACCGGCCGCAAAGTCCGACAATTTCTGTTTAGCATTATAAATAGCCCTATTTTATTTCACTTGTCAACAGGCTATGATGGATTTGGGCTACACAAAGCTTGCACTCCTTGAAACAAAATACATAACAGTGTAGTGCCTTTTTGGAATCTATCTTTTATGGCTATTAGGTAACTTTCATTGGAAAAATACTGAAGGTCTTAGGTTTTTCGTCTGTGTTTACTTAATTACACAAGATTTTATAGATCAGCTTTTATTACTGCGAAACATTTCATAGATTATTCATATGGTCATAAGGCGTTCCTCCTACAATGCTAAATCACGCAGGAGATTTCAGTGATGTTTGACCCAAAATGAATCGCCCTATTGAAAGCTTCTTTTGTTCCATGTGTGCAGTGCTCCCTTCCTGGGGCTTCCACTACTTGTTAACCAGAGCAGAGGATAATCTACAGTTCATTGGGAGGACTCCACTATACCAGGGGTTCCCAACCAGTGGTATGAGCACCACTGGTGGTACTGGAAAGCCTTTCAGCTGGTATTCAAGGAGGTTGCACACTCACCTGTACCCCAACCTTATCTGTTGGCACTAGATGAGATGAGCCAATTTTTTGAGTTCATCCAAATCGAATTAACAAACCCTCTTAAAAAAAGTCACCTCGGTCCTTGTTCCAGCACCGGGCGACATCCTTACTCCCCCATCGCTTGCATTCAGTGGCGCTGTGTGGGGTGCCTGTCAGCATGTGGGCACTCCCCTGCTTAGTGCATTGCACAGCATCATGTTTTTTACATTTTGCCTGGAAAGTTATTTATTTCCCAGGGCACACGACAACTCATAAGAGACCAATTGCGTTTCTTCCCCTTTAGTCTCCATTCCTTCAACCAAGTCGATCAAAACCTAAGCCGATCGGCCCGGGAATCTATACGATCATCTCTCTCCCCCCCAGGGCATCCTAAACCGGGTTGCCCCGCTGTGTGAAACCCCCAGGTCGGCCCACACGCTTACCACATAATGGCACATGTGCGAGCTGCGGCCGCATCCCCGCTATCCCTCTAGCAAGGCACTTGCCAGGCATTTGTGAATGGCCAGTGCGGGCACGCTCCCTGTTAGAGAGAAGCGGGGATGCGGCGCGCTGATCGGACGAGCGGCCGTGCATGCGCCATAGGACTGGAGAGGTGAGTTGGCATCAGCGATCTGGAGGGTTTCACGCAGCGGGGCACCCCCGATCAGGCTGCCCCGGGGGAAAGGACCAAAACCCAGGGTAGTCAAAATCCTGGGTTTTGTTCCACTTTAACCTTCAGACTGTAAGCTCGTAAGGGCAGGGCTCTCTTACCTATTGTCTCCTGTGCTCACAACATTTGGTTTGAACCTTGTGGCATCTAGTTTTGTATTGTTCCCTGTACTACCTTGTCTGTAATTATACCTTGTAAAGCACTATGGAAGATGATGGTGCTATATAAATAAATTAAAAATAAATTAATAATAATCTTCAAAAAAATCACCTTGAACCCTGTAGCACATTGCTTGTATTAGTCTATATACTGTATGTCTTACACATATGTCTATAATTACTATTTTGTACAGCATCACTGAAACTGACAACACTCTATAAATAGATAATAATAATATAATAATAATAATAATATAATAATAATATGGGTGGGGAGCACTGGTTCCTTCCACTCTCCAGCAGTTTTGACCCCTTCCTCAGTTTACGACACTCTATAAGTAGATACATTATTATTATTATTATTATTATTAATAATAAAAATAATAATAATATGGTTGGGGAGCCCTGTTTCCTTGGTCTTCCACTCTCCAGCAGTTTTGAACCCTTCCTCAGTTTACGACACTCTATAAGTAGATACATTATTATTATTATTATTATTAAAAATAATAATAATATGGTTGGGGAGCCCTGTTTCCTTGGTCTTCCACTCTCCAGCAGTTTTGACCCCCTTCTCAGTTGAGAAGCTTCAGAAGAAGCAGCAGCAGACAGGGACTGGCAAGAGAAGAGGCACATGACATAGCCTGTCCCAGTTGAATCCTAAGACTTGATTGAATTATTTTTACTTCATATTTCCAGACATTTTTACAACCTGAACATTTCTCATGAAAATGGCCCTAAAGACTAAAATAGCTCAAAGCGTGCGCCCTCCCATCCAAAGCTCCAAGCCTTGGAAAAAGAGAGTGTGAAGTCCTGTGAGGAGCTTGGTCATAAAGTTCAAAGATGAGTAAGAGCCTCTGCATCCAGCTGGCATCTCCATCACTGTGCGGGGAACGTAAAGGGCAAACCGTTTGAACTACTCCAGGGTGACGCTCATCTGTCTACGTGTGTCCACACTCTGTTGGATCAAACAGGCGGTCTCTGCTAAAAAAAAGAAAAAACATTAAAGTGAACACCTAACCCATGCTGCACAAAGACAATCGACTTAAACCGGACCTTCAACCTGAATAAGAGCCTATCTTATATGTTTCCCCCACCCTGTACATACAGATTGCCCACATTAATCCGGACCGTCACCCTGAATAAGAGCCTATCTTGTATGTTTCCTCCACCCTGTACACACAGATTGCCCACATTAATCCGGACCTTCACCCTGAATAAGAGCCTATCTTATATGTTTCCCATACCCTGTACATACAGATTGCCCACATTAATCCGGACCTTCACCCTGAATAAGAGCCTATCTTGTATGTTTCCTCCACCCTCTACATACAGATTGCCCACATTAATCCGGACCTTCACCCTGAATAAGAGCCTATCTTATATGTTTCCCCCACCCTGTACATACAGATTGCTCACATTAAAAATCATCCTACCTGCACCTAGTGCGTTTTTTAAAGATTTTTTTAACATCCAAGATGGCGGTCTGTGGAGTCTCAGGCTTCCTGCAGACAGGAAGTGTCTCCTGACTGTGCCGCTCTGCATTCTAGGATTGCTGTTCTTTTCCTGACCCCAGCTCTGCTCTTTCTATAACCCTGCCCCCTGTACTTTTCACTCCACTCCTCAGTATGTGATGCTTCTGAGGCATGATGGAGGCCCCCCTATCCTAGATTCCCCAGTGGGGGAAAGAATAATAAGAAAGCAACTGAAAACTTAAAATATATTAATTTTAGATGCTGGGGAATAGTTTTTTAAGGGTTTGGGCTTTTCATTAAATCATGATGAAGGTCCGGTTTGAGGAAAAAAATCTCATACCACTTCTCCTGTGCTTCCAACAACCACCAAGGCCCAAAGAAAAGTACATGAACCAACCGGCTGAGCAGGTGCAAGACCTGCAGGCAAGACCAGCTGATGGATTACATGGGCCCTTGGCAGGACCGGAATGCGTGTGGTGGAGGCCCCTGGGCACAAAATCTGGTGGAGGCCCCAGATACAGTATTTTTTTCCCTTTAAAATAATAGTTCAGCCAAGTAACTGATTTGTGGTTGTCTGGCACCTGTCTGCTTACTGGAATGTCAGATCAAATCCCTTGTGCCCCCCTTGTGCGGGTGCGTGCTGCTCGGGAACTCCTGCTTTGCCATTCTGGGTGGGGGGTTGTGTAGTCGCCCGGCTGGTTCCCTGCATTGAGCTGCCAGCGGCTGTGCTTGGTGGCTTATGTGCAGTGACAGCTCTGCACCCATCACTGTAGCGTTGCAGACGGTGGCTTTGCTGCTCTAGACTCTCCGTCCTGCCCTGTGGTGGCAAAAACAAAAAAAGGCTTGCCCAGGCACTGGGGGCCCCCACAGCCGCCGATAGTTTTGTTGCTGACCCCATGGCCCCTCAGACCAAAGACTGAAAAGCCTCCTGGACCAGACCATAACCAAAAGGTTGGTGGAGACCTCCTTTGCAGCACAAGTGGTGGAGGACCTGGGGTGAGCCTCGTATCTGGCATTGGTTCTTGGGCTAGAAAGTACCAGCGGACGCCTTTAATCATACCTTCCAACTTTCCAGGGAGGGACAGGAGGGACAATTCTTAAATGAAGCCACACCCCTCATTGAGAGATCGATAGGATGCAGGTTGTAACAGTTTCAGCAATAGAAACACTTTGAATAGACAAATAAATCATTTATTGATGCAGATCTGCATGTTACACCTCAAAGAGGGACAAATGAGAACAACAAGGGATATAGGGACATGGACTCAAAAGAGGGATGGTCCCTAAAAATGAGGGAGACTTGGAAGGTGTGCTCTATGTGTTTCATAACACCATTCAGATCTGCTGCCACTAATGGGTCCTCTTCTGCCCCTGATCACCCTATGAGATTCACTGGCTTTTCCCACACCCCTGATTGTCCTCTACTCCTCATTGCCCCCTCTGCTGTTGCAGATCTTACTCTGGTACATGTCGCCCTTCCTCACTGATACCTAATCCTAACAGCATTCTGCGCTTCTATTGATGGCCTTCAGTCCATCCCAGCTTCTCCATTATGGCTGGGGCACATCTATTTAGGGAACCCCTGCTATCCACAGTTGATGTGAGAGAGGCCAAAGGAGGGAGGAAGATTTCAGCGAGACCTGAGCTGCTCACACCTCAAGCTTTGCCCTGAGCAGGTCTGCATACATCTACCAGTTTGTTGGGTAGGGATCAATGGAGGGTCTTCCGGCAGACCAGTCTCAATGGGCCCCTGAAGATTCCAGGGCACCGGCACATGTCCAGAAAGCCTGTATGCACTGTGATGCCCAGCGGGACACCTTCCTTCTGTAAGCAGACAACCCCAATCTCCACCGCCGCTTCGGCCTTCAGCCAAGCCCCCGTTTGCCGGGACGCTAGGAACGCCTCGCCGGACACCTTTGCCCCCAGGACTTAATAGGCACAAATGATGTTTGTTTACATTTAAGGCAGATGAACCACAAGGGGTATCCCAAAGCCTAGGTCATGCACGGTTAGTACGAGGATGCGTCAGGATACACAGGGGTGAGACAGGAGCGTAGTCGGGAGTAGCCAAAGGGTCAAGCCGGGAGGTCAGAGGTAACGAGGTATCCGAAAGGGGCAGGTAGGTTCGGGGTCAGACAAACAAAGGTCGGTTCTGGCAGCAGACAGGGATGGTCAATCTAACTGGGTCTGAAACTCCTAAGCACTAGTAGAATCACATCCAAAGCACAAAAGATGGGCATTGAGCACTGGGCTAATTCCGTATTTATTGGGGAACTTACCAATGGCAACCCGGGAAGGGGGAGTGTGTAGTGACTGGTGCACTTTTCAACCCTTAGCCAGATTGGCTGCACTTTCCAGGGGCTGGTCAGTCTTGGCAGCAAGGCTGACCAGCCCCTGATTCCTATCAGGTGTGGAGGACGCTGCGCCGCCTGCCACACACAGTGCAGGGCCTCCTGGCAGCAAAGGCTGGCGGACTACGGGGTGCTCGTTCAGGCACAGCTAGAGAGGAGCGAGGGAGGTTACCCGAGCGGCACGCCGCACTCCCCGTCTTCCGGGAGCGGCGAGCGTACTCAGCAGCAAGAAGGCGACGAGCACCGCGCCGGCCAGCAGACGCTCGCCGCGGGCCCAGGTAAGGCACAGGTAGGTTTCTTACACGCACACTACAGTGTGCCAGTACCACAGTCAAAGCAGGTACATAGAATTGAGGGTGTACTTTCCAGCAGGTCTTCCAATGCCATAGCAGGTACACATGTAATCCAAATTATAGGTTGTGGTCAGCCGATCAATCCACACACAGCCCAACTGCTTTTAAACAGGGTTGTTCCACTTTATTGTCTTATATAACACAGTCGATGAGACATTCACAAATCAGGGCTGTCGCTTGTCACGGTCTTAGCTTACAGGCAAAATAGGCACAATTCACGGTTATCACCAGTGCTCCAGGTGGGTGGTCCTCCACCCCACATTGACATGAACACTACAACTTGGGTGGGGTGATGAGTGCTAAGAGAGAGCATCTAATGTATTTGTAACAGCATTTGATGTATACTGGTTTTATGTGTATAAAAATCAGTGATCTCCAGTATAACATGAGATGCCTCCTACAACGGCAAGCTACCGACGCGTTGCATCACATTTAAAAACATATAAGACAAGCTGTGGGGTGCTTTAAAGACGACTCTAATACACACTAATAAAAATCACAAAATATACGTTTCTAATTCATTTGGATAGCAGGGAGAGGAAGAAAGTGGCTGTTAGGGCGAGCGCTGCAGGCCCGTCTCACAGCATTTCACCTACCTCCATGGTTGCATGCAGCCGTCATCCATCTTCCCTCAGGGCTGCTTCCAGCTGCCGCCCTTCCCCCAATGCTTCCTCCTTGCATGGTCAGGTGCGCACACGTCTCCGTCCACTAGAGGGCGAGCGCACAGGATCCCTGAGATTTAAAGGGCCTTTACAGCACTGATTGGTGTTTATGTCATCCAATCCTGCATCATCTTCCCCTATTTAAACAGGCACTTCCTTCCTTCAGTGCCGGATCTTGGTCTCTCCATGCTTGTTGAAAGTCAGACATTCTTGGATTGCTCACCCGTGTACCGACCTCTGCCTGTCCCCGACTCTGAACCTTTGCTGCCTGCCCCGACCTCGGCTACTCACCTATACCGCGAACCTGTGCTGCCAGCCCCGATCTCTGCCTGTACTTACTACGCCTTTTTGCCTGCCACTTGTGTACCTCACTGAACCTCGGCTGACTGTGGGACTGGGCCGCTGTTAGGGGGTAGCGACCTGGGGGTCACACGCCGCACAAGACCAACCTGTCTTGCTGTGGGCTCTGGTGAATACCGGTGGCCTCTTAGACTCCGCTCCCCTGACACGGTACCCGCCATCGGTTCCACAGTTAAAGCGGATCCACACCCGAGTCCGCTCCACCCGGTCCGTGACAGTGGCGTAGTGGCGTCCGGCCACGCAACGCATCGGTAGCTTGCTGCTGTAGGGGGACCCCAGGCTCATATATTCATTCATTACACTCTTGCGCTTGCCACTGTTTGCACTTTAAGTTTATTGCATTTTGCACATTGGATTATTTAAAGAGAACCCTTTATCATTATTCTAGTACTTTATCATATCTGCTTGGTATTTTCAGCAGCTTCGTTAGAAGTGGTTTGTACACTCAGCTGTTTATCTTGTTTAACTTTTTTGGCACTTGCACTTTACACAGTAAATTTTGTATCAGTTTCATCCATATAAATATTATTATCACATTAAATACATATATAAAAAGATATAAAAACTTCTTCTTCTTCCTGCTATCCAAATTAATTATATACTTTATATTTTTTGATTTTGTATTAGAGCCGTATTTAGAGAACCCCACAGCTTGTCTTATATGTTTTTAAATTTGTCTGTAATTGTTGTATGCCTTGATAGGTTTTTGAATCTTCAATAAATTGATCAAGTATATTTATTTCTTTGGGTGTACGGCTAAATTCCTTTTGGGGGCTGATTTGGGGCGTCTCTAGAGCCCTAAACAGTGCACATATAATTCTAGGAGATGTGGGCACCAGCTGTGATGGTGTCCTCCCAGTCCACCGCGGACAAGTGCCGTTGTACACCCCAAAGACCGGCCCTGCCAGTAGCCCCCCATGGAGGGTGGGGGCCCCCGGCAGCTGCCCCGCCTTGCCGGGTGCTGACGCCGGCCCTGATACTGATGCTACAGCAGTGCAGGGGTGTCTTGGCTGGCGGTACAGAGGGGGTTTGGGGGGGACAGAGAATGGAAGAAAGAGGCCAGTCAGTCCCAAAGCAGTGCTCCCTCCCCTATGGCCAGCCTACCCTTGGCGGTATCTAATTTGTAAACTCTATCTCGCAAACAATAAGCTTCTCAGAGTAAATGTCCACCTGTTAACCTGCGTTTCTTAATGAAATAAGAGTCCAGGATGATATCTTCCGTCACCACAGCAGCAGAATGTTAAACATATTCTAACTGGTAATTGATGTTTAGCAGCCCTTTAGCTAGTTATGAATGTTGCCAACTTGGCAGGGCCCTGGCAGATGAGGTCACCCAATGATGGGGCTTGGCAGGGCGAGTGTAGACACTTTACTGTACAGGCACAGAAAGGCCACGAGCGTGATGAAGAGTAAGTCATACACACTACTCTGCTCCTAATGGTCCGTGTGACATGGCACATTTATCTTCTGTGGCTGGAAGCTCCCTGTTGGGACTGTAACCAACACACCGAACAGCTGTGACCTCCCTGCAATAACACATTTTCCAGGCGGTTCCTCTGACAAGTTGACAAGAAAGTTATGGCAGTATTTTCACTTAAGTGTTTAAGGAGCAACTCCGACAAACATACATAATTAGTAAGTAGCTAATGCCACCCAGTGTACATTGCGTCCGAGTCAAGGAGACCCTAGTCGAACATTGGATTCTTATTATGACAAAATTATTTACTGCTCGTTCACTTATAGACAAGGAGACACAACATGTCTGAATTTGGATACTTGAGCAAAGTATAAAGCCTGAGGCAGTGGATTCCAGCAAACTACCAGGTGCACACTAAGGCAGGGCAATAATTCCATAAGGGAAAGTCAGACAGGCCTGGTGCTAGTAACCAAAAGGTCAAGTCAAAAAAAGTGGGAGAGTGTATCTGCTAATGAATCAGGTGGAAGGTCCAGAGGGCCAAAAGGTCAATCAAGTTTGGTTTGGCACCTGGCAACAAAAGGCCAGATGGTAGCATGGTTGGCAATGGGTAGTCCATAAAATCTGCTTGCTTGATATAATACTATTATGGGCTACAGCTAAATTACGGGACTTGTGGTAACTAATAAAAGACATAGAAAGGTACCTGCCTTCAGGAAAGGGCCAAGGGACCTGAAACGTTGGCTGATAAATTGCGATCCATTCTGCCTTAACCCTGGGTATATCATTTATTATTTGTACCATTTACTTACGATTTGCCTTGGATTTAACGGATCATTGTATTGGGCCAAACCAAATTGACAAGGGTCATAAGGAAGGGGCACAAGTCCACAAATACCATAAAATAATAATATTTTATTAACTTTATTAATTATTTTATTATTATGTTACACTATAGTAAAAAATAAAAACACACATGCAACACAAAGACACTGTTAAAATCAATTCATCCACTATTCCTGTAATGCTAAAATACTTAGCAATCCATATTATAGAAGACCACAAGGTATCAAAAAGTACAAATAGAAGTCAGTATTAAATAGCTCCACAAATTGCCCAAGAACAAAAAAAAAAAAAAAAAAAGTATATATTTTTTAGATTTCTAATTACTCAAGTGAGTGTACAATTACTCCACTTTGTGCAAAAAATACAAGTATAAAAAGGTAATTACTACAAATAATTCATCAAGACCATAAACCTGTGCAATCAATCAAATCTAAAGTGCAAATGCTAGATAAGGAGGCTATATTCACCAAGTAAAGCAGGGGATGAGACCCCCAATGTAAACCCAATACACAAAAGTGCTGTTAGTGCAGGGCTGTTTAAGGGAGCTGAGGTAGTAAGCAATCACTGGAAAGAAAAAGTAAAGATCATACTGTCCTTGTGGTCAAATGTGACTAATCATCAGGCAGTGGATTGAAAGCAGGAGACCCCACGCGTTCCGCCGATCCGCTACGGCTTCTCCAGGGGTGCTGTCTCTTTGAATGGTGTCTCCTTTTATGTGGCATGGCAGAGCATCAGGCCACCCTCCCCCCCCAGTGCGAGGTGTAACTCCCGCCCCCTGATGCAGCGCGTCCGATTGGACAAGGATGCGCCCATCAACTGTAGTGATGGGTGGCGGTTAAGCGCCATATGTGCAGCCGAGCCCCCTCTCAGCAAGATCAAATCAATCAATCCTGGCCAGCCATCAGCTGGCAGAGCCTGCCCCCCCATGATGACCCGGCCGGTGTCATCGGCTAAAGGGGAGGGGCTGGGCTCCACCAGCATAACAGCCCGGACTTCAGAGAGGAAGGCTGCACATAAAGAGTGGGGGAGGGGAGGGAAGGAGGCAGATATCTTCGCTCAGCCATGCTACCAAGGTCAACTATAAACAAAGTGTAACTCAACTATTTACATGGTATACAGCTACACATATGGTGCTTAACCGCCACCCACCCCTTCAGTTGATGGGCGCATCCTTGTCCAATCGGACGCGCTGCATCAGGGGGCGGGAGTTACACCTCTCACTGGGGGGAGGGTGGCCCGATGCTCTGCCATGCCACATAAAAGGAGACACCATTCAAAGAGACAGCACCCCTGGAGAAGCCGTAGCGGATCTGCGGAACGCGTGGGGTCTCCTGCTTTCAATCTACTGCCTGATGATTAGTCACGTTTGACTACAAGGACAGTATGATTTTTACTTTTCTTTCCAGTGATTGCTTACTACCTCAGCTCCCAAATTACTTGAGTAATTAGAAATATATAAAAAAAATATAATTTTTTTTTTTTCCTTGGGCAATTTGTGAAGCTATTTAATACTGACTTCTATTTGTACTTTTTGATACCTTGTGATCTTCTATAATATGGATTGCTAAGTATTTTAGCATCACAGGAATAGAGGATGAATTGATTTTAACAGTGTCTTTGTGTTGCATGTGTAACATTTAATAAAATATTATTATTTTATGGTATTGGTGGAGTTGTGCCCCTTTCTTATATCCCTTGTCAATTTGGTTAGGCCCATGTTCTAGTAGTTTGATGGGTCGGGCAGCATGCTCAGTTATCAATATTAAAAGCTGTGCCTGCTATTTTGTATAAGTAGGATCATTGTATTGCTTATTCTTTCTAAATGGGCAAAATGGCTAGTCCTATGGGGAAGTTCATTGGATACTTCTTTGCTTTGAGATTGGTTTGATATTGTGTACTTTAGAACCATTGTGTATTCTTTAACTACACCCCGTAGCCAGATCTGCATAACCCTCAGGTGGACCTTAAGGGACACCTATTACACTAGTCTCACTGTAAACAATTGTACCTCTCATATCATATTATTTGTTACAGTTACATGTTGCTTGCTACACATTTATATGCTCTGTCCTTTTTGGAAAGGTGCACTATTATCCTGAGGTTATGCACAGCTGCTGTTCCACCGAACTTGGTCTCAATGTATCCGATTTGTATGATTGCTGGATAAGTATAATGTCTGGATACTACATTTTTCAATATATTTTTTAACTGCAAACTAATAGTGTGGTGTGCATCCTTTCAATTCTGTTATTTGGTTCTCTAACTTGACAACGGGCTGGAATGGAGATAGCACCCGCCACTTCCTTTCAATTATCTTTATTAGGTGTGCTATTACCTACCATTTACATACCCAAGGAAACTGTATCAGAACACAGAATCTGTCTTTCTCGATTTGACATTACATAGGCCCTTATTTAACAAGGGATAGCGACAGGTAGCGACTGGTGAGCGAACGGTAATGACGGGCCCCGCCACGAGAACGCCGGCTCCCCACCACAATAACACATTTATCAAGCCAATCCTGCTTAGCGACTGAGCTAGCGCCAGATAGCGACTCATTCATCATTATTCCAGCCTCACCCCACAGCGCCAGCGTCCGACCTTGAACAGCGCCAGGTATGACCTCTCGCTACCTGGCGCTCTCCAATGCATTTCAATGGAATAATCTTTAAATATTAATAATTAATTGTTAATATTTTTTTTTTTTTTTTTTTATGTGAAAATTTCTGTTACCACTTCTGCAATGTTAGATATTTTTTTTAAGGTAAGAAAAAAATAAAAAAACAAATTGTGCAGAATTGATATTACAGGTCTGATATTAATGTATTCATATTCCAAAATGTTTTTATAAACTTGTTTTTTTTGGTTTCCCAAAATATGGTTGTTTGGGGGTTAAAAAACTACTTTTAACCCATCGCCGCCAGCGCTCTGGGGTTTAAACATGCATTTTACAGCGCGAGAATTTTTTGAGCGTGATTTGTTAATGAATATGGTGGGAGCCGGTCGCTATGGCCATTCGCTATCATGCGCTCCCATACAGCGCGGAACCTGTCAAATAGCGACTCATCACCCAATATTCAACATTACTGCACACCGACTGAGACGCTATCAACAACCGAACAACGGCCAAGCACAGCGACTACTAGCGGGCGCTGTGAAAATACCGCTACAGTCCCTCAACTGTCACTACCTGGCGCTATTAATAAATCAGCCTCCCCGTTACATAGTTAAAACGGTTAAAAAAAGACATATGTCCATCAAGTTCAGCCAAGGGTGTTGGGGTAGAGGAATTTATTTTTTATTTTATTTTTTTAAAGTTATTTTCTTCTAAATAGGCATCTAATCCTTTTTTTAAGCTGTCAGCGGTTCATGCTGTAACAAGCTTCTGTGGGAGGCTATTCCACAGATTTAAAGTTCTTATGGTAAAGAATGATTGTCACCTCTGAAGACTGAATTTCTTATTTTCCAGTCGTAGGGAGCGTGCTTCCTTGGCTTTAGAGAGGATTTTTGCCTGAAATAGTGTTTCCTCATATTTTTCGTAGTTGCAATTTATATATATTTATAAAAGTTAATCATGTCCCCCCTCAGTGATCTCCTCTCAAGACTAAACAGGTTTAATTCTCGTAATCTTTCATCATAACTAAGATCTTTCATTCCTCTTATTAGTTTGGTGGCTCCTCTGCACCCTTTCCATAGTCAGAGCGTCCTTTCTATGATCCGGCGCCCAGAACTGGACGGCATATTCTAGGTGGGGGCGCACCAGTGCCTTGTAAAGAGGCAATATTTCATCCCTATCCCGTGATTCCAAGCCTCTATTAATGCATGATAATATCTTGGTGGCCTTGGAGGCTGCTGCTTGGCATTGCATACTGTTATTTAGCCTGTGATCTACCAGTACCCCCAGATCCTTCTCAACAAGTGACTCTCCCAGTTTTACTCCCTCGAGGACATGTGGCCTTCAGGTTGTTAGACATGCACATGCATAACCTTGATCATGCATATGGATGTTGCCGAGCCAAAACTTGGATGAACTAGAGCTCCTTGGAAGTAGCGCTAGGAACTTTTGAAAGGTGGCTTTGCTGTTTGTAACCCAACTAAAATGACTTATCTGACAGCAAATCTCCTGGCGACATTAAAAACAAAAGTAGGTGACTGTCACCAGGACTGTGCCCCACTTTAGTCTTTATAATGCTCATGGTAAGATAAACTTTCTGTTTTGACACAGATTTGAGGGTACTACAAGTATCCACAATGGGGTCACAGAGAGCTGGAAATTAAGTAAAGACAATCTAATCCTTCCTTTCTCTATTAATAAATTAAACACTTTGAAAGGACTTGGGCTTTGAAGAAAAGTCGATTTTCTGAGGCTTTTGAAACAGATTCCAGACCAGAATGGTCCTTGCCAGCCAAGGCTCTCCTGCTCACCCTCCTGCAGGCCTGTCATGCTACTAGAGAGTGCTGTCACTGGCTTCATGACTAGTGATGAGCGAACCCCCTAAAATTCAGGCTTGGCAAATTCAGTTCGGGTGGCCGAACTTGCTGAACCCGAACCGTGGTACCCATTAGAATCAATGGAGACCTGAACTAAAAAAAAAAATCTTCTGTGTCCATGGTCCCCATTAGAATCAACTGGAACCTGAACAAAAAAAAAAAAATCTGCTGGTGTGTGGGTTTGTGTGTGTGGGGGAGGGGGGGCAGAGTTAGCAGCTGGAAGCGAGCTGTAACTTACCTGAGCCCTGCAATCCGTTCCCTGCTTCTGTCGCACCAGTTTGCAAATTGTCTATGAGTGGGGCCATAGAAAGATGGCTGCTGCTTCCATGAATGAGGACACTCCTAGTGCCAGTACATGCTGGAAGACACTCTTAGTCCCAGCATGAAAGTTACAGCCCACTTTCTGCTGCACAATGCATAGGTGAGCTGAGATGATGGGCAGCCCATCAACCAGCTTTTCTCGCTGAAGTCTGTGTTCGTGTTCCCCCAACTTTATTCATGACATGTCCTCCAGTTTAGGCCTCCAGCCACCATGGGGTTTTCATGGAGTATAATACCAGACCAGTGGATCTACAGAGGAGGTGTTCTCTCCATCACAGCAGAGCGATGGCACATAGCAGACATGTCCTATTCACTGTGTCTCTCTGGATTCTGCCACTCCTCTATCTAATCTCAAGAACTCTGTGAGGGCTTACCCATTCCCAGCCATCCATCATTCTAGTTGTTTTTTTCTTTCAGTTCACACTCTGTGTTATACTCTGGTAAAGACCAACAAATCAAACTGCACAGAGAATGTAATGCTTTACCAACAGAAGTTAGTTACCGCATTTGCCGGCGTATAAGACGACTGGGCGTATAAGACGACCCCCCCAACATTTCCACTCAAAATATAGAATTTGTTATATACTTGCCGTATAAGACTACTCCCTCTTCCGCACACCTTCCACACACCAAATAAACAACAAACCAAATAAACAACAACCAAAAAAACAACCTGAGCATGTTAGCAGGGCTCACCTGAGTAAAGTGTCATGGCGACATCCATTCCTCTCCTCTGTGCTGGAAGCAGAAAGCCATTTAGCTGTCCCTGGGTCACCTCCACTCAAATCCCATCTACCAATAGGAAGAGGCAACAGCCCGGCCGCGCTGTCTGCTGGGATAGGGAGTGGGGGTGGCGAGAACAACCCCTGCGGAGGATGCATAGCTGCATGGTTCTTTGTGCAGAGCACCACCTGCAAACAACCCCCTGACCAGTGGTCTACAGCATCATGGCGGACGCTTCCCTCTGGCCATGCCAGAGCCGAGCCACAAGAAAATGGCCGCCAATCATTAATAATAAATGGGCACAGGACGAGGCGGACGAGGCGCCCTCAACCCAAAAACCATACCCACATGTTGCTCCATCATCACATCCTCACTAACAGAGCTGGGAAAAGAGAGATGGGATGGGACAGAGCTGGGAATAGAGAGATGGGATGGGACAGAGCTGGGAATAGAGAGATGGGATGGGACAGAGCTGGGAGAAGAGAGATGGGATGGGACAGAGCTGGGAGAAGAGAGATGGGATGGGACAGAGCTGGGAATAGAGAGATGGGATGGGACAGAGCTGGGAATAGAGAGATGGGATGGGACAGAGCTGGGAAAAGAGAGATGGGATGGGACAGAGCTGGGAATAGAGAGATGGGATGGGACAGAGCTGGGAATAGAGAGATGGGATGGGACAGAGCTGGGAATAGAGAGATGGGATGGGACAGAGCTGGGAATAGAGAGATGGGATGGGACAGAGCTGGGAAAAGAGAGATGGGATGGGACAGAGCTGGGAGAAGAGAGATGGGATGGGACAGAGCTGGGAATAGAGAGATGGGATGGGACAGAGCTGGGAAAAGAGAGATGGGATGGGACAGAGCTGGGAGAAGAGAGATGGGATGGGACAGAGCTGGGAATAGAGAGATGGGATGGGACAGAGCTGGGAATAGAGAGATGGGATGGGACAGAGCTGGGAATAGAGAGATGGGATGGGACAGAGCTGGGAATAGAGAGATGGGATGGGACAGAGCTGGGAATAGAGAGATGGGATGGGACAGAGCTGGGAGAAGAGAGATGGGATGGGACAGAGCTGGGAATAGAGAGATGGGATGGGACAGAGCTGAGAATAGAGAGATGGGATGGGACAGAGCTGGGAAAAGAGAGATGGATGGGACAGAGCTGGGAAAATAGAGATGGGATGGGACAGAGCTGGGAGAAGAGAGATGGGATGGGACAGTGCTGGGAGAAGAGAGATGGGATGGGACAGAGCTGGGAAAAGAGAGATGGGATGGGACAGAGCTGGGAATAGAGAGATGGGATGGGACAGAGCTGGGAATAGAGAGATGGGATGGGACAGAGCTGGGAAAGAGAGATGCATGGGACAGAGCTGGGAATAGAGAGATGGGATGGGACAGAGCTGGGAGAAGAGAGATGGGATGGGACAGAGCTAGGAGAAGAGAGATGGGATGGGACAGAGCTGGGAATAGAGAGATGGGATGGGACAGAGCTGGGAGAAGAGAGATGGGACAGAGCTGGGAGAAGAGAGATGGGATGGGACAGAGCTGGGAATAGAGAGATGGGATGGGACAGAGCTGGGAGAAGAGAGATGGGATGGGACAGGGCTGGGAGAAGAGAGATGGGATGGGACAGAGCTGGGAGAAGAGAGATGGGATGGGACAGAGCTGGGAGAAGAGAGATGGCATGGGACAGAGCTGGGAGAAGAGAGATGGGATGGGACAGAGCTGGGAGAAGAGAGATGGGATGGGACAGAGCTGGGAGAAGAGAGATGGGATGGGACAGAGCTGGGAATAGAGAGATGGGATGGGACAGAGCTGGGAGAAGAGATGGGATGGGACAGAGCTGGGAGAAGAGAGATGGGATGGGAGTCATGGGACAAAGCTGGGAACAGAGATGGGATGGGACAGAGCTAAGAAAAGAGAGTTGAAGCAGGGAAAGGTGGGTTTTTACAGGTGCCCGGGGGAGTTCACACAGTGGGGGCATCCCAATTCAGGATGCCCCACGGAAAAGCTGACTGGTGATAAAAGACACGCTCAGTCATCTGCAACTATCCCAGGAGGCTGAGCAACGCACAATCATAAACGTCCTGCTTCATGCACTGTTTTATATCCGCTGGGCAGCTGCAAACAGAACTATGCAGGGCCAAACTAATGCATAGTCCTGCTTGTTGCTGCACGGAGAATATTTAGCAGTGCACTGCAGAACTTCTTTTAATTGAGCGCCGCTCAGCCTCCTGCGATCGAAGCAGACAGCTTAGCCGGCTGCTCCTCCATAAATCACCCACCTGCTGTCTTTCCTCCCGCCCGCCGTCTTTCCTCTCGGACGCCCGGCCCCGCCAGCTGCCTTCCATCCTGGCCGACGGCCCCGCCTACTGCATTCCGTCATGGTCTCCCACCCTGCCCACTGCCTTCCCTCACGGTCTCTGACCCCGCCCACTGCCTTCCCCTCCACCCAGCCGCCGACCCCGCCCACTGCCTTCCCTCCCCGTCTCCAGCCCCGTACGCTGCCTTCCCTCCCGGCCGCCGGTGACGATATCCACCGACACCCGTCTCTGCTCCCACCCTCCTGGCCATGGGGTCCGGAATCCTAGCTGCCCCACGGGTTGAATACCACTGCCTTAGAGGGAACAGTGCAGTGCACCCGGCGTATAAGACGACCCCCCCACTTGTAAGCATGTTTTTCAGGGGCAGAAAGTCGAAAGTCGTAATTGGTCTATCAGTCCTACTAGTGTAGTTCTCAGTAATAATAAAGATCATCCATAGGCCAAAGTAAAATAGTGATACTCACCTTACATCACCCACTCTGTCACAGAAGAATTTCCATGCCAACACCACATCTGATGCACCCCTTACACACAGTGGAAGGAACAACTGCAACAACAGCAGGGGGTGCCATTATATGCTTTTAGCAGACAAGAACAGATGAGTGTTCTCAGGTGCACTAGGGTTGGATCTTTAGAATCACTTGACCACGTGAGTTTAGCTAACTGTAGGACTGGAAAAAAGGGGAGAGGGGGCTAGGTACAAGGTAAAAGTAAAAGTCAAATACATAGGATAATAGCCTGTCTAATTTTTTGATATGTTGCACCTTTTAGGTTCTCCAGAGAATGTGTTTCAAGTTACTCTTACACGTTTGGTGGAACTAAATGTGTACCCACCAAATGTGTACCCAAGAGTAACTTGAAATACAACAAAACTCAGATCTCTGGACTTTGAAAGGCCACTTTGAGTGGTCTTCTATCTATTATGGGACATGCCTCCAGCTTGCTCAATAAGAAACTTTCCTTTTACCAGCTCATGTGTTTGTTGCTCATTGAGAAGCCTGTGTTATTTCCTGTTCCCTTCTGAGGGCTATTCTGCCAGGACATCAGGGCCATTGTAGGATATATCAATTTAGATTGGAATGTAATCAGCATTTTTAATTTGCTCGGCATCTGCACTTAATGAAAAGTGGTAAGCAATAGCAATCGTGGGCCTATAGAACCAATGGACTTTATTCAGTGATGCTTGTTGGCAACTTATAGTAAACTACAAACATTGTGGTGATCAATATCAATTTCACAGGTGATCTTTCTTGCTCATGTGAGAACAAAATGACCAGTGGCTAAAAATTATATTGTGGGAGCTGTTTTTAAACATCTTAAATCCAGTGTTTTTCAAAATGTTTGACTTGTTCCATTGGTGAGACTCCCTCTCATTGTGGGCGGCACACTGCAGGCCTAAGCATTTTTGTTTAAGCCATTCTGGTAGGAGAATATTTTGAGTGGTGTGATACCACAGGAAGCTTAGCATAGCTGTTATTTTGGGCTCTTGTGTGTTTTTTTAGTAGACACACAAAGATAATATCCTTCCCAGATGCTTAGAGCGGAAATTTAGGAATCCGTGCCACAACCTCATCTATCAATTTCACTTCTTGTGCCACTCTTCTCAAAATGGGATGAACACGATAATGTGAAAAGAGATTATTTGCATGGCTCCACCTACTGCTAAGAATCATGGTAGAACCCTGCTTTTTTTGCTCTGCATATACCAAATACTTTCTGCTTTAAAAAAGTACAGTGGTCGGGGCTTTCTACTTTTTAAATTCTATATATATATATATATATATATATATATATATATATATATATATTTCCAAAGGGAAAGGTTAAAGGGATCGACCACCCAATTAAAGTCATTTTTAACTGTAGGCCCTCTTTGATTAAATGTGGCAGTGTTTTTGTGTGTGAGTGCAATCTGGCCATTTTACCAGTGGCAGTAGGGCTAATAGTTTTCAAAGGGAAATGGAAAATGTTGCAGGTCATCTTTATGCTCCCCGTATCCCAATCTGGAGGCAAGGAGAGCTGCTGTAAGGCCACAACACATAAAGACATATTAGGAAAGTCCAGCACCCAAAGTCCCAGGCACACCAAAAACCTTTAGTAGATACATTAAGAGGAATGTACCCTTAAACCGGACCTTCACCATGATTTAATGAAAAGCCCAAACTCTTAAAAAACGATTCCCCAGCATCTAACAGCTGCAACTCTGTTCAGGAATTTAGGTTACGGGCGCCGCCATCTTGACTCAGAAGCATCACACTTACTGAGGAGAGGAGAGTGGGATAAGGTACAGGGGGGCAGGTTATAGCTGTGCTTTGCTCAGACAGAGCAGAGCTGGGGTCAGGGAAAGGTCAGCAGTCCCAGAATGCAGAGCAGCACAGTCACTTCCTGTTTGCAGGCACTTCCTGTTTGCAGGCTGCCTGATAAAAGCCGCCATCTTGGATGTTTAAAGGCTCATAACATGCAGTAGATGCAGGTAGGATGATTTTTAATGTGAGCAATCTGTATGTACAGTGTGGGGTAAACATATAAGATAGACTCTTATTCAGAGTGAAGGTCCGCTTTAATGCGGGCTATGCGCAATGCTTAAAACAGCAGCGGCAAGAAGTTCCCCTTACTCATGCGAGCACATTCTCTCGTGATTATTTGTTTCCACTTGCTGATATTGACCACTGTCATGTGTTGGGCTAATAGATGTATTCACTATATTGCTGGCAAGGCAAGTTTTCTGCCGGGACACAATGGCTTTTTGGTGGCCAAAGTGGCAGTGGGGGCTCTGGAATTTAGATTGGCTTGGGCCCATAGAATTTTTGAAGGCAATAGTGATTAAATATAAGAAGGGCTACATTAGAAGACAATAGGTAAACTGTAGGTAAGCTGTCAACTGTGGCAGCTGCCTCTTTTACTAGTCATAGTAACAAAGTAAGTAAGGCTGAATAAAGACTAATAATAATAATAATAATAATAATAATAATAATAATAATAATCCATCCAGTTCAACCTGTTTATCTCCTTCTAGTAGTCTAGTAGCCATAGCTGGAAATGTTATTACATGCCAGGAAGGCATCCAGCCCACTTTTGAACTTTTTTACTGTATCCTTCATAACTACTTCCTCTGGCAGCGAGTTCCATAGTGTCACTGCTCTTACAGAGAAGAATACACTCCTATGTCGGTGGAGAAAGCGTCTTTCCTCTAACCTTAGTGGATTCCCTAAGGCTTGGTTACATGCCAGGATATAAATAGATTGTGGGACAGATATTTGTATTGACCCTGAATATATTTATACGGGGAGGCCGATTCATTAATAGCGCCAGGTAGCGACAGATGAGCGCCAGTAGCGTGATTTTCACAGCGCCCGCTAGTATTCGCTGTGCTTGGCCGTTGTTCGCTTGTTGACAGCGACTCAGTCGGTGTGCGGTAATGTTGAATACGGGGTTAGGAGTCGCTGTTTCACAGGTTCGGCGCTGTATGGGTGCGCCTGACAGCGAATGGCCAGAGCGAACGGCTCCCAGCATATTCATTAACATGTCACGCTCAAAAAATTCTCGGGCTGTGAAATGCTTGTTTAAACCCCAGAGCGCTGGCGGCGATGGCTTAAAAGTAGTTTTTTAACCCCCAAACAACCATATTTTTTTATTTAAAAATTAAACAAGTTTTTCTAAACATTTTGTAATATGAATACATTAATATCAGACCTGTAATATCAATTCTGCACAAATTTATTTTTTATTTTTTTTTACCTTAAAAAACAAATCTAACATTGCCGTAGTGGTCACAGAATTTTTGACAGTTAAAAAAAAAAAAAAAAAAAAAAAACAGTCATATCAATTAATTATGAATATTTAAAGATTGCTCCATTGAAATGCATTGGAGAGCGCCAGGTAGCGAGAGGTCATGGCGCTGTGATGGGATTAGCAGCGGCGCTGTTCGTTGCAGTCCGCTACATGATGAATCCCGCGCTAGGTGACGCTCTCGCCGGCGCTAGCCTCATTTAGCGTGATAAATGCGTGATTGTGTCCGCCGCCTGGTGTTCTAGAGTCGGTAGCTGCCGATAGCTGGCGCTACCTGGCGCTAGTGAGACACTACCTGGCGCTATCCCTTGATAAATAAGGCCGCTAGTTATTAGATCACCCCTCAGGCGTCTTTTTTCCTAAATAAACCTAACTTTGACAATCTTTCAGGGTACTCTAGTCTCCTCACTTCTTTTATTAACTTAGTTGCCCTCCTTTGAATGTGTTCCAGTTATGATATGTCCTTCTTAGACACAGTCTCGAAAGGATAAGTGTCTGTTAAAATACTGTTTCTCAGTTTGTGGTACATGTTCCCCAGGGAGGAGTACACAACAATATGCAAGGGTTTACCAGACACAGGGGGGTAATTATGGGTCTGGTATATTATTTTAAAAGTAAAAAAAAATATTCTTTCTTGCTTCAAAAGGCCTATATCCTACTTATTTTGGAAACGTTAGTAATTGATCTCCTCGAGGGTACTTGGTTGTAACTGATTGCCACTAGGGGGTAGAAAAGTTCATAACCACTGTACTACATTATATGGTATAGGGGGGCTGATGCCAAAATGGCATTTAGGGAAAACTGTTCTAAGTGTTAATGTTCATCTTCTCATCTTTTTCTACCCTTTCATAATTTTTATTCTAAGAAACAGCCTTGATCTTTCAAATGATGTTTTTTAGCATATTTTTATATTTTCTGTTCTGATAAATTTAGAAGTAGTGTTTTCGAAAAAAGAAGCATGGGAAAGACCAGGGGAAGATCCTTTCCCACTAGCCTGCCAACAGTTCCCACAAAAGCCGAGCGCACACATACACATTTTGGTCTGACGATGCTGTAGTTGCGAGGCGGCATGAGGGAATACGGAATAAAAGAAAGCCACAGCTAGAGCCACAACAAAAATTCTTTGCTCCTACTTGTTTAAATGTGATACAGTGTGTCTCTTGCCCTGTAATAAGGAACAAATTTTCAGCACCGTATGGGAACATTTTAAAGCAAAAGGTTTAGGGGAGGTCGTCGAAAGTTCAAACTTACAGACTTTTTCCAGTCTTTCCTTACTATGACATCAAAAATTGGAGTCTGCATTGCTGGAGGAAAGAGAGACTGTGACAGCGTCATCTCACCCAAACAAGGTTCTCTTTGTTCTTTAGTAATAGGGGGCTTGCATTTGAGCACTGTGGCAGTTTTAGCTTAGGGTGCTCATGCTATATCTTCACATATATGGACATGAAGCTTAAAAACACGTTAAAGTAGCCAGCATTGGAGATGGAACACTGGTATGGAAAAACATTCAAGTAAAAAAATGTTTTTACGGAATTCGTAAGAACAAGACTGGATACAAATTGTATGTGTTTACTACCTGCAAGATTCCCCTTTGTGTACCTGTAGACAACCTATGACAATAATTGATGACATTAGACATTTGATATTTTTGTTGGGGGGGATAGGGTTCTCTGCAGGTGGATGACCCAAGGAAAAGGACAATTTCTATAAACTTAAAAAAATCGAATAAACTTGCCCAAAGTGTAGTTACTGAGGTCTGCTTACCTGTGCCTCATTCCTGGCATTCTTCCTATGTGTCACCTTTGGGCGCTTGGCCGAGTGCTGTTGGAAATCTCCAGCCCCCCTCACCTCCCTCCGCAGCACATGTGCTGCTGCGGCTGGCAACATTGGGAACTTTTTTCAGGCATGCACGGTAATCAACCCTGACATTAATATAGGACTATAGAATGCTGCCGGCCTATCATGTTCCCCCTGCTCCAGTAACGTCCAGTCAGCCCATTTGCACCTTGCTCGTCATAGCTGTTGTTTGGGTGCTCTAGTGTCTTTGTATTGCTATCTTGACCATGTATGAGTTTGAACCTTGATTGACCTTGTCTTTTGCCTGATCCTCTGTATCGTGACCATGTGTCGTGATCTAATCTATGGTGTGATCTTGGAAATCCTCAACTGCATCTCTCCCAGCAGCTCTTGTATTGCACCCATGTCTCCCTGTTTATGACCGTTGGTCTACCTCCTGATCCTGAGTATTCGCCATCCCAGTACCTTGACAACAGTTTAGATATATCCACTCTTACATCATACACTTGTATGATTCTTGGCTACATCTTAACTACCCATGTATCACGCATGAGTGGACACACACTTGTAGTCCCAGCACTCAAGGATAATGCTTGTGCTATAAGACCTTGGGTGCAAGCTTTCCACAAACCGGGATGTCCACTAATGGTGAAGCAGCGGTGAAGATTGGGCAATATCATCTGAACCGGCTTCTGCACACCGGTGAGCCTTACGGTATCCTTTTGACTTTTAATATTTGGTGTCCTGTATCACCATTGAAACTACAAATACATGTGTTAAATGTTTTCTGCTTAAGAGATCCCGAACTTCTTTCCATTTTCTAAATAAATAACCCATTGCCCGATAAATCTAGGCCACAAATGTTATTTGAGGTACAATCAAATTAATATAGTATACACCGACATCTTCTGCCCAACACAGCTTAACCGATCGGGGTGCCCCGCGGAAGTGGATCAACACCCAGGATAGTGAAAATCCTGGGTGTTGGTCCACTTTAATGGTGAATGTACAGTAATATGGCACCAAACATGGAATAACTGAGTAGTATAGTGCTAAATCCCAGAATGTTGCGTTGTCAGCAGTCAAGTGTCCTTGGTAATAACATGAATCTTTTTATCACTTAACTTGTGATAAAGGGAATGACATTCAAGCTGACAGTGACACCGATGTCGTTTATATTCATGCTGCTGTTTGTGTGCTATTAGTAGTCAATTCACAGTCTCTTTTACCTGCACTTTCACATGAAAATAGTTGTGTATATGTATAATGTTTCCATCCATTTGTGTGTTTCTCATGCGTTTTTTCTTCGTATTATCGTTTTCATGGTTGTGTGAAGCCTTTTCGTTAGTGTCTCTAACGTGTTATTGCTTCGGAATGCTTTCACATTCATTTGTAAAAGTCGTTAGTGGGGGCTTCCACATGATTCAGAGCCCAGATTTAGCATAAGAGCGAGGGCTATAAAACGGGAAATTTCCGTCTACACTTACGGGCGCTTTTTGTTGGTGGGTTTTTTGCTTCTGTTGTGTGTGGGAAAACAAAATGGAGTCCTTAAAGTTGACCAACACACTCTTTGATCAGCCCGGGAATCTATAAGATTCTCAGGCCGGTCCGATCCCTCCCTGTGGGGCATTCAAAATCGGGATGCCCTGCTGTGTGAAACCCTCCAGGACGCCCTCTAGCCCTGTGCATACCACAGCGGCCCCGAGCGCGCTGATTGGACGAGCGGTCGTGCATGCGTCATAGGAGTGGGGTGAGGTGAGTTTTATCGGATGTTCTGGGGGGGTTTCACGCAGCGGGGCACCACCGATCGCGGTGCCCCGTGGAAGTGGACCAAAACCCAGGATAGTGAAAATCCTTGGTGTTGGTCCACTTGAAGGCATTGGGAGGCTGCCACCTCCTTTTAAACTTCCCCCCCAAAAAAATTTTAAATATTTTATAATAATATTTACCTATTTTTTGTTTTGTGTTATTTTTTTAACTTTATATTTTCATTAACAAACAAAAAATAAATAAAACTCTATGAATAAAAAATAAAAAATACATTATGAATAATAAATAAAAAATACATTATGACTTAAAAATTACACAATAATAAATAAAGAGGCTGATTTACGACTAGCGAAACAATATTGCAATTTGAGCATCTATCTAGCGCCCCGAGGGCAAATCGCCCAAGACGACGCTACATCTAACAACAGGACAACGCTCCAGCGAACGATAGGTAGTGCAATGATTTGATGTTGAGCTTGATAGCTAGCAGGGCCAGGGTATGTGAAACAGTTAAAAAAATAGGTTTGCATATGTGTACAAGCCAGCAAAAAAAAACAGCGTCTGTGTATAAATTTCAGAAAAATGAAAATATTACAGGATTTAGGGGCTAAATGAAGGGTAAAAACAGGATTTTTCCAATGGGAACTAGTAGGATCTTGTTGGACACTGAAACATTTCATGGCAAGGTATGTGAAAAAACGCTAGAAAAATGAGACAAGAGTTTCACATCAACGTATATGACAGCGGTGTCTGTGAAATAGGCTTTGTGAGCTGTGTTCACTGCGTTCTCAATTGCTTATGCAGCTACGGAAACAGTACGAGACGCTCCCGATGGAGGCTCTGAACTATGTGATGCACGTATACTGAACAAAAGCTTTGTGTAATACAGAAAGTTCTGAATCAACCTCATTGTCCCAGTGGGGTAACAGTGGTTGATATTACCACATGCCCCAAAAGTAAAAGTGGAGACTATCAAGTATTATCTGGTAACTGGGGAACCCGTTAGGTTCCTGGTTTGATTGTAGACCAGGTATTTCAACACTTCAGGCTTTCCTAGTTTCAGTTGAAATGTAGAAAATATGTTGCTACATATCAAAGCTTATGCAAGCATAGCCTCGAATCAACATGGTTTTGAACTTCCTTTGATTAATCACTTCAAATCACTTCAAATGTCCTTAAGAGATTCAGTCAATGTGGACATATGAGCATTGGGAACCTGTTAAATGTTCTCCCTTCACCCTTAGATGTTAACAAAACACAGGACTCCAACCTGAATTGAAATGGACTTCCCATTGTATTAGGAATGATGACCTTTTGGAACAAATGCCATTCCACAAGAAGAAAAATGTGCCAGTAAGAAGTTGCAGGTGTATCGTAGTTTATAAGGTCTGTCTGCATCTTTCTGCATCAAGCTAAATGTTGTTTCACATCCCAATTCCATATTTTCCTGTCTGAGTCCAGGTGTGGTGTTGACTTTTATTGATCTTCAAAGAACTGGGCCTCATCCCTTGTCAGGAAAGCATTAAAGCCATAAGTTTGATCTAAAGCTCTGAAAATAGACTTAAAATAGGTTTCCCAATCCCTTCAATCCTGTTTTCCCAGGCATGTCTCTACTGTAAAATACATACAGTAGTAGGTCATGAACTTTACAGTTGTGTTGGGAAATATCACATACAGTACATCCATAATGCGACAGAGGAACTGATGAGTAGCAGCCCTAGAAATGAGTTTGGCTTTTAAGATGATTGTTCATTTTACACTAAACCAAACAGTTAGCTCACATGTTTCCACTGATGTGAAGAAATATAGAGGGTAAAAGACACAAGATTCATTCTCATGATTATCATCTCTGATTACTTTAGGTGGGAGAAAAACAAAATCTGACCATCATAAGGAAGGCTCAACAAAGAGTATGCCTCCTTTTGGATTTATCAAGGAAACTTCTGTCTTTATTTCTCAATATGTTTGGTGGGTCTTTGTTGAGCTTCTCCTTCTACATCTGGTTTACAGGGGGAAACCAAAAGGGATAAGTCTACATAGGACAATCAGCGCAGCAGAGTTCTCTTTCTGACCCTAAAAGAATTACATGAGATGAGCATTAAAACACAGGAAAAAGAAATTTCTTTGGGATTCCCCCAACCTGGGACTCATATTGTTTCAACTTTGCTTGTCAAGAAGCCTACTAAACAAAATTGGTTGTTTGCCATACATTCATCTAGTAGGAGAACAGATAAGACCTCAATATACTCCATGATTGAGGACTCGTGCTTGGAGTCTTTGACATTGTAGTAGTCGCTGTCAATTATTATCTTCCTTCTTCTTCTCTTTACCAAATATGTATATACCGGTAAGTATTGTGGAGATTAGCTCTGGTAGGCGACCGGGTGTCAGCAGTATAGAGGCAGAGGCAAGCAGTTCAAAGTAAAGTCTGTGTTTATTTCACACATAAATCCACAAAAGCATATGTCCAAACAGGTTACATCACCTTTTCAGTAAACAGCAGCATAAATGATTCAATCAGGCAAACAGCTTTTAGTCCTTGAGCAAACGTCCTGTTTACAGTCCAACTAGGCCTCAGGTCCGCATGAAACAGCCTCCACAGGAGATTTCAGCCAGGCTCACAGAGTCTCACTCCCATGTGAGCTCTAGACAAAGGAACCAGCACAGCTGATTCCCCAGGCTATTTAAACAGCCCGCAAAACCCGGACCTGGGTAGTGGGATGGAGTCCCACCCTGCTCTACTCCATCCCAGTAAAGCCGTCCCAGGTTAGCCTTTCGGCTATTCTAAATCATCAGCAGCAAACTGCCACCAGCAGCTGATGCTGGACAAACAAGCTATACGGCTTTACTGCACCAATGCCAGGTACATTGGTGCTACATACCTGCCGTCAATAACGGCCCCTTGCACCTTACCACATACCCCCCCCCTTTGTTCAACCCTGAGGGGGTGGACACATGCCAAACAATGTGTTCTGGACAGGGCATCCGCATTACCCAACAATCGTCCCGCTCTGTGCTCTACTGTAAACTTGAAGTTTTGTAATGACAAGAACCATCGGGTGACCCTGGCATTCCTGTCCTTAGCCTGGCACATCCACTTGAGGGGAGAGTGGTCCGTAATCAGACGGAACCTTCTCCCCAGCAAGTAGTAGCGAAGAGACTCCAGGGCCCATTTAATGGCCAAACACTCCCTCTCCACTATACTATACCGGGTCTCCGCGGGTGTCAATTTGCGACTCATGTAGACAACGGGGTGCTCCTCCCCGTTGACTTCCTGAGACAGTACAGCACCGAGACCTACCTCGGAGGCATCGGTCTGCACTATGAACTCCCTCTTAAAGTCGGGTGTCACCAACACCGGAGACCCACACAGGGCAGACTTCAAAGCGGAGAACGCTTTTTCGGCCTGTTCATTCCACTTCACCATGACAGACTTGCGTCCCTTTAACAGGTCTGTCAATGGTGCCGCTAGGGTGGCAAAATTGGGAATGAACCGCATATAATATCCCACCAACCCCAGAAATGACTTTACCTGGCGGGTGGTGTTAGGCCGGGGCCAGTTACGGATGGCTTCTAGTTTGTTCACCTGGGGCTTGACCACTCCTCGTCCAATCACATAGCCCAGGTATTTTGTTTCTTCTAGGCCTAAAGCACATTTTTTCGGGTTTGCCGTCAACCCAGCCTTCCTGAGGGAATCCACTACGGCCTGGACTTTGGGTAGGTGACTTTCCCAATCCGTGCTATGGATAATTATATCGTCCAGATATGCCGAAGCATACCGACGGTGTGGCCTGAGGACAATATCCATTAACCTTTGGAACGTAGCGGGAGCGCCGTGTAACCCAAAGGGTAACACCTTGTATTGGAACAGTCCCTCTGGTGTAATAAAGGCTGTTTTCTCCTTGGCAGCCTCAGTCAAGGGCACCTGCCAGTACCCTTTTGTGAGGTCCAAAACCGAAAAGTACCTGGCTTGGCCTAGCTTCTCAATGAGTTCATCTACCCGGGGCATAGGGTAGGCATCAAACTTGGAAACTTCATTAAGTTTGCGGAAATCGTTACAGAACCGCAACGTACCATCGGGCTTGGGAATCAAGACTATGGGGCTGGCCCACTCACTCTTTGATTCTTCAATCACGTCTAACCGGAGCATTTGCTGCACTTCCTCCGCGATAGCTTGTCGCCGGGACTCGGGTACCCGGTAAGGCCTCAACCGGACCTTGACCTGAGGTTCCGTGACAACATCATGTTGGATGACCGAAGTGCGCCCAGGGAGTTCTGAAAACACGTCCGTGTTTCTGCTAATAAACTCCCTGGCTTCCTGAGTCTGTTTAGAGGAGAGGTTGTCGCCAGTTTTCACCTCGACTACTACTTCTCTACTAACAGACCGAGGAATGGGAAGCTCCACCCCCACCATACCTGGTCGGGGACTGTCACCCCCAGGGGTCTCCCTGTCTTTCCATAGTTTCAGCAGGTTTACATGGTACACCTGCTCGGGCTTCCTCCGCCCAGGCTGATGTACCTTGTAAGTCACTTCCCCAACTTTTTCAATGACCTCATAGGGACCCTGCCACCTAGCTAGAAATTTACTGTCCACCGTGGGTACCAGAACCACAACTCTGTCACCGGGGTTAAAGTTCCGTACCCTGGCTTGCCGATTATAAACCCTGCTTTGGGCCCGCTGCGCTGCCTCCATGTGTTCTCTGACAAGCGGCAAGACGGTCGCTATCCGTTCCTGTAGCTGAGTCACGTACTCTACCACACTTTTGTGGGGTGTGGGTTGCTGTTCCCAGGCCTCCTTGGCTATATCCAACAGGCCCCGTGGATGTCGACCGTATAAGAGTTCGAAGGGCGAGAACCCCGTAGAGGCCTGGGGCACCTCTCGCACTGCGAACATCAGATAGGGCAGCAGCAAGTCCCAATTCTTCCCATCCTTGGCGACCACCCTTTTTAACATGGTCTTTAAAGTTTGATTAAACCGTTCTACTAGGCCGTCTGTTTGCGGGTGGTAAACGGATGTCCGCAACTGTTTCACCTGCAGCAGTTTACAGAGCTCTTTCATTACTTTCGACATAAACGGGGTACCTTGATCGGTCAGGACCTCTTTAGGCAGACCTACTCTGGAAAACATTTCCATAAGCTCCTTAGCAATGAGCTTGGCAGAGGTGTGACGCAGGGGCACTGCCTCAGGGTACCGCGTGGCATAGTCCAAGATCACCAGAATATGTTGGTGCCCTCTAGCGGATTTTGGCACTGGACCCACTAGATCCATGGCAATCCGCTCAAAGGGTACCTCAATAACTGGGAGAGGAACTAAGGGACCACGGTAATGAGGCTGAGGGCTGGTCATCTGACATGTTGGACAGGACTCACAATATCTCTCCACCTCCTTGTACACACTGGGCCAGTAGAATCGTTGTAAAACGCGGTCCAGTGTTTTCTGCTGGCCTAGGTGTCCACCCAGAACATGTTGGTGGGCCAAATCCAACACCAATTTGCGATATGAATTGGGTACCACCAATTGTTCCACCACCTCTTCACGTACCTTGTTTACTCGGTACAACATTTCCTGGTGAACCACAAAGCGAGGAAACTGTAACTCCGCCCCTGGCTGTTGTGGTTCACCTTCCACCTCAAGAACATTCTCCCAGGCCCGAGACAGGGTCGGGTCCTGGTGTTGAGCGGTACCAAAGTTAGTTGTGGAGACATGGAGATCTGCCAACTCTGGACCTGTTGTCAACTCTTCCACATCTCCAACCATAACATTTAGTGGGGTTGACTCCCCCTCTTCCATTTTAGGGACGGGCACCTCTTCCACGGTGCCTCCTGATTCCGGTTCCCAGGGCATCGGGGTCTCCCCTGAGTAGGGCCAGTCTATTGGGGACACACCCGCCTCGCGGGTTTCCGGAACTGCCAGCTTGGCCCACAGTGACCTGAACCCTGGAAAGTCTCTCCCAATAATCAGTTCATATGGGAGTTTAGCGGCGACAGCGACTTCATGTTTCCAGCTGCCGGAGACGGTGGTGAGAGACACTTGTGCTGTGGCATAGTCTCTCAAGTCCCCATGAATGCACAAAACCCCGGTTTTCCGCCCAGTGTACTCATCGGGCAGTACTAAGGCGGGTCTTGCCAGGGTAACCATACTCCCCGAGTCCAAAAGGGCCACAGCCAGGGTGTCTCCCACTTTCACCTGACAGAGGTGACTTTGCCCCACAAGCTCAGGGATACCGGCAGCACACAGCCTCCTGGCATACATGGAAGGGCGGTAACCAAAGTTTACATCCATGGGCTCCCCCTGGTGGGGACAATTGGCTCTGATATGTCCCGGCTCCTTACATCCCCAACACAACACTTGGGCAGGGACTTTGGGGGGTAGGTCCTGAGAGGGTTTAGGGGACACCACTCGCCTGAGCTGGGGCGGGGACCTCCGGGGTTTCCCCGAATCCCTCCTCATGGAGCCGCTTTGCAAGTTCCTGGTGGCCTCATATCGCTCCACTAGGTCCACCATCCCTAGTGCGTTGTCAGGGGATACCTGGCCAACCCAGTGCTGAAGAGGGTGCGGTAAAGCCCTCCAAAACATGTCCGCCAGCAAGCGGTCCAAAATGGCAGTGGGGCTTAACAACTCCGGCTGCAGCCATTTTTGCAGCAGGTGCAGCAGTTTATAATACTGGGGTCGGGCGGGCTCTGCCGACTGGTAGCTCCACTGATGCACCCGCTGAGCCCGAACCCACACATTCACCCCCAGTCTCGCCAGTATCTCACCCTTCAGAGTCGGGTAGTCAGCGGCTTGGTCCTCTGGGAGATCAAACAACACCTGCTGGGGTCCAGACGCCAGAAATGGAGCGATGACATCAGCCCACTGGTCATGCGGCAACTTCTCCCTTGCAGCCACCTTTTCAAACACCGCCAGGTAAGTCTCCACGTCATCTGAAGGGGTCATTTTTGTGAGCGCCGAGCGGACAGCTTTCCGGGCATCAGGAATACTTTTGGGCGCACCTGCAGCTTGCTGCGCCATCATATGTTGCAAAAACAGCTGGTTGGTCTCATGCTGCTGCCTGTTGGCCTCCACGAGCGCTTTCACGACCGCCTCCATTTTGTCTGCAGTCCCAGGTAGCAGCCTGGCAGGTTTAATATAGGACATGCACAACAAAAAACTTTTTCGTCGGTTGCTCCTAGCAACGGCCTCACTGCTATGCCCGCATCCGACACCAAATGTGGAGATTAGCTCTGGTAGGCGACCGGGTGTCAGCAGTATAGAGGCAGAGGCAAGCAGTTCAAAGTAAAGTCTGTGTTTATTTCACACATAAATCCACAAAAGCATATGTCCAAACAGGTTACATCACCTTTTCAGTAAACAGCAGCATAAATGATTCAATCAGGCAAACAGCTTTTAGTCCTTGAGCAAACGTCCTGTTTACAGTCCAACTAGGCCTCAGGTCCGCATGAAACAGCCTCCACAGGAGATTTCAGCCAGGCTCACAGAGTCTCACTCCCATGTGAGCTCTAGACAAAGGAACCAGCACAGCTGATTCCCCAGGCTATTTAAACAGCCCGCAAAACCCGGACCTGGGTAGTGGGATGGAGTCCCACCCTGCTCTACTCCATCCCAGTAAAGCCGTCCCAGGTTAGCCTTTCGGCTATTCTAAATCATCAGCAGCAAACTGCCACCAGCAGCTGATGCTGGACAAACAAGCTATACGGCTTTACTGCACCAATGCCAGGTACATTGGTGCTACATACCTGCCGTCAATAACGGCCCCTTGCACCTTACCACAGTATATATATATATATATATATATATATATATATATACCAGCTACAAATTTACTATGTTACCTTACTAGAGCCTTTCTCTTTGTTAGTGAGGTTTAAAAAGCAATGTACTCCACTGTGTCTGTATGAGATAACAATACATAGGGTATATCCTTTGCTAATCTGATTTCTCTGGCTCAATTCAGAATGACTTGTGTGGGAATCTAGCAGCAGTAAGTACCCAGCACTCTATTGCAGTGCATGGAGTGGGCATGCTCCAGTGCAGATATGATGTGAAGTTTCCAGGGGTTGGGCCTCACAAGGAATCCTGGGAGTGTGCACACCGTAGGACTTGGTTTAACCAAAACCCAGTGCGATCATCCCCCCCCCTTCCTGGGAAATCCCAAATCTGGAACCTCCCTGGTTGCCCCGTTCACTTACCTTCCTTCCTGGTCCAACAGCACATGCGTGAGCCGCGGCCACATCCCCGCTATCCCTCTAGCAGGGCATGTGCCCATGCCAGGCATTTGTGTGGCATTTGCATTCCCTGTTAGAGGGAAGCGAGGGATGGGGCAGCCAGCTCGCTCGGAGCCGCTGGCCTTAGACGCTGGCTTAGACGGCGTGACGTCAGTGGCTCCGAGCATGCTGTTTGGACAAGCAGCCGCATCGGACCAGGAAGAGGTGAGTTGAGCTTGGTGTTCTTGGAGGTTTCACACAGCGGGGCACCCTCGATCAGGGTGCCCCGGGGGAAAGGACCAACACCCAGGATAGTCAAAATCCTGGGTTTTGGCCCATTTTAAGAAACAGGTAATTTTTGGAATGCCAGACTTAGACACAGCTTTGTGGAGGGAGGTGGGAGTAAGTATTCTATTTTTCTTTTTTCCTGACAGTTCATTTACGCATTTAAAGAGTTGTTAAACGGACAGTCTGGGCAAAAAAGGCATACACACGCCGATCCTGCGATGACCACGCACCTCTGTGAACACCACTGTCTCCTCTCATTAGTCACAGTGACTGGCCATGTCTGCTACATTCATTTCATTATAAAGGGCATGCTGAGAACTGACAAGCATCCTTCATTGCAGTGAATGGAGCATGCGTGGCCAGTTACTGTGTCACAAGTGTGGTCTAGTGGGAATGACACGTTGCAGTATCTCGGGTGGTGATATGTTTCAGACTACTGGACTAGGGCAGATCAGATGCGCGGGACTAATGGTTAGTGTGTACAGTATATCTTTTTTGCCCAGACAGTCCCTTTATCAACTCTGTAGTAAAGTGTAAAGGAACTGCCCAGGTAAAACAAAAACAGAATACATTTTTGGCGGTTGTTCGCCATGGAGGTGCTGGGATGTGGCAACTAGATCTCGGGCAGGGATAGGTTTCAAACTTCTGGACTGGAACAAATCAGCTGCGCAAAACTAATGGTGAGGATGTTTTTTTGGGTTTTGCACAGGCAGGGCACTGTAAGTCAATAAATAATGGTTTGTCTTTCATTCTTAATTATTATTTAGTTAAAATGTATATCTTTTGTAACTTGCACAGTGGGAGTTTTGTGGCCTTCTTATGCAATTTTGGGTCATGTGGCAGCCATAGTTGCTTTGCAGAAACCATATCACACATAATTGTTCCTGCCATAGACTTTAATGGTACTAACATAAATATACCAAAAAAATGGCTGAACTGCTCTTGAACCAGAGGCAGATTCAGGCAACCTAATTGGTGGCACAGTGACATGTGATCCTCTTCTACTGTAGTTCTTTGCATGTCCAGACTGGGGCCAAAAATCAGCCTGAATTTTGGCCTGCCCATAGCCAGCCTATGAGCTTCCCGCTTAAAGCAATGGTATTGAAGCTTTCAGATTGTAGGGGCAGATAAACTGGTTATTGGCCCCCATAACAATTGCTGAGGCTATAGCATTACAGAGGTAGAAGAACATGGGGAGGTACAAAGGGGCCAGTAAGGGGACGTTAAAAGATGAATTAATGACTCTGAGTGAGTTGGACTGCTTTCTGGGTGCTATAAGGGGGCAGTTATGGCCTAGGGCTTAAGGAACCAATCTTGTGGCCAGAGGTTAACTACACCCCCAGGCGCCGCGGGTTTGCACAGCCCATCGGTCCAGGCATGCATGCACTCACTGCTTGCATTTGTCACATTGCATGGATGGGTTAAAGTTATACTAAAGGCCCGATTGTTGTCCTATTGTCTCGGGCTACACTTTGCACTGTCCTAAGCTTCAATCCATTTTCAAAAATACCCTGTAGTTCCTAAGTTATCTTTAAAAGTATTAGCGCACTGGAGATTTATAGAAAAAATGAAGAGAAACGGTGGGTGTGGCAACAACGATGTGATGTAAGCACACTGTGTTGAGTGCAAGAGGAGAGATGAGAGAGGAGGTTGGGGTTTCAGAGCTGCAGAGAGAGGCAGCCAATCCGGACTTCTGTGCAGGGAGTGGGAGGGGGGTCCGTTCTTGATCCACTAAACGCTGATCGATGGACCAGGTCAGCTGGGTGGAGACTGAAAGATAAAAGTGGAAGTGATTTTCCTCACTAAGGAGACAGACAGAGAAAGAAGCACAGCTATTGTAAGTTACTGATATTTATTTTTTTAACTTTTGACTTTACAATCACTTAAACTATACTGTAAGCATGAAAAAGAAAAACAAAATGCTTAGTCCAGTCATCCCCAAATCTGTGTGGCCCACCCGGAATTCTCTGCTCCCTCTGGTCAGTCCACCCCTGGCCATATAGCACAGGCAGAGACTGTTAAATAAAATATTCCTACATTTGGATTTCGTAGGCATAGTTCATGCTGAATTATAGACCCTGTAGGCCTTACATTACACAACTCTAAATTAAAGTTAGCATACCTGAACTCCTTTTTCCCAAATATTAGGCCTAGAATTTTTTTGTCAGAAGAAAAGTGGAACAATATGGTTGTGCACATGGTTGCCATTTAATAGAAGAACTACAAACACGTTTTTTAAGTTCTTTTGACAAGCAATTTACGGAACTATTGCTTAAACAATCTAAAGTGTTTGAAAAACATATGGAAGGAGAAGAAATGTGCCATTTAGATGTTCAAGGTGACACGTGACTTCTAATGTCTATGGGGATCCTCCTAAGGAGACGAATCCGAAGGTGATGTCGTTTTCTTTGACATTTTCCTTTTTTGTCTCAGTATAACATAGTCTGGTTAGGCCTGGGAAAAATAAAAAGATAGAGAAGGCACCTGGTCCAGATGTTGACCACCTCTGGGGGCTATGTAAGTTAAAGAGGAACATAGGAGGAGGTTAAAACCTCCTCCAAACCTCACTTTGCTGCCCCCCTTCCGGTTTACCTTTGGCCACTAAATACATCCATCTTTTGAGTCCCTCGGATTCTGCTTGACCTTCCAACGGGTGGCGCCAACTTGCACTGCGCACGGCCCGTGATCTCGTGCGAGCGCAGTGCCCATGAATGGGACGCAATGGGGCCACCCGATATCCCAGGAGACTTTCCTGAGTGGCGCGGGACTTTAAGTTACTAACAGATGGCGCGGAAGGCAGCGATCGGGTCCTGAAGCAGCTGGATGTGTCTGCAGCAGGCCGCGGAAACACCCAAAAGTTAAGTAAGGGCCAATGGGGGGGGGGGGGGGGGGGGATTGGCCCATTTTTACTTTTGGTCTGATGTTCCTCTTTAAGCTCAGTGATTAGGTTTATATGAATAAAAGGGAAAGTCCAACTTTGATAGCTTTGGTGAAAGTGTAATATCTCCAAAATTTAAACTGGACCTTCACCATGATTTATTGAAAAGCCCAAACCCTTAAAAAATGATTACCCAGCATCTAAAATTAATATATTTTAAGTTTTTAGTCACTTACTTATTATTGACTTATTATTGACATCTTGACTTAGATGAGAAGCATCACACTTACTGAGAAGAGTGGGATAAAGTATAGGGGGCTGGTAATAGCTGTGCTTTGCTCAGACAGAGCAGAGCTAGGGTCAGGAAAAGGTCAAAAATCCCAGAATGCAGAGCAGCACAGTCAGAAGGCACTTCCTGTTTGCAGGCTGCCTGATGTTCCATGAGCCGCCATCTTGGATGTTTAAAGGCTCATAACATGCAGTAGATGCAGGTAGGATGATTTTTAATGTGAGCAATCTGTATGTACAGGGTGTGGGAAACGTATAAGATATGCTCTTATTCAGAGTGAAGCACCACTTTAAGGCTCATGGGCAGCATGAGTAGGTGGGTATAGGACCTACCCGCCACATTTCAATTGAACCATAAACACGTCTAAGTTTGCTTCAATAGATTTGACAGAGGGTGCAGAAAGCATAGGAATGAAAGCGAGATCTACTACCTACCCATCCCACAATTTCATTTGCTTAGGACCATCAAGTGTTTTCTAGAAAAGGGATGTGATTTTGATGGTGAGCAAAGTGATCATAGACACACCACTAAAAACAGCTGTGATTTCAGTAGTTTTGGCCAACTGATGTTTGCAGTCTACCTCTTATCCCTTCCTCCCCAACGGATTGAAGCAAAATGACAGATGCTTATGTTAATTCTCTTAAAATAATATTTAAAACTACATGATGCACACATCATTTGTTCCCACAACCCAACCCAGGGAAGCAGAAACTGGCAGTCAGTGTGAACCTGTTAAGTCAAGGAACTTACTGCTGGGCTCACCCATCTGTGTGATTGCCTGGGTGAAAGTAAAATGTCCTAATGAGGTGAATCCTTCAACTGAGCTATAAAACAAGTAGAATGGATTTGCATATTAAATAAACGCTTAGGCTGGGTACTCACACCTGTGTTGTCCAACCCATGGCCAACAAGCTTCATCAACATTCTTTTTCGTTCTACTTAAAGTTTTTATTGAGGAGAAAAGGTTCATAAAACAAACACATACAATGATGAGTAGAAGACTGAACAACAAAACAACAACCCAGACTGTTGCTAAACCGCAATTAAAAATTACTATGGAGAAAGAGAAGCAGCAAGCATAGAGAAAGAGGGACTAAGTGAAAAAAAAGGTAAGGAAAACAGAAACGTGGAGACTGATTCTCTACTAGCGCCACGTATTGCCAGATGAGCATCTGTATAGCGGCGCTTAGAGCGACTGCTCGTAGCTGCTGTAAGCTGGTATCGGGCGCTGTAACAGAGCGTCTCGGTCGCTGTAGTAATACGCTGAGCTGCACTATACTTTGAGCCGCCTGTAATAATACATACATGTGACTCTGCATGGCGCTGTTAGAGCCGCTCACCAGATTCACTTTCTTAAATGTGGTTTTGCATACAGAGCCTGGCATTCACCAGACGCTGCTTGCGGCTACGAGGCACTACCTGCCACTATCCCTTCTTATAAGAAAAAGGGGAGAAAGAGAGAATGGAAAACAGGACAACAAGGAGAGGAAGGGGTAGGAGGAGAAGCCACAGAGCCAATAGAAGATTTATAACACCAGTAAAGTGAGGTCAAAAGTTAAGGGATTAAAGTGTGTGATCCAGGGATCCCAAATGGCCAAACATTTTAGTAGTTTGTCATTCAAAGACGCGTTCAGCTTCTTGAAGAATAGAATCTCATTCAGCCCGGAGATGAGTTCTCTAAAGCAAATTTTTCCTTAGTGGAAATTGCTACAAATCTAATAAGCTCAACCCTACTATTCCACCAAATGATTGTTTGGGTGCCATGATCTGAGCATCCACCAAAGCATTCCGGCTGGTAAGAGGGGAGTGCGCGGTGGATCCGCGCAGGGACTAAATGCTATCGGAATAGCACCTTTATGTTACATTCTAAACCCACAGAGCAATGTATACCCGTGAAGATATTTTGCCAAATAATCGAATAATTATTCTTTCAGCAGAGGAACCTGCAAAGGTAGTGAGTGATAAACAATGTATATTGCTTCCCAATGCTGAGTGGGTGTTTCTATCAGTGAAGAAGGCAGATCTAGATTGGGGGTTGTCACCTGTACAAAGGATGGTGATCTGCTAGGTGCAGAGGGTTGTGGGACACTGTACTATGGCCTCACAGGCATGAATGTCAGCTTCATAAACCAATGCTTGGTGGAGGACCGGATTGCATAGCCTCCACACCCAGGAGACCCATGTTACATCATCTGTGGCCTCATGGTCCACATTCAGCTTTGTGAAGTCCAATCCATATTACATAAAATGTGGCCTCAAGGCCCACATTCAGCATTGTGACATCCAATCCATAAAACATAATCTGTGGCCTCAAGTCCCACATTCAGCTTTGTGACATCCAATCCATAACACAAAATCTACGGCCTCCATATTCATATTTGTGATGTCCAATCCATAAAACATAATCTGTAGCCTCAAGGCCCACATTCAGCTTTGTGGTGTCCAATTCACGATACATAATCTGTGGCCTGAAGGTCCACAGTGAGTTTTTTTTACTTCCAATCCATAATACATGATCTGTGGCCTAAAGGCCCACATTCAACTTTGTGATGTCCAATCTATAATACATAATCTGTGGCTTGAAGGCCCACATTCAGCTTTGTGATGTCCAATCCATAATAAATAATCTGTGGCCTGAAGGCCCACATTCAACTTTGTGATGTCCAATCCATAATACCTAATCTGTGGTCTCAAGGCCCACATTCAGCTTTGTGACATCCAATCCATAATACATAATCTGTGGTCTGAAGGTCCACAGTGAGTTTTTTTTACTTCCAATCCATAATACATGATCTGTGGCCTAAAGGCCCACATTCAACTTTGTGATGTCCAATCTATAATACATAATCTGTGGCCTGAAGGCCCACATTCAGCTTTGTGATGTCCAATCCATAATACATAATCTGTGGCCTGAAGGCCCACATTCAGCTTTGTGATGTCCAATCCATAATACATAATCTGTGGCCTGAAGGCCCACATTCAACTTTGTGATGTCCAATCCATAATACCTAATCTGTGGTCTCAAGGCCCACATTCAGCTTTGTGACATACAATCCATAATACATAATCTGTGGTCTCAAGGCCCACATTCAGCTTTGTGATGTCCAATCCATAATAACTTATCTGTGGCCTGAAGGCCCACATTTAGTTTTGTGATGTCCAATCCATAATACATATTCTGTGGACTAAAGGTCCACATTCAGCTTTGTGATGTCCAATAAATAATACATAATCTGTGGCCTCAAGGACCATATTCAGATTTGTGACTTCCAATCCATAAAACATAAACTGTGGCCTCAAGGCCCACATTCAGCTTTGTGACGTTCAAGCCATAATACATAATCTGTGGCCTCAAGGCCAACATTTAGCTTTGTAGGTCCCCATTCATCTTTGTGACGTCCAATCCATAATACATAATCTGTGGCCTCAAGGTCCACATTCAGTTTTTTGATGTTCTATCCATAATACATAATCTGTGGCCTGAAGTTCCACATTGAGTTTTGTGATGTCCACCACAGAAACCCGACACGCTTGTGACAATTTTGCTTAATGATATCGCTGTAATGCGGTGCTATTGCTCTTTTTATTGATTATTCAACCAATTTAAATGAATGCTGTAACAATAGATGTAATTGAAACATGCCCAAGTGCACGAATCAAATCCCACATCCAGGTTTGAATCACTTGGCATCAGGAAATAATGTAATCTTCACTACAATGGACCTGATCCAGGTTGGAGAACATTGGTCAATCATCTTTGGGGCTCCTTAATCCTTTATATGTGTACAGCATAATGTACACCATGAGACCGCATCGTGTTCACGCCTAGTCTAAGCTACCTATAAATCTCTGGGATTAAAACAAACACTGGTTCCTTTCATTAAAGGAAGAGAAGGAAAACATATTAGACAGCTTGGAACAATAGAGGAAAGAGAATTGAGAAAGAGAATTTGCAGACTGAAAACACCTGAAATCCCAAAACACAAAAAGACAATACAAATATTTTCTGTCTGTAACATTTAGAAACGTATAAGCCATCACTAAAGAGTTACAGACGTTTTTTTTTACACGGGGGGGGGGGGGTGGGTAACACAATCTGTTCTGTGCTCAGCCCGTTTACAAAATGGAAATTGATTTGTCGTTACAATGCCTATCCTAAAACCAGAGAAGGCCACAAGGCTTTGTACTAGGACCCTTACTTTTTTCAGTCTATACTTCCTCTTCCTCAAGGCAACAGACAGAAATCTCCACCTCTACTTTGGGATCACACAGGGCTCCTTCCTTACAACAAAATTCTGCTTCCCTGTGTGAAATTCCCCAAATCACCTGATCTGCTTACCTTCCCTTGGTCTAACGGCACATGCCATTGCATTGGATCCCATCCAATCAGAGTAGCTTGCTGTGATGATGTAATTTGCTGTGATGAATGGGGAGCATGCACTCCCACATTCTCCACATGCCCGGTGGGCACATGCTCCCACCCCAGCCTATCTGAATGGCCTGGGGCAGGAACACTTGCACAACAACGGGGATGTAGGAGTGTGCACTCCCCATTGTTAACAATCAATCGTAGTTTAAGCAAGCGGCTCTGATTGAAAGCACATGTGTCGTTGGACCGTAGAAAAGGTGAGTTTTTATCGGTGCCCTGGGGCAGTTACACACAGCAGGGAATCCCAATCCGGGATGTCCCCAGGGTCAGTCAGTGGCCAGCTCTGGAATCTTTCAGATTCCATGTCGGACGCTAATGGGTCTTGTTCCGCTGCATACAACATACAAAAATCTTCCCGTTTGACTCCCGAACAGCTTTATTTGCTACTTCTTGTTATAATAATATGCTGCTTGGAATTTAAGAGCATTAAAGTGTACCAAAATCCAGGATAGTCAAAAGTTTTGACTATCCTGGGTTTTGGTACTTTCCCCAGGGGCACCCCAATCGGGGGTCCCCCGCTGTGTGAAACTCCCCCAGATCGCTGCAGCCAACTCACCCCTTCCCGGTCCCATGGCGTGTCTAAGAGCAGCTGGGGATCCCATTGAGCTTCTTAAGTCTTAACAGGAGAAGCTGATTGGATGTGCGACCGCAAATGTGCTGTGGGCTCAAGGAAAGGTGTGTTTGCCTGGCATTCTGGGAGGTTTCACACACCGGGGCATCCCCCAACTTGGATGCCCCAGGAGAAGGGACCGAAACTGGCGATAGTGAAAATCCCGAGGTTTGGGTGCACTTTAAATGATTTCACAATAACTGCAACTCCACAGCTCAATGCCTAGGAGTCATTTTAGACTTTCCCATTTAAAGTGGAACAAAACTCACCCGAGTCTGCCCTGAAATCTAAAAGATTTTTATTCCCTGCTGCATACCTCCCAAGTGTCCCTGATTTGGAAGGACTGTCCCTCTTTGGAGTCCATGCCCCCCTGTCCCTCTTTGTTCCCATTCGTCCCTCTTTTGAGTCCATGTCCCCCTTGTTCTTTTTTTGTCCCTCTTTGAGGTGTAACATGCAGATCTGCAGCAATAAATGATTCATTTGCCTATCCAAACTGTTATTGTAACTGTTACATCCTATCTCCTATCCATCTATCAGTGAGGGGGCGTGGCCTAATTTAACAAATGTCCCTCTTTTCCACCATGAAAAGTTGGTAGGTATGCTGCTGTGTTGAACCCCCGGGGCGCCCGTAAACACATACTTTTCCCCACTCCAGCGGCGCATTCACAGGCTCTCGTCCCATGAGAGTTGTTTGCCGTGACTACCAGGGCCGGCGCCAGCACAGGGCAAACCTGGGCAATTGCCAGGGCCTCCGGCATCTTCAGGAGCCCACTCAGGTTCACACTTGGCTATTGTATTGTTTTATAGTGGACCCGAACCACTGAATGCCATTATTTTTGGCAGTAGAGAATGCAATAAGGACTAGAGGATGATTGGTGGCTATAGGGAAAGCAATAAGAACTGGATGACCATTGGTGGCTATTGGGAAGGCAATAAGGACTAGAGTATGATTGGTGGCAATAGGGAAGGCAATAAGGACGGGAGGATGATTGGTGGCTATAGGGAAGGCAATGAGGATGGGAGGGTGATTGGTGGCTATAGCTAAGGCAATAAGGACAGAAGGGGAATTGGTGGCTATAGAGAAGGCAATAAGGACTGGAGGGTGATTGGTGGCTATAGGGAAGGCAATAAGGATGGGAGGATGATTGGTGGCTATAGCTAAGGCAATAAGGACAGAAGGGCAATTGGTGGCTATAGGGAAGCCAATATGGACTGGAGGGTGATTGGTGGCTATAGGGAAGGCAATAAGGACGGGAGGATGATTGGTGGCTATAGGGAAGGCAATAAGGACTGGAGGGTGATTGGTGGATATAGGGAAGGCAATAAGGACTGGAGGGTGATTGGTGGCTATAGGGAAGGCAATAAGGATGGGAGGATGATTGGTGGCTATAGCTAAGGCAATAAGGACAGAAGGGCAATTGGTGGCTATAGGGAAGCCAATATGGACTGGAGGGTGATTGGTGGCTATAGGGAAGGCAATAAGGACGGGAGGATGATTGGTGGCTATAGGGAAGGCAATAAGGACTGGAGGGTGATTGGTGGATATAGGGAAGGCAATAAGGACTGGAGGGTGATTGGTGGCTATAGGGAAGGCAATAAGGACTGGAGGGTGATTGGTGGCTATAGGGAAGGCAATAAGGATGGGAGGATGATTGGTGGCTATAGCTAAGGCAATAAGGACAGAAGGGCAATTGGTGGCTATAGGGAAGGCAATAAGGACTGGAGGGTGATTGGTGGCTTTAGGGAAGGCAATAAGGACAGGAGGATGATTGGTGGCTATAGGGAAGGCAATAAGGACAGAAGGGCAATTGGTGGCTATAGGGAAGACAAAAAGGACTGGAGGGTGGTTGGTGGCTATAGGGAAGGCAATATGGACTGGAGGGTGATTGGTGGCTACAGGGAAGGCAATAAGGATGGGAGGGTGATTGGTGGCTATAGGGAAGGCAATAAGGACTGGAGGGTGATTGGTGGCTACAGGGAAGGCAATAAGGACAGAAGGGCAATTGGTGGCTATAGGGAAGGCAATAAGGACTGGAGGGTGGTCAGCAGCAGGAGACCCATTTGTGGCAGTGAAGTTGAAAGGTGATATCATGTGACACACTACTTTGGGGCCCACTAAGACTCTCTTGCCCTAAGGCCCCCACAAACCTGGAGCCGGCCCTGGTGACTACAATACGTCATTCAGCAAATGGCTCTTATTGTTATATGCTGCCGCATCCCCTGCATCCCCAGTGGCATGCCCACGCTCTTGCCCCAGTCATTCAGATAGGCTGGGGCGGAAACGCACACACGTCTCTGAGAATGGGGGGGATTTGGCAGCACACGCTCTCTATTAAAGTCAATAAGAGATTCCCTGGTGGAGGAATCCTGTGCACGGGCCAGAGACTTTTTTGCATTAAATGAGACCCCAGACTCCCCCCAACTATGGTTTGGGGCGCCTTTAAAGCCGTGATGAGAGGCCACTATATAGCCCTGTCTTCTCGGAAGAAAAAAGAGAGAATGGCGCTGGCAACAAAACTTAACGAGCAATACTTAGCAGATGCTCAGGCCTTTAAGGCTAACCCCTCCCCAAAGCGCCTTCGCCAGCTGGAGACCTCCAGAGCGAAATTAAACCTTTTACAAACAGAGCAGGCTGAAAGGCGATACAGGCGCTCTAAACAGCATTATTATACTTCAGCCAATAAACCAGGGACACTCCTAGCCTCCCAACTGAAATGTCAGGACCAATACATAGCTCCCGTCCAACTACACACCAGGGAGGGTACAGAGACCAGCAACCCCCTAGCGGTGGTAAAGGAGTTCTCAGAGGGCTTAGCCAGCTTGTATGAAGCCCCTCCGCCATGGAGCTCCATCGGGCACAGACCTTTTTTGATAACATTAACCTCCCACACATTTCTGAAGATCAAAGATCTCTTGTAGATGGGGACATTACTACTGACGTCCTGCAGGCTATCAAAACCCTGAAAAACAATAGGAGGCCTGGGCCAGACGGATTTACCGCTCTATTTTATAAAAAACTAGGTCCTATAGTGGCCCCTAGACTAGCAGCAGTTTTCAACCATGTCAAGGAGGGGAACCTCTTTGATCCAGAGATGCTTAGAGCATCCATAGTTATGATTCCGAAACCCGGAAAGGATCACCGAAAATGGACCAATTTCAGACCTATCTCTTTACTGAACATAGATCTCAAAATCCTCACCAAAATCCTGGCCACCAGAATTAATGAGTTTCTGTCTGAGATAATCCATAAAGACCAGGTAGGTTTTGTGCCTAGGAGACAAGCAGGGGATGGGGTGAGACGGGTCATGCAGCTGATGCAGGAGGCAAGGGATAGTAAGGTTGAATCAATGCTTCTCTCTCTGGATGTGGAGAAGGCATTTGACTCCCTATCATGGCACTACCTTCGCTTTTCCCTTCAAAAGAAGGGATTTGGCACGGGTTTTCTTTCCTGGATAGGAGTACTTTATTCCCACCCTGCTGCCTGCATCAAGTACGCTGGCTTCTCCTCAGCCACTTTTCCAATCCAGAGGGGAACTAGGCAGGGCTGCCCCCTTTCCCCTATCTTATTTATATTGGCACTTGAACCCTTAGCCCAAAAACTCAGACAGAACCCGACGGTTAAGGGTATCCCAATGGGCCCCACAGAACAAAAAATCTCATTATTCGCAGATGACATGTTACTCATGCTGTCTACCCCCCATGTCTCGGCCCCAAATGCACTCCAGGATCTGGCTGACTTTAGCCAGTTCTCTGGACTCCGACTGAATACCTCCAAGTCCATGGCGCTTGACATATCCCTATCTGATACCACAAAGCAAACCCTTTCTCATAACTTCTCATGGACGTGGACACAGCGCCTGCCCTTCCTGGGAATTATTCTGACAGCAAACATTAACGATACTTTTAAGGCAAACTACCCGGGAATCATCAAAACAATTGACTCCCTGCTCCATGCCTGGCACTATGTAAAGCTCTCCTGGCTAGGCCGCATTGCTGCCCTTAAAATGACGATTTTACCTAAAATGTTATACCTATTCAGGGTACTTCCAGTCCGTGTCCCCCAAAAAACACTGGACTCTCCCACATTTCGCGTGGAACAAGGCCAGGCCCAGAATTAATAAAGCCACCCTGATATGTAAAAGAGAGAGGGGGGGCCTCGCGTTTCCCTCAATTAAAAAGTATTACATAGCAGCCCAAGTGGCACCCCTGGTCTTGCTCCATGCGACAAAAGACAGACCGATTTGGGTATCTAATGACTTCTTAAAATGTTCACCCATCTCCCCAGCTTCGTTGTTATGGCTCCCGAAAGCTTCCCAACCTAAATCCCTACCTCCTGCCCTGGCGTTTTCCCTCTCCGTTTGGGATGGGGTGAAATCCCATTTTACTTCTTCTTTAAAGCCGGCTTCCCCGCTGCTTGGGAACCCCCTGTTTCCTCCGGGCGTTACCCACTGCAATAATTTCGGATGTTGGGTAGAGAAAGGTCATACCAAAGTGGAGAATTTCTGCACCTCAAGGGGGATGAAAACAGCCCAGGACCTCAACTCAGGTGAGAACCTGCCCCCATCTGAAACCTTTAGGTTCTTACAGATCAAGCATTTTATTAATAGCACGCTGACCCACTCTCCTCCTCCATATCAAAGTACTGATTTTGAATCCCGGTGCATCAGAGACCACTTCAGTGGGGGTTTGATATCGAGCCTTTATGCAACTCTAGTGTCCCAACCATCCCCTATTAAACATAATTATATGTCTCAGTGGGAGAGAGAGCTAGGGTGCGGCGTGGAGGAGGAAGAGTGGCAGAGAACGTGGGACAATATAAAGAAGATTTCCTGTAACACAGTAGTTTTGGAAAATGCCTACAAGAAACTCTTTAGATGGTATCTCACGCCAGACCGTATTCACAAGTTTTCCCCATCAACTTCCCCACTCTGCTTTAGGGGATGCCCTTCAGTGGGATCAATGGCTCACATCTGCTGGGACTGCCCTATAGTCTCGGCCACATGGAACAGGGTATACAAACTGCTCTCTGACATCATCCATCTCCCAATGACTAAGAACCCTAGGGAGGCTTTACTTTCCCACAAATCAGGTAGATACTCTAAAAACCATTGGAAATTAATTCAACACGTCTTAGCCACCGTCCGCCTCACCATTGCCAGAAACTGGAAATCCCCCAGAATCCCCTGGCAGGAGATCTTGAACAGAATCTCAGATACCCTGTGTAACGAGAAAATTACAGCGATTAAAACCGACACCTATGAAAGATACCTTGATGTATGGACCCCTTGGCTAGAATATATAGATGTCGGCCACCACCAGACAGACCCAGCCCACCCAGTTTGAATATAGTGAAATTCAATTCTATTTCAAGTATGGCCTCCAGCCTCGGATCCATCCCTATCCCCCTTCCCTCTCCCCATCCCACTCCCTTCTCTTCTCCCTTCTTCTACTTTTCCTTTTCTCTTCTCATCCCACTGTTAATCAATCTTATCAACTATGGATTAATCTTCAGCTCCAACCACTGATCCTTAGCACCAATGAAGAATGGATGTGTTATACACATCTCTTTAGTACAAGCCCCCCAGTCCAGACTACAACCCACCGCATCCCAAGCACTTGCTGTCCTGTGCTAGAAGTTGACCCTAATAGTTAGCACCATGTTTTAGTGCAATTAAACTCAGGAATCTTCATACCTCTTTTGATAACTATTGGAAAATCTGTTAACGCAAGTACACTCAGGAATCTTCATATTTCTGTTGATAACTTTTTGATACTGTACCATTATGTACATTCTGTAAACCTGTTCAACTGTCATCATTAATGCATATGTAATGTCTGATCCATGTATACCTTATATGAAAACCCAATAAATTCTTTGTAAAAGTAAAGTCAATAAGAGCCGTTTGGCAAATGATACAGTCACAGCAGAAGGCTCTCATTGGATAAGAACCCGCATATGCACCATTGGAACCAGGAAGAGGTGAGTGAAAAGCAGTGTTGTGAGGGGTTTCACACAGCGGGGCATCCCAAGTTGGGGAGGACAAAACAAAACCAGAGAAAGTCAAATTTTGTTGTGCTTTAACCCTTTCGCTGCCAGCCTACCTGCAGCATTTGCCACTCCCTGTTGCCAGACTGAGTTTGACTGTTTTGCGCTACACATGTTCAACTGTCATTTTCGAAGGGATTTCCAGGGATTTCCCAGGAAAATTATATATTGTTTTTTTCAACAGAGTCTGGGCTTTAACATGAAATGTCTTGTTTGTGTTTTTTAGGTGTATTCTCAACATTTTTGGGTGAAATGTGTGAAAAAAAATAAAAAAAATATATTTTTTTACAATTTGTAGAGTTTTTTTGTAATAAAAAATGTAAGTTTGTCAATAAAATCTTATTGCGTGAGAAACCCCAATTTCTCCCGCTTACAGCGATACCACATATGTATAGGTAGACACCCTTTCCTGCCCAGAAGCCTTTTATAGCTGCTGGATGACAAATGGTTAATTAAAAAAAAAAATGACATAGGGTCCCCCTTCCCGGGGAGGGGGACCCCATTTTTTTTTGGATTTTTAAGGGTTAAAAACCCTTAAAAATCCAAAAAAAAAAATGACGTGGGGTCCCCCTTACCCAAAGTAACCAGCCCGGGACCAGCTATGGGGGCTTGTAGGCACAGAGTGGGGGGGCCAGCTTTGGTGGCCCCCCCACCCTGCAGCCTACGAGCCCACATAGCCTATGTGGGCCCGGGCTCTTCTGCCCCCCCCTGGCCTTTGGGGAGGCAGGTAATGGGGGTGCGGGGGTTAATGGCAATGCCACCCCCCCAGCCATGTGAACTGGTATAAGGGGTCTCATGGACCCCTTACCAGCTCACAAAGGGTTAACTGTAAAAAAAAAAACACCACACAATAAAAAAAAGTATTTTATTAAAAAAAAATAATTTTTTTTTACTGTACTTACCTTCGATTGCAAGCTCTTGTCCCTCGCCGCTCAGCTGACAGATGCCTGTGATCGGCATCCAGAGAAGGAGAAGGCAGGAGATCAGAGGATCTCCTGTCACCTCCTTCCAGGGCACCGATCACCGGCATCTGAGAAGCTGAGAAAGCTGAAGCCGGTGATCGGGACCGGGATGACGTCATAAGCCCCGCCCCCAAGGGGGCGGGGCTTAGAGGCAAGATGGCGGTCGCCATCTTGAAGAAGAGAGGAGAGAGCCTCCCAGGCTCCCTCCTGAAGATCGGTAAGTCCTGGGGGGGGATCGGAGGCCCCCCAGGTGAAGAGGAGGGACAGCGGGAGCCAGCGCACATGGAGGTAAGTGAATGTCATTTTTTTTTTTTTTTTTTTTTTTACAGTTAGCAGCTGCTGCTGCAGAAGCGGGGGGGGGGGCGGCCTATTCCGGGGGCTCTCCTGGAGCCATCCGACCCCCCACGGGGGATCGGATGGCACCAAATTAAAGGGGAGACCCGGCCGGATCCAACAAGGGGTCAGGTGAGTATTTTTTATTTTTATTTTTTAAACTAGAAGCGATCAAAGTCAAGCACGTAACACCTACGGGCTTGGCACTTAAGGCCCAGCCAAGCCAGCACGTAGGTGTTACGTGCTTGGCAACAAAAGGGTTAAACCTCACATTTACACGCTATCCGCCTTTGGCTTCAATTGTCAGAATTCACCCCACCATACTAAAAGAGCTGTGTAGCGATAACCCTTATCGCCGGAGGGCTTCACTGCCCGAGACATCCTTTTCCCAATCGTAAGAGGTGCTGCTGGAATTCCAGAGTCGTCCGTGAGGAAACAGGAACAGCCCTTACAAGGGCTAGTGAATTGTAATATAGCGTTTCCCCCAATAAGAGACAGAACTTCAGTATTGAGGGTGAAGGTGAAGTGAACTTTATTAGTGCCACACTGGCCTTATATGCAATGCTCCATGCAATGACAACCACACTGACCAATAGCAGCAGGGCACACATCCCTCAACTCTGCCGGTGACGCAATCAGTAGAACAAAGCAGGCCGTAATACAATCAATCAGGACAATGCCATTGACTGTGACGTAATCAACAATACACAATGGCAGTCAAAATACAATGACATTGCCTGTAACAGTATCAAAATACAATGACCTAATTAAGAAAAGGCCAGTGAATGACCCGGTGGGCAACTGAATAGTGATGACATCCAAAAGACAGAGCGTCTGTCACAATGCCCCCTTTTTGTGGAACACCCGGCAGACCCGGATTGACCCTGTTCGGGTTAACGTGGGGCTGTCCAGACTCTTGTTATGGGCAGAATTCTGTTTGCCAGGATAATCCATCTGCATTACTGGTTTGTCTACAGGGCCTGTATACACACACACATACAGTTGTACTCACAGGGTGCTGGTCTTGTCGTTTCCCCCCCAATAAGAGACAGAACTCAGTATTGAGGGTGAAGATGATACACACACATACAGTTGTACTCACAGGGTGCTGGTCTTGTACACACATACAGTTGTACTCACAGGGTGCTGGTCTTGTACACACACATGTACTCACAGGGTGCTGGTCTTGTACACACACATACAGTTGTACTCACAGGGTGCTGGTCTTGTACACACACATGTACTCACAGGGTGCTGGTCTTGTACACACACATGTACTCACAGGGTGCTGGTCTTGTACACACACATGTACTCACAGGGTGCTGGTCTTGTACACACACATACAGTTGTACTCACAGGGTGCTGGTCTTGTACACACACATGTACTCACAGGGTGCTGGTCTTGTACACACACATACAGTTGTACTCACAGGGTGCTGGTCTTGTACACACACATGTACTCACAGGGTGCTGGTCTTGTACACACACATGTACTCACAGGGTGCTGGTCTTGTACACACACATGTACTCACAGGGTGCTGGTCTTGTACACACTCATGTACTCACAGGGTGCTGGTCTTGTACACACACATGTACTCACAGGGTGCTGGTCTTGTACACACACATACAGTTGTACTCACAGGGTGCTGGTCTTGTACACACACATGTACTCACAGGGTGCTGGTCTTGTACACACACGCACATACAGTTGTACTCACAGGGTGCTGGTCTTGTACACACACATGTACTCACAGGGTGCTGGTCTTGTACACACACATGTACTCACAGGGTGCTGGTCCTGTACACACACTCTCTTAGCTCTGGTTGCAAGGCATTGAGAAAATGTTCTAGTAAAAACAACTGTAGGCTTCCGGGGTGACAGCGTGCCGGGCTAACAAAGCCTCCTTTACCAGATGGTAGTGTGGTATGTCCGCATCAGGGATGGCCCGGAAAGCATCGGAAGCTTTCCCCGATAGTTTCCCTGATAATATGGTGACCCATTCCTCCGTGGGTACCGAGCCTGCTGATTGGATGGGCACCCGCGCTGTAGGACTGGGAAGAGGTGAGTTGCCTTAGGAGATCTGGGGGGTTTCAGGCATGGGGGTGCCCTAGGGGCAAGGACCAAAACCCAGGATAGTCAAAATCCTGGGTTTTGGTCCACTTTAAAGGAGCACTATCATGAAAAATGGGCCAATGATAAAAATCCATATAAATATGCTGGATGGAGAGAGGAGGGGTCACTTATACACTCAGCATCAAGAAATATCCAGCCAGGCTTGTTTCTTTCTTTTAATAGAATAAAGAGGAAATCAGGGATGACAGGCTCTGTCACCCTCATACACTTAAACCTGTCACCCCTGCATTTTATTTCTACCAGGAGAAAAAAAACACAAGCTTGGTGTGAGTTTTATTCAGTTCGGGTGTATAAGTGACTGCTCCTCTCATTTGGCTATTTGTATGGATTTTTAATGTTACACAATTTCACGATACACCTCCTTTAAAACGGACCTTCACCCTAAATAAGAGCCTATCTTGTATGTTTCCCCCACCCTGTACATACACATTGCCCACATTAATCCGGACCCTCACCCTGAATAAAAGCCTATCTTGTATGTTTCCCCCACTCTGTACATACAGATTGCCCACATTAATCCGGACCTTCACCCTGAATAAGAGCCTATCTTATATGTTTCCCACACGCTGTACTTACAGATTGCTCACATTAATCTGGACCTTCACCCTGAATATGTTTCCCACACCCTGTACATACAGATTGCCCACATTAATCCGGACCTTCACCCTGAATAAGAGCCTATCTTATATGTTTCCCACACCCTGTACATACAGATTGCTCACATTAAAAATCATTCTACCTGCGTCTACTGCATTTTTTTACCTTTTAACATCCAAGATGGAGGCCTGTGGAGTCTCAGGCTGCCTGCAGACAGGAGGTGTCCTCTGAATGTGCCGTTCTGCATTCTGGGATTGCTTTCTTTTTCCTGACCTAAGCTCTGCTCTGTCTGTCAAAGCACAGCTATAACCCACTATAACTCACCTCTCTCCGCTCCTCAGTATGTGATGCTACTGAGGCAAGATGGCGGCGCCCGTATCCTGGAGTCCTGAACAGAGTTGAAGCCCAGTGGGGGAAAGAATAATGACTAAAACTAAATCTATAGTGATCTACAGTAATCTATAGTGACTAAAATCTATATACTAAATCTATACTAAAATATATAATTTTAGTATAGATTTAAGGGTTTGGGCTTTTCATTAAATTATGCTGAAGGTCCGGTTTAAGGTAGAACGTCTGTCCGCTATTTCAGTGGGCCAGCCCCAGTTATTTTCCACTCCCTAATTCTTGGAAGGCGCTTTCAACACACAGAAAACATGTAATTGCTATGAAAGTATTAGTTGTAGATATAATGAAAGCTTTCACGAAACTGATATAAATTATTTTAGTTAATTGCATCACCCCAAGCAAAACTCAGCAAAGTTCTGTTTCATATGTGCACGAAGAGCCATTACATGCAAATAAGATACTCCAAGGAGTGCACAGTATGCTGGCAATAGAATAAAGCTGGAGGGGGAGGGGGCGAGAGCAGATGGGCTAAAGGGGTCTGTGATGACCAAAAAGTGGTGATAGGGTTCTAAGGGGTGTCACTTACACTAGGAGCAGACTGGTCAAAGGCAGGATTGGGGAGAATTCCCAGTGGGATTCACTGCATTGGGGCAACCAGGCTGCCGGTAGAATTAGATCCCTTTTTGTCTAATACACCCCAGCCCTTGTTCTGCATCATGTGTGTGGGGGGCATACCTACCCCTACCCCATTATCTGCCCTTACAATACTAAAGCTGCGGCACCGTTGCTTAAAGAGAAACATCGGACTGAAAATAAAAAGGGCCAGATTCCCCCCCCATCTGCCCCTAATTACCTTTTTGCTGTGGCAACATCCAGCAAGGCACAATCACTGCTCCCCACACCGGCTTAGACATCTGTTAGTGCTCTTCCCGCACCAATCAGTGAAGTCTCACGGGATTTTGGGTGGCCCATTGCATCACATTCATGGGCATGGTACAAGAGGGATCCCTTGGTGAGGTGAAATACTTTCCAAAGATAAAACCGGACGGGGGCAGCAGATCCGTGAGGCTTGGAAATAGCACCCCAAAAGTAAAAAAAATTACCCACTTCTTCTTTCCATGGTTTCCCCCTGGCTCTGCTGGTGGCAGAGCACCGATGTTCTCCTCTTCATGGCACCATTCCATCTCTTATTCCACAGGCCCGCTAAACCCTAATGTCAGCTGGTCAACCCGTCCTGGCAAGTTTTAGAGATGTGGACGAGCAGGAATGCCTGAGCCGAGTTGTTACCCCAAGGCAAACTGTGGGGCGAAACAAGGCAGATCTCTGTCTCCCTGTGTGCAAGTTGGCAGCGGCCTGGCAGCTAATCAGCTGCCATTCACCAGCCGAAGATAATGGAGGACTGTGCTGGATGATTGAGGACGGACCCTGCTGGGTTGAGAAAGAACAGGAGCAATCTTACAGGATGAATAGGAGGATAGCGTGCTGCTGCCCCCACAGGGACGACCCAACATTAATCTATGGTTACAATGGTACCACATATGTATTGGTAGACACCCTTTCCTGCCCAGGAGACTCCCCCAAACTGAAAACGCTTTAAAAAAATTTCAAGTAAAATACAACAGCTATGCGCACCTTGAAGTTTTTCAGGAAAAGCAACCTTTTACATTTGAAATATCCCCACAAACTATATATTCTCTGAAAGTACACACCTCAAGCTTTCTAGGCATACTAGGGTTGTTGAGGTGGGCACAGTTTTCTGTAAGTCATCCCTCAATGAATTCTTTGGTTGTACAGGGTTTCCCTAAAAAAAGATTTACAGACACATTTACCTATAAAAACAATATAACAGGAAAAAGCAAAAAAAGCAAGGTCCCCAAACAGAACAATACCCAACATGCATAAGTACTGTCAAGGAAAGAGTTGCTTAACACCTCAGAGTAAAGCATGCGTGTAATGGTAATATTACTTTAAAATTTCAGCTGTGCAGACAAAGTGGCAACCTTGCAATTTTTCAACCTAAACAGCCCTTACATTTAAAATACTCCCCACAAACCATGTATTCTCTTAAAGTACACATGTAAAGCTCTCTAGGCATACCCAGCTTGTTCTAGTGGGCACATCTTTCTGGAAGTAATCCCTCAAAGAATTGTTTGGTTGCACAGGGATTCCCTAAAAAAATTGTAAAAAAGCTGAAAAAAAAAGCCAAAAAAAAAAGCTAAATCTGAAAGTGCAAGGTCCCCCGAGCAGAACAATACCCAACATGCAAACAGGTACATTTAACCCTTTTAACTGCCAGCAAACTTGAGGTTTTGTCACCCAATGTTGACAGGTCATTTTTCATCATTTTGCGTTATATTTAACCATAATTTTTACAGGAATTTCTAGGAAAGAGTTTAGGCTTTAACATGAAATGTCTTGTTTGTAATTTTATTAAAGAGACCCATTTCTTCTGATTACAATGGTACCACATATGTATCAGTAGAAAAGAGCAATTTATAACATTTACAACTACTATCCACACTATAAAGGATTAAATAAATTAAAAATTAGTGTGTGGTTCCCCTCCCTGAGGGGTGATTTTTTTGGGGGAAATTTTAATGGCTAAAAACCTTAACCCCCCCAAAAAATGGTATGGGTTCCCCCCTACCCAGCATAACCAGCCCGAGTACCAGCTATGGGGGCTTGTAGAGGAGATTTTCGGTGGCCCCCCACCCTGCAGGCTACAAGCTTGTACAGCCTAAATGGCCCTGCTCTTGCCCACCCTGGGCTTTGGGGAGGCAGGTAATGGGGGGGTTGGGGGTAATGGCAAGTCACCTGCTAGCTTCAAGTGACATGCCAGCCCCCTAAGACTTGTGAACTGGTATAGGGGTCTCATAGATCCCTTACCAGTTCACAAAGGGTTAAATGTAAAAAAAACAAACACACACACAGAAAAAAATATTATATTTATTTATTTTTAATACTTGCCTTCCATCCATCCCTGAGCACTGTGTCCTACGTCGTTCACTCTGGCCTTTGCTCTCCTGCTGCTGTTAGAAGCCTTTTATACCTGCTGGGTGACAGGACATAAGAGCATAATTATGGGGGGATAACGAGGGGATCCCATTTTTTTGGAATTTTAAGGGTTAAAAAAACTTTAAAAATCCCCCCCAAAAAATCACTTGAGGTCCCCCTGCCCAACAAAACCAGCTATGGGGGCCTGTAGAGCAGGGAGCAGGGGCCAGCCTTGGTGGCCCATGCCTTGCAGGCTACAAGCCCGCACAGCCTGAATGGCCCTGGGCTCTTCTGCTGCTCCCCAGGCTTTGGGGAGGCAGTGTAAGGTCCTTACCTGCTCCCCGGTGTCTGTCCCGGCCGCCTCCACCTCCCGCACTGAGGCTTCGGTCTCCGCCGCCTCCCCTGCCTCGGCGGCGGCGGCGGACGGGGTCGGCGGCATCACAGGGGCTCTCTCCGCCTCTTCAGCCGGGCGGCTCCTCCGCCTCTTCAGCCGGCGCGGCGTCTCCTCTCCTCTCGGGGAGCGCGCCCGGCCAGTCACGTGCTCGCGCGCGCGAGCACGTTCTCTATATGACCCCCGGCGGCGCTGCTCCCAGCACATTCGCCAGTCAGGTCCCTAACCTGGGTGGGGATGAACCCAGGGACTGGACAGTCTGACTGGCAAGGGCGGTCCAGTCCCTGGGGCTGCTCCTATAGGGAGCTTGATTCTAGTCGCACCAATCACCCACAGTGTACACCAAACACCACATTCCCCTTCCCATTGGTCAGTTCCCCTTTAAATACGTTCCTGTCCTTTCCACCAGTGCCCGTTATAGCCATTAGTAGCTTGGGTGTGCTTTTGGATTGCGTTTAGTGTTTACTGATCCGGCTCTGTCTTTGACCATCCCTGTCCGCTGCCCGCACCGACCATCTGCCTGTCTGACCACGTCTTTGCCTTGCCCCTTTGATACTGCGTTCTGGTGACCACCCGGCTTTTGACCCCTGCCTGTCTCGACCCTGCTCCGTCTAACCCCTTGGATACCGTGCTCTGTGACCACCCGGCTTTGACCCCTGCTCGCCTTGAACCTTTCTTGTCTAGCCTGCTGGACTCAACGTTTCGGACTCTGCCCGCTCGAACTACCAATTTGGGATACCCCGCTGTTCATCCTTCTTCACCATAAGCCTGCAATCTTTGCGCCAGTAAGTCCTGGGGGCAACCGGGTCTGGAGAGGCATAACCCGTGTCTCCAGCAAGCGGGGGCTTGTCTATAGGCACAAGAGGCGGTGGAGATTGGGGATTGCTTGGCTTATGAAAGAGGGGTGTCCGGCAATCCCTTACAGGCAGGTAATGTGGGGGCTGGGGATTAATAGCAAGTAGGGTTGCCACCTGGCCGGTATTTTTTTTTTTTACTTTACTGGTCACTGGCCTTGTTTTACTGTTAATTTTATTTGTGAGTTTACTTTTCCCATCCTCAATTGACAGAAAAAAACAAATACCAGCACCGCCAGACTAGTGGCCAGTAAAGTAAAAAAAAAATACCGACCAGGTGGCAACCCTGATGGCTAACACAAATGGCTTGCCAGCCCCCTAAGCCTTGCAAAATGGTATAGGGTTCTCATGGATCCCTTACCAGTTCACAAAGGGATACATGTAAAAAAACACACAGGCATATGATCGCTGGTGGGGGGCTGGGGAGGCAAGGGATCACAGCCCCTTCACCTTCAACCCCCTCTGGTGAGCACCCCGGTACCATTGAGGATCTTCGGGCAGCGCACAAAAGGCGGGGCTACTAGAGCAGAAGTGGAGGTGGGCGATTGGAGTCCCCCCGGGTGAAGAGGAGACCCAGCGTGAGGAATCGTGGGCACAGGTTAGTAAATGTCATGTCGGGCCCTCTCCTGAAGCTGGGAGAGCCCCGGGGGGGGGGGGGGGGGGGGGGGATTGGATGCCCCTCAGGTGAAGAGAAGTCCCTTCCAGATGGATCAAGGGGTCAGGTGAGAAAATGGCTGGCACTGAAGGATTGGAGATGGAAGCACGTGATATGTACAGGCCTGGCAGTTAAAGGGTTAAATAAATTGTGCAATTTCACTTTCCTTTTACATCGATTTCAAAGAACAGCTTGCATTTATTTCCAAGAACAGTAACCCCATTAGCCAAGCTGGCTGTGACTTGTTACATTTCATTTAAAGACTTGAGAAATTTTCCACGGACTAGGACGTGCCTGCCAACACCCAGTTCTGCTTTGTAAAACACGGGCATGAATATCAATATGGCAGACACTATTTTCAACCCGGCAGCTGGGAATGTCTCGATTGGGACATCTCTGATGAATGTTATAGGAGATAGTTTAGACCTTTTATGACAATGCCTGTAATTACATGTAGCTGAACTTTAGTTGCACTAAAGTATGTAGTTTAGATGGCTTGAATATAAATGCAGGTTATATTTGTAACACACCTATGTCAGTCTAGCATAAGATACACTAAATGTAGACATCAATCCTCCAATAACAGAACTGCAACCTAAAATGTTCTGAAAAATGGGCACCGATAGCCTAACCTCAAATCTCCAGTCCTACACCTACCCATATTTAATAATGGTGATAATTCCAAGGGTCCTACAACATACAAAACAGATTAGTTATCTTGCTCAAGTTCAGACCTGACAGGTTTTAGTCCTGTACTGGTTCTAGCAAAATAGTAGAGGGGTCCAGCCAGAAGATTGGGCACTGTGGTCAGCCTCAGTTGAGGCAGGGTTGCTTCTTTTGTGTGTGGTTGGCATCTGGGTTACTTTAGATGCAAGGCCAAAGAAGGTTATTGGGTAACAGAAAAGTGACAAAATTAGGGAGCCAGACTAACTAGTGTAGGAGGGGCCAGAATGCTAAAGCAACTACAGCAGCTGGATAATCAGAAGCTTATTCTTGGACCAAAAACAACATTTTGGATTTTAGGTTATAAAGGTGAATGTCTTGACTTTGATTGTTAGAGGTTTAGATGGAAGGGGTTTTTATAGCTGACATTTGATGAGAGTAATCCCAAGCATTAGTGCTGTATGCAAACTGACTATTTTGGGGGGCTTCAAAGTGGGAAAGCTTTAACCAGTTAGATAAGGGTGGGGTTGTTTATGGCGTTGTTTATTTACGGGTAGTGATGAGCTGATCCAACCCACGAAGTTCGTATCTGTGCCAAAATTGCAGGTTCGTGCACCCTGACCCAGGCTCGAGCACCTTCCTCACCCTCCATGGGCCCGGCGAGACACGTGAACCCGCCATATAAAAGGTGGGGTCTGAGTCATGGCGATCTCGCTGTGCGCTCTGCAGTAGATAGGGACAGGTTGCCGGCTGCTGCTGAGGGACAGATAGGCCTATTTGCTTAAAAAACTGCCCTTTTCAGGGCAATATTTAGTCAGGGATAGCGGCTGGTGGGAGGGCTAGAGTAGGGTTGGACTACTACTACTACTGCACTAATACCACTGGCTTGTCACTACTGGGGTCTGGGTGCCCCCTTATCCCATATCTACATTTAAGCACTGAGTTTTGTGTGCCCCCTTAATTCACCTTTTCATTTAAGCACTGGGGTTTGTCCTCCATCCTCTAAGCACTGGGGTGTCTTATACAGGAAACTATAAGCACTGTATTTTGTGTGTGGCCTTAACCCACAAATTTTATTTAAACACTGGGGTTTTCTGTGTGTGCCTTAAACCACCTTTTCATTTTAGCACTGTGTTTTGTGTGTGCCTTAAACCACCTTTTCATTTAAGCACTAGGGTTTTTGTGTACTGTGATCCCACAACATCCTCCAAGCACTGGGGTGTATCAGAGGAAGAGGTGGTGTCACACAGCCCCAGGCAGCCAGCAGAAAAAGGGTGCAAACCCTCAGCGGTCAGCCCGTTGCTGCCACTGCCCACCACACCCAGGGACTGAGCTCACCAAGGCAGGCTCACAGGATCTCACCAGGATTGCATTTTTCCAAGCAGTCCTCAGCGGACAGGACAGAGGTCAGTGGCAAGCTGTGCCAACAGTCGCTGAAGCGAAGACTAATCATGCTAATCATCTCTGCACCTCGTGCATGACCAGGCATCTCCAAGCAAAACATTAGCTGCAGTGGCAGAACTACCAGAAAAACCTGCAAACACCTGAGTCTTCCTCTGTCTCAGCCCCCAGCTCCACCTCCACAACAACAAGGCCACCTGTCTCCCCCAAAGGGAGAATGTGGGAACCCCACCACCATTATCACCATCACCACCAAGCCGGTCCACATCACCACAGGGAAGTGTTCAGCTTTCCATCCCACAAACTTTGCAGAGAAAGTTGAGCCCATCTCACCCATGTGCCCTGGCCCTGAATGCGAGCATTTCAAAACTGCTGGCCTTTGAAATGCTCCCATTCCGCTTTGTGGAGATGGACAGTTTAAAGACTGGAGGTGGCTGTCCCACAATATACTGTTCCCAGCCACCACAACTTTTCTTGCCAGGCCATCCCTGCCCTGCACCAACAGTTTGTGAAAAAATAAAATGTGCACTGGGCAATGCAATTAGTTCCAGTGCCCACCATGGACACGTGGACAAGTAAGCATGGGCAGGGACATTACATATCTCTAGCTGCCCACTGGGTCAATGTAATGGCAACTGGGACTGAGGCAGGAAGCACTGTGGCGTACATCCTTCCACCACCCAGAATTGCAGGACATCAGCTGGTGCCTCCTTTAGCCTCATCCTTCTACTCTGCTTCCTCCTCAGGTAGTCAGCGCAGCCCCTGCACCACTAATGTGAGAACAGTCATGGGGAAAAGGGCAGCATGCGATGCTAAAACTCATCTGTCTGGGCAAAAGACCCCACACCGCACAGGAACTGTGGATGGGCATCCAGGACCAGACAGACTAGTAGCTGTTGCCGTTGGACCTTAAGCTTGGCAAGATGGTGGGCAACAATGACCCTTGTATCAGCATCAGGCTGCTACAAGGTTCATATCCTATTGATGCACATCCTGTGCCTGGTGCATGTGCTCAACTTAGTTGAGCTTTCTGGCCCATTACCCAGAGATGCCAGAGCTGCTGCAAACAGTGCGTAGCATGTGCTCACACCTTCAGCATTCCCACCCCTGCTGCCACTCGCTGTTTGCATTGCAGAGAAATTTCGGAGTCCCCACCCACCACCTCATGGGTGATTTACCCACTAGAGGGAATTCCATGTTGTACATGCTGGAAAGGGTAAGTGAGCAGCAGCAGACGATAGTGTAGTTCCAGCTCTAAAATGGCGTCTGAGGAATCGGACGAGGAGGACTACTTTCTCTCATAGCAGGTTGGCACCCAGTGCAGCTCACAGGTGTCATTAGTGGGGCGAGGAGCAGGAGACATCTGACACTGAGGACAGCTTCTCCTTGACTCAGGGCAGCCTGATTCACATGACCTGAACTTTGGTGGCAAGTTCGGCCGAACACAGCAAACCAGGACTTTTGAGGAACAAATATCCACAACATTCTATGCTACTCATGTGTATAAATAGGTGTAAGCCAGCCTTCAGGGCCGGATTAGGAGAGGGGCGCAAGGGGCGCAAGCCCCAGGGCCTCCACCACTTGCCCTGCAAAGGGGGCCTCCACCAACCTTTGGGTTATGGTTTGGTCCAGAAGGATTTTTGGTCTTTGGTCTGACAGGCCGTGGGGCCAGCCACAAAGCTATCAGCGGTAAAGGGAGTCCCCCCCCCATACCTGGGCAGCCAAAGCCACTACAGGGCAGGACAGAGAGTCTAGAGCAGCAAAGCACATAAGCCACCAAGCACAGCTGCTGGCCCCTGCTTTTCCGCTGGACCAGCTGGGTGACTACACTTCCCCCTGCCCAGAATGGAAAAGCAGGAGCTCCCGAGCACCACGCACCCACACAAGAGTGGCATAAGGGACTCGAACATAAGTTCCAGTAAGTAGGCAGGTGGCAGACAACCACCAATCAGTTACTTGGCTGGACTATTATATTAAAGGAATGAAAAATACTGTATCTTGGGCTTCCACCAGATTTTGTGCCCAGGGGCCTCCACCGCACTTATTCCGGCCCTGCTTCAGTCACATGCTCCAGGAATTTTCAGTCCATAAAAGATGTTGGTGACTGAGCCAATGCTAAGTCAATCTATGCATTCCACTACCGACATTCTGCCAAAGAGTCAGAACAGTTGTAAAGTGACCAGACATCCAGCATTCTCCATCCGCTGGGACAGACTTTCCCATAATGTCAGAAAAGTGGCGCATTGAGGTATCCCTGAGTCTTTGGGTGGACGGTGGGACAAAATGCGTAAAAAAGTAGGACTGTCCCAATGAAAGTCGAACATCAGGCCAATTTGGAAAGCCACCTGGATGGGGTACATCTAGAATTAACTGCTTTTAATTAATGAGCTATCTATGTTATAAAACACCAACAGCTAAGAGCTCTTGGGCAAAATTCTTGAGCTAAATTGCCAATTCTGTGCAACTGCAGTAAAGCAGGGCAAGGCAAAATATCATTCTGGTGGTAGCATTAGCTTCAGATTCAGGTCAAAGTTACAGAGGCAGCACCAGCGTTTGCACCCCTTCAAAACTACATACTGAAAAAGAAATAGACACAAAAAAATCTTCAACATACATTTCTAGGATGAGTAAAATGCAAATGTTGGGCCCTGTTCTCTTTTTAGGCCCACCTCAATTTCTTGAAAGAACAAATACTTGTTGTTGGGAAACCTATAAAAATGGCACCCTATTTCCTCCTAGTATTGCTGCTTCTGCTCATGTGCTCTCGTCCCAAGATAATACAAACACTACTTGGCAGTGGTTCCTGGCATTCACAAAGATTTGCTGGGATTTGACACCAGCCATGATGTGTGCACAGTGGGTTTTACAAGGGTGAAGCAATAACTCTTGGGTAGTTATTAATTTCCAATAAATGTGTCACGCTTCCCGAAACAAGACCGATGACGTTCCATAGTCTGTGCTTGTGTTTTCTAATTATAATTTATAGACAATGATTAATTAGCCTTAATTCTAGGGATTTTCTAGATTATTTCATCATGCCAATTACCGGTATGTTAAGGCATGGTTAGCATTTTGTGAAATTCTCTGCTGTGGTGGTGAGCATGCGTGCCAACAGGAAACAAGTTAAATGGCTTTTGGCCTAGATAGTAATTAGAAAAAGAAAGGCAGGTCATTATTAAGCTTGTGTTAAGTTATTAAAATGCAAAAAAACTCCACATAACAATGTATAAAAAGAATATTGTCTTAAAATGCCCTCCTTATCCTTGATCCTGGCATCTTCCATCAAATCTCTGTGTTGTTGAAGTCTTCTATGTGGTCTGATGTCCTGGTTGTAGACTTCCTGTAACCTCTTCTTGACCCGATGCCTTCTGAATTGCTTGAAGAAGAGTAGGGCTCCAGCATTCAGTTTTCAAGAGAAACAATATATCAACATAAGTGTAGGATATCTAGGTTTAATAAAAACAATACCACTTTACGTCACCAAAATAATCCTTTGATATATTTGAATATTAAATGGTTTAATGTACGATGGTGTGATGTATATCTAACTTCAAAAAAGTCCCCAAATATTTATTTAATGAAATTAAATCAAATCACAGAGCTTCCAAACTTGATCACATACATCTAATTTATCACAATATGTTGCTTGGCATAGACTTGTGCACCACATGCTTACCAGCTCCCAAAGATTGCATATGCCTCTAATTCTCAAATTCCTCCAATCAGGGTCGGCTCCGGGTTTGTGGGGGCCCTTGGGCAAGAGAGTCTTAATGGGCCCCAAAGTAGTGATGTCACCGTTCAGCTCCGCTGCCACAAAATCCTCCTGCTGCTGATCACCCTCCAGTCCTTGTCAGTTGTCACCTGGTTCTCGCCACCTTCTGAGCTTCCATCAATTGCCCTCTATTCCATGCCACCTTCTCCATTGTTGCTGATCATCCCCTGTTATGTCCTTGCTACGAGGTGTAAACCAAGAGGCCGATTCACTAATAGCGGCAGGTAGCGACGGTTGAGCGACTGTAGCAGTATTTTCACAGCGCCCGCTAGTAGTCGCTGTGCTTGGCCGTTGTTCGGTTGTTGACAGCGACTCAGTCGGTGTGCAGTAATGTTGAATATTCGGTGAGGAGTCGCTATTTGACAGGTTCCGCGCTGTATGGGAGCGCATGATAGCGACTGGCCATAGCGACCGGCTCCCACCATATTCATTAACAAATCTCGCTCAAAAAATTCTCGCGCTGTGAAATGCATGCTTAAACCCCAGAGCGCTGGCGGCGATGGGTCAAAAGTAGTTTTTTAACCCCCAAACAACCATATTTTTGGAAACCAAAAAAAACAAGTTTTTTAAATAATTTTGTAATATGAATACATTAATATCAGACCTGTAATATCAATTCTGCACAATTTTTTTTTTTTTACCTTAAAAAAATATCTAACATTGCAGAAGTGGTCACAGAATTTTTCACATTTAAAAAAAAAAAACATTAATAACAATTAATTATGAATATTTAAAGATTGTTCCATTGAAATGCATTGGAGAGCGCCAGGTAGCGAGAGGTCATACCTGTCGCTGTTCAAGGTCGGACGCTGGCGCTGTGGGCTGAGGCTGGAATAATGATGAATGAGTGGCTATCTGGCTCTATCTCAGTCGCTAAGCAGGATTGGCTTGATAAATGTGTGATTGTGGTGGGAAGCCGGCGTTCTCGTGGCGGTGCCCGTCATTACCGGTCGCTCACCAGTCGCTACCTGTCGCTATCCCTTGTTAAATAAGGCCCAAGTGTTGTGAGCACAGGAGATAATAGGAGAGAGAGCCCTGCCCTTGTGAGCTTACGGTCTAAAGGATGGGGGTGGAGACAAAGGGGCAGGAAGCCATGAGCAGGTCTGCACACAGCACGCGGCATTTGGTGGTTGGGTCCACTGTTAAATAATACCATGGCCAAGTGTGACCCTGACTGGGCCCCTGAAGATGCCAAGGGCCCTGGCAATTGCCTAGGTTGTGCTGCTGCCGACCCTGCCTCCAATCACAACACATGAAATTGTTTTCCATTCACATCCAATAACAGGGTGTATATGTCGGCTCATATAGTTGCAATTTTAATGTCACTAGTACACCACTTTTCTCCTACGCAGCTCTTCCATCTTATGATCGAGTCCTGTGGTGTTCAAACTCAACAACAATCTATCAAGGGGATGGCGCCCCCCCTCGCCAGTCACTATATATATATATATATATATATATATATATATATATATCCTAATCTGTCAACATTACAATATAAATATTGAAACAATTTAACAAGTAATCAAAAAAGTAATAAAGTCCCCCAGATCCTCAGTAAAACGCACCTAACTGTGACCCATAGGTGCACGCATGGTTGTACAGCCAGTTAGCGCTCTCTGTTCTTTCCAGCTTATCTTAGACTGCGAGAGGTGTCGTCAGCTAAGGCCCGAATGGAAAATAACGGAGCGGAGCGTGCCGACGGCCATATCCCTGCTAGCCTCTAGCTGGGGCTGTGCCCATGCTGGCCATTCATAAATTCCTGGTGCTCGCCTGGCTAAAGGTATAGCCGGGCTGGCCCTGCGTGGTTGGATCTGATAATAGGTAAGCTTTTTTATTATAAATAATAATGTTTATTTATATAGCGCCATCATCTTCTGTATCGCTTTACAAGCTGTGATTACAGACAAGGTAAAACATAGTACAGGGAACAATACAAACTAGATGCCACGAGGTTTAAAACAAGTATGAGCACAGGAGACAATAGGAAGGAGAGCCCTGCCCTTGCGACAGTCTAATGGATGGAGGTGGGGACAAAGGGGCGGAATCACAAGTGGTAGAGCTTGATTCGGGCTGCATGTGTCATTTAAAGGTTATAGGAGTTGCTTAAACCAGGTTATAGGCTTGTCTGAAGAAGAGAGTTTTCAGGGCACTTTTAAAGGCTTGGAGTGATGGAGAGTGACGGATTAAGTGGGGGAGGGCATTCCAGAGAAGTGGGGAGGCACGGGAGAAGTCTTGAAGGCGGGAGTGCGAGAAAGTAACCAAGGAAGAGGACAGGATAATGTCAGAGGCAGAGCGGAGGTTGTGCTGGGGTTGGTAACGCTGGATCAGAGATGAAATGTAGGGAGGGGCCTGGTTGGAGAAAGCTTTGTAGGTTAGTGTTAGAAGTTTGAACTGAACTCTCTGAGAGACAGGTAACCAGTGGAGGGATTGACAGAGGGGAGCAGTGCTTTTCTGAGGATACAGGGGGGTTCACACTGTGGGACATCCCATATATTTCCCAGGGAGAGGGAAGACCCCAGAACTGCTTTTGGTCCACTTTACAGCACAACTCCCTCACTTTCACCACTCACCGTCTGTGTTAAATCTCTAGGTTGTTAACGTTCTTCTCCATGCCCTCCCAGATCACACTGATGGCCACATCCCCCGCTTCCCTCTAACAGGGAGTGTGCCTGCGCCGGCCATTCACAAATGCCTGGTGTGGGCATGTGCCCTACTAGAGGGATAGCGGGGATGCGGACGCTGCTTGCGCATGCGCCGTTGGACCAGGCACGAAGGTGAGTTTATGGGTGGGGGGTGTTACACAGCGGGGCATCATGATTTTGGATGCCCCGGGGCAGGGAATCAATCGGCCCAGGAATGTTATAGATTTCCAGGCCGATCACCATGGGTTTTGGTCCACTTTAATCACAATCACTTGTACTGACTACTATTTAGGATAAGTTATGTGATTGGCTAGTTCTGAACACAACCACTCCCCCAATTATAAGAGGTTATTCACCCTTATGCAACCACGTTATTTGGGGTTTTATATTTGTATATTTCCTCTTTTAAATTATTTATGTTTGTTTTTCAATACAGATTATGGGTCACATTGAAATTGCAAAAGATTCAGAATTTTTTCTTCTTGATCTGATTCTTACATGGAAAAAACCTGCATTATAACAGGGGCGTGCAGGCTTTTTATACGCAGTGTAATTTGCATTACACATTGGCCGACCAGCATTTACAAGGCATCTGCCCCCCCCCCCCCCCCCCGCCTTTAAGCCCAGTCTAACAGTTAGCGATTTGTTAATGAAGCCTGGGCTCTCTAACACTTTGGCTAACTGAACCTACATGGTTGTTTAACAAGTGGGAATACCTTGTAATTTGGTCTCCAGGGGGACCCGAAGGTGGCAAGAGAGCAGAAGATCAGCGTGACCCTTAACTTTAAACCATATTAGGTTCTTTCATATCGGTGGTTGTATTTCGTACTATTTTGGCAGCTCTTTACACCCTTTCAAAAGAGTGGAGACATTAGCCCGTTAAGGCTGTAACAAATATGTCTCTTGGGTGGATAGATCTGACTTTCTGTGGCCCGAGGAGTGCCCTCTGCCCTCCCCGAGCCCTATTCGCTGTATTTAAAATGTCACGTTGAATTAGCGGCAGCGTTTATAGATCATGCGAGGCTGGCGAAGGAGAAGCCAGGGGACCAACGAGATCCTAAAATACAGGAAGACGGGAATATGTTCCCACAGAACTTGTATTTCTGCAGATACCCGTGTATATACAACTGGCGTCCTGCCTCACCTTCTTTATTATTTACCCGAGTTCACTGACACAATTGTTTATGTGGCATCATTTACAATATATATAATACGTTTGACCTTTGTAAATTAACTGAAATAAATAGTAACAGCTAACTTTTTTTAAATATTTGAAGTCCTTCTAGCAAAGCATCTGACCTAGAATCAACCTCGAAACAAGTCCCACCAAGAGGCCCAGTATGGTGGATGCCCTATTGAAGCTGAATCATCATAACTATACCTCGGCATCTATGAGAACTATAAAGGTAGGTGAGCCTTGAGGACAAGTTTTGGGAAAAACTGGATATATATATATATATATATATATATATATATATATATATATATAAAATAGGTTTGACCTTTGCAACTTAACTGAAATGAAAAGTAACATAAAACGATTTTTAAAGATTTGAAGTCCTTCCATCTAGCAAAGCATCTAACCTAGAATCAACCTAGAAACAAATCACACCAAGAGGACCAGTTTGGTGGATGCCCGGCATCCTACTGAAGCTGAATCATCATAACTACACCTTTGCATCTATGAGAACTATAAAGGTAGATGGGCCTTGAGGACACGGTTTGGGAAAAACTGGATCTACATTAAAATTCAAGTTAAAAATAGTAGGTATGAACTCCTCGCCAAATAAGCATTCCTTGTCTGTATCTTGTACTTACTTGGCAGAATAAATAAAGTATCTAAGTATCTACTTAACCTGAATCACCATAACTACACCTTTGCACTGTACACCTTGCACACCCTAAGAACTGTAGGTAGATGGGCCTTGAGGAGAAGTTTTGTGAAAAACTGAATCTACATTAAAATATTCAGATTCAAGTTAAAAATAGTAGGTATGAACTTTTTAAACGAACTAAAAAAATGTGATGTAAAAGGATTTATGAAGATTTTAAATCATCCTAGCAAGCATCTAACCTAACTCGACCCTCAAGTACTACCGTCAGGTTCTGATTGGTGGTTCTCCGGCAGCCCAACTGATGCGGAATCATCATTACAACACCTTCGCATGCCGAGACCAGGGCTGACAACACTTGCCCATCAAAGGGGGCCTCCGCCACTTGCCTTTCAAAGGGGGCCTCCACCAAAATTTGGGTTATGGTCTGGTCCAGGAGGCTTTTCAGTCTTTGTTCTGACGGGACCCGGGGTAAGCAACAAAGCTATTGGCAGAAATAGGGGCTCCTTCTCCTTGGACAAACTTTTTTTGGTATTGCAAAACTGAAGCCAAAGTAACCAGGAAGGAGAGTCTAGAGCAGCAAAGCTACCGTCAGCAATGCTACAGTGATGGATGCAGAGCTGTCACTGCATATAAGCCACCAAGCACAGCCGCTGGCAGCTCAATGCAGGGAACTGTTTTCTGCTGGACCATCTGGGCAACTACACTACCCCCCACCCAGAATGGCAAAGCAGGAGTTCCCGAGCAGCACGCAACCCACACAAGGGGGGCACAAGGGACTCGATCTAGCATTCCAGTAAGTAGACGGGTGCCAGACAACCACCAATCAGTTACTTGGCTGGACTATTATTTTAAAGTGAAAAGAATACTGTATCTGGGGCCTCCATCAGATTTTGTGCTTAGGGGCCTCCATCACACTTAATCCAGCCCTGGCCGATACCCACAAAGTACAACATAATATGTGGCCTTGAGGATGGTTTTTTGGGAAAACTGGATCTAGATTAAAAGATTCAGGTCACAGTTATATATAAATACAATGAAAAAAATGTGACGTAAATGCATTTTTAAAGATATGAAGGCTTCCAAGCAAGCACTAGATTATGTGGTGAAGCCAGTGTGACTTGCAGTGTGTATTATGGTGTGGATTGCAACCTGCATCTTGTAGAGATTTTTAGCATTAACATACAAAGAAGTGCAAAAAAATATGTTTGTCCTACTTTTACCCCAAAAAATCACATGTAACAGCAATCTGCATTTTTACAGGTGAGGTACATCATATTTCTAATAAGATAAGGATATTTTTTTCAAAGCTTGGACATAAGAGCCCCCTATAGGCTATGCTAAAGAATTTACAATTTTTTTTTGCATAGCCTCATAGGACAAATTATGTACCTCACCTGTAAAAATGTCTCATGTACAGGTCATTTTTTGGTAAAAAAAAAGGTATAAAAACATTGTTTTTGCACTTTTTTTGTGTGTTAATGCTAAAAAGCTCACCAAGATGCAGGTTCCAACCCACACCACAATGCACACTGCAAGTCACACTGACTTCACCAAATAATTAGCATGACCCTCATCGTTTCCCCAACATAATTCTCAAGTACCACCAACAGGACAGCTCTTCAGCAGCCCTACTGAAGTCATCATCACTATCTTGGGATGTAATACCTTGGGATGCACTATATCTCCCTCCTTCAGGGGCTATAACAAACAAGATGAGTCTTTCTGAAAAGCCTGCCAGCTCCCTGCTGAGGGATTTATACCAAATAGCCATTAATGTATCTTAACTGATATAATATCAGTACTTAGAGCCCTAATGCATAAATCCTTAAAAAGTATAAGTAAAGTAAGTAAGTTAAATGCTACAGTATATCAATATGGGATACCCAATTCATCCATATAAAACATTGTACCAATTCATCCCTATAAAGTGCAATATTAAGCTAATTCATCCAAGGTTTTGCATTAGGGCTCTATTTAATGAAATTGTGCATAGGTTATTTGGATTAAATATGGCAGAAGATGATTCATTTATTTATTATATTCTTTTTGATATAATACTAGGCTTTGAGTACACTTTAGTGGCACTTTACCGGGGGGGGGGGGGGGGGGGGCTCCATTTTGGGAATGTAATTTGTGTGTAAAGCCCTGTAATTCCAAACTTATTAGTGTCTGGTATATACATGAGCCAGACATCTAGGGTAAATATTGTGGTGTCTTTTTATAATTTGTTTTATAATCTGCAACCATTAAAACTTATACTTTTAAATAAAAAATAAATAAATATATTCTGAGCTGTGCCCTTTGTGCGGACCCGCATTGGTTTTGTTGTTGTGCATAGAATAGTCTAAGGGTCTGGTGGAGCACGCTCCTGTCTTAAAGACATACCTTTATTTACTTATTCAGTGGTGCCTGCCTTTTGTGTTGCTTTGGAGTTGTAAAATTACAGTTACGTGCATGCTTTACTTTGGGGTGTTTAGCAACTCTTTCCTTGACAGTACCTATGTATGTTGGGTATTGTTCGGTTCAGGGGACCTTGCTTTTTCAGATTTATTGTTTTTTAAGGAAAATGTGGCTTTGATTCTGCTTTTTTATTCTTTTTTTTAGGGAAACCCTGTGCAACCAAATAATTAATTGAGGGATTACTTCCAGAAAACTGCACTCACATCAACAAGCCTGGTACGCCTAAAAAGCTTGAGGTGTGTATTTACAGAGAATATATAGTTTATAGTATAAAGGTATATATTGGTATTCAAAGATGAAGGGTTATCTTTTTTTTTTAATAGCATAGCATCTTCTAAAGCGCTGTTTCAGTTTGGGGGAGTCTCCTGGCTAGGTAAGGGTGTCTACCAATACATATGTGGTACAGTTGGAATCAGGAGAAATGGGGATTTTACATGCAATAAGATTTTATTGAAAAACTTTCATTTTTTAATACAAAAAAAACTACAAATCGTAACAAACTAATTTTTAAAAACATTTTTGCACATATTTCAACCAAAAATATTGAGAATACATTTAACAAATGACAAACAAGACATTTCACGTTAAAGCCCAGAACCTGCTGAAAAAAAAATATGTCATTTTCCTGGGAAATCCCCGGAAATCCCTTCAAAAGTCACAGTTGAACATGTGTAGCGCAAAATAGTGAAAAATGGTCTGGCAACAGAGGGTGACAAAAACTCTAGGTAGGCTGGCAGTTAAAGGGTTAAATGACGCTGAAAGTCCGGTTTAGGTCATTTTTGTCTGTTGGTCCGCCTTAACCTCTTGGAGCAATGTTTCTAAAGCCGGCATTACCATTAGCAACCCCGATCCTGACAAAACATATATTTACAAATTAAAATAATATATTAAATTCTGAACAGTAGCCATTAGGCAATATAATAATGTTACTGTTAGTTGCCTGGTGCACGACGGCCTGAAGCTGAGTGCCTTCATGTCTCGGCTAACTTTGGCAGGGGGTGATTAAATAATTAGGCAATAGAACATGTTGACTCTGCATATAGAGAGAACAGGAACTGTGGTCATATATGATTGATCTAATGCACATCCTTCTGTTACTCCACCCTGTAAATGCTCTACAATGATAGAAATCCCTTTCCCTTATAGAGGTCAGCCACAAGTCAAGACAGGGCAGTAATGTGGTGAACTGTTCTTGCACAACACTAAGGTCATGACCTACCTGAAGAAACCAGATGATGAAATCCATGTGCAAATTACATGGTTATAATGTATCTGCTGAATTTCATGATGTAACCTTTATGATTCAGTAGTGAAGCTATGGGTCACCTCTTGCCCCCCCACACCCGGTGCTGTAGACTAATTTGATGATTTGCTGAATATGCTGGAAAATTGCTAGTCTTTAAATGGCGTCCTGATGCCAAAGAAAAGCTGATTAAGCAAACTTTTTAAAAGTAAAATACATTTTATTTTTTTGGGCATTCGAAAGTATGAAGGCAAACAAAACCAGCATTTGGAATTGATGGCCACTGTATGCTTGCAATCAGGGTCGGCTCCAGGTTTATGTGGGCCCTTGGGCGGCATGGTCTCAGTGGGCCCCTTTGTGGTGAAGAATCGCGTCCCATCACTGAGGGACGTCCCAAATCTCAATGTCCCCCTAAGGATCAAAAGAAAAGAAAGAGAAACCTTCTTTCACCCGCAGCACGCCTGTCATGTGATGTGGAGGCCACTTTCTCTCTCCCCGATGTGGACAGCACAGACAGCAGGGGAATCTTATTGCTGCATACTGTTGGGGAAAAGAAGTTGCACCGCCACCTCGGTCATTGCTGGTGCAACGCGAGGAGATGTGGCCACTAGCTATGACAGTGCCCTCCCAGTCCACCATTGCACACCCCAAAGGCTGGCCTGTCAGTGGGCCCTGCCAGGGTCCTCCGCATTCAATCAATCAGTGCAGTGAGACAAACACAAGTGCACACACATGCTCGGATCAGTGGGTTGCCCAAACCACGGAGCCTGGGGAGCAGTTAGTGGGGTCATGAGGCCATGACTGCCCCCCTGTGATGGGTATGGCAAGAAGGAAGTGTCAAGAACCCATAAGTGGTAGTAGGATCGACCTGAGATATGGATTAGGGTCACCACTCTGAGTTGGGGTGAGACAGCAAGTGGTTACCTAAACCTGGTGAACATACCCCATTTTAGTACCCAAGTCTAAAGAGTCCTGTAAGGATTTCCCGGACTGCAGAACTAATCTGAAATAGTGGTAAACAGGCCCCAATTTATTTCGAAAAGTGCCAGGGTTTCTAGGCTCTCAATGTTGGAAGGAAATAAAATCTGCCCCTCCTCCCCCATCCTGTGATGCTGCTGTTGTCCCATACAAGTATGTGCCATGCTGTGCCTCTCTGTGCCCCCCAATGAGTCCAATATGGCGGATGTGAGGCCTGCTATATGGCCAGAAACACTAACCGTGGTCCTGACACATCTGCAGAAAACAGGTTGGCTTAGATACAGGCACCCCGACCCACATACAGAATGGCACTGGCACCCAGGGCTATCACCGTGCACCCTCTGCTGATAAAAAACCTCCTGAAAGGCACCATGTGCGAGATGGCAGAAAAAGCCCCCCCCCTAGAAAAAAACAGACTTTGCATCCTGCAATGGACCCCTCACTCCCAACAAATAAATCTGACATAGGTAATGGTGAACAGGAGGTGATGCACACAGTATGTTTTGTCTTGGGGGAGGCGCCACCTGCTCCACTTATAGTGACCCCCTCAAAGTGGAATAATAGGCACCCCTGCTTTATGGGGAGTGTTTCTCCTAGATTAGCTATTCTAAAGTCTAAACCAGGGTTCCTCAAACTTTTTAAACAGATGGAAAGTTGACGGTCCGTCTGTTAGGGGGAGGATAATAGGGGAGAGGTAACAGATCAGCAGCTGGGGTGGTGTTAGCTAATGAGTGACATGTTAGCAGCAGGGGAGGGGGGCTAAGCAGAGACGTAGCTAGGCTTTCTGGCATCAGGGGCAAAGGTTTGAAATGGCACCCCACACCTGTGCTCAGGCCCCCTTTGGTGCCCCCTTAAATAAGGAGACGTGCATTTGGTGGGACATAGATGACCGCATGATACTACGTGGTCTGAGAATCAAGAAATTTCCCACATTTGAGCTCCCAGAACCCTTCAAGATCAGATGGGACAACGTTTTGTCATAGGCTTCTCTTTCCCTGATGAGTATTCTTGTTGAATACCAGGGTCAGTGGCTAGATGAGCTGCAAGCCCAATTGGAGAAATCAACAGTGGACTTGGAGTCTAAGAAATCTTTACCGGATTTTAATTCCCTGTACAAAAGAATGTTGGATTTACAAGAAAAACTAGAAACCACTGTCATCAGCTCTAAAAGCGCAAGTATCAAAGGGACACTGGTGACTATGTTGCTAATCGTGTCTATGATTGGAACACATATGATCGTAATAAACAACACCCACAATCTATTTTGGAGAGATCCAACAAACCCAAACATGTGACATTCTTAACTTCAGATTCGGACCCATCTTCCCAATATACTCAATCTCCCCAATTTGGTCGTCAGTTGAGGAGGAGAAGCCATAATTTTACTTCTAGAAATACTCACCGTCATAACAGTAACAATGATGATTTTTAGGCGAGCAGAGATGACACGCATGATGACCCGCTTACGTATAAAAAATTGTGTAGAAGAGGAGGACGGAGGCGCAATGGAGCGTCAAAGACAAAATCCACGACGGGGAAGACATTAGATGCGAACAATGTTCTCAATCTATCAGATTATACGCTGTCTGAAGTGGAGGTATCTCTACTATCTAAAGGACTCTCATTCGTTCCGGACACTCACTTTGACTCTTTTCATACTATGTTAGACATTAACAGGTTTGTCAGATCTCTTACTCTTAAACGTCATTTTTTCAGTTCTACTACTGAGTATGAGGAAAAGGTGAGTATGGACGTGAGTCCATCACAGGCCGTTTTACCTATCCTGGGTTCACAGGGGCATTCCACATTTGCTGAGAAGTGTAGAACAGTAGACGTGGAGCGACTGCAAATTGAGTTAGGGCAAAAATCTGCCTTCTCGTGTGCAAGCACACCTAAAGCTAGAGCGATCTCTAATCCTGATTTTTACCCCATCAACTCCAGAGGTGACGTCTTGACCCTCTTTCAAGAGGCTGTAGAGAGAGATCTGAATACCTTACAACCCAAACCTACTAAAACGGGTCACCGTAATATGACATCTCAGGAATTTAGGGCCCTCTTTGCGCTTCAAAAAAACGACCAAATCATTATTAGATAAGCCGACAAAGGGGGCGAAGTAGTGGTCCTTAATTAGAGTACCTATAGAGATGAAGCTCTGAGGCAACTGCATGATTCCACTACCTATAGATGCCTCAGAAATGACCCGACCAAACAATTCCAAAAAGTACTGTATGGGTTAGTTGATGAGGGGGTATCCTTGGGGGTACTCTCTAAAAAAATGGCGGACCATCTTAAAGTGAACAATCCAGTGGTCCCTATAGTCCACCATCTCCCCAAGATTCACAAACCCGACAATCCACCTAAAGGTAGACCTATTGTGGCAGGGATAGGTGGCTTAAATGAGCCCATGGGTCAATGGTTAGATCATTTTTTACAGCCCTTGGTTTCCCAACTCCCTAGCTTTATTAGGGACACTGGACATTTCATACACCTACTCTCTAATACTTCCTGGGCCGAAGGCCATCTGCTCTGTACCATGGATGTCACATCCTTGTATTCGTCTATACCACATAATTTGGCAATCTTAGCGTTGGAATTTTATTTATCCTACTACTCTGATTATGATCAGGATCTTTGCCAGTATATTATTATGACTACGGAATATTTACTCAGTCATTTCCCCTTTTTCCTTATCCCTAGCTAATCTGTACATGGGATGGTGGGAACACGAATATATCTATGGTCAGTCGAATCCTTGATGCTCCCAAGTGGCGACCTATTTCCGCTATATTGATGATTTGGTTTTGACCTGGAAGGGTTCTCCGTCTGATTTAAAATTATTCTGGGATCATTGTAATGACAACAGACTTAATTTGGAGTTTACATCTCATTTTGATCCATCTATGATTGATTTTGTGGACCCGCAAACTAATTCCCTACAAACGTCTACATTCCGCAAGCCTACTGCGGGGAATAATATTCTACAAGCCTCCAGTTGCCACCCCCCCATACCATCAAAGCTATACCAGTGGGGGAAATGGTTAGAAGTAGGCGGAACTGTTCACGGATTAATTCCTTTCTATCCGAGGCTGACCAGATTGAATCACATTTGTGTAATAGAGGGTACCCTTTATGGATGCTCCAGAGGGCGAGAAGTATCGCCCTTACCAAAGATAGGGATTGCATCCTAAATAAGGATGCTAAGAACAAGGTTTCGGGTTACCCCACTTCCATCACTTTCAGTACTCCATATACCTTTGAGTTTAAAAAAATCTCCTATATTATTAAAGCGGACCTTCACTCTAAATAAGAGCCTATCTTATATGTTTCCCACACCCTGTATATACAGATTGCTCACATTAAAAATCATCCTACCTGCATCTACTGCATTTTATAAGCCTTTAAACATCCAAGATGGCGGCTTATGGAAGCTGCCATTTTTGCAGGCAGCCTGCAAACAGGAAGTGCCTGCAAACAGGAAGTGACTGTGCTGCTCTGCATTCTGGGACTGCTGACCTTTCCCTGACCCCAGCTCTGCTCTGTCTGAGCAAAGCACAGCTATAACCTGCCCCCCTGTACCTTATCCCACTCTCCTCTCCTCAGTAAGTGTGATGCTTCTGAGTCAAGATGGCGGCGCCCGTATCCTAAATTCCCGAACAGAGTTGCAGCCCAGTGGGGAAAAGTATAATAAATTAGTGACTAAACATGTAAAATATATTAATTTTAGATGCTGAGGAATTGTTTTTTAAGAGTTTGGGCTTTTCATTAAATCATGGTGAAGGTCCGGTTTAAGAAAGACGTACCCATTTTGAGGGCGTATCCAGCACTTTCTAAGGAAGTTGATGGAGGTATCGTATCGTGAGCCGTAAATCTCCCAACTTAGGCAACCTTTTATTTCCTAGTTACTCTCAGATGACATCACTGACTAATAGCACCTGGCTCAGTACCACAGGGTTTTTCCCTTGTGGTGGCACCAGGTGTGGGCTCTGTAAATACGTTAATAAAAGCCATTTATTTACGTCTACTATTACCGGCAAATCTTTCAAGATCAAATCTTTACGTAATTGTAATTCCCTTTCAGTCATTTATCTGATTACATGTGATTATTGTCTTAAACAATATGTGGGTTGTAAGAAATGGAAACTTAAAACTAGAATCAGCGAACATCTTCATGGCATAGGACGTCCTGACCTGATCAGGAATTCTAATGTGGCACGCCACTATAACGATTGCCATAATACTTTATCCCCCTCGCTCCGTGTGAGTGCAATAGAAAGGGTCACGGTGGGACCGAGGGGAGGGGACGTCTACAGAAAGCTTCTTTGTAGAGAGGCATATTGGATCTTTACAGATACCCTGCTGGCATTAACCATAAATGGGACATCTCTTTTATTATGGATAGATAATTCCCCATTCTTTAGTTAATAATATACACATATGTTTTAGGGTACGGCTAGTCTTTTGAAATTTTATGAATCTTGCTCTTCTCTTTTCTTCCTTCATAGGTAGATCATTCAGTGGGCGTCCCTATTTGGATTAATCTATTCTATTGTCATTCTTGTATTTTTTTACTTTACATTACTTACTTACATTACATTACTTTACTTTACAACTTTTACATGTTCTTGCATTCGCTTTATATTTCGGTGGCCCATCCTATCTATTTTAAAGGGCATCTTGTGTATGTGACTATATGTACAGTCATCTGTATATATGACTACACATATATGTAGTTACATACCATGTACTTTATGTTATATACCTTGTACTTCTATTGCTCATGTGTGGTGCTTTTAAATCCAATATTGTACCACTGATGCTACTTATAACTGTTCTTTCTAATTAGCATACTTGAGCAGTTTTGACAAGCACCATGCCTAATACTTGTGTTTTATTACCCTGCATGCAATATTGCTCAAAGGCTGCTGTGCATTACTTATGTTTCGGACTCCCCCCTGTGAGCGCTCCCCAATTTTATCCTTGACGGTTGTTGTATACTCCCGGTGTGGCGTCTTCGCCGTTGCCATGGCGACGCCCCGGCCTGACTGGGTTTTTGGCCAATGAGTGAGGGCCTCTATCGTCTTCCCTGGTTGGCTATTATATTCTGCCTGCCATTGGCTGGGACGCCGCCGTCTTAACTGTCTTCGGTGTGGCGGTTTTGCTGTTGCTATGGCGATGCCCCCGCCTGGAAGCGACCCGCGCTGCAGTCTCCGTGGGGTAAGTCCGATTATTTGATTTTATGTATAAATATGTCCATGTTCTATTTATGATCCATCTATGATTAAGGACCGAACGGCGTCCGAAACGCGTAAAAATGCTGTTGGGACTTGACTGTTGTGTTTTATCGCTGTTTTTGCATTTGGATATTTTTAAGGGGACTTGATTAAAAGTAAAATTTTAGGAGTGCTGACCCTTTAAAGCTTTTTTTTCACTATACATAGGGTGTGGGATGCCCCGGTCATTGCACCCATTGCAGCTTGGTTAACCAGGGTGCATCCATCTTCATCTTCTCCAGAACTAAGTGGGCCCCACTTAAGCCTGCCTGCTACAAGATAGCCATATCAAATTGAAGGAGCAATATAGAAGCCAATGCTGGAGCCACCACAGTGAGCCAGGTCACAAGTTCCAGGAGTTTAGATCTCACAAGCAAATCAACCACCAATATTGTAGATTTCCTGTTATTCTATGTAGTGGATTGTGAAAGTTTAGTCTGATTTTGGACAGTTCTCTTGGTTTTATATCAGATGGGCAACCCAAATTAGGAGGGTCCAATCGGCAGTAGGGTCAATCAGGAATTTTCCAGTCTGCCAGTCTGCCCTTGGTGCTGACAAAAATAAATGGTCTTCCTAGAATCATAACTGATACATACAATCATACTGATTTAGTAAATGAGCAATAGGAAGGGGGCAAATACAACATAATTACTCAGTTGGGGTTCACTGGACAGACAAAGGCACATGTCATGAAAGCCAACCTGGAGAACCCTTCTGGCCATCATCACTGATCAAACATGACAATGTGAGTTTGTGAGTGTGAATATGAATTTTGACAGATTTCAGGCTCCCTAATATCAGTAGTATAACCATAGCAATATCTTTAAAAAGGGGTTCCCAACCAGGGTACTGTAAGCGTACCACTGGTGGTACGCAGGATTCTATCAGGTGGAACTCTATGAGATTGGTTTGTACCTCAACCTGCTTTTGCCACCAGCCCTAAGTACAAAACCTTACACTTGAACCAATGTGTTACAGTAGTTGAGAAGATCAGAAAATGGAAAGTGGTACTTGAATGAAAAAGTTGGGAACCCTCAACTATAAAAGTTCCCTATGGAAGTAGAAAATTATGAGGCAAAGATGTCATTTAAAAAAGAAATTCTTTATACACTGTGAACGTATGGCTTTATAACTGCAGAAGAAGTACAAAAACTAAATATGTTCTGTATAAGTACTATAAGTCCCTTTGCGGAGATCGACATATGTTCAAAATGAGGGTCCTTGAAGATTAAAAAAATCCTATTAAGTCCAAAAGCTTACTAAGCCACAGTTTGGTGCATTCCTGGCTTGGAGAAGCCGCCCAGACTATCCATCTGTGAGGCCCTGGATATTTCCAGAGAATTTACCCTGTGATCCCGGGACAAACCAAAAGCCGCCTCCTTGGGGAAAGCCAGCAGTTAATCTGACGAAGCCACACGATGGGATGCCAACGCATGTGATGTGCCGCTCGTTTTAACCTGTGAAATCAATATGAAGCCATGGTGGTTAACCTTGGAAAAACAGAAAAAAGAACATTTCGTAAAGATGTATTTTTTGGAAAGAAGATGAGGATGAGTGTTTTTCCCATATTTCTAAAGTCATAATTCAAATCGACTACCTGTTATTCCTCCACTTCCATGCTGAAATGCCTTAAAATGCTCAGTATGTGTTACATCATCGAGGGGAGAAGCAAAGCAGCCCGCTCGGAAGAGACTGGGCCACAATGGGAACTTAGCGAATGGTAAAATATTTTAAACTAACTTTGAAGTGATGAAAAAATAAAACGACTAAAGCAGATTTTCTTTCTAGAGAAGTATAACAATAAATTAAAAAAATTGTTTAATGGCTAAATTGTTCAGCTGAATGAACAGGAGGGAAACAAAATTGTTAACTCTCAAACTGTTTTCAAGAGTCAAATAGGGGTCAAGATGCTCCTTTTTGAGTCAATATTTTGTAGATGTGAGTCAATGTGGATAGGTCTCTTTCAGCTTTGCGTGCCTGGGTACTCCATGCTTTCACGTTTCTTTGGATTAATCTTTGTCTAGTGCAGGGCTGGAGCCAGCACTGGGCATATCCGGGCAAGTGCCAAGTCTCCTTGCATTCTCATGTGCCCTCTCAGGCTCAGACTGGGCAGCGAGATGATTGGCAGAAGTGGAGGACCCACCGTGGCAGTGGATAAAGCGTCAAGAGCCTGAGGGTGATTGGTATCAATGGCAGACTTCTCAGCGGCAGTGGAGAAGGAAGGCAGGACTTGAGGGTGATCAGCAGCAGCAGAGAAAGCACAAATGATTGGGGGGTGGTCGACAACACTGGAGATGGCGACTAGGACCAGAGGGCGATCAGTGGCAGCAGAAAAGGTGGTGCTGACTAAACGACGATTGGTGTAAGTGGAAAAGAATTACCAAGTACAGTGCTGCACCAACCCTAGAATATCAAAATAATCGTAGTAGCAATCAATATGGCTAAGGATGGATGCATCATACATGTGGAGTGAACATGCAATTCCCTAATGCAGAGTGCCCAATTAATGGGCAAAGTATATACATGTATATCAAAAGAAAGGAGAACATGTAATACACGTTTGTGGGTTGTACTCAATTTCCTGGCTGCTATGTGGCAAATGGAGGACAGAAGCACACAACAGTATTGGTAATAGAATATGCTTACAGGCACAAGGGAGTAGATTGGAAGTGCTAAAACAGCAAGGACTGGAGAGCAAACATAGACAGGGGAGGACCTATCAGTGGCAACAGAGCTGATGGATGACATGACAGGGCATGTGACATGACACAAAGCAAAGGGGCCAATGAAACTTTCTTGCCCACAGTCCCAAATAAACTTAGGACCAGACCTGGTGAAGTTGCACACGCAGACTTAAGATTTGAATTTCAGCATATCTCTGTATTTTGCTGCATTCATTTTATCCTCTACTGTGAGTGACTTGCTATAGCCTGTGGCATAGAGAAATTTCTATCACATCAGGCTGCTGCAGCAATTCAGTCCTGAGGAAGTGACATGCTCACCATGGAATGCGTGGAGTGCTAGTGATGACTAACGGTGTTCCAGGGACAGTCTCAGACTGGGTGTCTTGAGACCTATTTGTGCAGAATCAATAGAGCGATAAGCCTGTACAAAACTAAGACATGGCTGAATATGCCTGCATGTAGCTTGCATTTGCTATGTCAAGGCAGTGCGGCGGGGAGGGGGCTCCTTTGGGACACTGGCTTTTCTTGTAATACATGGGTGAGATAGGGACCATTCCTCGGTTTCACTTCTAAGTACAGACTGACCCAAACATGTTTCTTGAGGATGTTCCACATCATAAGAAGCTCATTCACGTTTGCAGTAAATTGTTCCAGTGGTAGACTAGAGCAGCACCACAACTGTCCCAAAATTCAGTTGACAGACCAGGTTTTAGTTTCCCATTTTGGCATTTGCACCTGACATAGCACAATCCAGATGAAAGGTAGAAAAGGAGAGCAAGTAAGAGAGGACTGGAAACTAGAACAACCGGGAGTGCTGCCACGCGGCGGCAAGTCAGTAGAGCCACGGCCCGCATCAGACCTGCTACACTAAAGGTGGTTTTCCTATCCAGGAAGCCCCTCCCACATTCCTTTAGCTCTTGGGCTCATCCAGGCATGGTTCTATATATGTTAGGTGGTCTCTCCAGCTCCTTAGAACAACAATGCTGCTAAAGATTTGAAAGGAGCCCTCAGGGGTCCCAGAAAATAGGAAAGTGGTGAGGAGGTCTCCAGACAATCAGCATAAGCAGAGCTGGATTAAGCACTGGGCGCAAGGAGCTCTCGTCTTGGGCATTCACCATTATGCAATCTCGTCTGGGATACCCAATAGGCTTTTGGTGGTCAGGTGGGGCAGCAAGCTCTCTGGTTCAAATTTCCTGGGTGAAGGATGTGCAGCAGGACATGCCAAACTGGGCCCCCAGAGTCAGTTCTACTAACAGGCCCAGGACAGTCACAATTCTGGTATTGTGCTGAAAATATGGCACAGGGGCCTCCACCACACTTGAGAATACAGTGGCTGTAAATACTGTGTAGACCAACATTAGACAAACTAAACAATTTAAATGTCAACCCAAAAGAACAAGGGCAGTAAATATACCAAGCCTCGAGGATTTAGGGGAGACAGATAAGGTCAGTAGGTATGCTGAGGGTAGGGGATTACTGTATATTGGGATGCCCATGTGGTTGGAAAAGCATATTTTGGGTCAGTTTAACTAACACAATTGTTACTGTTCAAGAGAAAACACTTTTCCAAGTGGTTTGAAGAATCATTCATAACTAGATTTATACACAGTATATACACAAGTCAAGAGGAAAAATGGGGCACCTATGCTCTACAAAGGTTAACTCAATACATATGTCTCTAAAGGGACTCGTTTAGTAGGTCATAATAAATTTGTTTATAATAAGCCAAAAGCATCCGGACTTCCTGTGTATCCTTCAAGATGATCCCGACTTGTCAGAATGGCCAGCTCAGATGGTTGGTTTGCCATTTTAAAAAATGACTAAATTTTATTTAATGAGTTGGAGACACGTTAAAATATCACCAGGTGATTAGACAAGGATGTTCCTGGCAGAAAGATGATAGTAAAGCCTCGCCCACTTTTCTTGATTTCATAGTGATTACATTATCTTAAGTGAATCATGTTTAGCATAAGCGGCAAATCATCTTTAAGAAATCCCACATTGCCTTTCCATTATCAATACAGACATGTCAAAAGAAACACGTGTCTTCAATTAACCTTTGGGAGACATACACTGTAGGCTGCCTATCTTTTTTCTTGACTTCCTCCTAGACAGAGTGTGAGTAAATATATTGAAGTTATAAATGACTCTGAGAACCATGGGATATTCCCATGCTCATTCACTTATCAATTTTATTTATTACTAGAATTTTACTGCTAATATTGACTATACTTCTCCTTCCTTTATGGCGTTAGGTTAAGTTTCTTATGATAATCAAATAGAAAGAACTTGGCAGTTCAAATGTCTACTATAGCATATGAAGGGCAGACTGGCCAACTGTTGGGCCGTAAGAATTCATGATGGGCACACTGCATTTATTCTAACTCACGAAATGGCAGAAATGTGGGTTCTGGAGACTACTTCACCTTGTCTTTGTGTGTGTCTGTATTGAACAAGAGCTTAGAAACTTCAGATAGCTCGACAGAAGATGTCTGTGTGAGAGTTCTTATTGGGCTTTAATTTCAAACCAGAATCTTTAGATTAACACTATAGCAGGGAAAAATGCTGTTCTTTGCCAGAGAGTAGCAGAATACATGTGTTCACATTGAATACAGCATGGAAAATGTCTGAATAAGGGTGGAAGGAGGAGCTGCTTGCATCACAGCTAAACTACAAGAGCTGAGGAAGGCACAAACTATTTAAAAGGCATACTGCCAGTATCCTGACAGACTCTCACAAAATATTTCTTTTAACATGGGAGACCTGGAGATGGTATGTCTGGCCCAGTGTCCCTCTGAGGGACTCAGCATTGGGCAGAGCTAAAGGCCGGCATCAGCACCCGGCAACGTGGGGCAGCTGCCGAGGGCACCGCCCTCCGGGCGGGGGCCTTTAGGGTGTGCACTGGTGCTTGAGTGGAGGTAGACTGGGAGGGCTCTGTCACAGCTGGTGCCACCTCTCCTTGCGGGGTGCCAGCGGCGACCGAGGTGGTGGTGCAACTCCTTTTCCCTGCTGGGCGGGGACAACACTATGCAGCAATAAGATTTCTCTGCTGCCTGTGCTGTCCCCGCCGGGGTGAGAGAAAGGGGCCTCCACACCACGTGACAGACGTGCCTCAATTTGGGATGTCCACAGTGCATTCACCAGTTCGAGGACAGTAATGAATGAACTGGGAGGGAGGGGGGTTCACACACAGGGGCATCCAAAATCAGGAGAATCTAGATTCGTTTAGACTCTGAAGTCAGGTTTAAAGGGGTTTGGTGCCTTCAAAGTAGACTAAAACTAGAGTTTTTATCCAAATAGCATGATCCTAAGGGGGCATCTAGATTTGGGACGTCCCTCAGTGACGTGACTCTTCAGCACAAAGGAGTCCACTGAGACCATGCCGCCCAAGGGCCCACATAAACCCAGTGCCGGCCCTGGGCAAGGGATTTTTCCTTTTTTCCTCTTTCCCCGGTCTTCTTCTTTTTTTTCTTTCCTTTTCCCTTTACTCCCAGCCTCTCGTATCTTCCCCTTCTTTTTGCATGATCTCCTTTCTAACCTCTGTACATTAATATTTATATCTGGCTACAACTTACAGTCCAAGGTGCACCTTATTTCGCTACTGTGAAAGGCTACATAATAAAGGTGTGCGGACACCGAGCATCCCACACGGGCTAACACTTGCTTTAACTTATATGCATAACAGGAAGTGAAACAAAAGACACGACCCAGATTGTTGATTATACTTCTACACTTTTATTCTTCCTGTACTTTATTACTGTGCAAATGTAACCAGATTGGATTTATAATTCTGCTTATATGGTATGGATTGTCATCTAGTTCATGCCTCCCCTACGTGGGATAGCCGCTTTGACTGTGTAGTTGATTATGCCTGTATTACTGTTTACAAATTAAAAATATTAAAGGAGAAAAAGCATACTGCTCAGCCTATGTAATGCAGGGCATTACAAATAGGGATACCCTGATTAGGAGGAACAAAACCTGGCATTGTGAAAATCCTGGTGGTGTTTCACTTTACTTAAACTGACCATTCTATGGGGTCCTCAAAGAGGGAGTACTCCTGGGAGTGGGAGTAGCTGCTCATATGCTCATATTGCTGGCCGGGTCTGACCTTCCATTTCTTGTGCTGCTCGGAGGAAGATTCAGAAGGAGGAGCTCTGCCTCAGGAATTCTTATCACATAGCTAAAGCTGCATGTTGTGGGGAACCTGCTATCCATCCACACACACAGCATAGCCATCATGGAGCTCTTATCCGTCCACACACGCAGCATAGCCATCATGAAGCTCTTATCCGTCCACACACACAGCATAGCCATCATGAAGCTCTTATCCGTCCACACGCGCAGCATAGCCATCATGAAGCTCTTATCCGTCCACACGCACTGCATAGCCATCATGGGTCTCTTATCCGTCCACACACACAGCATAGCCATCATGGAGCTCTTATCCGTCCACACACACAGCATAGCCATCATTTAGCTCTTATCCGTCCACACACACAGCATAGCCATCATGGAGATCCTATCCGTCCACACGCACAGCATAGCCATCATGGGGCTCTTATCCGTCCACACACACAGCATAGCCATCATGAAGCTCTTATCCGTCCACACACACAGCATAGCCATCATGGAGATCCTATCCATCCACACACACAACATAGCCATCATGGAGCTCCTATCCGTCCACACACACACAGCATAGCCATCATGGAGCTCTTAACCATCCACACACACAGCATAGCCATCATGGAGCTCTTAACCGTCCACACACAGCATAGCCATCATGGAGCTCCTATCCGTCCACACACAGCATAGCCATCATGGAGCTCCTATCCGTCCACACACACAGCATAGCCATCATGGAGCTCTTATCCGTCCACACACACAACATAGCCATCATGGAGCTCTTATCCGTCCACACACAGCATAGCCATCATGGAGCTCCTATCCATCCACACACACAGCATAGCCATTATGGAGCTCCTATCCATCCACATACACAGCATAGCCATCATGGAGCTCTTAACCATCCACACACACAGCATATCCATCATGGAGCTCCTATCCGTCCACACACACATCATAGCCATCATGGGGCTCCTATCCATCCACACACACAGCATAGCCATCATGGGGCTCCAACCCATCCACACACACAGCATAGCCATCATGGAGCTCTTATTCGTCCACACACACAGCATATCCATCATGGAGCTCTTATCCGTCCACACACACAGCATAGCCATCATGGAGCTCCTATCCGTCCACACACACAGCATATCCATCATGGAGCTCTTAACCATCCACACACACGGCAAAGCCATCATGGAGCTCTTAACCGTCCACACACACGGCATAGCCATCATGGAGCTCTTAACCGTCCACACACACGGCATAGCCATCATGGAGCTCTTATCCGTCCACACACACAGCATAGCCATCATGGAGCTCCTATCCATCCACACACACAGCATAGCCATCATGGAGCTCTTATCCGTCCACACACAACATAGCCATCATGGAGCTCTTATCCGTCCACACACACAGCATATCCATCATGGAGCTCCTATCCATCCACACACACAGCATAGCCATCATGGAGCTCTTATCCGTCCACACACACAACATAGCCATCATGATGCTCCTATCCATCCACACACACAGCATAGCCATCATGGAGCTCTTATCCGTCCACACACACAGCATATCCATCATGGAGCTCTTATCCGTCCACACACACAACATAGCCATCATGATGCTCCTATCCATCCACATACACAGCATAGCCATCATGGAGCTCTTAACCATCCACACACATGCCATAGCCATCATGGAGCTCTTAACCATCCACACACACAGCATATCCATCATGGAGCTCCTATCCGGCCACACAAACAGCATAGCCATCATGGGGCTCCAATCCATCCACACACACAGCATAGCCATTATGGAGCTCCTATCCATCCACATACACAGCATAGCCATCATGGAGCTCTTAACCATCCACACACACAGCATATCCATCATGGAGCTCCTATCCGTCCACACACACATCATAGCCATCATGGGGCTCCTATCCATCCACACACACAGCATAGCCATCATGGGGCTCCAACCCATCCACACACACAGCATAGCCATCATGGAGCTCTTATCCGTCCACACACACAGCATATCCATCATGGAGCTCTTATCCGTCCACACACACAGCATAGCCATCATGGAGCTCCTATCCGTCCACACACACACAGCATATCCATCATGGAGCTCTTAACCATCCACACACACGGCAAAGCCATCATGGAGCTCTTAACCATCCACACACACGGCATAGCCATCATGGAGCTCTTAACCGTCCACACACACGGCATAGCCATCATGGAGCTCTTATCCGTCCACACACACAGCATAGCCATCATGGAGCTCCTATCCATCCACACACACAGCATAGCCATCATGGAGCTCTTATCCGTCCACACACAACATAGCCATCATGGAGCTCTTATCCGTCCACACACACAGCATATCCATCATGGAGCTCCTATCCATCCACACACACAGCATAGCCATCATGGAGCTCTTATCCGTCCACACACACAACATAGCCATCATGATGCTCCTATCCATCCACACACACAGCATAGCCATCATGGAGCTCTTATCCGTCCACACACACAGCATATCCATCATGGAGCTCTTATCCGTCCACACACACAGCATAGCCATCATGGAGCTCTTAACCATCCACACACATGCCATAGCCATCATGGAGCTCTTATCCGTCCACACACACAGCATATCCATCATGGAGCTCTTATCCGTCCACACACACAGCATAGCCATCATGGAGCTCCTATCCGTCCACACACACACAGCATATCCATCATGGAGCTCTTAACCATCCACACACACGGCAAAGCCATCATGGAGCTCTTAACCGTCCACACACACGGCATAGCCATCATGGAGCTCTTAACCGTCCACACACACGGCATAGCCATCATGGAGCTCTTATCCGTCCACACACACAGCATAGCCATCATGGAGCTCCTATCCATCCACACACACAGCATAGCCATCATGGAGCTCTTATCCGTCCACACACAACATAGCCATCATGGAGCTCTTATCCGTCCACACACACAGCATATCCATCATGGAGCTCCTATCCATCCACACACACAGCATAGCCATCATGGAGCTCTTATCCGTCCACACACACAACATAGCCATCATGATGCTCCTATCCATCCACACACACAGCATAGCCATCATGGAGCTCTTATCCGTCCACACACACAGCATATCCATCATGGAGCTCTTATCCGTCCACACACACAGCATAGCCATCATGGAGCTCTTAACCATCCACACACATGCCATAGCCATCATGGAGCTCTTAACCATCCACACACACAGCATATCCATCATGGAGCTCCTATCCATCCACACACACAGCATAGCCATCATGGGGCTCCAATCCATCCACACACACAGCATAGCCATCATGGAGCTCTTATCCGTCCACACACACAGCATATCCATCATGGAGCTCTTATCCGTCCACACACACAGCATAGCCATCATGGAGCTCCTATCCGTCCACACACACACACAGCATATCCATCATGGAGCTCTTAACCATCCACACACACGGCATAGCCATCATGGAGCTCTTAACCATCCACACACACGGCATAGCCATCATGGAGCTCTTAACCGTCCACACACACGGCATAGCCATCATGGAGCTCTTATCCGTCCACACACACAGCATAGCCATCATGGAGCTCCTATCCATCCACACACACAGCATAGCCATCATGGAGCTCTTATCCGTCCACACACAACATAGCCATCATGGAGCTCCTATCCATCCACACACACAGCATATCCATCATGGAGCTCCTATCTGTCCACACAAACAGCATATCCATCATGGAGCTCTTATCCGTCCACACACACAACATAGCCATCATGATGCTCCTATCCATCCACACACACAGCATATCCATCATGATGCTCCTATCCATCCACACACACAACATAGCCATCATGGAGCTCCTATCCATCCACACACACAGCATATCCATCATGGGGCTCCTATCCATCCACACACACAGCATAGCCATCATGGGGCTCCTATCCATCCACACACACAGCATATCCATCATGGAGCTCTTATCCATCCACATACAACATAGCCATCATGGTGCTCCTATCCATCCACACACACAGCATAGCCATCACTAAGCTCCTATCCGTCCACACACACAGCATAGCCATCATGGAGCTCTTATCCGTCCACACACAACATAGCCATCATGGTGCTCCTATCCATCCACACACAGCATATCCATCATGGAGCTCCTATCTGTCCACACACACAGCATATCCATCATGGAGCTCCTATCTGTCCACACACACAGCATAGCCATCATGGAGGTCCTATCTGTCCACACACACCATAGCAATCACGGAGCTCTCATGCCGCACAGCTTGGCCCACTCCCCAAACACCATGTGAGTAGATTGGCTGAGAGATGGTTTAGCAGCCACTGGGACTGCACCTAGAATTAACCCCTGAGGTACCAATAAGAGTGGCCACAGCAAAACAGTGGGAACTTAGCTCTGGCACCCCAACTCAACTCCCCTCCTCTCCCCCTCCCTTCATTGTGGAAGTGAGATAGATAAGGCTGCATCTCGCTATGTGTTTCACACCAGCTTCCCTTGCCCCAGCACTGCCACCTGTGTTCAGGCCCCTTTTGGCGCCTCCTGTCCCGCTGCACCCAGGGCACATGTCTCCTACCCCCAGCTACTCCCCTGGCTAGAGGAACGTTTGATAAGCTGCTGTTTATTTTTAACCTTTTGCATGAAAAATCCCTTTAATTTTATGGCAAGCAAATGGAAGGAACTCCAGGAAATGTGTTTACTGTACTTTAAGCAGGGTCCCCGCCTCCTGAGTCTCCTCCTTGTAACTGGCCCCACTTACTAATATTCTCTAGGAGGCCTCAAATCAAATCAAAATTTAGAAGTCAACTTTCCAAGTCACTAAAGCAACCACTACAGCAGCCACAGCCGGCTTGTCCCTTCACCATTGGTAACGAATTAGGTTTACTGGACAGTTGTGTGTAATTTGGTCTGATATCAATCTTTTTTGATTATTTGTCCACATTAGGAGGGGGCCATATCGATCTCAACCTTAATGTGTCCCTGCAAAGCTATAGCATCAGCTGTGGATTGCACACATGACACATTGGAGCCCAGCAGACATTTCCTAGGCTTGCTTGTCCTCCTCCGACAGTAGGGCTGGATCAATCCACAGGACCCTCGGCATTATTCTTCTCTTCCATTTTTACCGTGCTTTCATTCCACGTGAATACAGACAGTTGCAGACACTGACAGTTATACGGAGAGCATTTGGGCTGTCTGCCCTTTTTCTCGGCTTATTGGAACCATATTTAGAATCTGCATATTCAACACAGTACTAGTCACAGCATCTGCTTCCTATTGAAGCTAATTAGATTGTACAAAATCTTTACCTGTTACAGTGCGCCTTGTCCTGAGGCAAGGAGTAAGTTGAGCCACTGTCAGCATCCTGTTCAGACCCACTTTGCTTCATGATAACACTAATAGTGATGTTCCTTCTAATTATCAGGAGTCAGCCCTGGGTACAATTCGTGCTACATTTCATGTCTAATTCTTAGAGTGAACCTATACCCCGACTTGTAACTGCTAGGAATGTGTTGCATGTACAACCTGAGGGTTGGGACAGGGGGTGTGGGGTTCTTCTAGGCCTGAGGTGTCCTCTATAAGACAATACAAATGCACTGCTCACCCACTCTTCAATAACATTTCTCCAGCAAGTAAATGGCCCTATTCAAAAAAAAAGTCATCAGGGGGGTAATTTATGTAAGCATCTGCCATGTATCGGCCGGATAGCAGCCGCGTTTACGCAGTTTGGCTTGGCGAAGGCTGGCGAATACATTTAGTCACAAACCCCATAAGCAATAATGTTATTTAGGCAGAGATTGTTTTAAAGTAGACCAAAGTGGATTTTGACTATCCTGGGTTTTGGTCCATGCCCCACCCAGGTTGCCCGAACAAACTCACCTCTTCCCAGTCTTACCACGCTGCTCATCCAATCAGCGTGCTTGGATATGCTCGAGCCCCTTCGTCCAGGAGCTTGTCTAATACGAGTGGATCCGAGCACATTGCGGCCACATCCCCTGCCAGGAGCGTGCCTGCACCGGCCATTCACAAATGCCTGGCACGGGCACATGCTCTGCTAAAGGGATAACGGGGATGTGGCCGCAGCTTGCGCATACGCCGTTGGATGGGGAAAGAAGATACGTTTCCTGGCGACCCAGGGGGTTTCACACAGGGGGGCATGCCAATTCTGGATGCCCCGGGGGAGGGAATTTAACAGCCCTGGAATCTTATAGATTTCCGGGCTGATGGGGCATGGGTTTTGGTCCTCTTTAACTTATTTTTCGAGTGTGAACATTAGAAAGTTATCTAGTATGTGAAAAACAACTAATAATGTTTTATATGACTTTTATATTTTCAAATAAACTTTCATTCTTAAGCTTTTCAAACAACCCAGATACTCTCAAGATGCCCCACATATATTCTGAGACCCATCCAATGCTGACATATGCTATAAAAGTGTGTTTTCAGACTTTATGTTCCTAAAGCATTCTGTCACAGCAGTTCGTCAGCATAGAGGGCATTCTCCCAACCACTGTCCAATGTAAATACGGTGCAAACACAGTAAAATGCATTGCGGAAGTCTGTGTTCACTCTTGTTTGCTGCACTGGTCTGTCATGCATGTGTTGTGCATCCGACGAACATACTTTTGTGTCAGCAAACAGTAGGGAACTTAGGCCCTTATTCATCAAGCGATAGCGCCAGGTAGTGTCTGACGAGCGCCAGGTAGCGGCAGCTAACGGCGACTACCGACTCAAGTACGCCCGGCGGCGGTCACAATGACGCATTTATCAAGCAAAATGAGGCTAGCGCCGGCGAGAGCGACGGCTAGCGCGGCATTCATCATGAAGCCGCCTGGACCGAACAGCGCCGCTGCAAATTCCCTCACAGCGCCAGGTATGAGCTGTCGCTCCCTGGCGATGTCCAATGCATTTCAATGGAGCAATCTATAATTATTCATAAATAATTGGTATTTTTTTTTTTTTTTTTTTATGTCAAAAAATCGGAGAACACTTCTGCAATGTTAGGATTTATTTTTAAGTAAAAAAAAAAAAAAAAAAAATTATGTGCAGAATTGATCTAACAGGTCTGAGATTAATGTATTCATATTACAAAATGATTCTAAAAACATGTATCCAGATCCAGTGCTGCTGAAGGTCATATTGCAGGTGCCAGTGGAAGGCAATGGTGGTAGAATTTAGAAAGGGCCAAAAACAGTCCCCAGGGGGCATAAAGAAATAAAAAAATGTATTTACAAAAAAAAAAACCCCATGGTGGCAACCGTGTTGCACACCCCAAAGGCCAGCCCTGCAATTTGCTAAAATTGGTGAAGAAACTGTCCCACTGAACCCAGGACAGTTTCCTATTGGGGCCCTTCTCCGGCTCATCAGCCGAACAACAATAGTGGAAAAAAAAACCTGGATAAACCCTCCCACCTGGAGTGTTATTAATCTGTGGCACTTGTGCTTACAAATGGGTAGCTAGAGGTAGTTTAGGTACATGTACCTTGGATAGACTAATTTCAGCTACCTGGGTATGGAAGTCAGGTGATATTCCTTTGGGTAAGATTCCTAAGCATACCTTGTACAAGTGGTGTGGCCCTAAAAGCAAAGCTAAACCCATAGTTTACGTGCCCTGGAATGACTAGCATTAAATGCTAGTCATGACCATATGACTAGCCTCGACCATATCTGGATTGTCTGTAAGGAATGTCCATACTAAAGAGAAGTTAGCTGAATTGTATGACAATATAACAGATGACATTTTTTATGCTTTAAACATGACTACAGATCAATTCTTCATAATGACTACTGTACTGAACCAGCACACTCTAATTTTAAAATATTTAACTGCTGTGAATAATGAGAGTAGTCCGCCATTCTCAATGGGACTTTGGAGCTGTTCAGGGAGGTGTGGAATCCTGGGGTTCGGAATTTTCTGCCTACAGATTTTGATATAAACCTAATGAGCATCTGATCCTTCCTCGACCCCTTCCTTTACTACCCCCCTTACCCCCCCCCCCATAGGAGTTGTTATTTTTCTTTAATGTATTTGAATTGAATTTCTTTAGTAACTCTTAAATCTTATTCGATTTTCTTGTATGCAGTGAATGAGCTTCTGATTGTGAGTTGTTTGTAATCTTTAAATTCTGTGTATGAACAGTATCATGCTTATAGAATAATGGTCAGCAATATATACACAATAAAAAATAGATTGATAAAGAGAATAATGAGAGTAGAGTTCAAATTGTCCATGACATAGAACCTGTCTAACGCCTAAGGGAAGACTGGAATCTAGACTGGCCCTCTTGGCTCTCATTGCTGAATCCTGTGACTTGGCTTTCAGGTCTAGGGGATTGGTATAGAGGGATTATGCAGACAGGCTTAAATGTACTGATACTGGGAACAGTCTTAAAGTGGACCAAAACCCAGGATTTTGACTATCCTGGGTTTTTGGTCCTTCCCCCGGGGCAGCCCAATTGGGGGTGCCCCACTCTGTGAAACCCCCCAGATCGCCCGAAGAAACTCATCTCTTCTGGGTCCTACGACGCATGCGCGGCCGCTCTTCCAATCAGCATGCTCAGAGCCCCTGACATCATAACATAACATTTGTTATGTAGTTTGTAATACTAGCCAATGATTTTGTAGTAGTGTTTGTAGCTGAACCAAGCTCTGATCTAAAAGGAAAGAATGAACTTAGCAGATAGCTCTGGATTGAATGAAAGTTTTTGGATGCAAGAGTCTGATCGGATGCAGGGCCTGGCTCTTGGAAAATGGCCCTGTGCAAATCTAACTTTGGGGTGACATGATATTTGACCTCTCCAATAATGTGTGAGAGGAGGGATTGGCCTCACCCGCCCCTCTCATAGAGTGTGCTTGGTTCTACCCAGCCTGGATCCTCATAGGGCTACCCATACTGTTTGGCAACCTACAGAATATTCTGCAGCTTCCAATTTGTCAATGAACATGTGTGTTTTTGAACGTGAGGTTTAGCCTCTCTGGCCTATGTGTCCTATGGACGTGTTCAGTAAGGTAGTTTTTTGGCCAAGTGACTCATTTTCCAATATGGAGCTGCAATGTGGTAGGTCTTCAGATAGATCTCCTAGTGTCTTTAGGGTTGACAGATGTTGGAGTCACTCTGATATGCCCTACTCACATGCACCTCCCAGGTTAGTTATAAAATGGTCTGAGCGGCTGCCACCCCTCCTTTGTTTCTTATGAATTTGTGCAGGCACATGGGGTGTGGGGTCTAGGCTGTACTGCAAGGTCTTCGACCCTTCCATCCCATGGGCTGCACTCAAGGTTATAGGGCAACCTCAGGTAAGCCTGCTCCCAATTTATTTATTGCATTGTATGTCCCAAATGGGGCTCTCAGAGATTAGAGTTAGGACTGCACCCCACAGAGGCACCTTGGCGCTTGGTGGCGCAGCTTCAGCTACTTCTGCAGATGTGTGTGACCCTCTGTTTTTAACCAGATTTAGAGACATATTTTAGGTTGGTATGCAAGCTAACAGGGTTGAGTGATGTGGCTCCTTTAAGTCACTCTGATATACTACTCTGCCCTAACAGAAGGTGACTTCCCTTTTGGTTAATTTTCTGAAGTGGGGGGGGGGGGAGGAGTCAGGATTGGAAATCAGGAATGAAAATGAAAACCTAACTGTATAAAAATGTAACATTAAATAAGGTTGTGATCTAACCAAATATAATACCACATATATATAACTGAATCATTTTATTACAAGCATGGCTGTGTAACAGATCCCTCAGAAAATATGAGTGATGGGGGGAGCGGTCTCGGGGGTTGTAATCAGTGAGTCACATACAGTGGCAAATTACGGAGGCAGAAGGGTGGTTTGAGATCTTGTGTAAAATGGGCTATTGAGACCCTAGTTGGGTCTTTGACAAATTTGTTGTATCAGCCCCATAAATATCTTTAACTTGGGCTATACATGGTGCCCAGACTACATCCCAGGCTTCATCCTCTAATACTGATACCAAACATTTACTTAAAGGGACTGTCCAGGCAAAATGTAAAAATCATGATGCAGCAGCATACCCTCTCCCTTCCTGTAACCTCTCAGCAGCACCTAGAAGCAGAAACTTGGCACTGACTTCTGGCACTCTCCCTGATTCCCCTAGCAGTAGACCACCAATCATAGGGCTCGACTGGTAGTCTGTATCTATGCCCCCTCTGGCCACCTTTTTATTGCAGCATTGTGATCAGGTGTCAATGTATGCAGATATAAACACGTGGCCTGCTATTGTACTGGAGAGCAGTATCACCCACTGGCTGGAAGTTTCAGAAATGAATGAAAACGTAAAAAATATGTTTTTGCCGCTTTAGGGGGTTTGTTTTGAAATAAGAAAAATAAATGGTTAACATTAGAGACTTTAGGGCTTTGTGATTATATGGTCTATGTAGTTGCCTGGATGATCCTTTATTCATTTTTTTATTTTATGGCCAGTACTACCAGCCACATTCTAGTCCTTCTGCTACTGCATGATGCCTTCAGTTGCCTTGAAGATCTCTTTACATTTTATTCGTTTTTTTATGTTATGGAGCCCAGTCCAGCCAGCCACAGTCTAGTTATGCTACTGTATGGCCACTTCTTGGAAGAGGCATGTGGCCTAGATGCAGGGCTGGCGCCAGCACAGGGCATGCCTAGGCAATTGCCAGGGCCCCTGGCATCTTCAGAAGCCCACTCAGGTTCACACTTGGCGATGGTATTATGTATTATTGGACCTAACCACCAAATGTCGGGTGCTGTGTGCAGACCTGTTCATGGCTGGCCTCAGCAACAGGGGATGATCAGCAACAATGGAGATAGTGGCATGGAATGGAGGGCAATTGGATGGAAGTGCAGAAGGTGGTGAGAATCAGGTGACAATTGACAAAGACTGGAGGGCGATCAGCAGCAGGGGATGACCCATTTGTGGCAGCGGAGCTCAAATGTGACTACTTTGGGTCCCACTAAGACTCTCTTGCCCAAGGGCCCCCAAAAACCTGGAGCCAGCCCTGCCTAGATGCTACATAATATGTAGGACTGCAGTTATGACATGACATTAGTTTGAAAACTATGATAGATCATGTTGTCCTGACAATTAGACTGTATGGGCCCCAGAAATTCCAGATGATGGGCACGGTCTAGTGGCAAAAATCAACGGTCGTCCTCTAGAAATATTACTGCCTCAGCAGGAGATATTGGCTACAAATCAGGACCTGGAGTGTTTGATGAACTGCAAAAGACATTGGTCTGCTGACCTTTAGCTTAGAAAGTGTTCAGCTGTAAGGCCAAGACGAGCATGAGCCAGTCTTTAATTTTCCTGTGTCTGATTCAGAGGATTGCCTAACACAACTGAGCTGTAAATGTACATTCCTTACCATTTGTTTCCAGTTAATACAGACAAATACTGTGTTCTATGTATCCAGTGCAGACGCCAATACAATAAACCTCGGCTTCATAAAAATATTTTTTAGCTGATAGCCCTGGAGTAGATCATAAATACACTCCACTCCACACGCTCCACTTGGCAGGCGGTGGTCGCTGCGGTTGTGCGTTCTTCAATCATGTGCTGGAATTGTGTTTGAAAATCAGATGAAATGATACCGTACACTGAGCATTATATGTTAAGAACATCATTTAGGTGATTACAATAGACTCCCGACAGATCTTTCCCCATGCATGTTTGGCAGTTTGTGGCTCGGGATAGAATTCTCTGCACATATTTGCAGTCAAGTGTAATCTGCGGTAGGAACCTTTAAGTTTTGGTCATTTCTAGATGTAGAACCCTCATCTACTGTGACTTTGTAACAACTAGTACAGACAATATTGCCAGATAACATGCGGCCCGGGGAGGTGGGGGTCAGGTTCTGATATTTAGGGCTTAATGAACAGCACTGTACTATCCCTTCATACAATTAATCGGGCAATGGAAGTGCCTGTAACTGAGCTATACCATCCACACTGAAAGCTGCTTAAAGGAGCACTATCGTGAAATTGTGTAATATTAAAAATCCATATAAACACTTTAGTTAATAAGGGGAAGGGTCACTTATACACCCGAACTGAATAAAACTCCCGCCAAGCTTGTGGTTTTCTTTCCCTGGTAGGAATAAAATCCTGGGGTTACAGGTTTAGTCTATGAGGGGTGACAGAGTCTGTCACCCGAGATGTCTTCTTCCTTCCATTAAAATAAAAAAACAAGCCTGGATGGATATTTCTCGATACCGGGTGTATAAGTGACCCCTCAACCCTTTATCCAACTTTTTTTTATATGGATTTTTATCATTGGGCCATTTTTTCGCCATAGTGCTCCTTTAATACAAGGCTACTACATGCATTTCCACTGTACTGTCAGTAATATCAAAGAAAGTAGGGGGGCTACTGTGCTAGCTGCCACTTCAAACACCACTCCCAACGTAAATATGAAAATTGAAGGGAGGTTGACTGATAGTGAGGGCAGGAGCAAATGTCGAGACCTTACTGTGCACAACAACTTCACCACTGATCTGAGGGATGGAGTCAAGAGGTGCAATCACAAGTAGTCTGTAAAAAGTTTAGTTTGAACAACAATCAACCACCACTGGTGGTCAAACTAGAACATTGTGTCTGCAAAATAAATATGTAATATGCCCTTTAGGGATCCCCAACCTTTCTCAACATGAAAGCCACATTCAACCTTGAGAAATGGGTGGGAGCTGCATTAAATGAAAATAGATTGCAGAAGCCATAACCCTTTTAAAACAGGAAACAAATGGAAATGGTTTGTTGGCAGCGGATTGTACACGACACTCTTCTTGCGTGCAGGAACAGCGGCTGTTTATTCAGCAACAAACAGGAACAGAAAAGTGAACAGGATACTTAAGCAAGATATCTGAACATGAAGCAAAGAAAACAGCTCCTTTCTGTTAGAATGTTAAACACACTCTGCATAGCCACATGGTCTTCCTAAGGCTTCCTGTTTTTTTTTAAACTAACTTTATCAGCAATCTAACAAACAGACAGTCACAGACAGTATGTAGCTGTGGTATTAAAGCTATTCCAACACCCCCACTTAACAACTACTTGTTAGTCCCATTGCGGTTCTGAATTCCTCAAATTTGGCACTTGATAGTGGCTTTGTCATGCCATCGGCTATTATCTTGTCTGACTCTCACAAACTTAAGTATCCCACGTGCCACTAAAAAACGCAGGTGGTGATGTTTCCATGTGTGCTTAGTCCTTGCACTTTCCATTGCTGGCAAGTTTAATACATCTTTGATTGCCCTCATAGATAACAGTTGGCTGAGTTAGTGGTTTACCAAAATCATCCATAAGTTGTTTCAACCAATATACTTGACTTGCGTGAGCAGCAGACATGTATTCTGCTTCTGTTGAAGATAACACAACTAACACAACTTAATTTCAAAGTTCTGGTTGAGAACTTCACCTAGTTTTGCAATTTCTCTTCCTTCTTGATGGGCGATGATTACATCTACATATAAAGGAACATATGTCCACTTCACTCCTACACATTTTGTGCATAAACATGGATCAGCTTGAGATCTTTGAAATCCTAACCGAGACATTGTTCATTTTGGAGTTCCATGCCCTTGTCAGCTGTTTAAGACCATAGAGAGATTTTTGCATTTTACAAATAAGATGTTTTCCCTTTTTGATATAACTTTCAGGTGGAGTCATGTACAGCTCAATGTTGCTATTTAGAAAGGCAGTTTTGATGTCAAAATATCTCACTGTCATCTATTGAACAGTAGCACAAGTTCTGAATTGGGGGGAAAATGTAGCGTTGTAATCTTCACCATACTTCTGTGAGCATCCTTTGGCGACTAATCTTGATAAGAAACAAGAGGAGGGTTGTCAGACAAACCAAATTCAGGAGCTTTAGGATAGTTGCCAGCCAGCCAGAGGTCAGAGACCAGAAGAGGGTTGGCAGGCAAAGCCAAGGTCAGAAAAGGGGATGAAATGTAAATGGTAGAACAAGCCTGTCTGTTCACACCAACCATACTTGATTTTAGAAAGATATGCCAGCAAGATCATGAGTGTGCAATTGTATGATAAATAAAACAGCTAAGTCCCACATGCATGGACGCTTACTTGCATTTGTCCGAAGGCTTCAGGTGTCCACTTTCTGAGGCCTGGACCAAGCATTTACATCTGCACACAACCCAAGATCAAGCCTGACCAGAGCCTGAGTTCAGACACTACAAGAGGGTTGTTAGCCAATCAAGATCAGAAACAAGAGGAGGGTTGTCAGGCAAGCCAAATTCAGGAGCTATAGGATGGTTGTCAGCCAACCAGAGGTCAGAGACCAGAAGAGGATTGTCAGGCAAAGCCAAGGTCAGAAAAGGGGATGACAAGCAAATGGTAGAACAAGGCTGTTCACACCAACCAAACTTCATGGATTTGGGAAGATATGCCAGCAAGATCATGAGTGTGCAATTGTATTCTGAATACAACAGCGCAGTCCTACATGCATGAAGGTTTACATGCATTTGTCAGAAGGCCCACCTTCCAAGGCCTGGACCACGCATTTACATCTGCGCACATCTTGTGGTAGATTTCATCAAAAATACAATTTGTCACTTTGCTGTAAGCAGGAAATCCAAGGTTAAGGTAATACCATTTATTGGCTAACTCATTTAGATTGAAAATGCAAGCTTTCGAAGCTGTTCAAGCTTCTTCTTCAGGCATAATACAGATCTGTGACTTAGACACACATTTATACAAAAAAACTACAAAGGAGTGACAATTGTTTTTACACATAAATGTGTGTCTAAGTCACAGATCTGTATTATGCCTGAAGAAGAAGCTTGAACAGCTTCGAAAGCTTGCATTTTCAATCTAAATGAGTTAGCCAATAAATGGTATTACCTTAACCTTGGATTTCCTGCTTACATCGATGGCTAACACGGTACAACAACTTACTATCACTTTGCTGTGAAATACACGTGCGAAACGCCAGGAGCAGAGATGTAATGTACCATTAGTCCTGCCTAGCACCCTGAACCGACCATCACATAGATTCAATCCTGGAAGTCCTTCAAGAAAATGAAAGTGAAAATTACTTTTACGCTGATCTGACAAGAATGTTGACATCTAATAGATTTTATTTTTAGTGCCTTCCAAACATAGCCGTCCAAAGTTTCATTAATGCTTCCCGTGGAAACAAAATTCGATTATACACCTATAACTCTGCATCAGGGGAGGATGCAGTCAAGGAGAGCAACTCTTTGTAGCAAGGTTTGGACGATCCTGTCCCAAAAAGGCTTTCTTTCCATTCCACACGTCGTAAGAATACCTTTTCAAATTACAGTACAGGGAAATAATAAAAAACACTTGTCTATTATGCCGTTCATAGCGGTGACTCCTGGAAGACGCCAGGCTGAGCTGAGATTATGCATTGCCCTGGCGCACACACCGTGATTCAGCCACCCGGACCAAAATGCAAAACACGTGACTTTTATTATCTGAAAATAGCCTGGTTCCATATAAAACGCCATGTGCCGGCCAGAAAAATGACAAATAGAGCTCTTGACAAATAAATCTTTTTTTCTTTTTTTTTTTTTTACTGCGCTCGACCCTGAGCCTTCTCAACCGGCGGTTCATACCTTCATGGTTGTGCGTATTGCAGCCACACTTACTCCTGGCGTCCCGGTGTAATAGGAGGCAGATGGTGGGAATTGCAGGTTTCAGCCGACAGGGTGGAATATTGACAGGTCTTCCTGTGGGTGAAGTTGGCATTATAAATGGCTTTCTGACTTTTAACAATGAAGGGGAAATGAAGCCTCATCCAGGTTTATTCTGCCAAAATCATCTCGGCCCACTTACCTGACCTCTCATTTAGTTTGCTTTCTGTGATATGTGCCTTCTTTGATCATCCCAGTATAAAGTCGATGCTTAAAAAGAATTCTCCCCATCATCAACTTTTATTGCTTTACCAAGTTTTAATAGCTAAAAATGGGACCCGTTGATGATGTTGTTGTTAGGAAGTAGTTTAGAGTTAACATGAATGTTGACAAATGTTTGAATAAACTCAGACAATATAATATAAAGAAGAACCACCAGCAGGAGGTGAGGGAATGCCTATTTTTTCTATGACATACAAATAAAACAGTCCTGTAATGATGTGGGTTCAGGACCAGCCTTAGGTTATGAGGTGCTTTGTGCCAAATTTCAAGATGGTGCCTGTGAGATCCTTAACTGGTCCTCGATGCCCGCGGACATTTCGTCCATTCTTACAATCTAGGTAGCGGGTTCTGATACAGAGTTCCCAGAAGCCAGGACATGGCTCGAGGCCACGCATCCATCCGTCTCAGCATCACTCCATCTGTTTGGGAATGCACAGACTCACAGGTGCCCTCCCAGCACTCTGTATGCCCTCAGGACCTGTACGCCCTGTATGCCCTCAGGATGTTCCGTGATGGGAGATGGAGCTTCCCAGTCGATTAGGAGCAGGTCTCATTGCCCTGCTACATGTTGGGCTGTGCCAGCCCTTAGTTTTGAATGGGCAATGATCCTTGTGTTGCTTATGGCTATTTAGCCCTTGTAATGTTCTGGGCCAATAAACCACCGCTCAGCATCTAGCTGTGCTGTGCACACGCCACCCATTCGGAAAGGCCTGGAGCCAGACTCCAGGGCCTCCGAAGTTCCTCTTTAAGAACTAACTTGATGGAACAAGTCAGCATCACCTGTGATCAAAGTCCCAAAAAGGGTTTTTCAAGATCGAGAGAATTGGAAAAATGTAATTTGCTATTTTATGAGTTTTTACTTTTCTTATTACTGTGTGGTTTTCAAAGATACATATCATGTGTGACATAAATACAGAGTGATATAAACAATATGCTAATAGTGGTACTCAGGGCCGGTTCCTGTGCAAGATTTCAGTAAGTAATTAAAGCAGAACAAAACCCACCAGCAGCCAGCCTGGAATCCCCAGGGCGCCCAATAAAAACTCACCTTTCCAGGCCTTTCCGAATGGGTGGTGTGGACATGGCACAGATATAAGCTGGGGGGGGATGCGACTGGTGAGAAAGGTGATTGAATGGGATGATCTGGAGGGATACACACAGTGGCGCGTTCCAATCCCCTCCAAGAGCAACAACACAGGGAAAAGTGAAATTCTTCTTTAAGGCGACGCTTTTCTGGTGCAGTAGAATCAATTCTGTTTGTCAAATCTAAAAATCTTATTGTGTGTGTATGTATATACAAATACCTTTGACCCACCAGATGAGATAATCATTGGGGCCGACCAGAGTAGATCATTCCTGGGACCTCCCTTAAGCTATATGGAAATAATGTTACTGTACAATATAAAGGGTGATGTTTTTTTCTTAATAACAAAAGTAACTTACTGAATAAATAACAAACTCATAGAACACTACCGACAAACCAGAAAAACTTTACTGCCTTGCTGGTGGCCTTGGGTCAGTGCCTAGGGCTCACCAGAGGATCCTCTACACTTACACCAATATATTTTCATTCCTGCTGTAGGATTAGATGCCCAGTTATCTCTTTACTACTGTACCGTGTTCTTTCCATCTCCTAATAGCAGGAAAAAAGGCATCTTCAAAGCTGGAATCTGTGGAGTCCATATTGTTTTATTCTCCATGTGAACCCAGCAGTAGCAACAATTATTTTACATAAAGAGGGCAAACATGCCGGGGTTTAAAGGGCTGTAAATATCGTTGCAGATGGAACGCTTGTATAGCACTAACCGTTAATGACCCCACATGTCTGACATGTTAAGCAAAGGTTCCATGCTGCGTCTTTCATGTCTGATACCAACTAATATATTGTAGGGAACTAAAAGACAGAATATTATCAGTATAGAAATAACTTATATTTCTATAAATCTTGTTTTCATTAGAAGACTTGAAAGTACCTATGGTTTTCTTGAAAATAGTCATTAAACAACTCTTAAGTTGACATAGAAACATAGAAGGTTGATGGCAGAAGGAGACCATACAGTCCACCTAGTCTGTGTATACTGTATGTTCTCTTTATCTTATGATAGATGGAGGCTTATCCCAGGCGTGTGTTCATTCACTTACTGTTGATTTTTCCACTACGTATGCTGGAAGTTTGTTCCAAGTATCTACTACTCTTTCTGTGAAATAATATTTTCTTACGTTGCTATTGATCTTCGCTCTGACTAGCTGCAGGTTGGGCTCCCTGTTCTATCATAAAGTTTCTTCTTAAAAACACTTCCCTCCTGAACCTTATTCCCTCCTGTCACATATATAAAGGTCTCCATCATGTCCCCTCTCTCCCTTCTTTCCTCCAGACTGTACACATTAAGTTGTTTAAGTCTTTCCTGATAAATTTTAAGTTTAAGTCCTTCTGCCATTTTTGTTGCCGGCCTTTGTACCCGTTCTATTTGACTAATGTCTTTTTGCAGGTGAGGTCTCCAGAACTGCACACAGTATTCTAGCTGTGGCCTCACCAGGGCTCTATACAGCGGCATCACAACCTCCCTCTTCCTACTGGTGATGCCTCGAGCTATGCAGCCGAGCATCCTGCTTGCTTTTCCCACTGCCTGGCTACACTGTCCAATCATCTTGCAGCTGTCAGTAATCAGTATCCTTAAATCTCTCTCCTCCGAGGTCCTGGATAGCACAGCGCTGCCCATACGGTACTCAGAGCAGGGATTCCTTCTACCCAAGTGCAGGATTTTACATTTAGAGACATTAAACTCTAGTTTCCACAGTTTTGACCATTTATCAAGTAAAGTGAAATCATTATCCATGTTGCAGACACCTCCAGGAGTGTCCACCCTATTACTAACCTTTGCATCATCAGCAAACAGGCAAACTTTCCCAAACCAAGCCTTCTCCTATGTCATTTTCAATATATTTAAAAGAATGGGTTTAATGTAACAATTTAGGAGGTCAGACTATGGTAAACATCCCAGCACCTGCTATGGCGGTTGATGGATGGATACATTGGTCTGACTCACCAGTTACAGTTTAAGACTATAAAAGAGTTAGGATTTCTGTTAGAGATAGCATTGCTCAACATTATTGTAGTAATCCGGAGTGAGACAAGACGTGTGCAGGAGGAGAGGAGACGGTAGCCAGACGGGGAGAAGGATCCAGCCAGAGCTTGATTCTACCTTGCTAAAGTGGAACAAGAAGCAATAGGCATACCCTGTTTTTTTTAGGAGGGATTAAAGACCCCAAGTGACCATTAGAAGGGACAGAACCTGCTGCAACCTTATTCCTACTAAAGGGGAACTGACTTTGTATGCTGTTGCTGGAAGTGTTGACAATCTTGGATTTTATCTGTGATTACTGAAGTGTACCAGAAGCTACTAAGAAAGTGATTAACTGACTTGTCTCCTGTGGAATATATGTGCACCCTGTCAGTGTACCAAGCCTGTCAGCATCCCAATTCCACATGGCACCCACGAGGCCCACAGAACTCACTCCTCACACGCCGGAGTGTTAACTCCTTGGGCCAAGTGTGCTACAAATTGGCACAGGGCCTGTGCTGGAGCACGATGTGTGAATTTTAATCCACCATTCACCATTCGTAGCAGATTTGTATTAATGAGGCAATGGGTAATAGGAGATCATTCGGGTGGGTACAGATCAATCTGAGACCTGGCTGAATACCACACTATTTTATACCCAACAGAGACCTCTCCAAGGTAGAACAGTTCCTCTGGATGCTACTCTTTGCCTTTTCCTTGGCTGCTCCCATCTTTTTTTGTAAAGCATCTATAGGGCATTGTCCCTCTGGAAACCCCCTTCAGCACTAACTGAAGAGTTCCGCCTAAACCTTACCTACTGCACTAATATATCTGAATCAGTGCCATAATTAAATGTGACAGGGCCCTGGTGTGAACATTAAGTGGGGGCCTTTCATGGTTCATACAATAAACTTTTTTCTGTCTTTTGTTGGATGCAGACAACTAAAGACTGAAACAGCAGAAACAACAGAGGTACATGGTGCTTCCTTTTTCTAAATGATGCCAAGTAAGCACAAATATGATAAATAAGGTGGCGGAACAACAATGATGGGACCCCTCTTTGCTTCTGGGGCCCGCTGCATTTGCACCCCCTCAAGTTACACTGAACTGATGATAATAAAAATTAAATTGTGAGGCTAAAGCATAATGTTTAACTGTACCAAAACTTGGGATTTTAACTACCCCGGGTTTTGGTCCTTCCTGTGGGGGAACCCCGATTTGGGATGCCCCGCTGTGGGAAACTCCCTAGGTCAGCCATTAAAACTAATCTTTCCCCGGTCCTGGTGCATGTGCAGTCTCTTGTCTGATCAGCTCGGGGGGCCGCCAAATCCCTGCTAGCCTCTAACAGGGTGCGCACCCCAGCCGGCTATTCACAAATACCTGGGCACACGGGCTCACGTCTGGCTAAAGGTAATACTTTTGCCGGCTGTGGCCAGCGCATGTGCCATTGGAACGAAGGTAGATTTGTTCAAAAAAGTAGATTTTACAGGAGACTCATCGGGGGGGTCACATCAGAGGAGAAGCTAGGCTTTCTGGCACCCGGGGGAAATATTAAAATTGGTGCCCCCCCCACCTGTGCTCAGGTCCCCATTTGGCACCCCCCTGACCTGCTGCACCCAGGGCAAGTACCCCCCTGCTCCCCCCTAGCTATGCCCCTGGTTCACATAGTGGGGCATCCCAAATCAGGGTGCCCCGGAGGCACAGAATAAGGCAGCCCGGGAGTCTTAAAGATTCAGGGCCAGTGATATCATGTTTTTGTTCACTTTAAAGAAATGTGATCTGCAAGCTTGATCCAGTTACTGTTCTTGGTCACATCACAGCTTATTCCCCGATAACTTTCCAAACATAAGGGTTGATTCAGAGAGACAAAAAAGACTTTCGTTTTTGTGTCGATCTGTTTTTTTTTTTTAATGTTCCCTCTCTCGTATGAGTGTACAAGCGATTCTATGCATGCATTGCTATCCTTCTGTAAAGTCTTCGTCCGTTCGTACAGCAGAGCACGAGTACGAGGATGTCATTTTCCAGCTTTCGTTTTCCGTTTTTTTTTTCATGTTACAACGTCGGCTTTCGTTTTTGCCCTTTTTCCATCATCTCCTCCCAGAAATCCTTTATGTTTCCCGTTAGATTCTGTTTTCCTTTTTCAATAAATAATCGTCCAGATGAAAATCCTTACGATCTTACGCCTGCGCACTACAAGCTTAACTCATTAAAGTGCTCGCCTACATATTTGGTTCACTCACTTGTGCTACAATGCTTAGCTAAACCACTTCGCAGTTAGGTTCTTCTTCCATTTCTGACCCCAAAAACTTGCCCAAATCACTTCGCGGTTAGGTTCTTCTTCCATTTCTGACCCCCAAAAACTTACCGAAACCACTTCACGTTAGGTTCTTCTTCCATTTCTGACCCCTAAAATTTACCCAAACCACTTCGCGGTTAGGTTCTTCTTCCATTTCTGACCCCTAAAACTTACCCAAAACACTTCATGGTTAGGTTCTTCTTCCATTTTGGACCCCTAAAACTTACCCAAACCACTTCGCAGTTAGGTTCTTCTTCCATTTCTGACCCCTAAAACTTACCCAAACCACTTCGCGGTTAGGTTCTTCTTCCATTTTGGACCCCAAAAACTTTCCTAAATGACTTTGCAGTCATGTGAATCTTCATCTCTAAAAATGTCTTAGCCCATTCGTTTTGTGTTAATGTATTTTGTAAATAAAATGACACTGAAACAGTTTTTGTTTTTGTTTGGTTTATTGCCAAATGCCATTTTTTGATGTTTTTTTTTTATTTTTATTTTTATGAAAAATGTATAAACTTTTAAATTTTTTTAATAGAAAATCTAAAACTTTTCATTGTTTAAAATTTATCAAAATATTAAAATGTAAAACTATTTACAAAGCAATGGCAGGACCCAGAACATTAGTCTTCTTCTGTGGTCCCCAACGAGTCATGCAGCTCCTGCATGTCGGCCACCAACTGAAGGACCCTTTCACTCATTGCTGCCACTCTGGCACGTGTGGTCCCTGTATAAAAAAGAAACAAACATTATTTGTTGGCAAATACATGTTTCTCACCTGTGGATGGAATGTTTTTTAGGTGGCAAGCTAACTCATGACGCCATATGTCATTATGCTAAGTAATTAATCTAAGGAAGTGGGCATATGTAATTATGCTAAGTAATTAATCTAAGGAAGTGGGCATATGTCATTATGCTAAGTAATTTATCTAAGAAAGTGGGCATATGTCATTATGCTAAGTAATTAATCTAAGGAAGTGGGCATATGTCATTATGCTAATGCCATTGACTATGGCTTTAGGTATCTTGGTGATCATGTCAAGTACCACATACTCAAAAGAATGACATTACAACTTACTTCGTTGGTGGCCGACGTCTGCGTCGGGGACCACCCTGGGTTCTGGGACCTGCCACTGATGGGAAGTTGAGGCTGTAGAGACATGTCAAATAGGGTCACTTCTAATGTCTGAGTCAACAGTAAGCAAATGACAATTTGAATGTGTGTGTGACATCACCCACCTTCTCCATGTGCCTCCTGGGCATGATCTGGTACAGTCCCTGCTCCAGATCCTTCACCAGCTACATTAACATCTAGAAAAAGAGATTAAGGGAATCAGCTTTGTTTTAAATAGCATGCATGTGTGTGCGGTTGCATGAAGAGTCACATACCAGAGGCTAACGGATCCATCGCTGGGTACGACTCCCTGCCCACACCGTGACGCCACTCCTCTGTAGAAAGGTCCAGGGGCTGGTCGGAGGCCGCTACAGAGGAGGGGTAGGAACGTCGCCCTGGAGATCCACCACCTTCACTTGGTGCTGCAGAATCATGCAGCACTGGTCGGCCTGTGCACCTCCGGGTGTGTCGGATTCGGTACTCCATTTCCACTCACTCCATTTCCTCGCACTAGAAAAGAAAAGCATTTATAAATAAATAACCTTCTGTATTAGTTACATCTAGCATGCAATCGCTATGTACTTACTTGGGAAATGGAGCCCGAAAAACCGCCGCACCCGGGCCATGTGAAGCCGTTTCAGGTCCGACCAATGCTGCATGATCTGCGTAAGGGTGAAGGTGGTGTCCGTCTCGTGCTGGATCCTGGAAACGATCTCCAGGGCGACAGTCCTCTTCTCAAAAGAGTTGGGCAGGTAGTCGTACCTGCACTGAAGCATCGTCTAAAAAACACAAAATAAACATAGTTTTTAGATCAAACTGCATACAAATATCTGTCACAATTAGATAAGTTGACTAAATGACATTCCCAGACACATTTCTAGCCTCAAACTATTCTTCTAGATGTTAGTGAGTTGGTTTCGCACATGTGCGCACTAACTTCTGTTTGGCACGGAGTTTTACACTTTTACACATAACTGTTTTTTCCTGCGCTTCCTTAAGGCCTAGACATGCATTTAGATGGCAAATCAATGTCATTACAATACACTTACGAGCATAATCAGCTCTTCTTGTTGGAGGGTGAAGATCGTGGGTGCCATCTTTCTTCTTGTCCGCAGCAGATAAGTAATGCCCCAGCGGTTTCCGGGTTCCGCACGGCCGGACGAACGCGTACGCGAACGCGTAAGCATCATACCTAGGTATTAGTATTTAAAGGGTCCTGGACCCACAGCTCATTCTCATGCCAGCCAAAAAACCCGTCGGGAAGGCCAAACCAAGCAATGAGTCCAGCAGCAAAATGCCACAGCGGCCTGAGGAGCCTTCCTCACGTCCGACCACTCGGTCCCAAATACCAACTCCGAAGGTGCGGGAAACGCGCAGCCACAGTGGCCAAGCCAAGGCGACAAAACCCACCAAGTCCGCTAAGCCCAAAACAACCAGCAAAGCAAAGAAGGCAGCGGCGAAGAAGAAGACCACAACCAAGCAGGAAGGTACGCCCGCAAAAAAGGCCACTAAGAGGGTGAGAAGCCCCAGCCCCCAAAAAACACCATCCCCACATCCCCATCCTAACACATTCGTTCTGAAAGAACGCTCCACTGGCAAGGCCAGTAAAAGCCACAGGCCCAGAAGCCCCAGCCCACCCAGCTCAGCATCTCCTGAGCCACGTGGGAAACGCGGCCATGGAACCACCAAGAGCCACAGGCCCAGAAGCCCCAGCCCACCCAGCTCAGCATCTCCTGAACCGCGTGGGAAACGCAGCCATGGAACCACCAAAAGCCACAGGCCCAGAAGCCCCAGCCCAGCCAGCTCTGCATGTAGTCAGCCACGTGGGAAACACACCCATGGCCATGGAAAGAGCAAGAGCCACAGACCCAGAGGCCCCAGCCCACCCAGCTCAGCATCTCCAGAGCCACGGGGAAACACGGCCATGGAAAGATCAAGAGCCACAAAAGCCCCAGCTCACCCAGCTCACCATCTCCAGAGCCACGTGGGGAAAGCGGCCATGGAACCACAAAGAGCCACAGACCCAGAAGCCCCAGCCCACCCAGCTCTGCATGTAGTCAGCCACGTGGGAAACACACCCATGGCCATGGAAAGAGCAAGAGCCACAGGCCCAGAAGCCCCAGCCCACCCAGCTCAGCATCCCCAGAGCCACGTGGGAAATGCGGCCATGGAAAGAGCAAGAGCCAAAGGCACAGAAGCCCCAGACCACCCAGCTTACCATCTCCAGAGCCACGTGGGAAACACGGCCATGGAACCACCAAGAGCCACAGGCCCAGAAGCCCCAGCCCACCCAGCTCAGCATCTCCAAAGCCACGTGGGAAACACACCCATGGCCATGGAAAGAGCAAGACTCACAGGCACAGCAGGCCAAGAACAGCCAGCTCAGCATCTCCAGAGCCACGTGCAAGTACCTCCCAGGGGCATGGAACCACAAGTGGCAAGGGCACAAAGAGGCACAGGGCCAGAAGCACCACACCCTCAAGCACACCCTCTCCTCCTCGGCCACATTTGCCACCGGCACAGGTGGCAAGCAACTATCCATATGCCACATCGACGCCTGCAAGTTCAGTGGCCACCCAGGCAAGGACCCCAAGTCCATTTCCAAGTCCAGTCCATTCTTTATCCAGCCACCTGTCCAACATTTCAATACAACAGAGCCAGCCCAGAATGTCCCCCGAATTGCCTACATCCAGAGATGAGCCTGAACAGCAAGCAATAGGCCGGACATTGCGGTGAGGACAGTTGAGTGGCAGGTTTGGTGAGGACCAAACTCTGGCATTGGCAAGAGGGCTGACCCTACATTATGACGAGCTATATGGGCGACAATCCAAATCTACAAGCAAATTGCGAAAAAATGAAATCTTGGAGGAGCTCACCAGACAGGTCAATGCAGCGGGGGAGGAGCTTAAAGATGTGGAGCAAATCCAGCGCAAAATTTCTGACCTGAAGTATGCCGCACGGAAGAAAGAAAATAAACGGCGCAATTACAGGTACATATTTGAGTTGTATATTTGTCTGCTTCTTGTATTGTCAACAATTTCCTAAATTTACCAACCTATATTTTTCAGCTTACAAACTGGCGGAGGCTTCCCCACAAAATGAGAGTTTACCCGAGCTGAGGAGATGGTGCTGGCACTGATACATCCCGTGGCATTAGAGGGCCACTCGGGACGACGGGACACAGACACCCCTACTATTCCTGCAGGTTAGTAATGTTAGTGTGTATGTGAATTGTTTTAAACATGTAAAATGAGGCTCACAGGCATATATGAACACATGCCCCTAGGGAGTAGCTTGTAGGGGAGGTTACAGTTTTAGCAGGGTGTGTAATGTCTGCGGAATGTTCTTTTTCAAATTTGCCAGCCCCTACATGACCTTAGAGAGTATTTATGATCACTATTAAAGTCTTAATATTAGCAAAGCACTGCCTGTTATGTGATTCTACTCAATCATATCCAACACTTCCTTCTTTGTTTTTAGACCACTTGGGTTTTAGCTGTGCTTTGGTCTCAAATACTTGATCTGGGGTCAGGGAAAGGTCTACATAGGAAGAATGCCCACCAGCATACTCTTAAGCCAAATGCTATTTTCAAGCTGAGTGTGGGTCCCTAATGGCCCTTTAGGGATGTGTGAAGCCTCATAACATGCAGTACATGCATGTTTGTATTATTTAAGGTGAGCAATGTGTATGTACAGGGTGAGTCATACATATAACATATAATGACATTCATAGTGAAGGTCACCTTGGACCGTTGGGGGAGTTGCCATTCCTGCTTGCCCACGTGTTTTATTGTAGCATATGTAGTAATACAGATCATCAATGGATATTTGGGTGTTTACATGCCTTTTTATTTACAATACAGCCCAGCATCAACCCTCAGCAAGTGTGGAAGCCTCATCCAGTTTGACCACGCCGTCAACTTCCGTGCTGCCTAGGAGTCAGGAGCAGATATATATGGTAAGTGTATTTTGCTGAATCTGCTGATGCATGGGAATGAACATGACTAATTAGCATAACTAATATATTTAGGGACCAAACTGACCCTTTTTTGCACATGTCCCAACAGACCCACACACTGATGGAGGAAATCCAGGAGATGAAGGAGGATGGCACCTTGATGGGACCTTCACAACTGACCCCCCTGGAACAGAATCTGCCACGGTCCCAACATGCTACTGCAACAAATACTTTGCAGCAGAGTGAAGCTGGCCGCATGCTGCCAGGCCATCGTGGGCAGCATGCAGAGACTGAGCCTACAGTCCCCAGTGGTTGCTCTGCTGCAGAGGATTTGCCGAGCACATCTGCGACTCTTGCTCGCCCTAGACGCCCAGCATCTGCAATCGCTCAAACCCGGGGAATTGGGAGGCGTAGTCAGCAACGTCGACCAGTTTCCCAGGGGAGGCGCGTGCCGATCCTGGAGTCAGCGTGGCACCATGAGAGGCGTTTATTTCGCCAGGTGACTCAAAGAACCACAGAGCAGCTTACTGACTCATGTTGGAACAGTGGCAGATGACTCATGTTGGAACAGTGGAAGATTCTGAATGGCCCACCACCAGGATTTTATGGGCAACACCCATTTTGACAGCTATTTGCCCTGGATCTGCTCCACATCTTTCCTCTACATCCCCACTGTATTGACCTGTCTGGTGAGTGCTCCCAAGATTGCCTTTTTTATGGGTTTGCTTGTATGATTTGGATTTTCGCCCATATAGCTCATTAGATTGCTGAGATACCCCACTAGCCAATGCCTGATCTAAAGCCTGAACCTGCCGCTCAAGCTGCCACGCTGCAGGCTTTGGCCTAATAAAATTGTGTCTGGCTCATCCTGTTTGTAGGCATGATTGGGGGACATTCTGGTCTGGCAAACTACTACCTTAAACCCTGGCAAAGATTGGACTGGACTTGGATTTGGACTGGGGGTTATTGTTTGGGTGGGCCACTGATTTACAGGCGTGGATGTGGCATAGGTATGGCTGCTTTCCACCTGTGCCTGTTGCAAATGTGGCCAAGCAGGAGAGGGTGTGTATGTGGCCCTATGTATTACTGGCCAAAGATTTGCATGCAAATGGTTGCTCCCTATGTATGTATATGTTATTTGGAGTGGAAACTTCGGCCTGGTGTGCGTTACTTTACAACCCCTGAATGTGACCAATTGCTAGGTGCCATGAGTCTGCACCAATGTATATTTCTGTTGTACTATGTATATACATGAAGTCTGCGAGTGCCCTTCAACTAATTATTGACATATTTATATTAAATTTGAATGTAACTTTAGCTGTTGTGGACTAAGTTGATGCATTAATGTTTGGGTTATTTTGAGATTATTGAAGGTTTTTTGAAACAAACATGTGAGAAAAAAATGAATGAGGCTCAGATCAAGTTTGAAAATTTTAGTAATTCATTCATTACTATTTCTAAATAGTAAAATAACAAAGCCTTCACAAAGGCAAATGAGAGTCCAAAACAACAAATACATACAACAAACAAAAACAGGAAAACAAAATTAGGCAAAATGGGTCCTAATCAAATTTGCCCTCACAGCTTGCCCAGAGACACTAGGTGTGCCACGGTAATTGGCATCAGGCTCCTGGCTGGGGGGAGAGGGGGGAAGATCCACATACCGGGGGACACACTGCATTATGGCAAAGTTATGTAGCACACAGCAGGCCAGTATTATATCAATCACCTTGTTGGGGTGATACTGGAGTGCCCCCCCGGTATGGTCCAAACATCTGAACCTAGTTTTTAGGAGGCCAAAGGCCCTCTCCACAATGGCCCGGGTTTTTCGGTGGGCCCGATTGTAGGCGTCCTGGGCTGCATTCTGTGGCCGAAGGACGGGCGCCATCAGCCAGGGAAGAAGCAGATAGCCGGAATCCCCTGAAAGAATTAGAAAATACTTACATTAATTACCCAATCCAACAAAAAACAAGCGGTTGTTCCCCCTGACTAAGAGACTATCTTATATTTTTGCAACACCCTGTACATACAGATTGCTCACCTCAAAAAATAGCCTAACACCATCTACTGCATGTTCTGAGCCTTTAAACATCCAAGATGGCAGATGAGGGCAAATCAGGCAGACTACAAACAGGAATTGGGTTAGGACTGTGCTGCTCAGCATTCTTGGATGTCTTACCTTTTCAGGACCCCAGCTCTGCTTTGTCTGAGCCAAGCACAGCTCTAACTCACCCCCACCCCTGCACTTTATCCCGCTCTCCTCTACTCAGTAAGTGTCCTGCTTCTGAGCAGAGATGGCGCAGACCCTATCATAAAGTCAAGAACAAAATTGCAGCTGAGTGTGGGGAAGAATAATAAGTAATTTACTAGAAAGTAGAAATATATTATTTAGAAATGGTGGGAAATCATTTTGTAAGGGTTTGTGCTTTGCTAAAGATCATGGTTAAGGTCCGGTTTAACATGTCATCAAGGGGTAAAAACAGCCATAGGTCCAGACATGGGTCATCAACTATATTCATAGGCATACATTGAAAAGTGAATGACGTTATTTGCATCAACTTACCAAGGAGCCATCCACCGGAGAATTCTCCAGACTCAAACCGATCGTCCAGATCGTCGCAATATGTACGCGTCATGGGATGAGCCTGGAATCCCGGCGAGAACACTAAGGAACCACTTGTCTGGGGCCACCACTGCTTGGACATTCAGGGAGTGGCCCATTTTGTGGTTCCTGGGAAAAAAGAAAAACAACAAAAATTTGCAATGATAGGTTAACTACTCAAACACTAACTCCTAACTGGAACGAGCCATTCTCCAAAAAATGCAGGCAGCCAAGCATCGTGGTCATACCTGAAATTGCTTGCCCCTTCCTTGTGGTGCGGGCTAACCATGGCCGCAGCTCACTATACAACTTATGGAGAGAAGCCCGATTAAGTCTGGTCAGCTTGAACAGCTCGACGTCATGCATGCCATCGATATGCATGCGTCGCCGGTGCAGTCTAGCCTCGACCCTGCTGATACATTCAATCCCCATTAGCTGGAGTTGGTGATGTTCCTCCACAAACGCACAAAACATGTTGCTAGCAAGGGTATCCGAGGTCAAAATAGTCCCGTAAGGGGATCGCAAATGAAACGGTTTTATAGGGCGGTGGTCCCTCGGCAATCAGCTCTCTGAATGAGACGCAAGCCTATACCAATAACGTACGTTATCTGAACGAACGCAAAATATTAGATTTGGTTTGGAAAATGAGCAGAACTAACGCAAATGATCCGATTTACTTTCATTCATTGAAAGCGCATATAGCATGAGCTCGAACGAACGTACAAATGAAAATGCAACGAAAAAACCTAAAAAAATTACAAACACACACAAAAACATACACAGACAGCTACGGAAGTCCGGACGAATGTGTCTATGAATCGAGGCTATAGAGAGTAGAGACAGCGTGACATTTAAAACCTCCCCTAAACCTCACCGATCCGCTGCCCCTCCTCTGGTTTTACTTTTTGGTAGCTTCTACTTACCTTCCCAGGGGATCTATCTTCTGGGTCTATCCTCAGATTCCAGCGACCTTCGGACAGATGGTGCCACCTTGCATCCCATCAGGCACTACACATGGTCACCGTTCTCGTGCCTGCGCAGTGTCCATGGATGGGATGCGATCTTGCGAGATTTTGGTGACTTTGACTTTGAAAAGACAGGTGGCTAAGCCAGCCGAGGGCGAGGATCGGGCTCCAAAACAGCTGGAGGTCGCTGCAGCAGGCAACGGCAACATCCAAAAGTTAAGTAATTGGGGGGGGGGGGGGGGAGTCGGCCCCTTTTTATTTTGTGTTGAAGTTCTTCTTTAAGCTGGGCAGGTTGATAGGCTGAGGCTGGTATCAGAGAGAAGCATAACTTTCCTGGAACCCAGTGTAAGTACAAAATGGAATCTTATTGAATATTCTGGAAAAACTCAAGCTTATGGAAATCACACAAAATGAAATTCTCGTGGCGACCTGAACAAACCAGATGTTCTTGGCCTGGATACATTCCATCTCGGGGTTTCATCCATACGTTATAGTAAAATAATCAAATCGAAATTGCCATATTCCAATGTACAGGAAGTGTGGGAGCAAAACTGCTTTGTTTTTCCAAGGGACTAAACAACTTCCTGTAATCCAGTTATTTAACAGACAGGAAAAGGGAGAAGCTTGTGGCTGGCCAATCAGACGGTTCTTCATTGAACTTTTGTCAATGAATGCTGAATGTTTCTGGCTTAACATGATTGGAAAAAGTTTTAAAAAAATAATGCGTTCCATTTGAAATTGTTTTTGGCATTTTCATTAGGAAGAGGAATTTTTTTTCAAGTTTTGGCACCGACTTGAAAGTTCAAAAAGGTGTATGGAGGATTATGGATTACACACAAATACGGTAGCCGGTTGTTTAAATTTGTTTTTGAACAAATTATCATTTAATTAAACTTGGCCTCCTAGAAACAAGATCTTGTAGTACTAACATTTGTGGAATGATTGTTATCTGGCTGTTTTGCCAACCTCAAACCAGGAATTCCAATAGCTTGTCATAATCTGCCGTCCAAGGTAGAATGGTGCGTGAGATTGCGCTAATTACACAGATTTGGCTCATCTGATCAATAGGTGAAGATTCAACTTTGATATAGCTGCCAATCTTCTGACAGCTAAGCGAGTAAAATTAGGAGGTGCCCGGGAGCAGCTAATGTTTTATTATAGATGCAGGTGTTTTTTCTGGCAAAGTTGCCCAGGCATTTTATTTGTCTTTCAGAACTTGTAAGGCGTTAATGAATGCGTGTATTCTAATTACATTTGATGACAGAGACGGTTGACCCAAAACCGATGTCTGAGTTATTGTTAGATTTGGTGGCATAGGTCACTGTCGGACCTATCTCCCTCTATCTCTTGCGAAATTTCTACATGTAACAATCAACTTTCCATATTATTATATAGGGTCTAGAGATAAGCAAATTTCTTAAAAATTTGATCCGGACAATTTGCTGAATTTCCCCAAGAAATTTGGATTCATTTGAATTGGATTTTACAAATTTCTTATTTCTAGGGGCTGCTAACGGCTTTGTGGCAGGCAAGGTGGCCAAGCAGGTGGGATCTGACCAGGCAGCATCTTCATGGGCAGGTTCCAGACAGCATCTAGATGGGCGTGCACCAGACGGCTTCTCAGAGAGCAGGTGGAATGCAGCGTCCACAGAACAGAGCTCAGCGACACGGTGCCTGACCAGAATAACTCACCGAAAGTGTTGTCACCCAGCAGAATGCATGCATTGGCTGATGACAAGGAAGGCATGATCACTACCATTAGTGAGCAGGTGGCAGCATTGACTCGGCACAGGGATGAATGGGACCCTTGCTTCCACAAGGTAAGACCTGGCGCTGAATAGCTAGACAGCAGGTGAGTTTATATTTGGGGTGTTTTTTTACATATTTAATGGTAAAATTTGACACAAAGCCCAAGAATTCCCAAGAATTTGGATGTGTGCCATAATTCCTTTCCCCTGAAATTTAGAGGAAATAGGGTCGTGTTGTTTATATTTTTAAAGTATAGCCACCACTTTCTAGCCCAGCACCCTTTAAGCAACTCAACAGTTGTCTTCAAGCAAGCTGGCTCCAGGCGACAGTCATGGCACTTGGCCGGAATGACCCACCGGAAGTGTTGTCACCCAGCGGAACGCGCGCATTGGCTGAAGACAAGTAAGGCATGATCACTACCATAAGTGAGCAGGAGGCAGCAGAATAGGGCCCTTGCATCCACAAGGTAAGACCTGGTGCTGGATAGCAAGACAGCAGATGCGTTAATTTATTTATTTTTTACTTATTTAACATATTTAAGGGTAAAATTTGGCGCAAAGCCCAAGAAATCCCAAGAAATTCGGACTTGTGCCAATATACTTTTTCCCTGTAATTTGTAAGAAATATGATCTAATAGGGTGTTATTATTTATATTAAGTTTAGCTACCACTTTCTAGCCCAGAACCCTTTAAGAAGTCCAGTGGCCATTCCGTAATTGGTCTAGTTGGGTGGAATTCACGGCTTCACAGGACTATAGGGACCTGCTGGAGGCAGATATCTAGACAATGTTGTCAGCACATTCCCCTCCCCCCCATTCCCCCCCTCCTTGTGGCTCTCCTGTTTTACATTTTCCTTCTTTGCTTTCCATTTCCTCTTTCTCTTTTGTCACTCTCTCTGTTCTTCTGGAGTTGTATGGTTATATCTGGTTCAGTATCAGTATCAATGAGCTAATTGGGGGTTGGTATGTGACTACGAAGAAATGGGGGGGTCGCCCTCTGGGCGCTCCCGCAGAGCCCATGAACGGAAAGGCCTTATCGGGCATTTGAGGGTGTTATCCCGGCGGGTATTGGTAGGGGCGGTGGTGGGGGTGTACAGGGGCTGCCCCCTTCCCTTAAGGAAATCGTTTTGGAACCACCCCGTTGGAGTCAACAGACAAAAGCCGACTGCATTGCATGAAACAAATCCTTGTCTGCATTGTTTGTTTATTGCCTTTTCTTTGTTTCTATGTGGAATGGTTTTTGTGCAACTTGTCCAGTGGCTGCTTATTAGAGGTAGTGTTGTGTTTTTGTTTTTAATGTTATGTGCTTATGAACTAACGAGGGATCCCAAGGACTCCTATGCTAGTTTAAAGCTGGGATGGCAAGTCCCCTGCCTGGCATTCAGCCTTAGTTTTCCACAGTTGTAATGGATTGCAGTTTTTCCCTAGGTATTCTGGAATCTGAGGGTAATTTTTAGGCTGGATCACCCAAGAACGTGCTGGGGTGAGCATTCTGATACATCCTTTATCTTGCTTTCCTAAGGTTCAGAGGCGCTACTGCTGTTTTCGAACCTCCTGCAGTTTACTATGTGATGTATTTTCCACACTGAGTAGCAGGATATTTGGCTCAGTTGTAACAGCAGAAATCTAATCTTGCCATCTTGATGGTAAATTAAGTTAGAAAAAAGGAGGTTTTCACTGGCTTGTTTGGATTAACTGGTTTATTTCTGTTTTATGCTCTTTCTAGATAGAGTAATGCTTTGATTGTGGTCTGCGCAGGCTGGCAGGATTAACCTTGTTATAATTTACGACACCACATCTAAGTGGCTTTCTACTGTAATTATGACTTGTTATACTGAATACATTGGATATTGCGGCTGAAACATATCATTTTCTTGTAGGGCAACAAATAATTGGCCAACCCCTTCTGCTCATTAGAAGCATAATAGTACACATGGAGCACAAAGCCGATGTGTGCAGAGGAAAGACTAAAGAGAGTCGGCTTTACACGTGAGGAATTTCTAAAGTGAGAAGACCTGTTGCCTCATGTCTGAATCATGCAACTTAGCAGGCTGGATTAATAAACTTTGAACTTTTTAGGAGTCACTTCACCATGGTAGTTTGTGTTGCTGAAATCTGGTACAGCATAAACATGTCAGATAAACATATAGGAAGACTTTTTCATGTTTTGGCGGGGCGGGCTCCAGATCAGCGTGGGTCCTTAGGCAAGGGAGTCTCAGAGGAGCACTTTGTGATGTCATGTCACCCTTCAGCTTTGCTGCCACTCATAGGCTCTCCTCTGTGACTGATATGCCTCAAGTCCTGCCTTCACCGCCACCAATTGTTCTCTAGTCCTTACCACCTTCTGTGCTGCCACTGACCATCACTGGGTCTTTGTCGCATTCTCCACTACTGCCACCCTTCAATCCTTACTGCTTTCTCAGCTGCTGAATCCTCCAGGCCTTGCTGCCTTTCCTGCTGTCGCTGAAAGGTCCACCATGCTGCCAATCAGTCTCTGGCCTCACTGTCTTTTCCACTGCTACTGAATGTTCCACCACTGCTGCCAAACATCCTCTGGTGCTCGCCACCTTCTAAGCTGCCACAAATTGCTCCCTATTCCTCACCAACTTCTCCAATGCTGCTGATCAACCTCCAGTCCTGGGGACAGTCATGAGTACACGTGTACGCAGGGAACTCAGCTCACTGATCCGGTGGATGGTGTCCCTCAGAGAATCAATCTAAGTCTGATAGGGCCCTTGAAAATGCCAGGGCATTTTTTGTCCCATGAAACCTGAAAGATCGGTTCAAGATGATTGTGTGATGTCTCCTGCTTGTTGACAGTTATCATCATGGGGAGACATAGATTTATCCTCTCCAGTAGGTCACTACATGCCTAAGCAAAGATGTCAACACTATTTATTGTTGTGTGTCCTGTGGTTGGGACATGTCGACGAACTGGAATGACAGAAACCTCTGCATGGACGGATCACCCCATTTATACTCTTCAGGAACGAGTCCTGCTTCAGTCAGAGGGGTCAATTCAGAGCCTGGTGAAAAAATTCACTTCTTTTTTTAGGTGAAAATGTACACCCAGTAAACAATGAAAGTAAATGGCAATTTTCTCTCCTAAAAAAGAAATACATTTTATCATCAGGTTCTGAATCGAACCCAGAGTTTGGATTGTACATGACACTCTTCTTGCGTGCAGGAACAATGGCTGTTTGTTACTTCTTGCACTTTCACAAAGTGAGCAGTTCTTTCTCTTTGCAATGCCATTTTGTTCTGGGTTATATGGAATGGTAGTCTGGAACACGATTCCTTCCTTTTTCAAAATGGTTTGTACCTTGCCGCTTGTATATTTAGTTCCATTATCTGCTAGCAGGGCTTTTGTCATTCTTCCAAATTTGTGAAACACTACAAGTTTCTGTGACATTTCATATTTGCTGCACACAGCACAGCAGACTTAACCCTTTCCTGAACTTTCTGCTTCTGAAGATGACTCTAGCTTTCTCCAAACTTTGCAGTTTTTCTTTAGGTGACCAGGCTTTTTAAACACAAAACATTCACAATTTTCTTTTAGAAAGCTCTTATTTAAAAGAAATCCTGTGTCTGTAATGCTGCCTCTGCTCTGGATTCCTTACTTTTGCTTAAAGACTGCTTTTCTCTTGTACTCATCAACCAGCAGTTCAAGTCGAGCATGTAGTGCAGTGATAAGTGTGTCATAACTTTCTGGAAGGCCACTTAGAAGTGCAGAAACATGAATCTTTAATTTCTTCCCCAATGCCTCTGAGGCGCTCCACATTCTCTAGGGTGTCTCTTATATAGTGCTCCATATTCTGGCTCTCACTTAGCTTAGACTAATACAGTTTTCTCATGAGATAAAGCTTATTGCTTTCATGCACTTTCTGTAACTCATCCCACATCTCCTTTGCAGTTGCACACTTACATATATGCACAATCTTATTATCATCCATGCTGAGGGAGATAGTGCTCTGTGATTTCTGATTTTTTTCTGATTCTTTTTTAGCCAGTCATCTGGTAATGGATTAGGCACAGGTTCCTGAGTAAATGTCTAGGTACCTTCTTTTATCAGTAGCATCTTGGCCTTTAGTTTCCAGGACTGATAGTTCTGGTTAGTCAGGCATGGCTCCATGAATTTGACAGAATTACTGTTAGTAGACATCTTGTTTCTCATGCTTCTCTGTTTCACTTCTGCTCTGGGAAAATCCTCCTCTGGGCTATTCCGGCTCTGGGCCCATAACCTGTTGGCAGCAGATTGTACACGACACTCTTCTTGCAGTAACAATGGCTGTTTATTTAGCAACAATCAGGAACGTAACATGAACAGGGTACATCAGCAAGATATCTCGACATGGAGCAAAATAATCTGCTCCTTTCTGTTAGCAGGTTAAACACAATATGCTTTCAGACACATGGTCTGCCTAAGACTTCCTGGATTTTCTGAAACTAACTTTATCAATAGCATAACAAGCAGTCACATACAGGATGTAGTTGTTGCATTAAATCTATTCCAACAGATCTGGAGACCATGTGGCAATGCCAAGACGAGGCCTTGACAAGGGACTGATGTACTGGTCCTACTGCCAGAATTATAGCTTGGAGTGACATAATATATGGTAGCAGGACCCCTCCAGTCTTTATTTCATGTACACTAACAGCTCAGAATTACATTGATTTGTTTGTGGAACCAGTTATAGGAGCCTATGTGACCTTAATGTTATCTGGCCTGCAGTGTCTCCTGACTCGGTTGTAATCTGGGACGTCATTGGTCAGCAATTGCAATTGGAGCTTCCAATAGCCAATCCTGATGATTCAGCATGACATAACATGACTCAAACTACAGTTAAAAACCTAATTGGTAGCATGTCAAGGCTTGTACTGTAATTGTGGGTATTTCTGTGTGTAGCGATCATACGCCATACTGAATAGATCAAAATTGTTTTCATTTTTTACATGCTTAAACCTTCACCATGATTTATTGAAAAGCCCAAACCCTTAAAAATTATTCCCCGGCATTTAAAAGTAATATATTAGAAGTTTTTAGTCACTTACTTATTATTCTTTCCCCCACTGGGCTGCAACTCTGTTAAGGACTCTAGTATACGGGCGCCGCCATCTTGACTCAGAAGCATCACACATACTGAGGAGAGGAGAGTGGGAAAAAGTACAGGGGGGTGGGTTATACCTGTGCTTTGCTCAGACAGAGTAGAGCTGGGGTCAGGAAAATGTCAGCATTCCCAGAATGCAGAGCAGCACAGTCAGAAGGCACTTCCTGTTTGCAGGCTGCCTGATGGTTCATAAGCCGCGATCTTTGATGTTTAAAGACTCATAAGTAGATGCAGGTAGGATGATTTTTAATGTGAACAATCTGTATGTACAGGGTGTGGGAAACATATTAGATAGGCTCTTATTCAGGGTAAGGGTCCGGATTAATGTGAGCAATCTGTATGTACAGGGTGTGGGAAACATATAAGATAGACACTTATTCAGGGTGAAGGTCCGGATTAATGTGAGCAATCTGTATGTGCAAGGTGTGGAAAACATATAAGATATGCTCCTATTCAAAGTGAAGGACCGCTTTAAATTTGCATATCATTACCGTGTCTCTTTTAGACTTTTCCTCCTGGGTGTTGTAATTTCAGAGTTCAGGACTGTATTTCAAGGCCTATTAAACATCATCTTTTTATTTCAAATGTGTGATGTAAATATGTATCTCTTATTTAACTACAGATGTTGGCTTACTTGCCATCATTGCCCCATTGCAGGATTTTACTGTCCCTGGTCAATTGCTGAACCCCCCGCGCCAATGTGCTTCTTGTGTGGTCGATAAGTGCATTATTTAGCTTAGGGTATAGAACTGCAGGGTCAGAACTTGGGTTGAGGTGTTTAGGCTAGGGGGTATATAGAGTTGGAAACAAGGGAGCGGGAAAAGTCATAAAAGCCCACAATGGATGGCCCTGGAATATTTAAGATTCCAGGGCTGCCTGATTCCCTTCCCGAATTGGGATGCCCCACTGTGTGACACACCCTGAGTCCCAAGAAAAGCCTACCCTCTTCCCGATACAACAGCACATGCATGACCCGTGGCCACTGTAAGCAACATTTTAACTGGACATTTGCCTGCAGCAGCTGTTTGTAAATGGCCAACACAGGCACGCATCCTGTTAGAGAGGTTGAGGCCGCCAGGGCACGCAGCTCTGCTTGGCTGCTTTCGGATATTATTTGCCTTTAGCTGATTCATAGCCAAAATTGACGAGCGCAACCAAGCACATTGATTGGACGAGCCCGTGCATGCACTGTAGGACTGGAGCAAGCTGGGCCCCAAAGAGCAGATGGACAGGGGGAAGGTGGAGGGTGAAGCAAATGAAATGAAGACATTTGTTTATTGTGTGGGACTGTGCAAAAAAACAAAGACTGTTTTCTCTCTTTGACCACACAGACACCACCTCTACTGGAAAAAATACAGGACCTGGAGGGGACCCCCACACAGGAGAGTGCCCAACTGACTCCCAATTGGATGCAGACCTCACTAAACACTGAAGGCACACCAGACCCCAGGCTGCCTACCAGCTCCCCGAACCTGGCCCTTGAGCAGGAGTCTGCAAGCACCTCCTCCCCAGAGCACCCCCAAGACATCCAGCCACATCCTGTATCTAGGAGGAAGGTCTCCATGGCGCGGCAGAGCCAAATTATGGAGACAATAGCACCACTTTTAGGCACAAATTCTAGGCATTAATTGAAAGTGGTTCATTGGCCAGTTTGATCCACGAGGACCTGGCTGCAGGAGTGGTGGAGCAGCAGCGCCTCAATAATAACTTTGAGGTGCTGCTGGCCCAAATGGAGGTGTAGAACCAAAACACGTCCCGCATGCTGGCCCTGATGGAGGCAGGACAGCAAACAACAAGGGATGACTAGGCTCCCTCCTCATTAGCAGGACTAGGGGACTTTTGGGGGGACCCGCTTGGTGCGGTTGGCACAATTTTTTATGTTGTAAGAAAAAGGCCCTATGTTGGCCAGTAGCAGCCTAATTTGTGGGTCACTGGGTATCTGTAACCCTAATAAATTACACTTCAAAGAAAATTGTTGTGGATGTTGCTTTAATCCCACCTAAAACAAAACAAAAGGGGCATACAGCATACAAGGGGCATACAAACAAGAAATCAAACAAATGTTGATGAACAGATTGTCCTGGCCGGATCTGCGTGCTCGAATAAAAGGGCCCGGTAACCTTGGAAGCTGCAGCAAGTTTTGGAGGGCAATGCACACCATGATGATCTTTACAACTTTTCTACTGCAGCATGCCCCCAGTATGATCTAGGCACTGAAATTACCAAATGCCCACTCCACTACTGCCTAGGTGTGATGTTGGGCTGGTTATACACCTCCTGGGTTGGTGAAGCACTGTTGAGTGTTTGCCGGGCGGTGGGCAAGGGTAGCGACCCGCCAGTGAGTGTACACGGGGGTGGGAGAGGGTAGTGACCAGCCTGTGAGTGTCTATGGATCTGGCTTGTGGTCTACTGCCCACCACTACTGTACATGTAAACTGGAAAGGGGTTCCACAGTTAAAACAGTTAAAAAATGTGTTTTAAAAAAATAACTAATCCTCACTGTGTATTCCTTTATATGCCAACCCCCCCCCCCCCCCACACACACACACACACACACTGGGACTCAACCTCTCATAAGCTCTGCTGGGTTGGGAGCTTCCTCCTGATCCAGCAGATGTCATCTTCTTCATCACTAGAGGGGATAGATATGGAGGGGATTTCCCACGGAATCTCCTCCATGTCCCTTCCCTCCAGTGATGTCATTAGTCATGTGGGGGGAATTCCATGAAGGCTCCTCCTGTCAGTTGCTTCCAATGTGGGTCTTGCCCTAACTTAGTGAGCCACCAGAGAAGGAGGAGGGGGACCTCCATCTAAGGGACTCCTCTTCCAGTTCACACCTAGTGAATGCCGGCATTCCAGCATTGGTGGATGATTTGACGCGAATCTTGTTGATATCCGGGATGGGGCAACAAGAATCAAATTGCCAAGATCTGGGTTGAATGCAGCTTTGGATCCAAAGCCCATCACTAATTTTGGCTTGACTTCTGAGGCTTCTGGTTTGTTTGTCACTTGCCTCTTCAGTACACCTCCACTTGAAAACATCATCTAGCATTGGCAGGAATAAGTGATGTCCCATATAAAGGCCATGGCATTTTTTTTCTCAGGTTGTTACTTTTGCACAAACACTCTCTTTGGAGGACCAACATTTGTGCATCGGTTTAGAGGCTTCTGCAGCAGCGACATCCCTTCTTTACCCTAGGAAGTATAAATCTATAGAAACGCCTGCCACAGAAGCTTGTTACAGCACCAAAAGCCGATAGCTTCAAAAAGCATTAGATGTTATTTTTTTAAAGAAATATAACTATTACTGTTAAATATATTAACTGTTACAGTTATCTGTAAATAATAAAAAATAATTTTCCTGAAACCCTGTTGACTTTTTTAACTTGTAACTATGTAATTGCATGCGCATGTAGGCCACAACTAGCTTTCAGTATGCCCTACTATTGCTTCATTCTACTTTACATTTTATAGCGAGGATTAATTGTTTTAATGAGAACACTGACCTGAAAACTCTGTCTAGCGTGGCGATAAAAAAAACCCTGACTTTGCTCTGGGCTATTGAAAGCTTATTACAAATACAATTTATTACACATTTACAGGTGTGCTGAAAAACATGGCGTCCCTCATGCTAGCTTGCCGCGAGGCCACGCCTGGCCGACGGCACACCTTCATGAGGTCGGGATCACCCTCATGCCTGGGGATATTTAGCATACAATAGTTGGCAGCGCCTGACGTGGCTTTCTGCCCTTATACAGCATTCAGCACATTCCTCTTCGGCTGCTTTGATGCTCTTCCCATGTACATAATGATAGGACACAGTTCGCAGCTAACACCCTAAACTCCGAGATCTGGGTCGGGTTCCAAAATGGAGATTGTTTTCCCATAGCTTTTTAATTTTGATAGTTAATTAACATCAGAATCTAGGAAACTCCTTTTTGACTTCCTACGTAATGGATTTTTAGACCCAGAATATCTTCAAGACACACCTGAAAAGGCTGCATACATATTTATGCCTCATACAATGTAAGTTATCATTACTAATATCACGATTAATCACTTATCACTATAGTTATCACTATCCAGGGTGGACAGGGGGCAAAAATCCTTGGATTTTATTGACCTCCAGCCAGCCAACATCACCAACCCTGCTGAGCCTTATCTCAAATGCTTTCCAGCAAGTGTACTCGATTTTCTTCCATCATCTCTTCTTTCTTCTTCTTTTTTCACTTATTAACATGGCCAGTATTTTGAACGGGGACATGGTCCTGGGTGTGGCCAAGGCCAGGGGTGGCGTCCTGACTAGTCTGTCATTGCAGAGTACTGTATGAGCATTTGCTTCTCCACCCTCCTCGCCTCCCTCCTTTCTCCTCTCCTCTCTCCCTTCTCCTCGGACTGCCATGATGATAGCCATGACATCAGCCATGCCTTGCATCCCGTGCACTCCCTCCCTCTTCTCCCTCATCTGTGTGCTCCAACCTCCGCATTGATTGAAGACTTTGACTCCACAAGACCATGCCCCAAAAAGACAGGTATTTTTTGTAGGGAAAGGTGGCAACCCTATTCACAGATGAGGGTATAACGCTGCGGTGACAGCTTATAGTCAGGGGTGGATATGGCCACCCTTAAAACAATGGCACTAAATATCGCAACCATCACCCTAAAGCTCAGAAAAGGCTTTTCTTTCTTAGACTGCGCAGGAAAACTGGTTTACCCAAAAAGTTGTTGGTATTCTTTGACAAATCTGTTATCGGCACAGTACTGTCCTTATCCATCACTGCCATCACAGCGAGACAAGACAAGATTACAGATGGTGTTAAGAGCAGTTAAAGCTCTACTCCCATTACTGAAGTTCCTTTATGAAAAATGCACGCTATCGAAAGAAGGGAACATACGCTTGCACTCCATCCATCCTGGCCACTCCTTTTGGCCCTGGGAGCCAATACTACAATACTAAAGATCCATTGCCATCCCTTTAAGTATGTCCATATCCAAAATGACTTGTCCCTGCAATCCTTAAGCCTCGGAGGGCCTTCGTTGACTAACCGGGAAGCCCCAAAGGGGTTTAGTGTGGATTCTGCGGACTGGTAATGGTCATGGTTTTTGATTTTAGCCTGCCACTGTTTAAGGGACTCTTGACAAACATAAGTCTTTTTAAAAACTGTACTTTACTATGCTACAATGCAACTAATTTGGACAGCAGTGACATCTTATAAAATGAAGTTAAGATAATTTATTGTACATTCTAATCTGATCTTCTTAATTCACATCTTTCTGTTCTGGCTAACTTGAGTATATTTAAGGCACTGGCCGCACCCTGGCAAGTGAAGGGACAGTTACAGGTGAATAGTTACAGACAGAATGAGCACCGTTAGCTGATATGCATTGATGGAGGGCAGCCACAGGGGGCAAGCAGAGCCTTCTAATATCCTTGGGACTTCTTCCACATGACCCCTGAGAAGAAAGGCAAATTCGCCAGATTCACCCCTGGCATTCAACTCTGGGCTGGTCATCTGCTTTCTGCTCCCTCCCCATAGCTCACAGCTGCAAAACCTAAAACAATTTCAGAGCATAGCTTTTGGTAGAAAGCTCCTAGAAGGCTGGACCTATTGTCGAACAATTCAGCCCGATGTTGTGCATAGACGACTCCAAACCCGGCTTTTTGACATAGATCCAGACTTGAGATCTCCATAGCTCAGTGCCTGCTACAGTGACATGAAAAGTTTGTATGGGCCTCCAGGTTATGAATAAGTATTTGGGACAGAGGCATATTTGTTAATAAGGTCTTCTTTTATGAAAAGGGGACCTAGGTTTTTCAGAACATTCAGAACATTTCCACATTCCTCAGAATTTCTATATCAATATGTACAAGAAATTCCAAAAAACAGGAAAAATTCTAATTTAGGTTAGTTGCCTTTTTTTTACATTGTCTACAGCAGCAAGACAGTAGTATCTGAGCTTCTAACACCCACCATGGGCATCATGATGGGATGTTATTTTGGGTCAATATTCATATTGTCCGGTTCTTTAACTTTTCAGCTGCTCTGGTTTGAGGTGGCAGGCGGCGGGGAGACTCCTATATATCTCTTACATATATTTGGTGGTATTGGCTATGGGCATATGTATTTTTCATGGTACTGGATGAGATTGGTTATGGATAATCATTAGTATTGATTATTTGCACTTTATTTTTTGTATTGGGTTATTTGTGCAGTCACATTATTGGTCATCTATAAGGGCTTTACATATTTTATATGTTCTTATATGTGTTAATATTTATATTGTTGATATGGGCTTTGCAATGTGTGTAGTTAGTATATGATCTTTACGAATTGAATAGGTATTAGCTGTGGATCAGTCACCTTTTTGCGCTTTTCATTATATAATTAGGATCTGTATCATAGGCATTCATTACCTTTGGTTTACTGATTATTTATTTATAGATTGAGAGTTTGATATATTTATTGATTATTTATTTATAGATTGAGAGTTTGGTATATTTATTGATTATTTATTTATAGATTGCCCAGGGAATATTGTGCTTTAGATATATTTATTTCACTATATATTTATTTATATTTATTTTTGTATATTTAATTATTTATTGTAATGACTCTCCCCTCTGCCTCTGCCTCATTTTTGTGTTTGTTTGTCCTGTGTGATCTATGTATTTAGATGGTTTTAAAATTTTTTTCATTAATTGATTGATTAACTGTTGCTAATAAAGATGTAATTTATTATTACGTTATATCGGTTTGCCACAATAAGGACGTCTGTAGTATATATTTTTGATGTGTGAGTGGCACCCGAGTATTAGATTATTGCATATATATTGGTTTGGGGTTTGTGCAGGCTGGGGATTAGTTTGTATCATATTGTCTGACAATGTGACCCCAGTATGAACGCCTATTTATGAAGGAGACTACAGCTTCGGAGTTTGGAGGTGTTCCCCATAGCCTGTCATCTCCAGTAATTCTAACTATGCACTAGTCATTTTCTAATCCACAGTAGGGAGCGTGGGGTGAAAAAGTCAGAGGCTGCTATAAACATGGATATTATATTGATTTTCTCTGGCGTGACTCATCCAGAACAGCTGTTGTAGGAACACCAAGCTGAGCCATCCATCATGTGAACACCTCCACCTGTACATTAGTTATTAATAATGGAATTAGAGAGGAGGAACTGCGAAGCCACGGGTGTGGTGCCGGAGTAGGAGTAATAGTCAGAGCCTTCCCGGAGATTAAGCCCACAGAGAACATATATCAAGATTTGTGGCTTCTCATCTGCAATTCTGGCAGGTGAGATGACAAGATAGTCCTAGATACAGTGATGGAAATGAAAGTGGCCATTGAGCTTATTTACCCTCTCAAGCCACGTTCATCTATGTCTCTAGTCACCTAGCTACTAATGAAGTAACTTTTAAGAGGAACAACCACCCCCCTCAAGTCTTGGGGTAGTGGTCTACCTCTTTCTCCTGAATTGAGATGCCCCTCTGTGTGAAACCCCTGCTTCACCCAATCTACTCACCTCTTCCACAAGTACGGTTGTGCAGTAAGTCAACACTTTAAAGAAGCACTATCGTGAAAAAATGGCCCAATGATAAAAGGAATGGTCACTTATACACCCGGCATCAAGAAATATCCAGCCAACTTTGCTTTTCTTTCTTTTAATGGAAAGAAAAGTACATCCAGGGTGACATGATCTGTCACCCCTGATAGACTAAACCTGTCACCCCTGGATTTTATTCATACCATGAGAGAATAAAACACTTCATGGTGGTTTATTGGCTTGACGGGAGTTTTATTCAGTTCGGGTGTGACCCCACCTCTCATTAGCTGACGTGTTTATATGGATTTTTAATATTACACAATTTTGTGATAGTGCTCCTTTAAATTCATGATTAGCCATAAGCCGGAGTGGGGGCAGAAGCCTTCCGGCTGGAAAATGGTAAATAGTAGGACCTATTTGAATGATTTCTTTGTACCCAGAGCCACTTAGGGCCACTTGCCCAGGCTGTCATTCTAGGTGCCCATTGGATGAGTGATGTTAGCAAGGAATCAGGCTTCATTGCCTTACAGTAAACTCAGGAGTGAACGTACATTGATTTTCCATTCCCGTGATTCATGATGAGCAAGGGACAGAAATACTCCTCAAGGGAATCCCCGGTCTCTTTTCTCCAAACGATTCCACCAATAGCGGAAGGTTCAGCTTGCTAGAATAGCAGGGAGTAACATGAAGACAAGTCATGATGATGTGGGAATCAATGGGTTCTGATGAAGATGGAAAACTCTTTTTTGGAGAAGTGAACACTGGCAATGGGAAACAGATGTGGTTGCGCTTCTCTGAATTGTTCAGGCCGTTTTCAATTACACCGAATTTAGAGCAATAATGAAAAACAAAGCTGGATTATTTTCGAGCTATGGCTTCGGCCATGTGGATCGGTAGCCTATCTGCTGGTGACATCTCTGATTGCTTTCCTAAACACGTCTAATCATTTTGTACATACAAGCTGATTACAATCGGGTAACATGACCCGGTCACTGGAAAGAGGTGTTTCCCAACCACCTCCACCAAAGCTGATTCCATCTGCTCATTTTCTGCATCTTAAAAGCCAATGTGTCTTACAAATTGATGGTGTCATTGTTTGTTTTATGACCCACGGTTCAGAATGGCTCATGCAGGGCTGACCTCAAGTGCAAGGCGGTCATGTTTGGATAATGATTTAAGCTTTGTTCATAAGGTTCAGAAAGTTCAGAATTAGCTTTTTCTCCTTCTATGATTTTTTTTCATTTCACCCTTACTGCACTTGAAAGGCTCCTTTATATGTATCAACCATCTTTGCTTAATCTTTTGGGTGGCCTTTTCGAGTCCCATAATACAACAAACCAAAACATGGGTGCAGGTGCATTGCTTCAACAATCAGTCCTATTCAATGCAAGAAGAAGGGAAAGAGGGGCAAACATTTGCACCGAGATTTGGGTTCATAGAAAATGACATGAGCTATACTCATGGGAGATGGCACTACAGCTCCTCTCTATCCCTTAGTGCACCTGCACACAGGGTGGATTATGAGGAGGGTGCAAGGGGCACACACCCCGGGGGCCTCCACCACTTGCCCTGCAAAGGGGGCCTCCACCAACCTTTGGGTTATGGTCTGGTCCAGGAGGCTTTTTAGTCTTTGGTCTGATGAGCCGTGGGGCCAGAAACAAAGCTATTGGCGGCAGTGGTGCCCCGTGCAAGTTTTTTTGTTTTGCAAACCTGAAGCCAAAGCCACCATGAAGCAGGACAGAGAGTCTAGAGCAGCAAGCAACAAGGCTACAGTGATGGGTGCGTGCAGAGCTGTCAATCGGCGGCCGCTAACTGCACATAAGCCACCAAGCACAGCCGCTGGCAGCTCAATGCAGGTAACTGTTTTCTGCTGGACCAGCTGGGCTACTACACTACCCCCCACCCAGAATGGCAAAGCAGGAGTTCCTGAGCAGCATGCACCCGCACAAGGGACTCGATCTGATGTTCCAGTTCAACCAGAGACCTCTGGACAGCACCAAAAGATTGGGCTGGATGCCGGGCATCCAATGAGTCCAGAAATGGGGTCCCTAAGGGAGTCAGAACCTTAGATCTCCATTTTTCTAGTTTTCCTTTGTTGCCGAGCCCGGTGAAACCTACCTCCATGTGCGGTTTTGTGAGCCGGTTCTGATTCTGTACCTGGCTTGGTGCTGGGACACATAGTGGCGCAGCTATGGTCCAATTTTGTGCGGTGCCGCTTGTCCGCGGCCCTCATCTTTTGATGTGACAAATTCACAGCCAGGGGTTCAACTAGCTGCAGACCCATTGGAGCCTTCCCAGGCTGGAGGTGTCAGAGAATCAGCGGGGAGTCTGTGATCTGCCCTGCTTAACCCGTAAATACTAATTCCTCTTCCTGAGGAGACTAGACCTGTGCATTAACGGATTAAAGGATTAGGATTTACCGGTGGATGAAGGAATTTTAAGATAAACTCTGAGTAACTTGAGGATAAAATTATACTAGATCTGGTTCTGGGGGAATAGACCTTGAGCCAAATTCCATTCCTAAAATAAATGATGGCATTACAGAGCTAAACAGAAAGTATTGTTGTAGACATAGTATGGGGCTATCCACCTAGAGGTAGATTTGATTTAGTAAAACAAAAGAATGATTCGACCCATTTCATCCAAACTGACAGGGCCGGCTCCAGGTTTGGGGCCCTTGGGCAACAGAGTCTAAGTAGGCCCCAAAGTAGTGAGTCACATGATGTCACTTTTCAGCTCCGCTGACACAAATGGGTTATCTCCTGCTGCTGATTGTCCTCCAGTCCCTGTCGGTTGTCACCTGGTTCTAGCCACCTTCTGAACTTCCATCAATTTCCCTCCATTCCATTCCACTTTTTCCAACGTTGCTGACCATCCCCTGTTGCTGAAGCCAGTCAGGAGCAGGTCTGCACACAACACCCAGCATTCAGTGGTTCGCATCCAGTGTTAAATAATACCATGGCCAAGTGTGAGCCTGAGTGGGCCCCTGAAGATGCCAGGGGCCCTGGCAATTGCCAAGGCTTGCCCTGTGCTTGCCCCGGCCCTGCAAACAGATCAATTAATCATAATCATTAATATGAAACCCCAACACCATTGCTACTATAACTACTTCAGTGTCCTGGATTTTGTAACATGGCTCTGTGTATTTTACATTATTAAAAGAGGTGTATCACAAAATTGTGTAATATTAAAAATCCATATAAACAAGTCGGCTAATGAGAGGAAGGGTCACTTATACACCTGAAATGAGTAAATCTCCTACCAAGCTTGTGGTTTTGTTCTCCTGGTAGGAATACAATCCAGGGGTGTCAGGTTTAAGCGTATCAGGTGAGAGAGAACCTGTCCCCCTGATTTCCTCTTCCTTCCATTAAAGTGATTGGCAAGTCAATAGTTAAAAAAATACAATTCTGTGATTACTCATCTGTAGAATTGATTTTATGGAATCCAGCACGGGTTGCTTCATCTGTAATTCTTTACATTTGGGTAATCCGCCACACAAGGTGGCGCAGTCGACTTCAGAAAGACTTGTGGCTCCTCCCAGCCCATAAAAGGGCAGGAATTACCCAGAGACCCCAGTGTTTGAAAAGCAGTAATGCAAGAAGCCTGGAGGCATACATGTCAGAAAAATATAGCCAAAAAAAAAAAAAACTCTCTCAACAAAAATCACGGACAGGTGAGTAATCACAGAATTGCATTTTTCTGGAATCCAGCACGGGTTGCTTCATCTGTAATTCTTTACATTTGGGACATCCAAAAGCAGTGTCCAAGAAAAAAGGGTGGGATCCCCAGTGAGCAACAGCAGGTAGTTCAAGCTACTACCGCCTGAAGCACCTTGCGGGCAAAAACAGCTTTAGCTGAGGCCCTAACATCAACCTTGTAAAACTTAGAAAACGTATGAACGGAAGACCAAGTAGCGGCCTTACAAACTTGTTCAACTGAAGCCTGGTGCTGAAAAGCCCAAGAGGCACCAATAGCCCTAGAGGAGTGAGCAGTAACACGAAAAGGAGGGTCCTTCCCCTTGGTAGAGTGCTCTTGCACCACCGCCTGTCAGATCCACTTGCTGATAGTGGATTTGGCTGGAGGCAAGCCCTTCCTAGGCCCAGCAGGGAGGACAAGCAGAGAATCCGACTCCCGAAACGACTCAGTGGTGATCAAATAATATTTGAGCGCCCTGACCACTTCCAGGGAATGAAGAGTCCGTTCCTTAGGATTAGAAGGGACAGGTCACAAAGAAGGCAAGACAATGTCCTCATTGAGATGAAAAGCAGATACAACCTTGGCCAAGAAATCCGGCTTAAGACGGAACACCACCTTATCCTTAGGCCGCTCAAAATAAGGAGGCTTAATAGAAAGCGCCGCCAGTTCTGAGACGCGACGCACCAATGTGATAGCGACCAAGAAGGCCACCTTAAGAGTCAGAATGGATAGAGAGGCATCACACAAGGGTTCAAATGGTGGACCCTGGAGAGCAGAAAGCACCAAATTTAAACCCCACACCGGTAGCAGAGGCTTACGCTGTGGACGTACATGAGTAACTCCTTGGAAAAGAAAAAGATGATTGGCGAAGGCTCTTTGGAAAAAAATTGCCAAGGACGAAACCTGTCCTTTGAGGGTACTCAGTTGTAGGCCCGACTCCAGATCATGTTGTAAAAACTCCAGAATCTTGGAAATGGAGGAGGTGCGACAAGGAAAAGACTTAGACTCGCACCAGGCAATGTAAGCATGCCAAACCCTATAGTAAATCATAGAAGAGAATTCCTTCTGAGCCTGAATCATAGTACTGGCGACCGAAGCCGGCAATCCTTTATTCATCAGGATGGAGGTTTCAGCAGCCAAGCCGTCAAAGCCAGCGTTTGTAAATTGGGATGGCACAGCTGTCCCTGAGTGAGTAGCCCTGGATCCTCGGCATGACGAACTGATCCACTGCCATCTGGACGACGTCCGCGAACCATACCCTCCTCGGCCAGCGGGGGGCCACCAGGATTGTCGGTACCCCCTCCTGGGCTATCTTGCGCAGCACACGGCCCAGCAGAGGAAATGGAGGAAAAGCGTACAGGAGCCGAAACTCCATCCAGGGAATTTCTAGCGCGTCTGTGATGAAGGCACGAGGATCTCTTGACAGAGAGACGAATTTGGGAAGCTAGTGATTGTGACGGGACGCCAACAAGTCCACGTCCAGCTGACCCCAGCGGCGACACAGGACGAGAAAGATCTTGTTGTTGAGAGACCACTCCCCCAGGCGAGACGTCCCCCAGCTCAGAGAGTCTGCCTCCCGGTTTTCCACTCCTGGGATGTAAACCACCGAGATGCCGGGAACATTTTGCTCCGCGCAAGACAGAATCTGGGTCACCTCCTTAAGGGCTCGTTTGCTCCGAGTTCCGCCCTAATGATTAATGTAGGTGACCGCCGTCTGATTGTCCGAGCGGATCTGGACCGCACGACCCAGAAAATGGGGAGTCAACTGATGGAGGACCAAACATGATCGCTCTCAACTCCAGAGTATTGATGGGAACATGAGCCTCCTGCGGGCCCCACTGGCACTGGAACTTCAGAGATTGCCAGAACCCTCCCCAACCGGTCAGACTGGTGTCCGTGGTGACAATCTCCCAGCATGGAGGCAGAAAGGACCTGCCCACCAGAAGGTTGCTCGAGTCCAACCACCACGAGAGGGACTGTCTGGCCAGAGGGGACAGAGCGAATTCCTGCTCCAAGGACTTCTGACTCTGATCCCAAATGAACAAGAGATTCAACTGAAGAGGTCTCATATGGAACTGAGCTAAGGGCACTGCCTCGAAGCAAGACACCATGAGACCCACCAACTGCATCCCCAGATGGATGGAGAGATGAGGGCACGATAACAGGGCCCGCACCTGCATCTGAAGGCCCTCCACCTACTGCTGAGGAAGAAACACCTTGACCTGAGAAGTATCCAGCGTCATGCTCAGGAAGGACCTCACCAATGAGGCAGAGAGTGAAGACGGTTCCATGAAAAGATGGAGCAGCAATTAACAGGTCGTCCAGGTAAGGAAGAATGCGAATGCCCTGGATCCTTAGAAGGGCCATGACACCCACCAGCACCTTGTTAAAGACCCGGGGGACTGAAGTGATACCGAGCGGCAAGGTCACAAACTGGTAGTGTTGATCCTCCAGAGCGAACCTCAGGAACCTCTGATGACCCGGGAAGATAGGAACGTGCAGATAGGCATCCTTGATGTCCACTGTGGTCATGAGGTCGCCTGGTCGAAGGGAACTCACCGCTGACCGTAAGGTCTACATGCGGACATGTTTGAACCTGACAAATCTGTTGAGACTCTTTAGATCCAGGATGGGTCTCAGTAAGCCGTCCTTCTTGGGCACCGTAAACAGGTTGGAGTAGAACCCCCGACCTCGCTCTTGAAGAGGGACAGTGCAGATCACTCCTGATGACAGAAGATGTTGGACGGCCAACGTCAGGCCCTGCGCCATCACGGAGTTTTGGGAGATCCGTGATCGAAGGAATCTTGGGGGCGGCCAAGCTACCAGCTCTATCCTGTAACCGGAGGATACCACCTCCTGAATCCACCGGTCCGAGACGAGTTGTCTCCAGATGTGAGCAAAGAGCCGAAGCCGTCCCCCCATCCAGCTGGGTGAGGGCGCCCCCACATGCCTTAGGGGCCTTGGTGGGGGGTTTGGGCTTGGATCCCCAGGGCAGCCCGGGGTGACCACGGGATCTACCTCGTCCCCAAGATTCTCTACGGCTACCAGGGAGGGAGGAGCTGCGTCCCCCATGGGAAGGACAAAAGGAAGAAGACCCTGAAAGGGCCGAGAAGGCTTTCTACGCTGAGGGAGCTGACCGTCCAGCTGACCGTCCTTGGCCAATGCATCAAGACGCTCCCCCAATAGACGAAGTCCCGAGAAGAGAAGCAGCGTCAGCCGCCCACTGTCGCAGCCAGACAGACCTATGCATGGCAACCAACAGGGCCGAAGCCCTACACCAAGCCGGACGTCATCATCCATGGCAGATAACACAAAGGCAATAAAATCAGAGCAAGGCAACAGTTCCTTTTACTCAACCGCTCGCTAGCGAGACCTGGCGGCCCACGCGAGGCACCTAATCTTCTTCTTGATGGCAATGGCAACAATAGCCGTGGCACAAACCGGACACAGGCCAGCCCCCACAAAGGTGAAGGCATGGCAGGCTAGCTGATCCATGCGACGATCAGCATTGTCGTGTAAGGTAGTGGTGTCAGGCGACGGCATAATGGAAGTATTAGCCAGTCCCAGGACAGGAGCATCTACCTCAGGGGGACAAGACCAATGACGAACCAGCTCAGGTGAGACGGGATACCTTCTATCCAGTCCCTTAGGCACCGAGGGCAATCTGTTGGGCCAATCCCATTCTTTAAGGACCATCTTGGAAAAATGTCCCTGCTCCGAGAACTCTCGGTGTTGCCTGTCAGGGCGGAAAAGCTCCCCCTGCTTCCTCTTAGCCACCTTAGGAGGAACAATGTGTAGGGTATCAAACACCGCCGACAACAGTCTATCAGTATCGTCTGGGAGCCAAGTGTCCTCGTCTGAAGAGGACCCGGGTTCACTATCAAAATCGCCATGGCGATCCCCGGAAGAGTCAGTATCATGGAACAATTCCCCCTCCTCCATGGAATCACGGCCGCCATAGGTATCAAGAGCGTCATCATCCTCAGCAAAGAGGGACAAATCCGTATCCAAGTGCCTCTTTTTACTAGAGGCCTTGCCAGTGACCAGGCGGGCTAACTGCCGCTCAAGACTGGCCACGCGCAGCACCAGATCGGAATGAGACCCCCTGCAGGCTTCCCCCTCACTGGGGGCTAAATGCAGGCGTGGGGGAGTAGGAGATGCCACAGGCAAAATAGGACTGGGGAGAGAAGCGCTCGCCCCAACCTGTTCCGCAATGACACTTTGGGCGTAGGGGACACAGACTGCACTGCGACTGCTCAAAGGGGATACCCCTCACATGAGGCACAACTGAGTCTGCCCCCCGAAGGGCCCCCAAGCTTGCCATCCCCAGAAGCCTCCATATGATGATTAGGTAATAGCACAATAAGCAAGCACGGGAGATCGGGGCTAAGAACCCCACCCGGGATGCCCCCAAAGTATCCCCTAACAAAAAAAAGGGGGGGGGGAAGTACTGGACCGGGAGAAACCACAAGCAACTAAGAAGGGCTGTCTGAAAAAAGAGAGCCAATAAGTATCCCATAGCACATGCACCAAAAAATTAACACATAATAATGAAGGAGCGGACTCACGGACCAAAGTGAAGGGAGAGTCACCTGTGGTCTTGTCCAGGAAGCGTGCAGCCACAGGCAAGAAGGGAAGGATCCACAAGCCCCGCACCCAAGCATCTAGGAACGGAGCCAGAGTCACCGAGAGAGAAGCCACAAAATGGTGTCTGAGTCAGGATCTTCGAGGGGCGGGCCGCGCTGTGATGACACGGATCGCGTCACATCGCACCCCCCCCCTTCGGCAGCGCGCCAGCCTCCGGGCGCCAACTGGGGTAAAATGGCGCCTGGAGGAGAGATGAGGTGGAAGACTCCCCCTCCTTGCGACCCCCGCCAACGAGCTCAGGGCGCCCGCAGCGAAGTGGCGCCCGCGGGGCGCAGCAGTACTGCCGCCTAGGTGTGCCCGGTCCCACCCCCCCCCCCCCCAGAGACGCTGCTCCCTGAAGGAGAGGGTGAGGGAGAGGAGGGAGGGGGGGCGGGGGGACGCCACAGCAGGGTAGAACAAGGCACAGAAAGAAATCAACAGTGAACAAGTGCACAAAAACACACCAAATAAAGCATGTGGGATAACAAAAATATAAGGGTGGTTTCTCCCTTCCCCCATAAAGGCTCACCATTAGCCTATGGCCGGCTACCCTTTGGTTACAGGGAGAACTGAAACACCCCCCATTCCCTCCCTAGACGTCCTGATTGGCTGCCTCTCTCTGCAGCTATGAAACCCTGCTCTCTTTCCTCCTCTCTGGTCACACTATGTGATGGCAGGCTGGAGACGCTCTTAGCCTTCAGCATCTCTCATCCCCTTTCTCTGGTCACACTATGTGCTGGCAGGCTGGAGACACTCTTAGCCTTCAGCATCTCTCATCCCCTTTTTCTGGTCAGACTATGTGCTGGCAGGCTGGAGATGCACTTAGCCTGCAATGTCTCTCACCCCCTTTTCTGGTCACACTATGTGCTGGCAGTAATGACTAGTGCACTTAATTTTTACTATGATATATGTAAAGCACACAGTGTGCTTATATCACATCGCTGTTGCCACACCCACTATTTCTCCTCTTTGTTTCTCTGCATCTCCAATGCGCTAAAACGATTTCAAATAATTTAGGAACTTTAGAAGTTTAGGACAGTGCAACGTGTAGCCCGAGACAATGGGACAACAATCGGGCGCTCTCCTTTAGTATAACTACAAAAAAAACAATCCTGGCTGGATATTTCTTGATGCTGGGTGTATAAGTGATCCCTTCTCCCACCATCCAGCATATATTCATATTTAATAACGCACAAAAATTGCACGCACAGCCAAGCTATCTAGTTTATATGGTGCCAGCATGTGGAGTATGGATACATTGCAAAAATACACACTAAGGAGCCCCCAGATTGGCCAAGAAAATAGTTCACAGAAATTTCTGCACTCAGATATTAAAGGAGCACTATCACAAAATTGTGTAATATTAAAAATACATATAAACATGTCGGCTAATGAGAGGAGGGGTCACTTATACACCCAAACTGAATAAAACTCCCGCCAAGCTTGTGGTTTATTCTCTCATGGTAGGAATACAATCCAGGGATGACAGATTTAGTCTATCAGGGGTGACAGAGGCTGTCACCCCGGATGTCCTTTTCCTTCCATTAAATGAAAGAAAAACAAGCCTGGTTGGATATTTCTTGATGACGTGTGTTTAAGTAACTTCTACCCCCCTAACATCCAGAATATTAAAATGGATTTTTATCATTGGGCCATTTTTCACAATAGTGCTCCTTTAAGATTGAATAACAATGATCTATATTGCTCCAAAAAAGACAACAATAGATACCACAACGAATTAAAAAAACATGAAAAGACAACTGACAATAGGACCAAGAATACTAGCTCTACTGAATACAAATTTGACGTTTTATTGCATTAACCCTAAGTGCTAAAATCATTCAACTATTTAACAACGTAAATATCTGATCAATACTAACTATGGTCAGGCAGTGACAATGAATTGATGAAAAACGGTGCGTTGCGTGGCAGAGCACTACCACTTCATCAGGATGTTGCCATTGGGCTATTTATTCATGTTAGTCCTCCTTCAAGACCCATAAGATTATCAATGAATCCTGGCAGTTTTGAAATGGCATTTTTACGACCCTTATATATCAAACTCATGCTGTTTATCCAACTCATTAAATCAAGACCACCGCACCAGTTATATAAAATAGGTGTGCAGTACACTGGCTGGACATAATCCTATAGAAACACCATAAGTGGAGATAGTCCACAATCCCCACAACCATGCCAAAACAATTTCCGCACCACCATAAAAACAATATATAAAATACCTAAAAAACATATACACATACATGAGACACTATTTTATCATGTGCAGGGCGCTGCACCAATCCATCTCATACTATCACAAACAATTATACATTGATCATAATATGGCTCCCAACCCCTAACCAATCATCCCAAAGTGCAATGTGCATGTGCAAAAAAGCATACTAAAGTGCACAAAACCACATCCTATAAATTGATTCCATAATAAATCCACATAATACAATTGATCAAAGTGCCTGTGCCTGTACCTAATACTCTATTCCTTTATTTGTGTACCTATAAATGGAAGAGAACCCAAAGTTGGATAAAGCAGCTGAACATAATGAAATCAAAATATATTAACAGATGGCTGGAGAAAGTGCAGCACCCTCTGCCTACCCATGCGTTCCATGATGGTGGCAACACGTCACTTCCTCAGGGCCAAGTGTCCTCAAAGTTATCCAACTCATTTTGGTGTATGCTGAGTGGAGAGGAAAGGAAGATAACATGAGCTCCCATGTTGAGCTGGTAGCCATAATAGAAGGACTCCATAACATTTCTAGTATGTTTTTACATTACAGCTTAATCTTTGGAGGTTTACTCAACACACTAGCAAGTAATTTTCACTCCACATTACTATTTTTTTACATCTCCCTTAAATACCTCAATGTCAACATGTTGACAGTATTCAAGTCAGGAGCAGGATTCCAGTTACAATGACAGCGTAATGTATCCTTATTTCATTAAGGTCTTTAAAGTTCAGGCATATTAAGCCAGTTAGGCCAGTCTACAGAAGCCGTGTCTGGTTACGCCATTGCTGCTGCTAGCCTCATTATGCGGGAGAACTCTAGCTTTGATTAACTGTGATTTCTGTGTTTTAACAATTACAAAGGTGGTGGTCATTTTGGGTTTGTAACCTGAAGCTCCAGCCAAGGAAACCAACTTTATACATCCAAGTACAGCTGAACTGTGGCTGAAGACATTGTACAGAGAGGTTTTCAGATCAAGCACAAGGCATCCCAAAAGTCTTTTATGCGCTTTTAAGCTCCAATAAATCCAAATGTATAGTGCTATAGTTTTATAGAGGAGCTAAAAGACTCCAGGGCCATCCGAATTCCACTCCTTCTGCTGTGTGAACCCCTCGATAGCCAGTTTCACTTGCCTCCTCCTGGAGCCCTTGCCGGGCCTGTGCACCCCCGCGGTTCACCTCTAGTCGTGTGTGCACGTGCCCAGCCTTTCTGAATGGGCTGCTGCAAATGGCTGCAAGGTGAGTGGGGGATGCTTCTGGCAGCTGCGTTCTTTTTCCATTTTAAAATGTTAAATAATTAAAACTTCCAAGCTATTAAAGAGGAACAACATGTAGTAATCTCACTTTTCCGTGTGGTGTTCCTCTGTGCAGCAGCATCCCAAATTGGGATCCCCCACTGTGTATACCCCAAAGGTAAATGAAAGCAAAAGGCAGGCTGCTCTGATAATTAAATAGATAGTGTGGTAGGTCCCCAAATGGGCCCACCCATCAGTCTCATCTAAGGCCCTTATTTAACAAGGGATAGCGCCAGGTAGCGAATGGTGAGCGAACGGTAATGACGGTCACCGCCACGAGAACGCCGGCTCCCCTCCGCAATCACACATTTATCAAGCCGATCCTGCTTAGCGACTGACAGAGCGCCAGATAGCGAATCATTCATCATTATTCCAGCCTCACCCCACAGTGCCAGCGAGCGACCTTGAACAGCGACAGGTATGACCTCTCGCTACCTGGCGCTCTCCAATGCATTTCAATGGAGCAATCTTTAAATATTCTTAATTAATTGCTATTAATGTTTTTTTTTTTTTTTTTTTTAAATGTCAAAAAATTCTGTGACCACTTCTGCAATGTTAGATTTTTTTTTTAAGGTAAAAAAAAAAAAAAATTGTGCAGAATTGATATTACAGGTCTGATATTAATGTATTCATATTACAAAATGTTTTGAAAAACTTGTTTTTTTTTTATCCAAAAATATGGTTGTTTGGGGGTTAAAAAAATACTTTTAACCCATCGCCGCCAGCGCTCTGGGGTTTAGACAAGCATTTCACTGCGCGAGAATTTTTTGAGCGTGATTTGTTAATGAATATGCTGGGAGCCGTTCGCTATGGCCATTCGCTGTCATGCGCTCCCATACAGCGCGGAACCTGTCAAATAGCGACTCCCCACCCAATATTCAACATTACGGCAAACCGACTGAGTCGCTATCAACTACAGAACAACGGCCAAGCACAGTGACTACTAGCGGGCGCTCTGAAAATGCCGCTACTGTCGCTCATCTGTCGCTACCTGGCGCTATTAATGAATCGGCCTCTAAGTATTAAGCAACAAACATGTCTAGCTATGTGGAAAGACAGTGGTTTGGTTGCATATATCTGCAGATACATGTTGAAGCCACACACCGCTTCGACAAGACGCTCTGTGTTTAGTGTGGTCCCTACTCTATATGTATATGTTCCTCATAATAGGGACATGTACATGTAGGGACAGAAAAACATCTACTACCACCACCTCCTCCTTCTCCTCCCCCTGTACCTCTGACACCTATTTAAAAATGATGTTATTGTATTTGTTTTTCTTTATTTTATTTATCTATTTTTTTTTTAATTTATGTTATTTTTTTAAGTACCTTCCCTACCCCATTTTTTGCAGGGCAATTGCCTTGCTATTACCCCCATTTTGAAGCACTCTACCCCCATTTTACAGCCATTTTTTAAACACCAAATTTGGGTCCCCATTGATTTTAATGGGGTTTGGGTTCAGGTCAACTTCTACAGTTTCGCCCCACACTAATCATTACACATTTGAGTGATCACATGTTTGTTGTAGCTGAAGAAGTCATTGGGCCCTCCAAAACTTTGCACCAAATAAGCCTATAGGACATTGCATTTGGAGGTGTGTTAAAGTGGACCAAAACCCATGATTTTTACTATCCTGGGCTTTGGTCCATTTCACCGGGGCACCCAGATCAGGGGTCCCCCGATACGTGAAACCTCCCCAGATCTCCCGAGGAAACTCACCTCATCCCGGTCCTACGGCGCATGCACGGCCACTCGTCCAATCAGCTCGTTCAGAGCCACTGAGCTATGCACGGCTGAGTGACATCTCAGCAGAGCGTCTCTGAGCGCGCTGGCAGCCGCATTCCCCGCTTTCCTTTAACAGTCGGGCACGGGCCCTGCCAGAGGGATAGCGGGGATGCAGCCGCGGCCGTGCATGTGCCATTGGACTGGGAAGTAAGGTAAGTGTAGCGGGCCACCTGGGGGGTTTCACATAGCGGGCATCCCGATTTTGGATGCCACAGGGGAGGGAATTGATCGACTCAGGAATCTTATAGATTTCTGGGTCGATCCTGCTGGGTTTTGGTCCACTTTAATCACCTGCTGATTGGAGAGTACTATTCTTTTAAAAATGTGCATCCTGTTTTTATTAATTAGTATTAGTATTAATTTGAGTATTAATGTGGCTTGAGGTATTGATGAAAATAACTGCACTATCGTTGCCTTTCTTGGTAAGCATACAGATCTAGAAAAGATCTTTATTGTCTTAAAGATCATAGGTGTTCACAAGTTTTAATTCCTATTGTCCTCTATTCTATTCCCTGTGACTGTAAAAACATTGCTGTTAAGTATTAAAGTCCAGAACACTTTTCAAATCTATCAGCTAATAAATAACTGGGAGCCGACTCTTATTAATGACACTTCCTGGCCTGTTAAGAAATCGGCAAAGGCGACCAAAGAACTTTTCTACTATTATTGAAAAAAAAAAGTGAGACGTGAAGCATGCACGGATGTTCACAATTTTTCTTCCAGTTTACTGGGCCTAGAAAGTGAAGCTCTTGGCCAAAGAGAGAGAAAAAAAATAAAATGTAAAGTAAAAAGTTGGCTGGGGTTTTTCATTTTGCTAGTCAATGTTGGCAAATAGAGAATTTTAAGGGAGAGAAATAGCTGCCTTTATAATAGCTTTAACAAATTAACTAGAGGTTTTGTTAAACAGAGTGGGAGATTCACTGCATTTAACAACACATCCAGCCAAATTCGAACACACGGGGCCTTAGCATATTTATGCCTAGGAAAAACCCAAATGAGAAACGATGTCGGTGTAGGCACAGGTATTTGGTTACGATTTTGCTGCTCTTTTATCTCCCGTCATTTTAATTCAGGTCTTTTAAGTAAGGTATGTGTTTTACAGTGAGGCTTCTCATTTCTCTCGAAATTTGCCAATACCAACATGACCTCAAGTCAAAGTTCCAACCCCTGGAAATGTGTTGGCTGTGCTTCTCCTTTTCACAGTTCCCTTGGCTGCGGGAACGTCCTGGCATCTCTATTCACAGATTAGATGAAGGAATTTACAAATGCTGTCTCAGGAGGCCATGAAAAAGTGAAAAATACTTCTCTAAGGGTAGCCAGGGTGGTCCCACATTTTCGCAGACCTAAGCAGTTGACCCGGGCAGCATGTCTTTGGGCAGAGGAAAGATTATCTGACACTTTTAGGGGGTGCTCTTGGAAGTTTCCTGCTGTTTTGAAATTCCACAGCGGCTCATAAATGGTTTCTCCACTGGAGTTGGATGAAAACATTTAAATTAATATGGAGCGGTATTGATTGTAAAGGGATGCTATGCCTTTCCAAACATTCTGTGGATAGCTGCTGCCACTTGGAAATGGCCCTTTTGAGTTTGGTTTCTTATATTAGTGGGTCAATTTGCCAATGTAAATGTTCCTCCAAGAGACAGATGGTCTTACTCAGCATGGGACAGATAATGGTCCAGGACAAACCCCCAGGGCTGCATCTTCTCACCACTTCTGTTCTCTTACTAAACAAACAGACACACCTCGGTGTCAGACATGGTCAAGTTCATAAAGTTTGAAAGTTTTAAGGCAGTGCCCCTCCCCACATCCAACTCCAGATGGAGAGGAAAGAGGGGGCTCCTGCCGGGGAGAAAGCAATGGGGCAGGGAAGCGGGCAAAGCAGTATACAAGAACATGAAATGCCCGGCAGCCCCTCCCTGTGCACTGCGCTGCCATGGCAAGGACCCTCCCCACATCCAACTCCAGATGGAGAGCAAAGAGGAGGCTCCAGCCAGAGAGGAGGCAATAGGGCAGGGAAGCGGGCACAGCAGTAAACAAGAACATGCAATGCCCAGCAGCCCCTCCCTGTGCACTGCTCCACCATTGCAGGGACCCTCCCCAAATCCAACTCCAGATGGAGAGGAAAGAGGAGGCTCCAGCCGGGGAAGAGGAATTGGGGCAGGGAAGCGGGCACAGCAGTAAACATACAGCTGCACCTCAGTGTCAGACGTGGTCAAGATCATAAAGTTTGAAAGTTTGAAGGCAGGGACCCTCCCCACATCCAACTCCAGATGGAAAGCAAAGAGGAGGCTCCAGCCGGAGAGGAGGCAATAGGGCAGGGAAGCGGGCACAGCAGTAAACAAGGACATGCAATGCCCGGCAACCCCTCCCTGTGCACTACCCCACCACGGCAAGGACCCTCATCAAATCCAACTCCAGATGGAGAGGAAAAAGGTGACTTCAGCTGGGGAGGAGGCAATGGGGCAGGGAAGCAGGCACAGCAGTAAACAAACAGTTGTACCTCAGTGTCAGACATGGTCAAGATCATAATGTTTGAGGATGACAGTTCTGTCTTTAGTTTGGTCAAGAATGGCAACAAGGACGTTTATTGGGGTGTAGTAGAGGAGCTTTGTTCTTTGCTTCTCCTTTTATGTCTGGTCTGAGTATGTGATCAAGAAAAATCAATCTTTGGAGAACAATAAAAAGGCCCTGTCCAAGCAAACGCTAAATTTCTCCAACCTTATCGCCTCTGAGAACTGTAAATAATGATCCATTTCAGAGCATCTGAAAACTTCTTATTGTATTGCTTCTATTTTTGGCTCATGGCTGAGCTGGGAAAAGCATGTCAAAGGACAAAGTGGGTGATAGCACCAAGGAACAAAGTGGCTGCAGGTGAGGAGAGGAACGTGGGACACGCATCAGGTGAGCTTCTTGCTTGCTAATTATTGCTAGGTTTAACTTCTCTTTAAGTTTGCAGAGAAAATAATTGGAGTTCATTTTGCATCTATGATAAGCAAAGAAAAAGACAGCTCACGCACTCTACTGTGGCCAGTGCTCAAAGAGAAGAACTCTTGAAGTCTTGAGGATTATAGATGTGGAAAATCCAGTGTTACCATGGTCCAGCAAAGCATAAAGATTTATAGGATCCAAATAAAAAGACATTATAGGCTGTCATCTTTCCCCCAGATCACCATAACTTGTGCTACGTTTTTGGGGAGGGGCATGCTTTAGTCTTACCTGCTGCCCATCCTAGCTTGAACCCATAAATAGTGGAAGGGAAGCCGCCATCCCCGCCACCACATCGCCAGCCGCCAAGAATGACGTCAAAGGTCAACACATATGGAGTAGAGTCAGCACATGTAATCATCGCAGCTGGAGGAGAGAGAGAAAAAATGTGCACTGCCTGGCAATGCCTGGACCCTCCCCACATCCAACTCCAGATGGAGAGGAAGGAGAAGGCTCCAGCCGGGAACGAGGCAATGGGACAGAGAAGCGGGTACAGTGACGCCGCTCCTTGCGAGCAAAAGAAGGGCATCTATGGCTGCTGTGGCAACAACCTCCCTGATTGGGTGTTACAATAGGGCAGTACCCCTGGCGAGCTGCAGATTTTTTCCAATGCCAAAAATATATTTTTTAGTATTTGTAAATAATAACACCATATGGAATATCTAGAAACATGGCCCTCAATACTTTTTTTTTTAATGGTGAGACTCATTGGCCTCTGCAAGCATCTCCTCAGTGGCCTTCTAGACCCCAAGGAGTGATGTTATTTACATATTTTTATAGCGTTTTTACATGTTATTGTCATTTTTTGCAATACAAACTCTCTAAAAAATCAGGGCACTATAAAATGTAAAAACAATGAGCCAAGCCTCACCCCCTGGACTATCTCCTGTGTCTGCAAGGCTGAAAGTTGCTGAATATGTTTTCCCAGCATACGGCAATGGGGTTAGTCCAGAAACTGCTCTAAAATAAACTTGAGTAAATTGCATAAAAATATGAAAATTGCTGTAAACAGTTTAACATAAACGTAATGCCAACGACCCACCGGCCAAGAAAATCAAAAAGGTAGGAGATTGAGGGGAGAAAAATCAATATATGCCAACTCGATTGCCATTCCAAAATGCTACCTTATGCGAAGCTTCTTCAGCTATGTTAAAGTTGATGGCACTGTCGGTAGGTAAAGTGTTCTCATGTAAGTGTGTGTTTGCAGCATCTTGATTACTATGAAGATTCCTTGATTACTATGAAGAAGTCTTGGAGCATTTGGATGAAGAGGTATACCCGTACCTGACTATTTTCCGGTAGATTAAATAGATTAGGGTCCCAACTGATTATTCTGGATTAAGCGTGATTGACTGTAAAATGTCTGGGAAAGGCGAAATAACTGGGTTTCTCAGAAGTGATTCTACTGTCTTGCATACTGCTCTTGCTATTAGTTATATCAGTTGTTGTTGATTATGTGAGAGGTAATCTCTTCTGGGGTGCAGTTTTGCTCTAACCCATTTTTTTGTCCCTCTAAACCTCTGTAGTTGGGCTGCCTTAGTGCATATCATATTTTTTACCCTATACCCTATAAGACGCATTTGTCCCCCAAAAGTGGGGGACAAATGTCGGGCCATCTTATTAAGCGAATGTAAAAAAGAAAAATGGAAACTCACCTTTCCACCATTTCCGCACTGCTGGCCAGGCCACCACAGCCACAGGACGCCAGAAGAATATATGGATCATCATATTCCTCGCTGTTTCTGCCGCCGCCACTTCTTTTCCGCAGCGCCTGCAAACCCAGAGCGAACACCCGGCTCCATGCAGAGGGTGGGCATGGTCGAAGTTCGAGGAGAAAAAAACATTCTTATTGCTGAAATGCGGCCCATTATGTTCAGCAGTAGTCTTCCCCATTTATGTAAGTATTTCTTCAAGACTATCATTAATGGTGAGAACTTTGTCTTGAATATTTGGTCAAGATGACTCGCTAGTAGAATCTCTAGGTATTTGATCTGATCTAACTCATTATTAAATTATTCTCTATTGTTTCTGTGGCGGACATTCTGAGAGGGAGTAGGCTAGCTGATGCTCTGCTCCCAGTTTATAACCTCATCATCATTTCTGTGGACGCCAAACCCACCCCGGCCACAGTATCTCCCATTACAATACTAAATCTTTAGAACCATTCATTTTACAGGGTCCACATCCACTCTTCAGCTGGCGGGTCTCATTGGACATGCGCCAGCACATGCACCACACTGGACCGGGGAAAGTTGCTTGTATACGGGCTCCCTGGATGGTTTCACATAGCGGGGCATTCTGATTCAGGATTCGGCCAGCCAGCCATCCATTTTAGAGTGTCCATATCCACTCTGCCCATAATCTTCTTCTGGCACTGCTATGGCTGCAGTTTTGCAATGCACTCTTTGACTGGGCAGGATAAGTGATGAGTGAACCCGTAGAAGTTCAGGTTCGGCAAGTTCGGACGAACTTTGAATAAAAGTTCGGTTCGGGTACCCAAACTTGACCCCAACCCCAGTGAAATGAATGGGGACCTGAACTTGGTGACCTACAAATGGCTGCAAATGAAACCGGACCTTCAGCGTAATTTAATGAAAAGCCCAAACTCTTAAAAAACGGTTCCCCAGCATCTAAAATTAATATATTTTACGTTTTTAGTCACTAACTTCTTATTCTTTCCCCCACTGGGCTGCAACTCTGTTCAGGAATTTAGGATACGGGCGCCGCCATCTTGACGCAGAAGCATCACACTTACTGAGGAGAGGAGAGTGGGATAAGGTACAGGGAGGTGGGTTATAGCTGTGCTTTGCTCAGACAGAGCAGAGCTGGGGTCAGGTAAAGGTCAGCAGTCCCAGAATGCAGAGCAGCACAGTCAGAAGGCACTTCCTGTTTGCAGGCTGCCTGATAAGATGGCGGCTTCCATAAGCCACCATCTTGGATGTTTAAAGGCTCATAACATGCAGTAGATGCAGGTAGGATGATTTTTAATGTGGACAATCTGTATGTACAGGGTGTGGGAAACATATAAGATAGACTCTTATTCAGAGTGAAGGTCCGCTTGAAGTCTGTGTCCATGTTCAGGGACGGAAGTAGTAAAGTTCATCATGGACCCAAATTTTGTGGTTCAAGTTTGCTCAACCCTAGCCAGAATGTAGATTGGAGGGAGTACAACAGGGATATAACAGGCCAGGGGTGATTTTTGACCCCACTCCCCCACTGGCTTACATCTGCTTACAATGTGTTTGCTTTCATTTCAGACAACATATATACAACTGTAAAAATATAAATGTATCCTTCCAACAAGTTGTTTCAGAAATACAAAGTCAAGTATTCTCTGTTATTCTGGTTTATTCCGCCTCAAAATGACTATCCTTCCTGGGAAATCTCAGATCCGTTACTCCCTGGTGTCGGGCAGTCTTCCCTGATTTCCAAGCCTGATCCCTGTATTACTCTCTGTTATTTTTGCTCAATCCCTTGTCTGGCATCAAGCATTGGCTTCCGTTGCATCAGAAGATCTTTTCTTCTGCAAGCAGGGAACTGAGGTCAGACGAAGGTAACGGATAGAACCTTACCTGAACGTCAGAGAATGGTCCAAGGGCAAGAGCATCTAGAGCATCACAATATACAGTACAGTATATATACCATAGTCTAACAATCTGGACAGCATGGCTTCTGAAAAATGTAAAACATGTCTTGGAAACATTGGCAAAGAGGATTGCAGCGGTTACACAGAGCAGCTGGAGGCTGCTGCCAGTCTGGTGTTTTTAATTAGGCTTCTCAACTCCTCTGTTGCTGGGATTTGATATGTTATGATAACTCTGGGGAGGGTATTCACATAGCATACAACTAGTGCTGAGCTTGGGATTTGTGTTAAAGGTAAATTCCATCCAATTTTTGCCAGTTCCGTTTTTCTATTTTAAAAAATGCCATTTCCTTTCTTTTTACTGTTTAAAAGAAAAAAAAAGATGTGCCCCTATCCTGAGGGTACTAGCCCAGTGGACGATGCATAAAGGGGAATGTGAGTAAATATAAAAAATATGACCAGATAAAAATATGACCAAAACTATGGTTGTAAAAAAACACCTTGCCAACTAGAGGCATGCTAGTACATTTGTCTGGGGTTACCAACAGGAATCCATTTACATATGACAGGACAGAAGAACAAGCCATTTTTGAACCATGTGCTAACTATGCTATTTGGTTGAGTCCCTATGTGGTAATTGACATCTACTTACTACAAAGCAGTCAATGAGACATTTGCTGCACACCTCTCTTCAAAAGAAAATAGACATTAAAGCATAACGTTTAACAATGGAACGCCACTGAGACCCCATTGGCTGTATCCAGCATGCTGCCCGCCCCAATAACAAGTTTAAAAATGAGAGATTTGGGACAGATGACATGACATGCCAGGGGTTTGCTTCTATTAAGTGGGCTGTAATCATCACTTGTCGTGTACTCCTCACAGCAGAAAATTATCTTCATAAGAGGAAATGGATTTCTGTTTATTTTGCCTTTTGATTTTATAAGCATCTAGACGTATATTGTATGTCTGTTATTTTTATTGTACATCTTTGTTTTACATGCACTGCCCCTTATGGGTGAATTGAATCCTAAAGATTTATAAAGTGGTCTTCTGTGTGCTAACCTGCTTAACTTCAGGAGAGACATTGTATGTGTGCTAAATCTTGTGCCCTGTATGCTTTCTTATCGCTTCTAGTGCTGGTCTAGGGGTGTGAGACCACTTTACAATCAATAAATCGGGGTGTGACTTTATAGCTGTATAATCGGGCCCAGGCCCTTATGGTGTGATAATCCTGTCTGGATCAGAACGTCAAACCTCTTTGATTCATGACAGGGTATCCACCCACATTCCCACACAGTGAGAGGTGTCCAGTTGGTAGGAGGGGATGTGTTGTGGGAGAGCATATCGAATGTTGAGGGTCAATGCCTCCGTTTGTAGCAAGTAGGATTTAGTCCCTTGTTTGTAGCAAGTTTTCCAGTTGCAGACGCATTTCGCTCATAGAGCTTCCTCAGTGCATAATTTTCTAGTAAGGGTACATGTGGGATAGGTGAATATATTGTTTCTTGTAGTACAAGTTGTATTTATAATAGAAACAGGAAGGTTACTCACTGTGCATTTGCTCAGCCGGACCTGCTAACCTGAGTAGTCCCTCTGTGCTCCTAGGGATATCCCCCCCTTCCCCTTCCTCCCCCCCCCACAGGTGGAATGATATCCCTAGGAGCACAGAGGGACTACTCAGGTTAGCAGGTCCGGCTGAGCAAATGCACAGTGAGTAACCTTCCTGTTTCTATGATAAATATAACTTGTACTTCAAGAAACAATATATTCACCTATCCCACATGTACCCTTACTAGAAAATTATGCACTGAGGAAGCTCTATGAGCGAAACGCATCTGCAACTGGAAAACTTGCTACAAACAAGGGACTAAATCCTACTTGCTACAAACGGAGGCATTGACCCCCAACTACTCACTTGCTACAACTGAAAGCACCTTCCCCAGAAACTCCAAGGAAGGAAGGGCACACCAGTGCCCACCATCTGCCCAGTTCTCTGGGCAAAAAACTTGGATTACTTACCTATTTTACCTTCATGAGCACTGTAAATACAAATTCAAGCACGAGATAAGAAGTTAGAAAGCTAAATGTTTTATTATTGTTTTGTTTGATGACTTATTGTTTTTCTCCACTCTACATAACTTTTTTGCACAAAATAAAAAAGGAATAACCGTACACAAAATTCTTCTGGACCTTCATTAGGGCAAATAGGCGCACCTTTGGTTCCCTCCTACCGGGGAGGAACTAAACCCAAACCCATTTGTTAGATTTCCTGACTTAGGTCAGGAGCGCCTTTACCCCGGAACAAGACCCTCCAAACCATCCCCCAAAGTATACCCAAGGAAATCCCTCTTTTCCTCCCAACACCCCCCAACAAGGAGAGCATATCTGACAAGCATATCTCTAAACCAGGGGTGCTCAACCTTTTGACGAGCGTGGGCCATTTGAATTATCTGGAACTTGGTCGTGGGCCACAATGAATGCGGTCAGAATTTTTTCATTTGGAAGAGCATAATGAAGATTTTCTACAACAATCAGGATACCCGCTCTCTCTACCAACTCCACTCGTATATCCTTTCACCATACCTTTACGTTCATATGTAACAATTCACATATGCTAGCATGTGCATGCCGATTGGCTTACCTTTCTGAATATACGGGTCCCTTATTTATAGCTCTCCCCCATCTGTCCCACATCTTAACCATGTTCCCAATACTCAACCCATCTAAGCAACCCCCAATGCTAAGCACACAATTGTTACAGAAAAACAGTTTTACCAAATTTTTGTGCCGAAGATTTCACCCAGGGGTGGTGTCACCATGTTTCTCCAAGCCACCCTTGTCACCTCTATTTGCCAATGACCTATCCCTACTGTATCCTTATTTGACTACCAGTTCTATTTGCCCCTTGCACTTTCCCCACAGTAGGTCAAGGGCCACATCAGATGGCTCAGAGGGCAATTTGAAGATGAGAAGATGAAGCTGAGATGAGAAGCGAGGGGAGAGGTTAAGCTACACGCTGAACTTTATTCAAGGAGCACTATCACAAAAAATGGCCCAATGATAAAAATCCATACAAATATGCTGGATGGCTGGAGGGGTCACTTATACACCCGGCATCAAGAAATATCCAGCCAGACCTGTTTTTCTTTCTTTTAATGGGAAGAAAAAGACATCTGGGGTGACAGAGTCACCCCTGATAGACTAAACCTGTCACCCCTGGGTTTTATTCCTACCATGAGAGAATAAACCACAAGCTTGGCAGTAGAGTTTTATTCAGTTTGGGTGTATAAGTGACCCCTATTCTCATTAGCCGATGTGTTTAAATGGATTTTTAATATAACAAAAGTTTGTTCTCACCAAATCTCCAATACCCAAATCGTTTAAGCTTCTACCAATTACTCACCCAGGGTCTCCAGTTGTGTTGTACAAGGATTTATCCTTTCCCCACAGTGATGTCATTGGTCACATGGAGGGATTCCACAGTGAGTCCTCCAATGTATTATTTAATCATCCCTGGCCCAGCAGCCTGGCATTACACTACAGATCCCAGAGGGATACCAGCCACTATCCAGTCAGAGGGCTTTCATACTGGATTGTCCCCACTCTGGCTCCACACTACTTACTGAGCCTCTATTTAACTACACATCAGTTGTATTTACCCCTTCCACTTTCCCTGCACCAGGTTGTGGGCCACATTACACCAGCCCAACGACCACAGGTTGAACATGCCTGGTTTCTGGTATGTTCCCGAATTTCCTTGGTGAATATTTCCCACACCATTCAGTTGCCAGTTTTTTTAAATACTGGCCGATATGGCAATCCAGTTTCACAAATGTAAGAGTATTTGTCCAACTTCTAAAAAGCCCCGTACATTCATTAATGGATAACTAGAATGTTATTTATACGGAGGCTGGGTCAACACAGACTCTGCAAATTGAACCAAATTGAAAGTGGCTGCAAGCTGTAAGCATCAAATTTAATGGCCGTTAACAGAGGTTCCATCACTGAACTACTGCAGCCCCGGCCCAGTTATCTTTCCCCTGGGCTGTCACACTTTATATGGAATACCAGCAAGGAATATACGTGAGGGCCCCTCTCAGCATATTAATCCTCTCTCCGTGTTTTACGAGGAGGCCCGGATTAAAAGGGGCACAAGATTTTTTACGAGCCGGAGTCGAAATTGCTTTTACCGTTTTATTTTACCCCCTTTAATTAAGCCACTCTCAGTTCAGTCGTGGGCGTAATGGAAGTGGAGGACAACCTGGAGAGGTGAAAAGCTGCCTCTTTGTGACAAAGACACGCAACGTAGAAGGTGGAGGGGAGCGATGGCGAGCAGAGATGGAGAAGAATGGAACATATGGCAGGAGCTGGAGTATAACTACCAGGGCACAAGTCATAAAATAACATTCAACACCTAATACAGAAGGACAGGCATTTTTATGGTAGCGGCTTATTCATTTTGGTATTAAACATATACCAAACAACAAAAAAAACGTAATAAAATTACTCTAGATGAATTACAGAAGGAATGAAACAATAAAGATTAAGCAAGAAATGGTTGCCATTCAAGTCAAATTAATATTATTTTTTATTATTGTTAATTTATAGATTTATAAAGAAGGGTAAAACTAATACTACAGTTATATACTAATAATAAATGTAATATTCTCCAGGTAAATGGATAAGTTACCAGAATAGGGAAAATCCCGGTGATTGGTCCACTTTAATGCAGAAAAAAAACAGGGATTTAGAATTTCCCGTGTTTTGTTCTATTCCCTGGGGCATCCTGATTGGGGATGCCTTGCTGTGTGAAACCCCCCAGTTTGACTAGGCTGCGATTTGGGATGACCCACAGGAATGGATTTTAGTCAGTGCTGGAGGCTTTAACGTCTCACAGCAAGTCACTTACCTCCATGGCTGCATGCAGCCGTCATCCATCTTGCAGCACTTCCCTCATGGCTGCATCCAGCTGCCGCCCTTCCCCCAATGCTTCCTCCTAACATGCTCAGGTGCGCGCACGTCTCCGTCCACTAGAGGGCGAGCACACTGGATTCCTGAGATTTAAAGGGCCTGTACAGCACTGATTGGTGTTTGGTCTCCCAATCCTGCATCCTCTTCCCCTATTTAAAGAGGCACTTCCTTCCTTCAGTGCTGGATCTTGGTCTCTCCATGCTTGTTGAAAGTCAGACATTCTTGTATTGCTCACCTGTGTACCGACCTCTGCCTGTCCCCGATTCTGAACCTTTGCTGCCTGCCCCGACCTCGGCTACTCACCTTTACTGCGAACCTGTGCTGCCAGCCCTGATCTCTGCCTGTACTTACTACGCCTTTTGCCTGCCACTTGTGTACCTCGCTGAACGTCGGCTGACTGTGGGACTGGGCCGCTGTTGGGGGGTAGCGACCTGGGGGTCACTCGCCGCACAAGACCAACCTGCCTTGCGGTGGGCTCTGGTGAATACCGGTGGCCCCTTAGACTCCGCTCCCCTGACACGGTACCCGCCATCGGTCCCACGGTTAAAGCGGATCCACACCTGAGTCCGCTCCACCCGGTCCGTGACAGTAAGATCCGGCCATGGATCCCGCTGAGGTGCCGCTGCCTGATGCCATTGAATTGCCTGCTATTGTGGCTATGCAGTCCCGCCAAATTAATCAGCTCTCGGCTATGATGCAGCAATTACTATCGATTCAGCAACAGCAAGTGCCACCACCGGCCCCAGCTTTGCCGCCACAGACTCCTGTAGCATCTACAGCTAGAATCCGTCTCTCCTTGCCGGCTAAATATGACGGGGATGCCAAGTTATTCCGAGGCTTCCTTGCCCAGTGCTCTCTACATTTAGAGTTGTTGGCGAATCAATTCCCCACTGAACGAGCTAAGGTGGCCTTTGTCATTAGTTTGCTTTCTGGAAAGGCCTTGAACTGGGCCACTCCTTTGTGGGATCGCAACGACCCTGTCACTTCTAGTAATCACACCTTTGTTTCTGAATTTCGCCAGGTCTTTGAGGAGCCTGCCCGGGCTTCATCTGCTGAATCGGCTCTATTGAACTTGGTCCAGGGTGAATTGTCCGTGGGTGAATACGCCATCCGGTTCCGTACCTTAGCATCCGAACTGTCTTGGAATAATGAGGCCTTGCATGTCTGCTTCAAGAAAGGACTTTCTAGTAAAATTAAAGATACTCTAGCTGCACGTGACTTGCCTTCGTCTCTCACTGATCTCATCCATCTGGCCACACGCATTGATGTGCGTTTTATTGAAAGGCGTGAGGAATTTCGCCAAGAAAGAGATACTCAGCGCCCTAGGAGGGCATCCCGTCTGGCCCCTGTGTTTCAACACCCTTTGTCCGCGCATGTACCTGAGGAGTCCATGCAGGTCGACCGATCCCGCCTGACCCAGTTGGAGAGAACTCGTAGAAGGAACGAGAATCTTTGTTTGTACTATGCTGGCTCTGAGCATTTTTTGAAAGACTGTCCTATTCGCCCTCCTCGTCAGGGAAACGGGCGCACCTAGTGGATGTGGGAGAGGCGTCCCTGGGTGTATGTGCTTCCTCTCCACGTCTCACGGTTTCTGTGCAACTTACCATCGCACCTACCACCTCTTTGAATTTGTCCGCCTTTTTGGATTCGGGCTCTGCAGGAAACTTTATAGAGGCCTCCTTGATTAATAAATAAAATATCTCTGTGAACCGCCTCGCAAAACCCTTATTTATCGCCTCAGTCAATGGTGACAGGCTGGACTGTACCGTGCGTTATCGCACCGTTCCCCTTCTTCTAAAGGGTGGACTTTTCCATCAAGAGAGCATTGAGTTCTACGTCCTCCCTAATTGTACATCTCAGATTCTTCTCGGCTTACCTTGGCTTCGACGTCATGATCCCACGCTTGATTGGAACACCGGCGACATCAAGACTTGGGGTGCGGCATGCTTTAAGAGGTGTTTGAGGTCCGTTCCTGTTCGACCTATTCCTGCTTCAGCCCCATTACTTGGCCTGCCTGAGGTCTACCGGTCCTTTTCCGATGTATTCTGCAAAAAACAAGCGGAGGTCCGCCTCATCGCCCTTATGATTGCCCTATAGACCTCTTGCCGGGTACCACTCCACCTCGTGGTCGTATTTACCCCCTCTCGGCTCCGGAGACACAAGCTATGTCGGAGTATATTCAAGAAAATCTGCAAAGAGGGTTTATACGGAAGTCTTCCTCTCCAGCAGGCGCGGGTTTCTTCTTCGTGGCAAAAAAAGATGGCTCTCTACACCCCTGTATTGATTACCGTGGCCTCAATAAGATTACCGTCAAAAATCGTTACCCTTTGCCTTTGATTGCTGAATTATTTGACTGTCTTCGTGGGGCCAAGGTTTTCACCAAACTTGATCTGCGAGGGGCCTATAATTTGATACGTATACGTGAGGGCGATGAATGAAAGACAGCCTTCAATACCCGCGATGGCCACTTCGAGTATTTAGTGATGCCCTTTGGTCTTTGCAATGCACCCGCTGTATTCCAGGAATACGTAAATGACATTTTTCGGGACTTGCTTTACTCCTGTGTAGTTGTATATTTCGATGATATACTCATCTTTTCATCTAATCCGGAAGAACATCACCATCACGTCCGGCAAGTTCTGTCTCGCCTCCGTCAACACCACCTTTACGCCAAGTTGGAGAAGTGTCTTTTTGATCAGACCACCTTACCCTTTCTTGGATATATTGTCTCTGCTCGTGGTCTCCAGATGGACCCCAGCAAATTGAAAGCAGTTTTGGACTGGCCACGTCCTATTGGCCTACGGGCTATTCAACGCTTCCTGGGCTTCGCCTATTACTTTCGACAGTTTATTCCCCACTTTTCTACTGTAGTGGTGCCCATTGTGGCTCTCACGAAGAAGAACGCCAATTCTAAATCTTGGCCTCCTCAGGCAGAAGAGGCCTTCATTGCCTTAAAAAAAGCCTTCTCCTCTGCTCTGGTGCTGTCTAGGCCAGATCCATCTAGGCCTTTTGCCCTTGAAGTAGATGCCTCCTCCATTGGAGCCGGAGCTGTGCTAACTCAAAAATCTTCTACTGGCAGAATTCTCACCTGCGGGTTCTTTTCGAAGACCTTTTCTCCGGCTGAAATAAATGACTCCATTGGAGATCGGGAGTTACTCGCCATCAAGTTGGCATTAGAGGAGTGGAGACATCTCTTAGAAGGTTCTGCACATCAGGTGTCCATCAATACTGACCATAAAAATCTGTCTTATTTAGAAACTGCCCAGCGACTGAACCCACGACAAGCTCGTTGGTCGTTGTTTTTCGCCCGTTTCAACTTTCAAATCCACTTCCGGCCAGCCACCAAGAACATCAGGGCGGACGCCCTTTTTCGCTCCTCAGACATCTCTGGTGTTGAATCCACTCCACAACATATTATCTCGCCTGAATGCCTTGTCCACTCCGCACCCGCTGCCTTTGTACAGGCACCGCCGGGAAAGACTTTCGTGCCAGCTCGCCAACGTCGCAAAATATTAAGATGGGGCCATTCTTCACATGTAACCGGCCATGCCGGCATCAAGCATGGCATGGACAAGCCTGTGCTATCATTTCTAGATACTATTGGTGGCCTTCCTTAGAAAAGGATGTGACGGAATTCATTCAGGCCTGTACCATCTGTGCACGTGACAAGACTCCTCGCCAAAGACCTGCTGGCCTACTCCTCCCTCTGCCTATTCCAGATACCCCATGGACACACATTGCTATGGACTTTATTACTGACCTACCTTCTTCGCATGGCAATACTGTTATTTGGGTGGTAGTGGATAGGTTTTCTAAGATGGCGCACTTTGTTCCTTTGCCTGGCCTCCCGTCGGCTCCTCAGTTGGCGAAATACTTCCTGATGCATATCTTTCGGCTTCATGGGCTTCCTACACACATTGTGTTTGACAGAGGTGTGCAGTTTGTTTCCAAGTTCTGGAGAGCCCTTTGTAAACAAATGAAAATTAAACTGGACTTTTCCTCTGCTTATCACCCCCAGTCAAACGGCCAGGTGGAAAGAGTTAATCAGATTCTTGGGCATTATCTTCGCCATTTTGTTTCTGCCCGTCAAGACGATTGGGTCGATCTTCTGCCCTGGGCGGAATTCTCGTATAATTTCAAGGATTCTGAGTCTACGAGGAAGACCCCGTTCTTGGTGATATACGATCGGCATCTTCTTCCGCCTCTGCCCTTGTCCACGTCCTCTGGAGTACCCACCATGGATGACATCACACAGGATTTCTCTACCATCTGGCAAGAGACCCAACGTGCCCTTTGTCAAGCTTCCACCCGTATGAATATTAGCACTGATAAGAGGAGAAGAGCTCCGCCTGTCTATTCTCCCGGAGATAAGGTGTGGCTGTCGGCGAAATATATCCGCTTCAAAATTCCTAGCTACAAATTGGGCCCCCGTTACCTGGGTCCTTATAAGATCAAACAACAGATCAATCCAGTTTGTTATAAGCTACACCTACCAACATCACTGCAAATTCCCAATTCTTTCCACGTTTCCCTGTTGAAGCCAGTTATTGTCAATCGATTCTCTCCTAAAACCTTGGTGCCTGCCCCAATCTCTGGTACTGAGGAGGCCTTTACGGTGAAAGAGATCCTGGCCTCTAAGATCTCCAGGGGTAAAAGATATTTTTTAGTCGACTGGGAAGGCCGTGGACCTGAAGAAAGATCTTGGGAGCCCGAAGAGAATATTCTAGACCGTAGTCTCATCTCGGACTTTCTGGGTCCCAAGAAGAGGGGGAGACCCAAGGGGGGGGGGTACTGTTAGGGCGAGCGCTGCACGCCCATCTCACAGCAAGTCACTTACCTCCATGGCTGCATACAGCCGTCATCCATCTTGCAGCACTTCCCTCATGGCTGCATCCAGCTGCCGCCCTTCCCCCAATGCTTCCTCCTCCCATGCTCAGGTGTGCGCACGTCTCCGTCCACTAGAGGGCGAGCGCACTGGATTCCTGAGATTTAAAGGGCCTGTACAGCACTGATTGGTGTTTGGTCTTCCAATCCTGCATCCTCTTCCCCTATTTAAAGAGGCACTTCCTTCCTTCAGTGCCGGATCTTGGTCTCTCCATGCTTGTAGAAAGTCAGACATTCTTGGATTGCTCACCTGTGTACTGACCTCTGCCTGTCCCCGATTCTGAACCTTTGCTGCCTGCCCCGACCTCGGCTACTCACCTTTACTGCGAACCTGTGCTGCCAGCCCTGATCTCTGCCTGTACTTACTACGCCTTTTGCCTGCCACTTGTGTACCTCGCTGAACCTCGGCTGACTGTGGGACTGGGCCGCTGTTGGGGGGTAGCGACCTGGGGGTCACTCGCCACACAAGACCAACCTGCCTTGCGGTGGGCTCTGGTGAATACCGGTGGCCCCTTAGACTCTGCTCCCCTGACACGGTACCCGCCATCGGTCCCACGGTTAAAGCGGATCCACACCTGAGTCCGCTCCACCCGGTCCGTGACAGTCTGTAGCACTACTAAAATCGGGCAGGCTGATTCATTACTAGCGCCAGGTACCGACAGATGAGTCTGTAGCGAGGCATTGACATCGACCGCTAGTAGTCGTTGTGATCAGCTATGGTTTGCTGTTTCAGAGCGTCCCAGTCGCTGGCCAGCATTGATGAATATATTGTACACCAGTAGAGCACCACGGTAGCGCCAGCTCAGTGCGACCAACTCACACCAAATTCATAAAAAAAATAGCCCTACACAGCGCCAGCGCTCAAAATCGGGTCGTTGTAGCCCAGAGCCCCAGAGGCTGTGGGATTAAAGTCTGTTTTTGAACATGTATCCACTAGTAACAAAGTGAAAATACATGGAATTACATTGTTATTTCATTGTAACATGAACATTTTAATACCCGACATTTAAGGATAATTCTGCATAAAAATATTATAAATCAAAAAAGTTTTCAAAAATGACTTTAAATAGGCCAGGATAGGTCACACAATGATTTGATAATTGAAAAAAAATAAAACCATGGTTAAAGAGAATAAAAGGATCGTCCATTGAAGTGTATGGGAGAGCGACAGGTAGCAACAGGTAATACCAGGCGCTCTGGAAGTCAGAGCTCCGGCGGTATACGGTAAGCCATCTGTGTCACTACGGTCGCTACGTGTCGCTATTAGAGTCGCTCACCAGAATCGCTTTGATAAATGTGGTATTGCGTACAGCGCCCGACGCTCACCGTTCGCTGCCTGTCGTTACCAGGCTGCCACTGTCGTTACCTTGGCGCTATGGGTTGATGAATAAAGCCCTAAGTTAAGATTGTTACATTTGCTGCCCACTGCACTAAGGTACTGGTTTCTTTGTTCATTCTGTCTGTAACTACTGATCTGTAACTTGCCCTGCAGACCTGTATACAAATCTACTCAATCGTCTCCTGTGTTTCTAAAACGATTAAATACATAACCTAAATTTGGGCTGCTCTTTTCATCCTGATCCCAAACTTATTCGTCCATCCTCTTAGTTACTTACGCACTACCAGGCTGTCTACTGGCCTTAGATTGACCCACTAATGGACTGGGCCTATCTAAAATTAAAGCTCGTGGCAACTATTATTACGGTTGGCAGGACTTTTACTTCTGGTAGTGAAAGACTGGAAATAACCGACACATAGAGCATGATTCTGGTGACAGTGTTGTCAGCCATGCTCATGTGTTCGGGTTTCATCACATAAGTTCCATTAAAGCATCATGACTCATTTAGGTGAACCCCCAGAAGTTCAGGTTTGGCAAGTTCGACCCAACTTCGAACAAAAGTTCAGTTTAGGTACCCGAACTTGAGCCAAACCCAAAAATTGTGGGCTTTTATTAATATCCTGGGCTTTAATACTCACCTTCCAGTGTTCATTCAATGCTGTAACCACTGCCCCGCTACTTAAAACGGACTGAAACCGAGACGGTTTATAAGATTCCCGGGCCGATCTGTGTCCTCCCCCAGGGCATTCAAAATGAGGATTCCCCGCTGTGTGAAACCCCCCAGGTCGCCCGCTACACTTACCTTACTTCCCAGTCCTATCTCTCTAGCAGGGCGTGTGCCTGCGCCGGCCCCTGTTAGAGGGTAGCGTGTCATGCGGCTGCCAGCACGCTTGGAGCCGCTGTGCTAACACGTCGGTTTAGATGTCCATAGCTCAGCGACTCCGAGCACGATGATTGGTCGAGCGGCTGCACATGCGCCGTAGGTCCGAGGTGAGGTGAGTTGATGTGGGAGATCTGAGGGTTTCACATAGCGGGGCACCCCCAATCCTGGGTTTTGGTCCACTTTAAGCCCCACTATGCCAATTGGTTGCCAGCCACCCTGGGACTAGGCTGCGATTTGGGATGGTCCACAGGAATGGATTTACTCAGTGCTAGAGTCTTTAAGACACATTAGGTTCAGTATTGATCTGCTTTCATTCTAAATCCAGACCAACAGCCGGGCACAGAAAAGAAAGGTAGCGGCCATTTTGGAGCTTCCTCTCCCAACTGACATCCGCAGGAAGCCCAGCACGACTTCCTGTATGCCGGTGGCCTGCAAGCCCATGAGCAGCCATCTGGTTTTTAAAATTTACCACAGCAGGCGTTAGAAAAAGGTAAATTATTTTTTATATGCAGCAATCTAAATTGCCCGGGGGAGGGATGCATATGAGCACTGTTTGTTGTGTTGGTCTGATTTTATTCATTTTTGAGTGTTGGTCCGCTAAGCTAAGCCATGATTTTAGTCAAGTAAAGGTATTTTTGTAAGGTCTTAAGATGACAGTTACACATCATAAATTAGACCCTATATGAAATAACAGGCTGGTGTGACAAACAGACGTAAAAGTATGATTAAGAGCCCTTTAATTACTAAAAAACAGAAACTGTAACTATGTGATAGAAGGTTTATGCGTATCCAAAGGGTTCGATTTTGTGACGGGTGTATTATAATCTCTTTAACTAAATGTCTAATTATGACCCTTGTAACAGGATTAAAGCTGCACCAAAACCTTCACAGGAGCACTCCCAAGATCAGCACCGCAAGCTCCAATTTAATTCTAAATCAGGCCGCACTTCAGAGGTAATTGTCTCATTTTAGCTTAGGTTCCCCAGCAACTGCTCGGCCGAGGATTCCTGTGCAGTTATTAAACCGGACCTTCAGCATCATTTAATGAAAAGCCCAAACCCTTAAAAAAATATTCCCCAGCATAATATATAATATAATATATATATATAATATATATATTATATTAATATAATTATATTAATATATAATATAATATATATATATATATATATATATATATATATATAATATATTTCACATTTTTAGTTACTTATTATTCTTTCCCCCACTGGGCTGCAACTCTGTTCAGGACTCTAAGATACAGGCGCCGCCATCTTGCCTCAGAAGCATCACATACTGAGGAGAGGAGAGCGGGATAAAGTGCAGGGGGGCGGGGTTATAGCTGTGCAGTGCAGGAAGGATGATTTTGAATGTGAGCAATCTGTATGTACAGGGTGGGGGAAACATATAAGATAGACTCTCATTCAGGATTTTCTTCGTGCCCCTCTGTCCATGCAGGTCTTCCTCCACTCCCAGGCCTGTGGCCTCAGGTTTCCAGTGATGATGGATGTCTCATAACACACAGAGGAATATGTTCATCATCTCATTGCTGTAATCTTTTAGATTCCAGGTCGGCTGCTGGTCAGATTTGTTCCTCTTTAACAATAGAATCAGTCCGGTGTGTCTCCTTCATGGTTCAGTATGGTGGTGCCACCAAGAAGGGCACACCTCTGCTGTGCAGTATAACCAATACTGCAAAAATAATCATTGGCATCTCTGGAACCAATTGCCTTCAGATAGAGCAGAGACAGATATATGTTCCCATCCTGGACACTAGGGGTGTGAATTGGCAAGAATCTGGCGATACGATATGTATCACAATACACATATGACTATGCAATATTATCCCGATATATCCCGATTCTGTCTCAAAGGCGATATATTGCGATTATTTTAATGAATATAGCTTTGGAAAACCTAATCTACACATCAGTACAACATTCACTCATATACAACAACAACGCAGGATGACTCTCGCGAGATCTCATTGTTTATCAGCTGCGTGTGGGACACAGCTGCTGAATTACAGGCTCTTGTGCGGTGCGCTGCCAACTAGTGGTCGGGAGTAAATGTTACTTATAAATAGTTTATAAAAGATCAATTTGAAAATATTTTGAATCAATACTAGTATTGTCTAATGAAATATCGCAATATTTGACAGAATCGATTTTCTCTAACACCCCTACTGGACACTGCTTTTTTAAAAAACAGCCATCAGTAAGGTACAGTGGCTAAGACAGCTAGATATAGGAATAGGTTCTTTCCTCTGGCTGTTCATCTCATGAACAAAAATAAACTTCAATATGAGCCGCTTAGCTGGTGATTGAAATGTAATTTACAAGCACATGTTGAAGGGCTCTGACCCACGGAACATGTGGCTCTTAGGAGGTGGTATGCAGAGGGGAGACATGAGACATGTTCATTGGTGTTATTGTTTGATTTAATTTGATTGTATAGATATGTTTAGTGGTCATTGCTATTGGTGTTTTTATTTGATTATTATGTGCAATATGTTGTTTCTGGACACCTATGAGGATTAATGCTGATCCTTTTCACTTAGGTTTAATTTATTGATTTTAGGTTGCACTGGCACTTTATTTGTATGTATTGATCTCATTTAAGGTGGTTCATGAATTAGCACAAGCACTTTGGGGGGTTATTTAAGAACAGATAGCGGCAGGTGGTGCTTCGTAGCGGCAGGCAGCGTTTGGTGAACGTTGGGCGCTGTATGAGAAACCACATCAAAGAAAGCAAATCTAGTGAGCGCCTCTAACAGCAACATGTAGCGTCACATGTATTATTACAGGCGTCTCAGTGTATAGCGCCGGCGCTCTAGGTTCAGGAGCGCCATGCAGTACATTTCGCTCAGTGTTGCTCTCCTATACATTTCAATGGGCTTTCATTTGGTTGTGTTAAAATAGCGTTTTTGACATTTTTTTTGCTCCAATCATTGTGTGACCTCTCCTGGCTGCAAACAAACACTTTTATAAATGTTTTTGACTTTTTATATTTTTTATGCAGAATTGTATGTGCAGGTCTGGCACTAAAGTGTTATTGTCCCAGTGTTAAACCAATGTCATTCCATATGTTTTCGCTTTGTTACTGGTGGATATGTGCTCAAAAACTGACTTTGATCACACAGTGCTTTAGAGTGCCGACGCTGGGTGTGTGTAGTTTTTTCTTAAGTATGTTGTGGTGTGCCGATTGCCGGATGCACCGAGCTGTCGCTACCTGTTGCTTTTTTAAAAATTGCCGCCGCCGCTGCTGCACGCTGGCTTGGTTCCACGCTTGGCGGCGGCATTACCTCAGGCGCTGGTGCGCCGTCATTGGCTGCTTGCACGTTCTGGCTTTGCGCTCTTCGGGGGGGCGGGGCCTGTCTATGGTGCGCTCCCCGTCATCGCTGATACCGGCCCGCCCCTCGAGGTATACCGACGCCATCTTTAAAGTGGACCAACACCCAGGATTTTGACTATCCTGGGTTTTGGTCCACTTCAGGGGGGCACCCCGATTAAGGGTGCCCCGCTGTTTGAAACCCCCCAGAAAGCCCCCAAAACTCACCTCACCACGCTCCCACGTGGCCGCGCTGACCAATCACTGCCGACGGACAAGCGTGTGACAGCGGCGGACAACACAGCGCGTCCGCCGCCGCCTCCCGCGCCCCTCTGACAGTGCGCCGCCGATGAGGTACGTTTTTTGGGGGGGGTCCCTCACCGCGGGACATCCCGATCTCGGATGTCCCGCGGTGAGGGAGGTGATCGGCCCGGGAATCTTATAGATTCCCGGGCCGATCACCCCTGGGTGACGGTCCACTTTTACCTGCTTGGTTGGCCCATGCGCGACGGACCCCTACCTACCGCGGTCCGTAAGTGCCCTCACGGGCGGCTTTATATCTTTCACTTTTGTTACTGTGTGCTTACAGGTCTTGTCTGCTTATGTCTTTCAGGCGGGGCGAACCCTTTTGGCTTCTCCCGGCCCTGTATTATTGTATAACTTGTAGGCCTTGTAAAAATAATACTCCCACTTCCCTAGCGGGTTATTGGGGCATCCAGGGTTGCTATATAGCGTTATTCCCTATCGGCGTATAGTGCCGCTATAATCACCATATGGAGGCATCCCAGGATAATGTGACCGGGGTCCCTTCGGGACAAGACCGGCTGTGTGTAGCGTGTGGGCAGCCTCATGCTGACGCTGACAAGGCGCGGGTCTGTGTACCCTGTGCTGAGCAGGTGCTTGCATTGCAATCTGGCCTGCCAGTGGCTGCACCTCGCTTCAATTCGCCTACTCCCCCAAGCTTAAACCTCACTCCTACTGAGTTGCATACTAGCGGGGATTCTCAGCCTGATGTGTCTTCTAGACTGGCTACTGTTGAGCAGTTGATTGCTAAGTCCTTAGCGCCTAAGGCCCCTGCTAAGAATTGGCACTTGACGCCTAATGTCACTGTTTTCCCTATGGGAACTGAGGAGTTTATGAATCTTTGGCTATACCCCGTCTGATGAAGGGGAGCTCTTTTCTGATTCAGGCTCATCTGATGAGAGACCAAGGGGTCATGACGATCTGGTTCTGACCCCTGGGCCCCAGATGACACTGACAGGTTATTGACCCAGATTTTTGAGGTTCTGTCCATCTCTCTCCCTGTTGCGGCTCCCAGACAAGGAGGGGAGCTTTTCCATACAGCAAAATCACGTCTGGAATTTCCCGAGCAGGCACATTTCCATAACCTTGTGCTCAAGGAATGGGAGCGCCCCAGTAAACTTCCCGGGGTTCCAAAAAGTTGGGATAGGAAGTATCCCTTTCCTGCTGAGGTGGTTAAATGTTGGTCATTGCCCCCCCCCCCCCCCGAGGTGGATGCCCCGATCCTAGGGCTATCTAACACCTCTGTCATGCATTCCCCTGACTCCACTACCCTGCGGGATGCTGAGGTCCGGCGCATTGACCAGCTGGCATCCCACGCCTGCCTTGCATGTGCAGGGACGGCGCTGCGCCCGGTCTGTGCCTCTGCCATTACTGCTGTGGCCACTAGAACCCTTATCAGAAATATGCTTGATAGTGCCCCTGATGATTTGCCTTGTGAGGTGTTTAATGCACTCTCCAGTTGTGATGTTTTTGTAAATGTTGTCCTCTCAGCATTGGATGACACCATCAGAATGTGTGCCAGAACTTCTGCCCTCGTGGTGGCTATACGCCGCTCGGTTTGGCTGCGCCAGTGGGCTGCTGACAACGCTGCCAAGAAGGCTCTCACTGGGTTCCCCTTTAAAGGACTGCGCCTGTTTGGGGACCGACTGAACCTTTTTGCTAAGGGAGGCAGGCTACCCCAGCACAGGCGTCTAGGCCCTTTCGGGGTCAGGGTTCCTTCTCTTCCCCTTACCGTGGTGCCAGACAGGGGAGGGGGTTTCCTTTTCTGGGACCCGGGGAGATTTCTGGGGCAGGGGCAGAGGACGTGGGTGTCCTGGCCCCTCCTGGGGTCCCAAAGCAAAATTTTCCCCCAAGCCCCCTCAGGCATGATGGGGCGCCCTCACCCATCCGGGTGGGGGGACGGCTGCAGCACTTCGCTCACATCTGGAGGCTTCATGTCTCAGACCAGTGGATTCAGGAGGTAGTGTCCTCCGGTTACAAGATAGAGTTTGCTGCTTGTCCTCCTCCAAGATTCATCAGATCCCGGATTCCTCAGGACCCTGTGTCAGCTCAGGAGCTAGTGCAAGCAGTGCAAGGCCTCCTGGAGCTGGGGGTCATCTGCCAGGTCCTCTTAAGAGGAAAAGGCAAGGCTTTTATTCCAACTTATTCACAGTACCCAAAAAAGATGGTTCAGTCAGGCCCATCCTGGACTTGAAGATCCTCAACAAGTTTGTCAGGGGCAGGTGCTTTTGCATGGAAACTTTGCGCTCTGCCATCAGTTCCCTGCGCCAAGGGGATTTCATGACTTCTGTGGACATCAAAGATGCTTATCTTCATATTCCTGTGTTCCCAGGTCATCAAAGGTTCCTCAGGTTCGCTCTGATGGATCAACACTACCAGTTTGTGGCCTTGCCCTTTGGCCTCACTTCAGCTCCCAGGGTGTTCACCAAGGTGCTGGCCGGCGTGATGTCTCTGCTCAGGTGTCAGGGCGTCCGCCTGCTTCCCTATCTGGACGACATTCTCATCACTTCCCAGTCTATACATCAGGCAGAGTTGGATACTCAGCTGGTATTGTCCACTCTGGAGTCTTTTGGATGGGTGATCAACCGCCCCAAGTCCTCACTGTCCCCTTCCTTGGTAACTCCATTCCTAGGAATGAATCTGGATACAGTTCAGGCAAGGATCTTCCTTCCTCAACAGAAGTGTCACGCTCTGGGTGCTCTAATGATCCGCTCTGGTAACTCCAGCCCTCCAGGTAAGCCCTCAACCCCCAATCTCCACAGCCAGCTTCACCTGTAGGAGCCCCCGCTTGCCGGGACGCAGAATTTGCCTGCCCGGGATCGGTTGCCCCCAGGACTTCAATGGCTCAAAGGATGTAGGCTTACTGTTTGGAGGTCTGGAGAACCAGTGGCTGGGAGCGGTATTGAGCAAGCCCAATAGCTGGAGCGTTTTAATGGAAGTCCAGACAGGCTAGGGGTCAGCAACGGGCGTTCTGAGATGGCAGCGGTAGAAAAGGAGAAGGCAAATCGTGGTCAAGGTTCAGAGCAGAAGTCGGCAACAGGATATCAGATCTAGGATGGTCGGTACAGGCGATGGTCGGCAACGGGAATTCAGATCAAGGATGGTCGGTACAGGTGGTGGTCGGCAACGGGTGTTCAGATCTAGAATAGTCAGTTCAGGCGAGGGTCGACAACAAGATCAATCGCGAGACACATGCAAGAAAGGCTAGGTACTAGGCGCTATCACAGGCACTGAGTGATAGACAAGGCGAACCCTTTATAGGAACAGATCTAGGGGAGGTGAGTGTGTGTGAGTGCATGATTGGTGCATACTAGGATCCTAGCAGCAATAGGCCAGACAAGGGCGAATCGCCCCACCTCTACCATGGGCTCATTGGCCCAGAATAGGGAAAAGGGGCGTAAAGCCCTCACTGTAACTTGGGCTCATTGGCCCTTAAACTTCTCCCCCGGCGAGCGCGCAGAGAGCAGCGCCGCCGGAGGGCATAAGAAACACGTGCTCGCGTCCGCGTGCGAGCACGTCTGCAGGAGCCGGGGCCGGAGCCGAGAGCGGGGGGCGTGGCCGAGCTGGGGCGCTGCTCGAGCCGCCGCCCGAGCAGCTGCTCGGCAGAGACGTCGAGCCGGAAGCTGCGCGGCCAGCTGTCCGGGGACGGCGCGGGAGCGAGGACGGGGTGAGTGAGTCCTGACAAGAAGGTGGACAGTCTGATTGCACAGGGTCAGTCCCTCCTAGCTTGTCCCCATCCCTCCATCAGGCAGGGGATGCAGCTGGTGGGCCTGATGGTGGCATGCTTCGAAGCGGTCCCTTATGCTCAGTTCCACTTGAGGCCTCTGCAATTTCACCTATTGTCTGTATGGGACAAGGACCCAGCGTCCCTGGACAGGGTCTGTGTGCTCTCCCCCCTGGTCAGGAGGTCCCTCTCGTGGTGGATGGACTCAAGGAACCTGTTGGAGGGCAGATCCTTTCTTGCCCCTTCCTGGGAGACGGTCACCACAGATGCCAGTCTGTCAGGTTGGGGGGGATTTCTGGAAGTCCCTGCGGTTCCCGGGGAGGTGGGGCCCTCAGGAGGCCCACACACCTATCAATGTCTTGGAACTGCGGCGATCAGGCTAGTTCTGGCTCACTTGACTACTCACCTTCGGTGCTTGCCTGTTCAGGTGCGCTCGGACAACCAGATGGCAATTGCCTACATCAATCATCAGGGAGGGACCTGGAGCAAGGGGGCCCTCCAGGAAGCGTCTCTAATCCTGACTTGGGCGGAGGCCAATGTCCCCTGCTGTATACATCCCAGGGGTGGAAAATCACCTGGCGGACTCTCTGGGCAGCAGGGTGTTTCAATCTCTGTGTCACCGTTGGGGCCAACTAGATGTGGATCTGTTTGCGTCCCGCCACAATCACAAGCTCCCAGCTTTTGTCTCCCTGTCCCAGGATCCTCTGGCCTTGACCTTGGATGCGCTAGCAATGTCATGGCAGGATTTTCAGTTCCTGTATGTCTTCCCTCCAATCCCCCTGCTGGGCAGGGTTCTGCGCGAGATTGCTCTGGAAGGGGTGCCAGCAATTCTGGTGGCCCCCAGGTGGCCAAGAAGAGTGTGGTTCGCAGACGTGGTGCAACTGGCAGTAGATCAGTACACTCTGCCCTTGGTGCCAGATCTGCTCACTCAGGGCTCACTACGCCATCCCAATTTACAAACTCTGGCTTTGACGGCTTGGCTGCTGAAACCTCCATCTTGATGGAGAAGGGGCTGTCTTCCTCGGTTGTGGATACTTTGATTAAAGCTACGAAGAAGTCTTCCTCTTCCATTTATTACAGGGTTTGGCGTGCCTACATTGACTGGTGTGAGTCGGGCAGGCTGATTCATTAATAGCGCCAGGTAGCGACAGATGAGCGACAGTAGAGTTATTTTCACAGCGCCCGCTAGTATTCGCTGTGCTTGGCCGTTGTTCGGCTGTTGACAGCGACTCAGTCGGTGTGTGGTAATGTTGAATACGGGGTTATGAGTCGCTGTTTGACAGGTTCCGCGCTGTATGGGAGCGCATGACAGCGAACGGCCATAGCGAACGGCTCCCAGCATATTCATTTTTAGCTTAAAAAAAAAATCTAACATTGCAGAAGTGGTCACAGAATTTTTGGCATTAAAAAAAAAAAAAAAAATTAATAGCAATTAATTATGAATATTTAAAGTTAGCTCCATTGAAATGCATTAGAGAGCGCCAGGTAGCGAGAGGTCATACTTGTCGCTGTTCAAGGTCGCTCGCTGGCGCTGTGGGGTGAGGCTGGAATAATGATGAATGATTCGCTATCTGGCGCTCTGTCTGTCGCTAAGCAGGATCGGCTTCATAAATGTGTGATTGCGGAGGGGAGCTGGCGTTCTCGTGGCGGTGAGCGTCATTACCGTTCGCTCACCATTCGCTACCTGACGCTATCCCTTGTTAAATAAGGGCCTAAGTCTCTTCCCTGTCGTGTGTTCTCTATTCCCAGGATTCTGGAGTTCCTGCAGCATGGGTTGGAGATGGGACTCCAGCTCAGTACTCTGAAGGATCGGGTTTCTGACCTGGCTATTTTCTTCCAGAAGTCCTTTGCTCAGCACCCTCTGATCAGGACTTTTCCAGGGGGTCACTCATGTGCGCCCCCCACGTAAGCCTATGGTGCCTGTTTGGGATCTGAACTTGGTTCTGTCAGCCTTGCAGGGTGCTCCCTTTGAACCTGTGCAGGATGCTGCCTTGGCCATTCTTACGCTCAAGGTTGTATTTCTGGTGGCTATCACTTCTGTCAGGCGTGTCTGAGTTGGCGGCGCTTTCCATTCAGCCCCCCTACTATGAGAGACACCAGGACAAGGTGGTGTTTCGTTTCAGACCTGACTTTCTGCCTAAGGTAGTGTCTGCCTTTCATTTGAATCAGGATATTGCTCTTCCTTCTTTGTGCCCTAATCCTAGCAATGTTAAGGAGAGGGTTTTGCACTCTTTGGATGTGGTTAGGTGTCTGAAGTACTATCTGGTGGCTACTGCACCTTTCAGGAAAACTGATGCTCTTTTTGTGGTCCCTTCTGGTCCTAGGAAGGGTTTGGCTCCTGCCAAGTCTACTATTAGCAAGTGGATTCGTCAGGCTGTGATTCAGGCCTACTCTGCTAAGGGGAAGATTCCTCCCTTCCGCCTTACAGCTCATTATTATTATTATTGTTATTGTTTATTTATATAGCACCATCATCTTCCGTAGCGCTTTACAAAGTAGTAATTACAGACAGGGTAGAAACATACGGTACATATACTATTTCAAATGCAGTTTTACAGAGTTGACAATGGATATTCTGAGTACAAGATACAATAGTGCGAGCTTACAGTCTAAAGGAAGAGGGGTGACGACGAGGGGGAAGGATCACAAACAGTCAGTATTGAGCTTTGTGGCATGTGCCCTTTAGAAGATTGGTTAGGCCAGATTATATGCTTGTCTGAATAAGTGAGTTTTAAGGACGCCTTTGAATGTTTTGAGGGTTGTGGAGTGGCGGATTGGGTGCAGGAGGGCATTCCAGAAGATTGAAGTTGCACGTGAGAAGTCCTGGAGGCGGGCGTGAGAGGAGGTGACCAGGGTGGAGGACAGGAGAAGGTCGGCAGAAGAGCGGAGGCTGCGTCTAGGTTGATACTGTTGGATTAGAGATGAGATGTAGGGAGGGGCCTGGTTGGAAAGAGCTTTGTATGTGAGTAGGGATGAGCGAACCGGTCGGACGAACCGGAATTCGCTCCGAATTTCAGGGAAAATTCGATTCGGCACGAACCCGAATTTTTTTGGGTTCGTGCTGATCGGATTTTCCCTGAAATAAAAAAAAAAAAATGCCGGCATGGTGGGAGCGGGCAGGCCGGCTACGCCTGCTCCCACCATGCCGGCATTTTTTTTTTCAGATGAGCAATTCGTGAAAGTTCGATTCGGGCGAACCCGAATTTTTTGGGGAAATTCGGCGAATCGCCCGAATCGAACTTTCAAGAAGTTCGCTCATCTCTATATGCGAGAGTTAGAGTTTTGAACAGGATTGGCTGTGGGACTGGCAGCCAGTGTAGGGATTGGCAGAGAGGCGCAGAACTGGAGGAGCGAGAGGAGAGATGGATGAGGCGAGCAGCAGAGTTCAGGATAGATTGGAGTGGTGCCAGTCTGTTAGTTGGTAAGCCACAAAGAAAGATGTTGCAGTAATCCAGACGGGATGGTGTCAGGTGAAAGGAGAGGGCGGATGCGGGAGATGTTTTTAAGTTGGAGGCGACAGGAGGTGGCCAGGGAGTGAATATGTGGTTTGAAAGAGAGGGCAGAGTCCAGAATGACTCCCAGGCACCGAGCTTGGGGAGTTGCTGGTATTGTGTAATTGTTGACAGCTCATTCCACTCGTGTTATTGGTTCCTCTTGGGCTTTTCAGCACCAGGCTTCTGTTGAACAAGGTTGATGTTAGGGCCTCAGCTGATGCTGTTTTTGGCCGAAAGGTTCTGCAGGCGGCAGTGGTTTAAACTGTCTGCTGCTGATTTTTCTTGGGGATCCCACCCTACTTTATGGACACTGCTATTGAATGTCCCAACTGTAAGTATTAGATTTGGAGCAGGACGTACTGTATACTAAGAATAATACAATTCTGTGATTACTCACCTGTAGAATTGGTATTATGAGTATACAGTACGTCCTGCTCCAACCCACCCTTGTTTTGCATTATCTTGGATCCCCTGTATGGTGATTGTTATCATTGTTATAGTTGATAGTTTGGATTGTTTAATTCTCCCGGCTTCTCATTAACTGCTTTTCAATGCTGGGGATTTGTGGGAAGTCCCCAGGGACTTGAGGGGCCGGGAGGAGCCTATTTTCTCTGCAGTCCAGCGCCACCTGGCGGAGTATATCCCAACTGTATTAGATTTGGAGCAGGATGTACTGTATACTCATAATACCAATTCTACAGGTTAGTAATCACAAAATTGTATTTTTGGTTGTTAATATATATGTAATTTACAAGCACATGGACTAATCTATTTGTTGATGCATGTACATAGTTAAATTAAATTGATCTAATTGCTTTGCATGTATCTAACATGTAATCGCCTTGACCTGAGATGTGTATTTTTTCCTTTCCTATTCTTACTCTTGCAAAGAAAATTCCATGTATGTATGTACTCATATACTGTATACTTGGTGAAAATAGATCAAATTTGATGGGAGGTCAGGTTCAAAACATTTAAAAATTATTAGTAGGACCTTAGTGTCTGAGTGCTCCATGCGTGTCAAATCCCAAAGCATCTTGTAATTATTACCGCAGGGTCAGACACTCCTACCAAAAGGCCTTCTATAATATAAAAGTTTCCTAATTATAAGGGACTTCTAGTGAGTTGATTTATGGGGGATGCCGAAAAAAATGTTGGATGAAATGCTGAATCACCGGGGACTCAATAAAATTTCATCCAAGTGGACACTGAAGGTTCTCATTCATCTAGATCATGGCGTCTCTTTACTAACAAGCAAACTGGACTTGCTGTTTTTTCTTAAGATTTTTTTTATCAGTTATCTGACTGGCTTTCTTAATTCAAGATAACTGAAGAAAGCCATTTAAGACCTGGTTCTCCTGGAGAATGTATTCATTTCCATCAGGCCTGATATCTGAAGCCAGGTGCCACACTTACAGTTTTTGGCTCACCAGAGCTGTCTCGGTACAAAGTGAAGTGTCACTAAAATGTTAGTGCATGCCCTGGTCATATCCCAGCTGGATTACTGAAACATCCTTTTTTTGTGGCTTACAAACTAACAGACTGGCACCCCTCCAATCTATCCTGAACTCTGCTGCTCGCCTCATCCATCTCTCCTCTCGCTCCTCCAGCTCTGCGCCTCTCTGCCAATCCCTACACTGGCTGCCAGTCCCACAGCGAATCCTGTTCAAAACTCTCGCCTACAAAGCTCTCTCCAACCAGGCCCCTGCCTACATCTCATCTCTAATCCAACAATATCAACCTAGACGCAACCTCCGCTCTGCCGCTGACCTTCTCCTGTCTTTCACCCTGGTCAACCCCTCTCATGCCCGCCCCCAGGACTTCTCACGTGCAACTTCAATCTTCTGGAATGCCCTCCCCCACTCAATCTGCCGCTCCACAACTCTCAAAACCTCCAAAGGTGCCCTTAAAACTCATCTATTCAGACAAGCATATAATCTGGCCTAAGCAATTCTCTAAAGGACACAAAGCTCAATACTGACTGTGTGTGATCCTTCCCCTTCATTCATTTGACTGTAAGCTCACAAGGGCTGGGCTCTCTCTCCTATTGTATCTTGTATTCAAAATATTCATTGTAAACTCTGTAACACTGCATTTGTAATAGTCTATGTACTGTATGTTTCTACCCTGTCTGTAATTACTACTTTGTACAGCGCTACGGAAGATGATGGCGCTATATAAGTAAACAATAATAGTAATAATAAAGTATGACGCTTGACTGGGACACTCATAGAGAATAATCGGTGCATCTCATTCTTACATCTTGCAGCTGGAAGCCAGAATTGTAGTGCTTCGGATACCAGGGCTGCGGAAGTGAGAGCTATGCCATGTGAGCGGGCAAAAGGTAAGCATATTGATTTGAGCTAATGTGAACTTACCCGCACCAAAGCGCCAGCCCTCCCACTCACTCTGCAGGTTCTTGTCCAATCAAAACCCAGCAATCTATTCTGAATGAAGGGATTTCTGGGGTTCCTTTCACACTGTCACCAGCCATACAGATATACAAGGATATGAATACTGAAGCACACCATCAATGGTCAATCCACTTGTATTATTCCTTCATGTGTGAAAAACATGTGTAAACATGCATAAGTGAAACAAGAAGCAGTCCATAAAGTCCAATGTTTTGGGGGATCACAGCCCCTCACAGATCACAGGTGTCACGGGCAGGATGTGGTGGCACAGGTGTGGATCCGCTTTGGCTGTGTACTGATAGCTAGTGCCGTGTCAGGGAAGCGGAGTCTAAGAGGCCACCGGTATTCACCAGAGCCCGCTGTAAGGCAAGTTGGACTTGTAGCGGCGAGTGACCCCCAGGTCGCTACCCCCCAGCAGCGGCTTAGACACACAGTCAGCCAAGGTAATGCGTGGTAACGAGGAGGCAGGCAAAAGGCGAAGTCAAGTTCAAGCGAAGTTCAGGGATGGCAGCACAATCACGAGGTCGAAGCTAAGTAGCCAGGGTCGGGACGGGCAGAGAAGGTTCAGAGTCGGGGACAGGCAAAGGTCGGTACACGGGTGAGCAGTACAGGAAACAGTCAGTAACCATAGGAAGACCAAGATCCGGCACTAGATGGAAGGAGGTGCCCCTTTAAATAGGGGAAGTGGAATGAGCGGCCACCAATCAAAGGCGAACTGGTCCAGGGAGACCCACCGCCCGAAGCCGGTAAGGAGGGAGAGCAGGGAGCACCGCAAGATGGGTGCGTGGCGCTCGCCCTAACAACAGGAAGGGGCCTCAGGGTAAATAGAAAAAGGCATAGGAATTACAAATGGATTGACCATTGACGGTGTGTCGGTTTCAACTGCTTCTGTACTTAATGCGGCGCCTCCGCGAGCCTTGGCACCCACTGATTGCATGGTAAGAATGCTACTGTCATCCTTCACAAGGATATGACTAAATGTGATACCAGGGCCATACCAGGCCAAATTGGAGGCTTTAAGCTCTGGAGGCTTTAAGACCCAAATAAAGAGGGAAGCCTGCTTAGGCCTTACTTGGACTGTGTCTGGAATAGTTTTTTTTTCTTTCAAGCTGACCTATATGTCTGGGGCCCCTTGAGAAAAGCATCCCAAATAAAGATGGAAGCCTGCTTAAGCCTTACTTGTACTGTGTCTGGAATAGTTTCTTCTTTCAAGCTGACCTAGAGCCACCTGAGAACCTGCTTGAGGAGCGACATCATGGTCTGAGAAAGTACTAGCATTTTCCCCAGTTTTCTACCTCTTCCATAGCTTCACCCTGCCATAGGACCACTTGAGACACATTTCCCTAAAGCTTATCTGGTTAGTAGAGGGCATCTCAAAAATCTGCGGGTTTGTTCACTACACTGTTACTGTGAACAGTTGTTGCAGATTAAATAATCGCCAAAAGACATTACGCTGAAACACACCTTCCTACATTTTCAACATTATCGGCATGTTTACTTAGTCTGGTTCAATTTTTTGAGTGCTGGAAAGAAAAAGAACCCTAGGAGATATGTTAGCTCAGATAACTTTGACCGAGGTCAAACAACTTAATTAGCGTGTTAGAGTGAAGGTTTGTTCACAATCATCATTAGGAAAGGCGATGATGCAAATGTTTATAAGCCCTCCAACCGAGCCCCAAAACACAGTAGCCATGGGTTCTTCTAAGCAGCTGCCCAACACTGTAAAATTAATAGGGTTAAGGCTCACAAAGCAGGAGAAGGCTATAAGAACATACATAGCAAAGCAGCTTCATTTCCTCAGTTCAAATGTAATTAAAGAGGACCAGCACCCTTTTCAAAAACAGTGCTCATATGCATCTCTCCACCTGTTCCAGGCGGCACCTCCACGAGCCTTGGCACCCACTGATTGCATGGTAAGAGTGCTACTGTCATCCTTCAGAAGGATATAAAAAAATGGTGATACCAGGGGCATACCATGCCAAATTGGGGTTCCCCCGTCAAGGCCTTTCACCTAGCTCTGGAGACTTTAAGACTCCAGGGCCAGGGGCAGTGGGTTTTGCTCTGTTTTGAAACAGACATTTAGTGCTACTTTTTCTGATTGCCTTAAACCAGCCCAACACCCGTTTTTTCTTTAATGAGTGTTGGTCCCACAGTCAGCTAACTGAAAAAGCTCAGGGGGTATCTAGAATGCTAAAGCCCCTCCCCCACAAATAACCCCCCAGAGCGGCCATAATCATCACCTTCAATACGAGCCAGTGCCGGTACAGGAGTCCCGCGATTGGCCGGGGGGCAGTCACATGGACAGGCCATTCCGGTGGTCATGGCCCACGTGACCGCCTGGCGGGTAATTGAGGGACTGATTTCCCAGTGCTGGCTCATAGTGAATGTTAGGATTATGAGCGTTCTGGGGGGTTATGTGCATTCCAGCATTCTGTATGACCCCCGGCTTTGTTTTCATTAGCTGACTGTGGGACCAACACCCGTTAAAGAAAAAACTGGTGTTGGTCCAGTTCAAAGGGTGTAATTTGACTCAATGTCAGTTGTAATATTGTTTTTTTCCCAAGAATGTTGCTTTATTTAACTAGGAAAGACAGGTTCACTTTTACTACACCTTGACTTTCATCCAGTTCTGAGACAGTAGCCAAAACTAACAGGAACATTTGTCCTGACACAAGACTTAATAAAGGTAATTATAGAAAATTTAAAAAATTTGCTTCAGGAAACGGCCAATTAAAAGGGTTGGAAGCCTCGGATTTCTTTCTGAAGAATAACAATGGGAGATGGAATGGGAGCTTTGTGCAAAGCCAACGCTGCATTTGTTTTGTATTTGCTGCTCGGCCATCTACAGAACCTAGAGGGAAGGTTCTCTTCAGATATTTTTATAATGACAATAAAAAAATTCATGATAATCAAAAAATCCATTTGGACCTTGGTTTACTAAAGCTATGCCAGGCTTCTCTGGCCCAGCATAGATCAGCATAGCATGGCATACGGTTGGTCAGAGCTGGTCAAAAGTACTGTTATAAAGGATCCGTGGAGTTGGGAGCCGAGAGAACTGTATGTGCCTGGGTCCCCTTGAGAAGAGCATCCCAAATAAAGAGGGAACCCTGCTTAAGCCTTACTTGAACTGTGTCTGGAACAGTTTCTTCTTTCAAGCTGACCTATAGCCACCTGGGAACCTGCTGGTGGACCAACACCATGGTCTGAAGAAGTTCTAGCATTTTCCATAGTTTTCTACCTCTTCCATAGCTTGACCCTGCCATAGGACCAATGGACACACATTTCCCTAAAGCTTATCTGGTTAGTGGAGGGCATCTCAAAAATCTGCAGGTTGTCCACTACACTATTACTATATACAAAGAATACACAGCCCTAATGAGAAACTCATTTGTACTGAGTAATGAGAGGGGTGCAAACCAAAAGAAAGGGGAAATAGTGCCAAATATGCATATACTATATTGGCGCTCTGGAGAAGCCCCCGAAAGAACCCCTTATAGAAAAAGGTTACACACCCTGAGTATGTACAAAAATAATCAAAGGAAAATTTATTGGAAGTATATAACTACACATAACAATTAAAGACAGATTTAAAAAACATAAAAGACAAGCTGTGGAGAACCCGAAAAACAAGGCTCTAATACACTATATTGAGGGTATATTTAGTTATGGCCTCTTTAAGTAGTAGGAAAAAAAAAAAAAATATATATATATATATATATATAAATGTTTGTAAAGAAAGTCTTGTAAACAAGGTGAAGACACACCAAAATGCAGATTATAAAAAGTGACAGTGCTAAAGTGCAGACAAACATAATCCAACAATTATATAATAAAGTGCCATATTCATAATCACTGAAAAATATTATTATGCGAGCCTGGCAATTACCCTAGTTAAATGGTGCTAAGTCACGCAACGTGTCGGTAGTCTCCCGCTGCTAGGGGCCTGTGGCTCGCATTACCTTTGGTGATGTAACAAATTTCTTTATTTCGCTTATTTATGCCCTTATTCATCAAGCGATAGCGCCAGGTAGTGTCTGACGAGCGCCAGGTAGCGGCAGCTAACGGCGACTACCGACTCAAGTACGCCCGCGGCGGTCACAATGACGCATTTATCAAGCAAAATGAGGCTAGCGCCGGCGAGAGCGACGGCTAGCGCGGCATTCATCATGAAGCCGCCTGGACCGAACAGCGCCGCTGCAAATTCCCTCACAGCGCCAGGTATGAGCTGTCGCTCCCTGGCGATGTCCAATGCATTTCAATGGAGCAAGCTATAATTAATCATAATTAATTGGTATTATTTTTTTAAATTTTTTTTTTAATGTCAAAAAATCGGAGAACACTTCTGCAATGTTAGGATTTATTTTTAAGTCAAAAAAAAAAAATATGTGCAGAATTGATCTAACAGGTCTGAGATTAATGTATTCATATAACAAAATGATTCTAAAAACATGTATAATGTTACATTAAAAAAATATGGTTGTTTAGGGGTTAAAAACTAGTTAATACAGATCGCCGCCAGCGCTCTGGGGTTTAAACAAGGAATGGACAGCGACAGCACATTCGGAGCGTGATTTTTTGATGAATATGAAGCTAGCCGTTCGCTCTGGCCATTCGTTGTCAGGCGCTCACATACAACGCTGGACCTGTGAAACAGCGACCCCCCAGCCCGTATTCAACATTACCGCACACCGACTGAGTCGCTGTCATCAAGCTAACGCCGGCCAAGCACAGCGAATACTGGCTGGCGCTGAAAAAATCACGCTACAGTCGCTCATCTGTCGCTACCTGGCGCTATTGATGAATCGGCCTCCCCGTATTGTAGGTTGTTTTAGGCACTCGGCACTTTTATTGCTAACAATCTTTTTAAGTGATTATGAATATGGCACTTTATTATATAATTGTTGGATTATGTTTGTGTGCACTTTAGCACTGTCACTTTTTATAATCTGCCTTTTGGTGTGTCTTCCTCACAAGAATTTCTTTACAAACATTTTATATATATATATATATATATATATATATATATATATATATATATATATATATATATATATATATATTTTCTTCCTGCCACTTAAAGGGGCCATAACCAAATATACCCTCAATATAATGTATTGGAGCCTTGTTTTTCGAGTTCCTCACGGCTTGTCTATAGATCTATGGAATAACCTCTCACAGAAGCTTGTTACAGCATCAACCGCTCACAGCTTCAAAATTAAATGCTTATTTAGAAGAAAATAACATTAACAGTTACTATTAGCTGTTATCCGTAAAAAAAACAAAAAATAAAATATAAATATAAATAACTTCCACCTATAAAATAAAAAATAACTTCCCCCTACCCCAACACCCTTGATTGAACTTGATGGACATATGTCTTTTTTCAACTGTATTTACTAGGTAAATATGTTTTTTAAATCTGTCTTTAATTGTTATGTGTTATGTGTAGTCATTTACTTCCAATAAATTTACCTTAGAAGGCTAAACCATATATAGCAAAGCAGCTTCATTTCCTCAATTCAAATATAGTTACAACACCTTTTACAAAAACAGTGCTCATATGCATCCCTTAACAGGGCAATTTAGATTGCTGCAGATAACTTTTTGTAACTTTTGCCAAGGTTGATTCCCCCAAGCCTCCCCGGTGCCCCAAGATTGCCACTACCAGGAGAAAATCAGTGAGGGGGTTTCAGCTTTAGGTGGATGCAGGAGCAAATGCAAGTGCTGACAATGATTCAGTATCATGCATGGAAGCGGGGCAAGTGAGTGTTTGTTTTCAACTGTGCAAGACTGTTGGTCTGGTTTAAACTTTAGACTGTAGTATGTCAGGGCTCTCTCCTATTGTATCTAATCAGAATATTTAGCTCTCTTTTTGTGCATTTTGCCTTATTGCTTCCTCTTCCGGAATGTACAATAAACCTGTGTGTTAGGATTGTACCCCAATGCCGGTGATTTACAGCATGCAGTTTCCAAGTTTCTGATATTCCATTGAATCTGTCTTAATAAAGTGGGAGTAGCTTTCCTGCCCCCTTAGTAAAGTTCTTAGTATACTCACTACAAATCCTAGAATCTATTCAATGTAACCCAGGGGCATAGCTAAGGGGGGGGCAGGGGGGTTCATTTCCCCTGGGTGCAGCAGGTCAGGGGGGTGCCTGACAACTGGTGGGGGGCGCCATTTAGATTCTTTGCCCCGGGTGCCAGAAAGCTAGCTACTCTTCTGCTGTAACTGGTGAGCTCATTAGCAGCTTTGGCTAAACAAAACAGCAGCAATCACCTCTCCAGATGAGATGACGCTGCAAGTAACCCTTTCACTTCTGGAACACAAGACTGTGATTCTCCCTATCTGAAAAGACTGAAATAATACAGAAGGAGTTAAACTTGTCTTTGCCTCTCATCAGATGATTAGCAAACCAGAGTTGAGGAAGTTTCTAGAATGTGCATCTGAACACCAATTTTATGTACATTGCTATGGTTAACACATTGTTGCTAGGGAGAACTGTTCTCTAACTGTTCTCTAACATAACATGGAGTTACAAACACATAGAGCAGAAAAACTAATAATAAATAAAATAAAAATTGCAAAATAAAATAAATAATAATAAATAACTTGAGCACCTTGAGCACGTGACATCAGATTTGGAAAATGTAAAAATTAGATTGAAAATTTTAAAGATTGGAAATTAAAAAAATTGCTATAAAAGGTGGAATTACCCTTTAAACTCTGTAACACCTCATTTGTGATAGTCTATGTACTGTATCTTATAGTGTTTGTAGTGACTCCGTTGTATAGCACTATGGACTATAGCACTAATAATAAATAAATAAATAATAATAATAATAAATAAATAATAATAAGAGATCCATTGTTAACCGCATAGTAAATCACCATTCATTTTGCTGCAGGCTAATGCTAAGCATTGACATGCTCTAGGCCTCTGGCTTTCATATTACTGCATTAAATAGTTGTAAATGTGTAACGTTTTACAGTTATATATGATTTTATTTTAACCTTGACCTCTAACTCATCATTCCCAGGAAAAAGTTATCTTCTGAAAGTGATTTGGGAAATGCATCTTTAACAAAAAAAAAATCTTTTCCTTGGGGTAACCCTTGCTCGTTGTGAGAGTAGAAATGTGCAAAAGTGGTGCTCGGGCTCCGAGCCGCCAGGCAGCTGTTCCTCATCACCGTTCTCCCTGTAGAGTAAAACTAGCGCTCCCCCAAACTTATCATCTCCATCGCTTCAACACGATCAATAGAAAACAGGTGCGTCTGCTTTCCAAGCTGCTAAAGTTTTCTTTATCGGAAACTGCAAGGTGAAGCCATCGGTGTGCGCTTCACGCCTGTCTTGCCGCCCCATACATCGAGATTAAGTGAAATAACAATAGTTTAGGAAGTTTAACTTTTTTTTACTCCGGTGAATGAGAGAGGAGGCGAGGTTCCATCTCAGCATCTTTGTTCTGCCACATCTGGAAGCGATTAAGTCGACGGTGTCAGTAGACCAACACCATTCGACCAGATGCCATAAATTTGTTTATATCCAAACCTGTCTAGGAGATGTGGAAGCAGGGTTGCTTATTAGGTCACAAGGTAAAATTAAAAGCATCCAGATTTGGAGGGTTTCTTTTGAAATGTGGAACGATGTTATTCTTTGTCCAAGGAAGTAAGAATAGCTCTACAGTACTTACTCTAACTACACAGTGTCTTAGTGATATTATTTTCCCCCCTTCTCCACACCCCCTCCGTTCCATTTTCAATTTAAATTTTATGCTTATATTATCATAGTCAGGGCTAGATTATGAGGGGGGTGCAAGAGGTGCGTGTCTCGAGGCCTCCACCACTTGCCTTGCAAAGGGGGCCTCCACCAATCTTTGGGTTATGGTCTGGTCCAGGAGGCTTATCAGTTTTTGACCTGATGGGCCGTGGGGTCGGCAACAAAGCTATCGGCGGCAGTGCCACCCCGCATCTGGGCAAGACTTTTTTTGTTTTTGCAAAACTGCAGCCAAAGCCACCACAGGGCAGGATGGACAGTCTAGAGCAGCAAAGCCGGCATCAGCAATGCTACAGTGATGGGTGCAGAGCTGTCACTGCACATAAGCCACCAAGCACAGCCGCTGGCAGCTCAATGCAGGAAACTGTTTTCTGCTGGATCAGCCGGGCGACTACACCCCCCCACCCAGAATGGCAACGCAGGAGTTCCCGAGCAGCACGCACCCGCACAAGGGTGGCACAAGGGACTCAATCTGACGTTCCAGTAAGTAGGCGGGTGCCAGACAACCACCAATCAGTTACTTGGCTGGACTATTATTTTAAAGAAAAAAAAAATAGTGTATCTGGGGCCTCCACCAGATTTTGTGCCCAGGCCTCCACCACACCTAAACCAGCCCTGACCATAGTGCTATTTAGAGATGAGTGAATCGATGCGGACGAAACTGATTTCGTTCCGAATTTCAGGAAATATTCGATTCTGAACGAATCCGAATTTCCCCGCAATTCGATTGATCAAATTTTTCCTTTAAACTCCATTTATTTCAATTACAGCCATTGTAAAATGGTGGATGCACATGTCTGGACATATCCCCTGGGGCAAGGTATCATGGGAAGGTCACATGCAGGCTATCAGCAGCCAGGAACCCCGGTGACACAGTGCTATGTAAACGGTGGCCATCTTGCTTGTGCGCATTTCAGCGTTGCATTGCGGCCAGAATGGAGCTGTTTAGAGCCAGGAAGAGACTAACAGAGAGCCAGGGAGAGCCATGGACACCCACAGAGTGCTAGACAGAACCAGGGAAAGATAGGGAAAGATCGAGGCAGGGACAGCAGAGAAAGTTACAGGGAAAGCTTTTTTTTATTTTCATTTCATTTACAGTTTTAAATTGCTTTTGTTTCTGCTGTAAAAACCCCTTGCCACTGTGCATCCCATGTTGGCAGTGGCACATTTAACCCTATCTGTTACACACAAGCAGCTGTTAAAGGGGATTTCTTCTAACTAGATTAGTTTTAATTGTTTTTGTGTCTGCTGTAAAAACCCCAGGCCAATGGGCATCCCATATTAGCACATTTGACCCGATCTGTTACACACAAGCAGCTGTTAAAGGGGATTTCTTATAACTAGATTACAGTTTGAATTGTTTTTGTGTCTGCTGTAAAAACCCTGCCCACAGGGCATCCCATATTAGCACATTTGACCCTATCTGTTACACAGAAGCAGCTGTTAAATGGGATTTCTTCTAACTAGAATACAGTTTGAATTGTTTGTGTGTCTGCTGTAAAAACCCCAGGTCACTGGGCATCCCATATCAGCACACTTGACCCTATCTGTTACACACAAGCAGGTGTTAAAGCGGATTTCTTCTAACTAGAGCACCGTTTGAATTGTTTTTGTGTCTGCTGTAAAAAACCCTGGCCACTGGGCATCCCATATCAGCACATTTGACCCTATCTGTTACACACAAGCAGCTGTTAAAGGGGATTTCTTCTAACTAGACTACAGTTTGAATTGTTTTTGTGTCTGCTGTAAAAACCCCAGGCCACGGGGCATCCCATATCAGCACATTTGACCCTGTTACACACAAGCAGCTGTTAAAGGGGATTTCTTCTAAATAGAGTACATGTTGAATTGTTTTTGTGTCTGCTGTAAAAACCCCTGCCCACAGGGCATCCCATATTAGCACATTTGACCCTATCTGTTACACACAAGCAGGTGTTAAAGCGGACTTCTTCTAACTAGAGCACAGTTTGAATTGTTTTTGTGTCTGCTGTAAAAACCCCAGGCCAATGGGCATCCCATATTAGCACATTTGATCCTATCTGTTACACACAAGCAGCTGTTAAAGGGGATTTCTTCTAACTAGAGTACAGTTTGAATTGTTTTTGTGTCTGCTGTAAAAACCCCTGCCCACAGGGCATCCCATATTAGCACATTTAACCATATCTGTTACACACAAGCAGCTGTTAAAGGGGATTTCTTCTAACTAGAGTACAGGTTGAATTGTTTTTGTGTCTGCTGTAAAAACCCCAGGCCACAGGGCATCCTATATCAGCACATTTGACCCTATCTGTTACACACAAGCATGTGTTAAAGCGGATTTCTTCTAACTAGAGCACAGTTTGAATTGTTTTTGTGTCTGCTGTAAAAACCCCAGGCCAATGGGCATCCCATATTAGCACATTTGACCCTATCTTTTACACACAAGCAGCTGTTAAAGCTGATTTCATCTAACTAGAGCACAGTTTGAATTGTTTTTGTGTCTGCTGTAAAAACCCCAGGCCAATGGGCATCCCATATTAGCACATTTGACCCTATCTGTTACACACAAGCAGCTGTTAAAGGGGATTTCTTCTAACTAGATTACAGTTTGAATTGTTTTTGTGTCTGCTGTAAAAACCCCTGCCCACAGGGCATCCCATATTAGCACATTTGACCCTATCTGTTACACACAAGCAGCTGTTAAATGGGATTTCTTCTAACTAGAGTACAGTTTTAATTGTTTTTGTGTCTGCTGTAAAAACCCCTGGCCACCGGGCATCCCATATCAGCACATTTGACCCTATCTGTTACACACAAGCAAGTGTTAAAGCGGATTTCTTCTAACTAGAGCACAGTCTGAATTGTTTTTGTGTCTGCTGTAAAAACCCCAGGCCACTGGGCATCCCATATCAGCACATTTGACCCTATCTGTTACACACAAGCAGCTGTTAAAGGGGATTTCTTCTAATTAGAGTACAGGTTGAATTGTTTGTGTGTCTGCTGTAAAAACCCTTGCCCACAGGGCATCCCATATCAGCTCATTTGACCCTATCTGTTACACACAAGCAGCTGTTAAAGGGGATTTCTTCTAACTAGAGCACAGTTTGAATTGTTTTTGTGTCTGCTGTAAAAACCCCAGGCCACTGGGCATCCCATATCAGCACATTTGACCCTATCTGTTACACACAATCAGCTCTAAAAGGGAATTTCATCTAACTAGAGCACAGTTTTAATTGTTTTTGTGTCTGCTGTAAAAACCCCTGCCAACTGGGCATGCCATGTTTGCACATTTAACCCTATCTGTTACACACAAGCAGCTCTTAAAGGGGATTTCTTCTAACTAGAGCAAAGTTTGAATTGTTTTTGTGTCTGCTGTAAAAACCCAGCCCACTGGGCATGCCATGTTTGCACATTTAACCCTATCTGTTACACACAAGCAGCTCTTAAAGGGGATTTAATCTAACTAGATTACAGTTTTAATTGTTTTTGTGTCTGCTGTAAAAAACCCTGCCAACAGGGCCTCCCATATAAGCACATTTGACCCTATCTGTTACACACAAGCAGCTGTTAAAGGGGATTTCTTCTAACTAGATTACAGTTTGAATTGTTTTTGTGTCTGCTGTAAAAACCCCTGCCCACAGGGCATCCCGTATTAGCACATTTGACCCTATCTGTTACACACAGGCAGCTCTGAAAGCGGATTTCTTCTAACTAGATTACAGTTTGAATTGTTTTTGTGTCTTCTGTAAAAACCCCTGCCCACTGGGCATCCCATATTGCCAATTTTCATAGTATCTGTTACACAGAAGCAGTGTCTCTTTCAGCCAATGTTTGGGCTTCTTCTGCTGCTGCTGGCAACCCCAGTGTGTCTTTAGGCCAATGTTTGGGCTCCTGCTGCTGCCAACTCCAGGGTGTGTCTTTAGGCCAATTTTTGGGCTTCTGTTGCCAACTCCAGTGTCTTTTTCAGCCAATGTTTGGGCTCCTGCTGCTGCTGGCAACCCCAGTGTGTCTTTAAGCCAATGTTTGGGCTCCTGCTGCTTCTGCTGCTGCTGCCAACTCCAGGGTGTGTCTTTAGGCCAATTTTTGGGCTCCTGCTGCTGCTGCCAACTCCAGGGTGTGCCTTCCAGCCAATTTTTGTGCTCCTGCTGCTGCCAACTTCAGGGTGTGTCTTTAGGCCATTTTTTGGGCTGCTGCTGCCAACTCCAGTGTCTCTTTCAGCCAATGTTTGGGCTCCTGCTGCTGCTATTGGCAACTCCAGTGTGTCTTTAGGACAATTTTTGGGCTCCTGCTGCCAACTCCAGTGTCTCTTTCAAGCAAGGTTTGGGCTCCTGATGCTGCTGCCAACTCCAGTGTGTGTCTTTAGGCCAATTTTTGGCCTCCTGCTGCCAACTCCAGTGTGTCTTTAGGCCAATTTTTGGGCTGCTGCTGCCAACTCCAGGGTGTCATTCAGTCAATGTTTGGGCTCCTGCTGCTGCTGCCAACTCCATTGTCTGTTTCAAGCAATGTTTGGGCTCCTGCTGCTGCTGCTGCTGCTAACTCCAGGGTGTGTCTTTAGGCCAATTTTTGGGCTGCTGCTGGCAACTCCAGAATGTCATTCAGTCAATGTTTGGGCTCCTGCTGCTGTTTCCAACTCCAGTGTCTCTTTCAAGCAATGTTTGGGCTCCTGCTGCTGCTTCTGCTGCTGCTGCCAACTCCAGGGTGTGTCTTTAGGCCAATTTTTGGGCTGCTGCTGCCAACTCCAGTTTCTCTTTCAAGCAATGTTTGGGCTCCTGCTGCTGCCACCTCCAGTGTGTCTTTAGGCCATTTTTTGGGCTCCTGCTGCTAACTCCAGTGTCTCTTTCAGCCAATGTTTGGGCTCCTGCTGCTGCTGCTGCTGCTGCTAACTCCAGGGTGTGTCTTTAGGCCAATTTTTGGGCTCCTGCTGCCAAGTCCAGTGTCTCTTTCAAGCAATGTTTGGGTTCCTGCTGCTGCTGCTGCCATTTCCAGGGTGTGTCTTTCAGGCAATATATGGGTTCCTAATGCTGCTGCCAACTCCAATGTGTTTTTCAGGCAATATATGTGCTCCCTATGCTGCTACCAAGTCTAGAGTGTGTCTTTCAGGCAATATTTAGGCCCTTATTTATGAAGGAATAGCGACAGGTAGCGACTGGTGAGCGACCGGTAATGACGGGCACCGCCACGAGAATGCCGGCTCCCCACCACAATCACACATTTATCAAGCCGATCCTGCTTAGCGACTGAGATAGCGCCAGATAGCCATTCATTCATCATTATCCAAGCCTCAGCCCACAGCGCCAGCATCTGACCTTGAACAGCGACAGGTATGACCTCTCGCTACCTGGTGCTCTCCAATGCATTTCAATGGAACAATCTTTAAATATTCATAATTAATTGTTATTAATGTTTTTTTTTTAAATGTGCAAAATTCTGTGACCACTTCTGCCATGTTAGTTAATTTTTTTAAGGTAAAAAAAAAAAATTGTGCAGAATTGATATTACAGGTCTGATATTATTGTATTCATATTACAAAATTCTTTATAATTTTTTTTTTTTTTTGGTTTCCAAAAATATGGTGGTTTTGGGGATCGCCGCCAGCGCTCTGGGGTTTAAACATGCATTTCACAGCGCGAGAATTTTTTTTTGATGAATGTGGTGGGAGCCGGTCGCTCTGGCCAGTCGCTATCATGCGCACCCATACATCGCGGAACCTGTCAAATAGCTACTCGTCACCCCGTATTCAACATTACTGCACACCGACTCAGTCGCTATCAACAACCGAACAATGGCCAAGCACAGCGACTACTAGCGGGCGCTGTGAAAATACTGCTACAGTCGCTCAACTGTCGCTACCTGCCGCTATTAATGAATCGGCCTCTTGGTCTCCCTAGGCTGCTGCCAAATTCAGGGTGTGTTTTTTAGGCAATATATGGGCTCCCTATGCTGCTGCCAACTCCACTGTGTGTCTTTCAGGCAATATATGGGCTCATCATGCTGATGCCACCTCAAGGCTCTGTAATTGTGCCGCTCTGCGTCAGCGAAACTAATAGCGATGCCTCTGATCTGCATGTCATACTTCTTTACAATAGTATTTCACTAACCCAGCATGCATCCTATGCATGTTACAGCCAAGCAAAACGTTCTGCAACCCTATGAAGGCTCTTGGACGCCCAGAAATAGTCGTTTTTAATAGCGATTCGTCGCGAATAAATTCGGACCGAAACTATTTTTCCCGGAAAATTCGGCGAATCAGCCGAATCGAATTTTTCAAAAGTTCGCTCATCTCTAGTGCTATTAAAAGAGGAATGTCAGAGGCCCTGGAGTCCAATTTGTGATGCCGGGCTGCGTGAAACCCCCATGAACTCCCAGAACACTCACCCTCTCCTGGAGCCCTCGCTGTGTCTGTACGCTCTGGTCGCATTCCCCGGTCACCTCTAGCCATGCACGCACTGCGCCCGGACTTCCTGAACGGGTGGCGCGGGCAAGGTGGGGGGGGATATGGCTGGTGGCAGCGCTCGGCTGCTTAGCTGCCAGCGACACTAAAAGCAGCGAGTGACTGTGAGTGGGCGAGTCTGTGCCAAGGGACTGGAAGGAAGGTGAGTGAAACGGGGCAACCCGGGGGGGGTACACACAGCGGGGCATCCCAATTCGAAATGCCGCTGCAAAGAGGAACAACACACAGGAATGTGGCTATCCTGGGTCTTGGTCCTTTCCCCCGGGGCACTCTGTTGATGGCTGCCCCGCTGCATGAAACCACCCGGATCACCTAAGACAACTCACCTCTTCCTGGTCCTACAGCGCATGCACGGCCGGTTGTCCAATAAGCGCGCTCGGAGTCGCTGATGTCACGTCGTCTAAGGCTTCGTCTAAGAGCAGCAGCTCCGAGGGCGCTGGTGGCCGCATTCACAAATGCCTGGCCCGGGGCACACACCCTGCTAGAGGGATAGCGGGGATGTGCCCGTGGCTCGCGCATGCCCCATTGGATCGGGATACAAGGTAAGTGAATAGGACGACCTGGGGGTTTCACACAGCAGGGAATCCTGATTTTGGATGCCCTGGGCAGGATCGATCAGCCCGGGAATCTTATAGATTCCCGAGCCGATTGGCATTGGTTTTGGTCCTCTTTAAGCATGGCCCTATTCCAAAAGTTTAAAACACACCTCTGGCAGAGATACAGACCCGCTCACAACCTCTGCCCTTAGTCACCTTGCTCCCTCCTCACATCAATTACGATGGCTGCCCACAAACATTCCATTCATTTCAATCAAGGGGGCTACCCGAGGGCCGGAACGCTCCCCTTTTAGTGAATAGGCACGTCCAGGGTCTGACGGATGGGGACCACCGCTCAGTTCAGGGTACTGGGATATCAGGACAAGATCACTGATGCCGGTGAGTTTTAAACTACCTGTATTCGTCGAATCGTCTGCACGGGACTGTAGATGAGTATCTGATATTCATTTTGCCCAGACAGCGACTTTAGCATTGTTCATATGTTTTTGCTTCTTTGCTGACCTATCTACTTATCACCCCCCCCCCACCTTGCCTTCCTCCCGTGGCAGGATGGAGGAGTTACAAGAAAAAAACAGCTTACCTCGGCCGGATCCATCACTACCAGCGCTTCATGTGACAATCGCACAGACAGTGCACAGAGTGGCATCTTCCTCTTTGTGTGAACCTCACCCGCCTATTCAAGTGAATGGCTGCTGGGGCCACGTACAGAGCAGGGGATGCTACTTTGTGCAGCCTGTCCAAGACGGCTGCTCCCAGAAACGGAAGGACCGGGATAACAGTGCAGGATCCTGGGCAAGGTAAACTGTTTTTTTTTTCTTGTAACCACACCACCCTGCCAGGTAATTTGTTGACATTGAGTGCCTAATTTGTTGAAGATTCTGCCAACTTTGTGTACTCTACTTCAATAAAAATTATTGAAAAGAAATGCAGAGCAATGTTTTCTGCCCACTTAAAGTGGACCAAAACCCAGTGCGATCAGCCTGGGAATCTATACGGTTCCCAGGCCGATCGATTCCCTCCCCCATGCAAATCCAAAATTGGGATGCCCCGCTGTGTGAAACCCCCCAGGTCACCAGGTCAATGGAGGGGCAGGGGGCGCGCCAGTCTCTGTAACCGGGATGTTTCAGAGCGTCAGACCGGGCGAGCTGAGCAGGAGTGAAGGTGAGTGTCAGTTTTATTTTTCTGTGGGTTTAGTAACAAAGTTTTTTCCTTTGACTTGTCCCTTAGACAGACGATAAGCTCGGGGGGGGGGGGGTTATGTTCTGGGGGGCTCCAGCATTCTGGTGCCCCCCCCCCCCCGAGCTTATTGTCAAGAATGCCCTTACCTTCAGTTTGGGAAACAAGTCCCACAATTGCCCACTGGCAAGCATGTGGGTGGGGTGTTCTGGTGGCTGGAACCGAGGACGTGACCATGGTCCACATGACCGGCCAGAGGCCATTCGTGGGACTCCTTTCCCGGTGCTGGCTCGAGGTTGAAGTTAAGAGCATTGAGCATTCTGGGGGGGGGGTTATGTTTGAGGGGCTCCAGCATTCTGGATGCCCCCCCCCCCCAAGCTTGTTGTTATTCACTGTGGCGGAACCAACATCCAATAAAGAAAAAATGGGTGTTGGTCCGGTTTAAAGAGGACCAAAACCCACCCTGGAGTCTATGAGTCCCCAGGGTAGGCATACTCGCTCCCCCATCGGGCACCCCGATGAGGATTGCTTCGCTGTTTGAAAACCCCCAGGTCGCCCAAAAACTCACCTTTGTTCCCGGACCAATAGCACATGCGTGAGCAGTCGGCGCATCCCCGCTATCCCTTTAGCAGGACACATGCCCACGCCAGGCATTTGTGAATGACCAGTGTGGGCAAGTTCCCTGTTAAAGGGTAGCGTGGGATGCGGCCGCCAGCGAGCTCTGAACCGCTCGCTTTAGATGAGCTCCTGGATGCTGGGGCTCGAAAGGATCCAAGCGTGCTGATTGGATGAGCAGCCGTTCAGGCAACCTGGGGGTTTCACACAGCGGGACATCCCTGGGGGCAAGGACCAATACCCAGAATAGTCAAAATCCACCTTAGGTATAATTCACACATTTTAAACTTTCAACGTGAAAAGTTTAGCAGCATTTTCAGACCCTTCTCATGCTGAACTAAGAACGTCAGTTCATCCATGACAATCAAACTTGGAGGCCAGACAGCACATATCTCAATAGACATTAATGAATGTCAAAGATAAATGTAAAGGGCAAATTAAAAAGAAAGTGCAAGGAACAAAACATCATAATTGAAATTGATAGAGCAAAGCAACAAGAACCCCTGACCTCCGTGGGGATCTCATGTCATTACCTAATAAGTGAGATTTAAGAGGCCATTTCCAGCGTACAGACATTACATCAGTGGAACGACTTTTCTCAACTTTGCTTCTTTGATCAGGCAGCAAATGTCCATTACGGTCCCTCCTGTTCTCTATCAATGGGCCGGCTTCCATCTTGTCACACTACAGCAGGTCCATCAGCGGGACACCTCTGATTCTGTAATAAAAATCTATACTTGCTGTCTACTATGGTCATGAAACAGGATGAAACCCCCAAAGAGTCATGCTTAAAGCCCCTATGAGTCACAATTGTTTCGTTCTAATTGGGGGAGCTTCTGTTTAAAATAAATATACAAAAGTTACAAACATTGTGAAACAGATTATGGGGGTTATTTAAGAAGGGATAGTGACTGGTAGTGCCTCGTAGCGGCAGGCAGCGCCTGGTGAACGCCGGGCGCTGTACACAAAACCACATTTATGAAAGCGAATCTGGTGAGCGACTCTAATGTAGGGTCACATGTATTACCAGAGGCTTTCATTAGTTGTGTATAAATAGCGTTTGCCAATTAATTTTTTTTTTTTTTGCTCAAATCATTGTGTGACCTCTCCTGGCTGCAAACAAACACTTATATATATATTTTTATATATTTTTATGAAGAATTGTCATTACAGATCTGGCTGTGTTATTGTCAGTGTTCTAACAATGTCATTCCATGTGTTTTCGCTTTGTTACTGGAGGATATGTGTTCAAAAACAGACTTAATCACACAGCGTCTGGCGCGCTATGCTACAGCACCCAGCTTTAGAGAACCAACGCTGTGTGTGTGTAGCTTTTTCTGGAATATGGTGTGGAGCGCCGAGTGTCGGACGCACTGAGCTGGCGCTACCTCTCGCTCGCTGCAGTGCTGTACATCACATTTATCAATGCCGACCAGGTTACTACAGCGACTGTTACAGCGCCCGATACCCACTTCCCGCTCTAAGCGCCGCTATACAGACGCTCATCTAGTAATACCTGCCGCTAGTAGTGAATCAGCCTCCACGTGTCAATATAGGCAAATGCAATTGTATTGAATACAATGATGTCATACTTAACTCTTTTCCAGGGAATAAGCATTATATCCAGTCATTTTCCAGCTGATGGAGTCATACCACCTAAGGGCTGGCCCATGTCTGCTGGATGGTCTTCAACTAATTTTTTATCTACTGTAGCTGACCTTTTGCAGTTTTCTTTTCTGATTTTCTGCTTCTAACGGCTTGGCTTGTTGCTTACTTTTATACTTCTTTTGCCTATTCTTGCTTTTGTAAAACATCTGGATTTTGACCAGCTACGTGTGGGATTCTAAGCCTCTGCTAACCAACTTTGACTTCTCAAAGTTTCTAGCATGCATAGCCAGGTTCTGTAAATGCTCCTGGTGCCAAGCTTTCTGTAATTATCTAAAACAAGTCTGCCTGCAATCATAGATGTTCAGATTGCAAATGCAACACAAAATAACCAGTGCATGGTAAGACTAATCATACAGAATCATTCATACTATAATACAACAGGTCAGGCAGATGTACAGTACAATAAAGGCAGGTACATGGAGCAACCTGGCAACAGGAAATTAATATTGACCAATGGGCTACAAGACATAAGCAGGAGAAGACTAGCTATAGTGAGACCTGTGAGAAACATTAAGCCATGAGCAGTACTACCAGCAGGGCCGGCTCCAGGTTTATGTGGATGCCCCCTAAAGGATCATGCTATTTGGAACAAAACTCTACATTTGGTCTACTTTGATGCACATCAAGCCCCTTTAAACCTGACCTCGGAGTCTAAACAAATCTAGATTCTCCTTATTTTGTGTGTGACCTCCTCTCCCCTTTGTTCATTACTTTCCTCGACTGGTGAATGCACTGTTTGAGTTAACAGCCAAACCAGGGGGGTTCTTTCACAAGAGGGACATCCCAAATTGAGATACCCCTGTAGAGCGGACCAAAACTCAGGGGTGGAATTGCTTGCATAGTGGGTATGCCAGTGATCCCAGGGGATTTCATACAGTAGGGTATCACAGACTGGGATTCTCCAGGGATAGGAAATCAGCTGGGGGGGGCAACTTAAAAGCAGAACAAAACCCAGCACTTCTTCCCCTGGAATCTAAATCGAGAAAGCCCCTTGTGTTGAACCCTGCCAATTGAGGAGATGTGGGCAAAAGATGTAGCGGTGCCCTCCCAGTCCGCCGTGGGTCAAGCGCAGTTGCACACCCCAAATGCCAGCCCTGTCACTGGGCCCCCCGGAGGGTGGGGGCCCCCGGCAGCTGCCCCACCTTGCCGGGTGCTGACACCGGCCCTGACTACCAGCAGGGCCGGCGTCAGCACCCGGCAAAGTGGGACAGCTGCCAGTGCCCCCACTCTCTGGGGGGCCCACTGATAGGGCCGGCCTTTGGGGTGTGCACCGCAACAGCTGGTGCCCACATCACCTCGGATGGCGAGGTTCTACACAACAGGGCATCTTCCATTAGCCCTTCTGCTCCACAGGAGGTTTGTGTCCTCCCTACGCTCGCCTTAGGACATCTGCTTTATGGTTTGTCAGGTGTACCACCCCCATTCCACCCCTGAGTTTTGGTCCGCTTTACCTGCCCCTGCATCTCAGTTTGGGATGACCCTGTTTGTGAAAGAACCCCCCTGGTTTGGCCGTTAACTCAAACTGGCGATCCCACAGTGCATTCACCAGTTCGAGGGAAGTAATGAACAATGGGAGGGGTCACACACAAGGGCATTGATCCTTAGGGGGCATCCAGATTTGGGATGTCCCTCGGTGATGTGACACGACTCTTCACCACAAAAAGGCCCACTGAGACCATGCTGCCCAAAGGCCCACATAAACCTGGAGCCGGCCCTGACTACCAACATAGTGTCTATGGTACAGCATGGTGGTATGGCTCATAATCTTAAATTATTCCACCTCCATTTTAGTATGTGAAAGCGGACACTCCTAAAAATCTGACAGAAAATTCTTTCAAACACAGATCCCAGAAAAAGTGGGCCTTGAGGTGGTCATGTCAGTAGAAAATTGAGTCCATTTTACATTAGAAAAGGGTGAACATGAAAGATTCCAGGGCCTGGCCATGTGGATTTTGACCAGCCTTATATTTGAGCATTCTTCAAGCTACAAGAGGTGGGTGGGGGAGGGATGTTGTAGAGTTATCAGAACTATCAAATTAGCAGAGAGATCAGCCCATGGAGAGGCCACCCAGCCAGTTAAAATACCCAGTCTTGTGTTTGCCGTAATTGAAGCATGGAAGCTGTCACCAGGTAAAACCACCAAATCATCATACGACTCGCTCCTCAGAGGCTCTATGTGTAGGTCTTTGTGCATTTTAGCATTTAGGCCCCTGAGAGTCGTACACACATGGGTTTGTGATTCAGACTTTTTACCCAGCCACCTAAATGGCATGTTTGGCTTTCCTTCTATACAGCAAAATAATTACAGCAAGTGAAAATAGCGAGCATGTCAAGCCACTGCCGCAGGGTAATTAGGCTGCCACTGGCCTCCTCAATCTAGATTTTGGCTTTTCTTTTTTTTTTTTTTTGGTAAGCTAATGTATTCCCAAGATTCATTTTTTGTTTATTTTTTTTTCTTTTAACTAGATCTAATTTTCATTCATTTATTTTCATTTCTATGACATGTTGCTAATATATTCCACTAGACAAAGGTGGTGCAGTGACTGCAATGCCGGCAGGGCCATTTGTGGCTAATATATTCATGTACCATTGGACCAGGAACAAAGTCGAGTTTTTGGGTGATCTAGAGAGTTTGACACAGTGGGGCATCCCGAATCCGGATGCCCTGGGGGGGAGCGAGTGTGTCTAAGTCATGATCCTGGGTTTTGGTCCACTCTAATATAGCTGAGATATCTTAGTTGGTGAAAACAGGAAGGTTGGATGTGGAGAAGCCAGATGTGGAAGACTTTGGCCCTTATTTAACAAGGGATAGCGCCAGGTAGCGAATGGTGAGCGAACGGTAATGACGGTCACCGCCACGAGAACGCCGGCTCCCCTCCGCAATCACACATTTATCAAGCCGATCCTGCTTAGCGACTGACAGAGCGCCAGATAGCGAATCATTCATCATTATTCCAGCCTCACCCCACAGCGCCAGGGAGCGACCTTGAACAGCGACAGGTATGACCTCTCGCTACCTGGCGCTCTCCAATGCATTTCAATGGAGCAATCTTTAAATATTCTTAATTAATTGCTATTTTTTTTTTTTTTTTTTTAAATGTCAAAAATTCTGTGACCACTTCTGCAATGTTAGATATTTTTTTTAAGGTAAAAAAAAAAAAATTTGTGCAGAATTGATATTACAGGTCTGATATTAATGTATTCATATTACAAAATGTTTTGAAAAACTTGTTTTTTTTCCCCCAAAAATATGGTTGTTTGGGGGTTAAAAAACTACTTTTAACCCATCGCCGCCAGCGCTCTGGGGTTTAAACAAGCATTTCACTGCGCGAGAATTTTTTGAGCGTGATTTGTTAATTAATATGCTGGGAGCCGTTCGCTATGGCCATTCGCTGTCATGCGCTCCCATACAGCGCGGAACCTGTCAAACAGCGACTCCTAACCCCGTATTCAACATTACCGCACACCGACTGAGTCGCTGTCAACAGCCGAACAACGGCCAAGCACAGCGAATACTAGCGTGCGCTGTGAAAATACCGCTACTGTTGCTCATCTGTCGCTACCTGGGGCTATTAATGAATCGGCCTCCCCGTTAGGCATCAGGTAAAAAGCTGTGCTTGACATTACACCCAACTCAGCCAGACTCAAAGCAATGCATCCCACCCGCAATTATTCTGGACCTTCCTATGGCCAGTCCATCCCTGGTATGGAGAGCCTGGTATGGGGAAAAGCTAATATAGGAGTTATTTCAATCTATCTAAATAGTTAGGGCACATTTACCACGATACACTTAGCCAGGGCCAGATTACGTGTGGTGGAGGCCCCTGGGCACAAAATCTGGTGGAGGCCCAAGATACAGTATAAAAAAATAGTCCAGCCAAGTAACTGATTGGTGGTGGTCTGGCACTGGAATGTTAGATGGAGTCCCTTGTGCCCCCCTTGTGCGGGTGCGTGCTGCTCGGGAACTCCTGCTTTGCCATTCTGGGTCGGGGGTGTGTAGTTGTCCAGCTGGTCCAGCAGAAAACAGTTCCCTGCATTGAGCTGCCAGCGGCTGTGCTTGGTGAGTTATGTGCAGTGACAGCTCTGCAACGTTGCTGATGCGGCTTTGCTGCTCTAGACTCTCCGTCCTGCCCTGTGGTGGCTTTGGCTGCAGGTTTGCAAAAACAAAAAAGAAACTTTCCCAGGTGCGGGGGCCCCCACTGCTGCCGACAGCTTTGTTGCTGGCCCCGAAGCCTCCTGGACCAGATCATAACCCAAAGGTTGGTGGAGGCCCCCTTTGCAGGATGAGTGGTGGAGTGGCATAGCTAGGGGGGCATGTGCCCCGGGTTCAGCAGGTCAGGGGAGCGCCAATGGGGGGCCTGAGCACAGGTGGGGGGGCGCCATTTAAAATCTTTGCCCTGGGTGCCAGGGCATTCGACATGTGAGGCAGCTAGGTCAGACCAACATGTCCTTGCGCGATATGTGAATTTGAAAATATATTTAAAAAAATATTAAATAAATAAATACATTTAAATGAATTTAAACTAAATAGTTAGGGCACATTTACCCCGACACATTTAGCACATTTGCCATAAACAAATCATAGCGCCTAAAAAAAAAAGTCAGGAGGTGAATCCCATAATACAGGAAACCTTTATCTTCCTGAATGAAACATCACATATTAGTTCATCTCTCATTTGCATTTCAGCAACTCTTCATTTCAGAAACAATAACTGTCTTTCTAATGGGCCGGTGACATATGAAATATTCAGGATGTATTCGGCTGAAACAAATGATGATTACAGCGACACCCAGACACTATGTAACAGGAGCCGCCGGAGCCTGACATTATTTCTCCTGCTTCTTCCGCCACTATCTGACTTAACTCTAGTGGCAGGGAAGGGCACGAGAAGTGACATGAGTCAACAAGGCAAGACGTCAAAGCCAATTATAGCTCATTACAGAATACTTACTTAGTGCTGTGTGTTTCTTCTCATTATTTAACGCTTCGCATGATGTCAGTTTTATGCGTCTCCAAAAGAGAATGTATTATAAAAGTGGACCAAAGTGGACCAAAACCCAGGTTGAGTGGGTTCAGGCAACCTGGGAGGTTTCACACAGCGGGGCAACCCCCGATTGGGGTGCCCAGGGAGCAAAGACCAAAACACAGGACAGGTCTTTGCCCCCCGGGCACACCGATTGGGGATGCCCCGCTGTGTGAAACTCCCTAGTCGCCCCATCTCACTCACTCTTCCTCGGTCCTATGACATATGCACAGCCTCTCGTCCATTGAGCACGCTTGGATCCGCTCCCGCCCCTTAGTCATAGAACTCGTCTAAGGCGATTGGATCCGAGCACGCTGGTGGCCGCATCCTCCGCCTTTAACAGGGAGCGTGCCTGCACCAGTTATTCACGAATGCCAGTCACGGCACTCGCCCTGCTAAAGGGATAGCGGGGATGCAGTCGCTGCTCGCTGAACAGGAACGAAGGTGAGTTTTCGGGCAACCTGGGGGGTTAGACACAGCGGGGCATCCCAAATCTGGGGGGTGGGGTGCGAATATGCCTGCCCTAGAGTCTCATAAACTCCAGGGTGGATTTTGGTCCACTTTAAAAAAAGGGTTCAGATTGAAATTGTTGTCCACCCTATCCTACATCTGTGCCTTTATTATTTGATAAAGCTTAACTTCAGGCAATAAGAATTTCCCCCTTACCATGTGAAATGTTTGTGAGCAATGATGGTAGACCCAGCATATCTATCAACTTTTCAGGGTGGGAAAGAGGGACATTTGTTAAAGTAGGCCACACCCCCTCATTGATTGATAGATAGGAGATAGGATGTAACAGTTATAACAATATAAACACTTTAAATAGGCAAATAAATAATTTATTGATGCAGATCTGCATGTTACACCTCAAAGAGTGAGCGCATGTAGGCACAACATTTTGCACACTTCTAGTGGCTCATGACAAGGGTTTAAGACCAGGCATGTGGGGTGTGGGGTCCTCTGGGCTCTGAAGTGTCCGTAGGATGCTAGTGTTGGTTGGATCATTCACGGTCTGAGTTGCAAACACATACTGTAGATAGAAAAAAAAAATTACAGATAGGCTCAGGACCTTGAGCACATCATATTGGCATACACTAATGGAAACTTTCAGCAAAAGTGGAACTACCCTTTACAGACTCATTAACAACTGGTAAAGTGGGATTGGCGCAAGGAAAATGTGGCGTCCATTTTTAAAAAGGGGCCTAGGATTTCTGTAGGTAACTAAACAGCTTAACACCCATTGTGGGAAAATTGTTTGAGGGTCTCTTAAGCGATTACATACAGTATTACGTTACTATGCAACATAACAAACAGCACCAGGAAAAAGGCTTTCTTACCAACCTGATTGGCTTCTATGAAGAGGTGAGTAGAAGCTTGGACAGAGGGGCGGCTGTAGATATTGTTTTTGTGGATTTTGCTAAAGCACTGTCCCTCACAGATGCTTATTGGGGAAATTGAGGTCTTCAGGATGAGAAAGTACAGTTTGTAACTGGATTAGAAATTAGCTCAAGAACTGTGTGCAGAGAGTTGTGGTTAATGATACCTACTCTGAATGGTGTCTAGTTGTAAGTGGTGTACCCCAAGGTGCCTAAAGGGTCAAGACAGTGGATCTTGTTGTCTGCAAATGAAAACAAAGCACATTTTAGTGTCATTTACATTACGAATATATCTGGATTACTGAGAATCTTCATAAATTGCTGGAAAGTCTTCCTAGAAGAGAAAACTCTAAGTATGACACCCAATTTTGAAGCCTACTGTATATTGGTATATTGTTATTGTGATTAGCGACCTCTGGATCTTTCATACATTTGCTAAATAATAAAAACTGTCAGAAAGCATATTTTGGATGTGCATGGGGTGAAAAGTTAATAATGTGGAAGGGAACAATGTTTAAGAAATCTGCTTTTCGCTAAGCTATTTTGACAAATGTTAAGATCTTTATTGTTTAGGAAAGCTTGGAATTCATTGACAAATGAGACCAAAAATCCAACACAAGAATGTGTATGCTGTAGCCATGTTTCAAAGTGCAATACACATATTCCTGAACTTTTGAATGGAAAACAATACTCCTATAAAAAGCCAATGCCTGTTTACAACTCAATCCCGCATATCAAAACAGCCTGATTATATTCCGCTTGGTCATTGACACTCGTCCCGTATCAATATCAGCACGGGTATACAACTACATCCTGCTTATAACATCTCATTTGGAGATAATCCCATTTACAATATTCACAGTAAACAACCCTCTGGGTATGAGCTGCTTATTAAAACCATTCACATCAAAGAAGTTGTTTTTAGGTTGATAATTTTTTTGGGGAAAACTGATACTTTATGGCTTTATGGAATGTACAGGCTGAGCCCCTAGGAATTCTGCGCAACAAGGATAGATTTTAGGGATTGCGTTGGCTACATGGAAGGTAATATTTATATTTTGCTGATGGAGTGACATATAATGTGTGATGGTTGAATGAGCACTCAGTACTCTAAAAATAGCAGATTCTCCAAATTACTCATGAACTTTCACATCTAGTTATGGTTCCATTTCCTTACTGCTGACTACAACAGAAGACAGCTTGTAGGAATAATGAAGTTACAGATTGGCGGGGTGGGGGGCATATTAGCCATCAACATGATCTACAAAATGTCTACCCACTCTCAGAGAATGGCTTTGCTTTCAAGTTTTAATTTCCCAAGACTGCTTAAACATAGTTCTTGCAATCAGTGATTTGAGACATGCTCTGAATTTGCTTCATGTAAGAGAGTTAATCTCTTTACACATTGGAAAATGTATTGTGTAGGATTTACATCTGAAGAAGGAATGCAATTTTCAGATATTTTGAAGACATTGGATCCAATTAGAAGGTAGAGTCGGTCCAATTAGAAGGTTGAGTGGGTCCAATTAGAAGAAAGAGATGACAAAGAGAAATAAGTAGGGCTTGTAGAGACAGAAGGGGACTGGAACCAGACACAAGAAAGCCAGAGTCAAACGTGATAAGGTGATTGTAGCCTAAGTAGGAATCCAAAAGACAGAAGCCTTATATTATTATTAAGAGCCCATGTGGCTTGTAATGCTTCATGGTGGTCATCTTGACTTGCTTTATATATATATATGGAATGATTTATGTTAATGGATAGGTTTAGTAACCCTAGTTAGTTAGTAACTGGTTAGTAAGTTAGTTAGTAAATGAATATGACTGTGTGGCCACATTTGCATGTGGTCATGGAAAATGAAAAGGAAAGGAAGGAACATTTTTGGAGACCTGCTACATAATCTAGAGTGTGCTACAAGAAAGGCACGTGGGACGTCAGTTATACTACTTGCTACCTTATTATTGCCATTTCCTGGACTGTCCCTTTAAGGAGCAAATCAGGATTTGGTAAAATATAGATGGTAGCAGGTACAGGCCGGTCTGCAACTTCACTGTGTAGTATTTAATAGGCAGGGCCATACATACTATAGGGGCAAGGATAGAAAGCTGCTACCAATCCGGTGGGTGAGGAAGGCCCATTGCAAGTGTCCCACACTCCTTGGTTATATTAGTTATGGGGTCCCCTAGCTCCAATGTGTCCTGGGTGTCGATGGAAAGCAATTCCATGTCAATGTCACCAACTCATAGGGGGCATAGCACTGGGGTGAACGGGTTCCATAGCCCTGGCATACTTTCGGCCCCTTGAAACCTCTGTACACCCTTGCTTATATGATCTCATCTACTTCTGTTTGGGAGCCCCATGAACTCCACTATGGAGACTCAGGCTGCCTGCAAACAGGAAGTGTCTTCTGACTGCGCTGCTCTGCATTCTGGGATTGCAGAATGCACCACAACTCCACCACAAGCAGGAGAGGAGCTCATTCATGTAGAAGTGAGACCCCCATTCCCCCAAATATCTCTGCCCTATTTTTCGTTTGATTGGAAGCAATGAATAGTCTTTATTTCTATTGCCATGCTAAAATACAGTAGACACCATTGACCCCTAATTTGTTGTGAATGTTTCAAAATGTTTTTTTTAAGAAACCCTGTGTTCGTGTTGCACTTTTAGATTTCTTTTTTTATTTCATTATTTTTGTTTATACTATATTTTTAGCTGATTTTAGAAGAAATTACTTTTCGAGTTTGATCTCATCAAATAAATATTTATCAACATATAAAGAAAATCTCATCTCATTGCATTCAACTTTCTTCTGTCTGCCAGAAACCGTTTTTCACGTAGGCACCATAGGCTTGATTATGGTGTGTGGTTTCCATATTGCTTATAATACTTTTACGCTTGTGGATGACTGCATTGCATCTTCTCCGAGGACATCTGTTCCTGTTTGTTTCATCTCCAACAAACAATAACCAACCTCACAGATCTAAAGCAGACATCAAGAGAAGGATGATTCCTTCGGGCAAGTTGTCCTAAGACAGAAATGCTAATCAGTGGATGCCAACGCAATAAGGCTACAGGCTCCTTTTGGAATGTTATGTCTTGTGGTTTCGATAAACCTTAAGCCCAGAGAATCTAAGACCTGAAGGGCTTGCAAACTCATCCTGCTTCTGTGATGACCTGCCAGTGGTGATCTGACCTGATCATGTAAACACTTATCGGTTTTGCTTCTAGGATGTGGTGCAGACGCAAAACAATTACCAGTGGAGCCATATTTAGATAACAAGCGTTCTTCTCTCGTATTGTGGTAGGAGTGTGTTCCCCGTGCAAAAGGAAATATCATTCTATAGACTCAGCAAATTTAGGCAGGCGATTTATTTTAAACAAAAACATGCTTAAAAGATTTACCTTCATCAAAAATGACCATAGCTTAAAGCCCAATCACTGGCCTCCCTATTCAGTATGCAGTAAAACCTCATGAACAACACAAAGACCAGACAGACCACTTTCTCCATGACCGTCGTGTCTGTGCGATCACCACTCTGCCAGAGGCTCACCAGGTTGTTCTTTCTGAGACAATTAAAGTGGACCAAAACCCACCGCGATTGGCCCGGGAATCTATAAGATCTCCAGGTCAATCGATTCCCTTCCCCCCGGGCATCCAAAATCAGGATGCAGCGCTGTGTGAAACCCCCCAGGTCGTCCCATACACTTACCTTGCTTCCCGGTCCAATGGCACATACGCGAGCTGCGACCGCATCCCCGCTATCCCTCTTGCAGGCCACGTGCCCGCGCCAGGCATTTGTGAATAGCTGGCTCAAGCATGCTCCCTGTTAGAGGAAAGCAGGGGATGTGGCCGCCAGCGTGCTCGGAGCTGCTGGCCTTGGACGAAGGCTTAGAAGACGTGACGTCAAGGCTCCGAGTGTGCTGATCGGTCGAGCGGCCAAGCATGCGCCCTAGGACCGGGAAGAGGTGAGTTAACTTTGGTGATCTGGGGGGGTTTCACGCAGCGGGGCACCCTAGATCGGGGTGCCCAGGGGGAAAGGACCAAAACCCAGGATAGTCAAAATCCTGGGTTTTGGTCCACTTTAAATAACCCCTGTTACTTTCTAACTTTGCTACATTGACATTAACTTCACCTGACCCACACATCATACAAGTCCATGTGCTCTTCCAGAACCATCTCTGTCTATGGATCTGACTTAACTACTAAACTAAATAAGGTTACCTCTGCAGTCTCAGGCATCAAGAGTAGGTAGGTTAAGGTTACACAGAAATCCCTCACTGCTTGATCAATCCTAACTACAATGTACTGTAATATTGGTGCAAGCTAATAGGGGACCACCATAAGGTGTATGCAAACCAAGACAAAAGTAGTTGGGCTACCAGTGCCATCCCCCCCAAAAAACCTGTTACATCCTGACGAAGTGGTGGGGGGACCACCACGCAACGCGTCGATGTGAGGAGGAAGGGAATGGTGAGGGGACCTGGCTCTGCTTATCTGCTCTACTGATTTGGTGATATTCCTTTTTGAATTTTATTCAGTCCTTGCACATTACTATTGCACTTCATGTATTGCACTAGTCACTTTGTTATTGTTATTTATATTGGGATATTGGCACTAGGGATGAGCGAATCGATCAGGACGAACCCGGATTCGTTCCGAATTTCATGAAAAATTCGATTCTGAACGAATCCGAATTTCCCGGCGATTCGATCGATCGAAGTTTTCCTTTAAACTCAATGACAGGCGTTCTAAGATGGTGGACGGACATGTTCAGACATATCCCCAGGGGCAAGTGACGATGGGACAGTCACATGCAGCCTATCAGCAGCCAGGAAGCCCGGTGACGTCACCGTGCTATATAAAGCGGCGGCCATTTTCCTTTTGCGCAGTTGAGACTTGCATTGCAGACAGAATGGACCTAGCTGCAGGGAGAGACAGACAGTCTTAGTTAGGCGAGAGTTAGCGATAGCTAGTAGAGACAGTTACAGATAGGTAAAGAGAGAGACAGATAGTTAGGGAGATTTAGAGTGGTAGACAGAGCTAGGGAAAGATAGGTTTAAAACCGGAACAATCCAGCAGCATACAAGTCACATTGACAGGGTGCCTAGTGCTGCCTATGATTCATATTTCATAATTACTGGGTTACTGTTAATATATTTGGTTTGGTTTAAATACAGCTGCACACTGTGCATGCAATGCACATGCTATTTAACCCTTTCTGCTATTTAGCCCTGAACGCTATTTTAACCCTATCTGTTAAACAAAAGCATTTCTCATTATTGGATTAGTGTTAAAAGTTTCTGTTCAGCTTAAAATATATTACGCCACACTGGCATCCCAAGGCACATGCTATTTAACCCTATCTGTTCAACAAAAGCATTTCTCATTATTGGATTAGTGTTAAAAGTTTCTGTTCAGCTTAAAATACATTACGCCACACTGGCATCCCAAGGCACATGCTATTTATGTTTAATCATGTTTTATTAAATTTCAGCATATCACATATACATAGAATAACAGTACAAAGTGCACAATGCAGACATAAAACATTACATGGCATTACCACAACCTGCATGGTTCTATATTCAACTCCCACCCCCCTCCAGAGCCCCCTCTCCCTCAAACAGAACTATCCAAGTATCACTGTATGGCACTGCTGATAGGACCCACAGGCCTCCACTGCGCCCCCCCCCCCCATCTCCAAGGGAGGGGCACCGAAGACCCAGCACCGCCATAATTGTATGCTTGTGAAGAGGAAGCTCAAGACCTCCGGGGCGGTTTAGATTATTTGGATGTTGACATCTAACCTAAATCTAAGTTCTAACTCCTTGTTGTACATCCGCCTGCAGGTCGTGCAAACTCAACAAACACCAAGACAAACAGATGAACATCTCGCATAGACACTGACACATAAGGGCAGGGGGGGGGGACGGGGATGGAGACGGGACAAGGGAAGGGAGCAACAGGGAAAAAGAAGAGAGTAGGAGGAAGGATCCCCCTATTGAGTGCCAGCTATCCTCCTCCTCCCCTGATCCGAATCCTTGAACATTATCCAAGCCACCCATGTGTTCCTAAATTTCTCACTCTCTCCCCTCAAATCAGCCGTGAGCTCCTCTAATCTCATGACGCTATTGAGCTCTTCACACCACTCAATCAAGGATGGAACCGTAGTTCTCTTCCAGTATCTTGGGATCACTGATCTTGCCGCTGTCAGAAAATGTCTCAAAACTCCCCTTTTACCCGATTGTTTGCTACCTGGAAGCATAGATAACAACGTTATCTCGGGAGTGTTTGGTACTGGGGAGAGGTAGGCCTCCTCATATAGTGAAAGGATACTGGTCCAGAGGCTGTTAATGCCGGGGCACTCCCACCATATATGCAATAGGGTTCCCTGTGCTGCATTACATCGCCAACATACATCCGGAACTGTGAGGAAAATCTGATGGAGGCGTGCAGGACTTCTGTACCATCGAGAGATCAGTTTGAAATTTTGTTCCTGGGCTTTACAAGGCCTTGCCATTTTATGAGTAAGAAAAAAGGCCTTCTCCCACTCCTCCTCCCCAAAGGTCCTCCCGATCTCCCCCTACCATTCTGCTACAAAATCCAACTTCACATCCCCTTCCCCCCCTATCATTATCCCGTACAGGACTGAAATGACTCTTTCTGGCCTGTCTGTCGCTTCCAGCAGGGTCTCAAACTGTGAGCACTCCCTAGTTATCTTCCCTAGATCCCCTAGTGAATTCAAATAATTTCGCAGCTGGTTTACTGCAAGCCAGGACACCCTCTCCCCTCCCAGAGCACTCAGTTCTCTCTCAGTGGGCGGCCTACCCTGCACCAATGTTTGCCGCACCTTGGTACTCGAGGAAGCCTTCCAAATCAAAAATCCCTGTACTCCCATTCCTGGTTCGAACTCTGGATTATCGAATAAAGGTGTCAATGGGCCTGGTCTTGTTGCTAGTTTCAAGTGCTTGAGACAGTCTTCCCACATCAACAGGAGCTGAGCCGTCAAGAACGGCAGCTTCTCCCTCAAGATCTTCTTTGGATCCACCCATGGGAGAGATGTCACACTTCTCATCTGCATGTCCTGCTCTATCATAACCCACTGCTCAGACCCTTTCCCATGATACCAGTCCACCATCCGCATTAATACTGCTGCTCTATGATAGTTTTCTATGTCTGGGAGGCCAGCTCCTCCCCGCTCCTTTCGCCTGGCCAATTTCCTAAAGCTCAGTCTAGGCTGTTTTCCCCCCCATATGAACCTGACCATCTCAGATCTGATCTGCCTAAAAAAATGCCTAGTGCCATAAATGGGAATCGCTTGAAAAATGTATAACAATTTTGGTAACATATCCATCTTTAGGACATTTATCCTACCCATCCAGGAGATACCTTTTTTCCCATACCCCTCCAGGTCCTTCCTAATCCTTGCCAGTAGCGGTTCATAGTTCAGATCAAATAACAAGGTGCGGTCTGCCGGTATAGTTACTCCCAGATACTCTATAGCCTCCTTACACCACTTAAAGGGGAAATTCCTGCCTAAGCTCTGTACCAAGGTCTGATCTTCTATGCTTATTTTCAAGATTTCCGACTTGGACATATTGACCTTAAAGTTGCTAACTCTGCTAAACCTCCGAAATTCTTTTATTATTGATGGCAAGGAGATATGGGGGGACGTGATATACAGCAGCAGGTCGTCTGCATATAACGCCAGTTTATGCATCTTACCCCCTATCTCTACCCCCTTAATATCTGGGTGTCTACGTAACGCGACAGCCAAATGCTCCATGACTAGAACGAATAACAGTGGCGATAAGGGGCACCCTTGTCTCGTCCCGTTCCCTATCTGAAAGGCTGAGGACAGAAGCCCATTTGTTCTAACCTTCGCTGTGGGGCCGCTATAGAGAGCCTGTATCTTCCCCCTCAGAACCGGTCCTAACCCTGCCTGTTTCAGCGTTTGCTCTAAGAATTTCCAGCTAACCCTGTCAAATGCCTTTTCAGCATCAACTGATAAAAGGCACATGGGGATCTCATGGGTCCTAGCATAAGAGTTCAAGAGAATAGTCTTTATAGTATTATCTCGGGCCTCCCTTCCCGACACAAACCCCACCTGGTCAGTGTGAGCCCATGCGGGTAGTAATCTTTTTAATCTGTTTGCGATCATTTTAGAGAAAAGTTTAACATCAACGTTAATTAACGAGATCGGTCTATAGCTGTTACAGATAGTCTGTTCTTTCCCTGGCTTGGGCAAGACCGTGATGTGAGCTTCTAGGGTCTGCGTCGGGAAGTGGCACCCATCTGAGACCGCATTAAAGGCCCTGGTCATGAACGGGGCCAATTGAGTCTTAAATTGACTGTAGAACCTTATTGTAAACCCGTCTGGGCCCGGGCTCTTCCCTGTCGGTGTCGAGGCCAAGGCCGCGAGCAGTTCCGCTTGATCAAACGGTTCCTCCAGCTCCTTTCTATCCTGGCTGTCTAATACTGGTAATCCTGTTTCCTCCACATACAACTCTATCTCCCTTTCCTGATCCTCTCCCCCCCCCCCCATGTTATATAGTCGAGAGTAGAACCGTCTGAACACCTCCACTATACCCTTGGGATCATGTACTAAATCGCCCCTTTCGTCTTTTATGGTCGGGATATACGTCTGACACTGTCGGGGATGTAATAATCTCGCTAAAGGACGGCCACATTTGTTGCTGTGTTCATAGAAAAATCTATTCGCCAGTTCTCTTTGCCTACTAGTCATTTTATTTAATAGGCTCAATAGCTCGTTCCTGGCTTCCGTCAACTCCATCAGAACAGATGGGGTAGGACCCCATTTGTGCGATAACTCCAATCTGGTTATCTTATCGAGCAGTCCCGCCACCTTCGCCCCCCTCTCCCTCTTCAACCTCGTTGCATGTTGGATAAGGATCCCCCGCAGATTACATTTTAGTGCCTCCCACTGTATGGGCAGCCTGGTTGTGTCAAGTTCATGATGTCTCAGGAAATCCGCAATTCCCTCTGATATTGCCCTAGAACATACCTCATCTTGTAAGAGGCCCTCATTCAGTCGCCACTGCCAAGGCCTTCCTACCAGCCCTGGCAACCCCAGTGACAACAGCAGGGGGGCATGGTCCGACCAAATTCTAGTGCCAATGGTTGCAGATGGGGACCACTGAAGCGAATGGTGGCTTATGAAGAAATAGTCTATCCTACTGTACGAAGTATGGATATTGGAATAAAAGGTAAAATCTTTGACCCTGGGATTACAGATTCGCCAGACATCAACCAGTTGTCTGTCATGGAGTAGTTTCTTAAATGCCCTCAGTTTCACATAAGACAAAGAAGACCTTCCTGTAGAGGTATCTATCAGTGGTTCAATGGCCATATTAAAATCGCCCCCTATAATTAGGGATGAGCGAATCGATCCGGACGAACCCGGATTCGATCCGAATTTCAGGAAAAATTCGATTCGGATCGAATCCGAATTTCCCCGCGATTCGATCACTCGAAGTTTTCCTTTAACATCCATTCATTTACATTACAGGCATTCTAAGATGGCGGACGGGACATGTCTGGACATGTATCCCGCGCCAGTGCAAGCTGGGGCAGTCACATGCAGCCTATCAGCAGCCAGCAAGCCCGGTGACGTCACACAGCGGTATTTAACGGCGGCCATCTTGCTTTTCCTCATTTCTCTATTGCATTCGTGACAGACAGACAGAACGCTGTGTAGCTGAGGCAGTTAGACAGGCTGGAGACAGGGACAGACAGGGACAGGCTGGAGACAGGCAGGAGACAGGCAGGAGACAGACAGGAGACAGACAGAAAGCCAGGGAAAGGTAGGAAAAACGGAGCTGGCTGACAGGGAGATTTTTTTTTTTTCATCCAGCCTTTGTTAGCGTTTTCAGGCTGCTTATAGTAACTAACTGTGCATATATACTGAACTGATCTTAAGTCTGCTGTGAGGCATCCCATTCTGTGACTAAAGCAGCCTCTGTTTAAGACCATATAAGCATTTGCTCTTATCATATTTGAAATTAGGCCTGATAAAGACACTTTTGCTGGCCAAAGCACTACTGGACCCTGCCAGCTCGATTCCTGCCCGGGGCATCCCATTCTGTGACTACAGCAGCCTCTGTTTAAGACCATATAAGCATTTGCTCTTATCATATTTGAAATTAGCCTGATAAAGACACTTTTGCTGGCCAAAGCACTACTGGACCCTGCCAGCTCGATTCCTGCCCGGGGCATCCCATTCTGTGACTAAAGCAGCCTCTGTTTAAGACCATATAAGCATTTGCTCTTATCATATTTGAAATTAGGCCTGATAAAGACACTTTTGCTGGCCAAAGCACTACTGGACCCTGCCAGCTCGATTCCTGCCCGGGGCATCCCATTCTGTGACTACAGCAGCCTCTGTTTAAGACCATATAAGCATTTGCTCTTATCATATTTGAAATTAGCCTGATAAAGACACTTTTGCTGGCCAAAGCACTACTGGACCCTGCCAGCTCGATTCCTGCCCGGGGCATCCCATTCTGTGACTAAAGCAGCCTCTGTTTAAGACCATATAAGCATTTGCTCTTATCATATTTGAAATTAGCCTGATAAAGACACTTTTGCTGGCCAAAGCACTACTGGACCCTGCCAGCTCGATTCCTGCCCGGGGCATCCCATTCTGTGACTACAGCAGCCTCTGTTTAAGACCATATAAGCATTTGCTCTTATCATATTTGAAATTAGGCCTGATAAAGACACTTTTGCTGGCCAAAGCACTACTGGACCCTGCCAGCTCGATTCCTGCCCGGGGCATCCCATTCTGTGACTACAGCAGCCTCTGTTTAAGACCATATAAGCATTTGCTCTTATCATATTTGAAATTAGCCTGATAAAGACACTTTTGCTGGCCAAAGCACTACTGGACCCTGCCAGCTCGATTCCTGCCCGGGGCATCCCATTCTGTGACTAAAGCAGCCTCTGTTTAAGACCATATAAGCATTTGCTCTTATCATATTTGAAATTAGCCTGATAAAGACACTTTTGCTGGCCAAAGCCCTACTGGACCCTGCCAGGTCGATTCCTGCCCAGGGCATCCCATTCTGTGACTAAAGCAGCCTCTGTTTAAGACCATAAAAGCATTTGCTCTTATCATATTTGAAATTAGCCTGATAAAGACACTTTTGCTGGCCAAAGCACTACTGGACCCTGCCAGCTCGATTCCTGCCCGGGGCATCCCATTCTGTGACTACAGCAGCCTCTGTTTAAGACCATATAAGCATTTGCTCTTATCATATTTGAAATTAGCCTGATAAAGACACTTTTGCTGGCCAAAGCACTACTGGACCCTGCCAGCTCGATTCCTGCCCGGGGCATCCCATTCTGTGACTACAGCAGCCTCTGTTTAAGACCATATAAGCATTTGCTCTTATCATATTTGAAATTAGGCCTGATAAAGACACTTTTGCTGGCCAAAGCCCTACTGGACCCTGCCAGCTCGATTCCTGCCCGGGGCATCCCATTCTGTGACTACAGCAGCCTCTGTTTAAGACCATATAAGCATTTGCTCTTATCATATTTGAAATTAGCCTGATAAAGACACTTTTGCTGGCCAAAGCACTACTGGACCCTGCCAGCTCGATTCCTGCCCGGGGCATCCCATTCTGTGACTACAGCAGCCTCTGTTTAAGACCATATAAGCATTTGCTCTTATCATATTTGAAATTAGCCTGATAAAGACACTTTTGCTGGGCATAGCACTACTGGACCCTGCAAGGGCATCCCATTCTGTGACTATAGCAGCCTCTGTTTAAGACCATATAAGCATTTGCTCTTATTATATTTGAAATTAGCCTGATAAAGACACTTTTGCTGGCCAAAGCACTACTGGACCCTGCCAGCTCGATTCCTGCCCAGGGCATCCCATTCTGTGACTAAAGCAGCCTCTGTTTAAGACCATATAAGCATTTGCTCTTATTATATTTATATTATAAGACACTTTTGCTGGGCATAGGCTTACTGCTGCCTGCCAGGTGCACTTCTGTTGAGGCATCCCATTCTGTAACATAGCATACCCCTCTTTATTTACACTAAGCAGCTCTCTTATTTACACTAAGCAGGCCTGTTGGAGGCTGAGTGTTACTGCTCACTTTTGGTGTGCATTATATTCTGTTTTATATAGACCCACTGCTGCCTGGGGGTTCTTAAAATATCACCTACTACCACGCCAGTTAGACTATGTCGGGCAGACAAGTGCCTGGAAGTGAAAAGAGGAGTGGCAGAGGCCAAGATTCCGCAGGCAGAGCTCGCATCAGACTGGGGGCCAGTAGCAGCAGGAGTCACGCTGAGAGACCTAATCTGCCAGTATCTGCTAGCGGTCGGGTCTCCACCAGTAACGCATCTGCCGTGGTAGATTGGCTGACGCGCTCATCAACAACATCATCACAACTTACATCTGAGACCCCCAGTCTAGGGTCGGTAGGTTCCTCTGACACAACCCTGAGTTGGCATGCCCCGAGAGCAGTCCCTGTCCTCCCATTGCCTCTGTCCTACGCCGTTCCCTCCCCCAGCGACGTATCCTATGCTTTGGGTTCAGCTCCACTCTTTAGTGAGGAGGACGATCAGATACAGGAGGACAGTCAGCAGCTACTGCCCAGCCAAGAAATGGAGGTGGCTTCTTTAGCTAGGCAGACAAATAGTGATGTGGACAGTGTCGTGGGTGCTGCGAGCGTTCCAGCTCCTGCGCCAGACACTGTTGACGAATCCACGAACATCAGTGACGTACAGCCACAACCCGGTGATGATGATGATGATGACGATGAAGCCGATCGCACTTGGGAGCCGGGTGATGAAGGGGCTTCATCGTCATCATCAGGAGAAGAGGGGCGCAGGTTGCCCCGGAGTCAGCAGCTGAGGCAGCAAGGTGGTAGCAGTCAGCATGGGGGCACAATTCCAAAGGCTGGAGCCGGCCGGGGCCGGGGCCGGGGTAGAGCACCTGCTGTGCGGCAGTCTACCTTATCGGGAGGTAGTGGAGCAGGGGTTCCTGGAGTTGGCAACAGCAGCAGTGAATCAGTGAGGCCAGGGGGTGGGAAAAGTAGCTACTCGGCAGTGTGGCAGTTTTTCCTGAGGCATCCGCAGGAGGGTAACATGGCCACATGCAAGATATGTAGGCAAAAGGTGAAGCGTGGCCAGGGTCCAAATGTTGGCACCACGGCCCTGCGTCAACATATGATGCGTCACCATAAAACGACCTGGGAGAACCGAGGCTCCCAAGGGGTGGTCCAGTCTGCTTCCTCACCAAGTGAGCTCCCAATTTCTGCCAGCCAAGGCTCCAGCACCTCAGCCGAAGGCAGCTGTGCGTCACACCCATCCTCTGTCGCTCCTGCTCCTCCTCCTCCTCCTCCAAGTCATGCATCCCGCCAGCAATCCATCAGCGAAGCCATGTCCAAGAGACAGCAGTATGCGCCCACTCATCCTACGGCGCAGAAGCTGAATGTGCTCCTGTCCAAGTTGCTGGTGCTGCAGTCGCTCCCTTTTCAGGTGGTGGAATCTGCACCTTTCAGAGAACTGATGGCTTGTGCCGAGCCGAGGTGGAGAGTCCCAAGCCGTCATTTCTTTGCCAAGAAGGCAGTACCAGCGCTGCACACTTTTGTTGAACAGAAGGTGGGCCAGTCCTTGAGCCTGTCGGTGTGTAGCAAAATACATGGCAGCGCCGACATCTGGAGCTGTAACTACGGTCAGGGGCAGTACATGTCGTTTACGGCCCACTGGGTGAATGTGGTCCCTTTGCAGCAGCAACTTGGACAGGTCACGCCGCTTCGGCCTCCGCGCTCTCTGCCCATTGGGCCTGTGACACCGTGCGACTCGGCCTCCTCATCCTCCGCCATCTCCTCACCCTCCACTGTAGGCTCAAGTCTCAGTGCCCCTCCAGTCTACCATGTGTGCAGGGCACGGAGGTGTCACGCAGTGCTTCACATGGTTTGTCTTGGCGAACGGAGTCACACAGGGGAGGAACTGCTTAAATGTATTCATCAGGAAATCCAAACATGGCTTACTCCGAGAAAACTTAAAATGGGAATCATGGTTACCGACAATGGGAAGAACATTTTGTCTGCGCTGCGCCAAGGAAGCCTGACCCATGCCCCCTGCATGGCTCACGTCTTCAATCTGGTTGTCAAGCGGTTTCTGAAGTGTTCCCCCCATCTGCAGGACATCCTAACAACTTCACGGAAACTTTGCATGCACTTCAGCCACTCCTACACCGCCAAACACACCCTTCTTGAGCTACAGCGTCAGAATGGTATCCCCCAACATAGTCTGATTTGCGATGTTTCCACCCGTTGGAATTCCACCCTTCACATGTTGGACCGATTATATGAACAGAGAAAAGCCATCACGGATTTCCTGATGATCCAAGCAGATAGGGGGACTCCCCTGTGTAACTTCAATGTCAACCAGTGGCAGCTCATACGTGACACCTGCCGTTTGCTCAGGCCCTTTGAGGAAGCCACTTTATTTGTCAGTCGGCAGGATTACGGGATGAACGACGTGATTCCACTGCTTCATGTACTACAGCACATGTTGGAAACCATGGCTGGTCAGGGCACTGGAGACATGGCGTTTACATCTTACGGCCACATGAACCCCCTTGGAGCTGAACTGGAGGAGGAGGAGGAGGAAGAGGAGGAGGAGGAGTTGCCCAGCGAAACACAGTTTAGGCTTGGCGAAATGGCTGGTTTATCTAGTCAGCGGACAGGAGAGGAGGAGCAGGAGCAGCCAGAGGAGCTAGAGGTTTTTGAGGAAGGAGAGACAGAGGACCCGGGCACACCGTGGCAGTATGCAGTGGAGATGGAGACAGGTAGTCCATCCGAGTCACTTGCGCAAATGGCACGAAGCATGCTCACGTGCTTGCGTAGTGACCCCAGAATTGTTTCCATCTGTCGGCGGGATGACTTCTGGCTGTCCACCTTATTGGACCCTCGCTTCCGGCACAAAATGGGGGCATTTTTTAAACCCACCGAGAGGGAGGACAAACTCAACTACTACAAAGACATTCTACGTAGGCAGTTGGCCGATGCCTATCTGCGCCATGGTCCATACTCTCGCAGGTCTGACTCGAGGGGACCTCTGCGCTCACCTTCCACTGCCATGGCCGCTGGGGGGGTTGGCAGCAGCAGCAGCAGAAGCTCCATCAGCAGCAGCAGCCTCAGTCTTCAGTCGCTAATGAGTAGCTTTCTACACCCGCATAGTGAGGCTACTCATGAGCAGCAGGAAGACCTGGAGCAGGACCTGAACCAGCAGGTCATGTCATACTTTGACATGACCATGCCAACACACCTTGAGGATCCGCTGGACTTCTGGGCAGCCAAACTTGATTTGTGGCCGCAACTAGCAGAGTTTGCCCTGGAAAAGCTGTCCTGCCCGGCAAGTAGCGTGCCATCTGAGCGGGTGTTTAGTGCGGCGGGGGCCATAGTTACGGCGAGGAGAACTCGTCTGTCAACTAAAAATGTGGAGAGACTCACCTTTGTCAAAATGAATCAGGGATGGATCAGCCAGGATTTCCACCCACCAATGCCTGATGCATGCGACTAGATTCAGCATGGTGCCACGTTTTACACTTTCCAAATGGTGCAAAACATATTTATGTCTTTAGGCCATTTTTTGGGCTCCTGCTGCTGCTACTGTCAACTCCTGCCAACTCCAGGGTGTGATTCATCCAATTTTTGGGCTCCTGAGGCCAACTCCAGTGTATATTTGGGCTCCTGCTGCTGCTGCTGCCAACTTCTGCCAACTCCAGGGTGTGATTCATCCAATTTTTGGGCTCCTGAGGCCAACTCCAGTGTATATTTGGGCTCCTGCTGCTGCTACTGTCAACTCCTGCCAACTCCAGGGTGTGATTCATCCAATTTTTGGGCTCCTGAGGCCAACTCCAGTGTATATTTGGGCTCCTGCTGCTGCTGCTGCCAACTTCTGCCAACTCCAGGGTGTGATTCATCCAATTTTTGGGCTCCTGAAGCCAACTCCAGTGTATATTTGGGCTCCTGCTGCTGCTGCTGCCAACTCCTGCCAACTCCAGGGTGTGATTCATCCAATTTTTGGGCTCCTGAAGCCAACTCCAGTGTATATTTGGGCTCCTGCTGCTGCTGCTGCCAACTTCTGCCAACTCCAGGGTGTGATTCATCCAATTTTTGGGCTCCTGAGGCCAACTCCAGTGTATATTTGGGCTCCTGCTGCTGCTACTGTCAACTTCTGCCAACTCCAGGGTGTGATTCATCCAATTTTTGGGCTCCTGAAGCCAACTCCAGTGTATATTTGGGCTCCTGCTGCTGCTACTGTCAACTCCTGCCAACTCCAGGGTGTGATTCATCCAATTTTTGGGCTCCTGAGGCCAACTCCAGTGTATATTTGGGCTCCTGCTGCTGCTACTGTCAACTCCTGCCAACTCCAGGGTGTGATTCATCCAATTTTTGGGCTCCTGAGGCCAACTCCAGTGTATATTTGGGCTCCTGCTGCTGCTACTGTCAACTCCTGCCAACTCCAGGGTGTGATTCATCCAATTTTTGGGCTCCTGAAGCCAACTCCAGTGTATATTTGGGCTCCTGCTGCTGCTGCTGCCAACTTCTGCCAACTCCAGGGTGTGATTCATCCAATTTTTGGGCTCCTGAAGCCAACTCCAGTGTATATTTGGGCTCCTGCTGCTGCTGCTGCCAACTTCTGCCAACTCCAGGGTGTGATTCATCCAATTTTTGGGCTCCTGAGGCCAACTCCAGTGTATATTTGGGCTCCTGCTGCTGCTACTGTCAACTCCTGCCAACTCCAGGGTGTGATTCATCCAATTTTTGGGCTCCTGAGGCCAACTCCAGTGTATATTTGGGCTCCTGCTGCTGCTACTGTCAACTCCTGCCAACTCCAGGGTGTGATTCATCCAATTTTTGGGCTCCTGAAGCCAACTCCAGTGTATATTTGGGCTCCTGCTGCTGCTGCTGCCAACTTCTGCCAACTCCAGGGTGTGATTCATCCAATTTTTGGGCTCCTGAGGCCAACTCCAGTGTATATTTGGGCTCCTGCTGCTGCTACTGTCAACTCCTGCCAACTCCAGGGTGTGATTCATCCAATTTTTGGGCTCCTGAGGCCAACTCCAGTGTATATTTGGGCTCCTGCTGCTGCTACTGTCAACTCCTGCCAACTCCAGGGTGTGATTCATCCAATTTTTGGGCTCCTGAAGCCAACTCCAGTGTATATTTGGGCTCCTGCTGCTGCTGCTGCCAACTTCTGCCAACTCCAGGGTGTGATTCATCCAATTTTTGGGCTCCTGAAGCCAACTCCAGTGTATATTTGGGCTCCTGCTGCTGCTGCTGTCAACTCCTGCCAACTCCAGGGTGTGAATCATCCAATTTTTGGGCTCCTGAAGCCAACTCCAGTGTATATTTGGGCTCCTGCTGCTGCTGCTGCCAACTCCTGCCAACTCCAGGGTGTGATTCATCCAATTTTTGGGCTCCTGAGGCCAACTCCAGTGTATATTTGGGCTCCTGCTGCTGCTACTGTCAACTCCTGCCAACTCCAGGGTGTGATTCATCCAATTTTTGGGCTCCTGAAGCCAACTCCAGTGTATATTTGGGCTCCTGCTGCTGCTGCTGCCAACTCCTGCCAACTCCAGGGTGTGATTCATCCAATTTTTGGGCTCCTGAAGCCAACTCCAGTGTATATTTGGGCTCCTGCTGCTGCTGCTGCCAACTCCTGCCAACTCCAGGGTGTGATTCATCCAATTTTTGGGCTCCTGAAGCCAACTCCAGTGTATATTTGGGCTGCTGCTGCTGCTGCTGCCAACTCCTGCCAACTCCAGGGTGTGATTCATCCAATTTTTGGGCTCCTGAGGCCAACTCCAGTGTATATTTGGGCTCCTGCTGCTGCTACTGTCAACTCCTGCCAACTCCAGGGTGTGATTCATCCAATTTTTGGGCTCCTGAGGCCAACTCCAGTGTATATTTGGGCTCCTGCTGCTGCTACTGTCAACTCCTGCCAACTCCAGGGTGTGATTCATCCAATTTTTGGGCTCCTGAAGCCAACTCCAGTGTATATTTGGGCTCCTGCTGCTGCTGCTGCCAACTTCTGCCAACTCCAGGGTGTGATTCATCCAATTTTTGGGCTCCTGAAGCCAACTCCAGTGTATATTTGGGCTCCTGCTGCTGCTACTGTCAACTCCTGCCAACTCCAGGGTGTGATTCATCCAATTTTTGGGCTCCTGAAGCCAACTCCAGTGTATATTTGGGCTCCTGCTGCTGCTGCTGTCAACTCCTGCCAACTCCAGGGTGTGATTCATCCAATTTTTGGGCTCCTGAAGCCAACTCCAGTGTATATTTGGGCTCCTGCTGCTGCTGCTGCCAACTCCTGCCAACTCCAGGGTGTGATTCATCCAATTTTTGGGCTCCTGAAGCCAACTCCAGTGTATATTTGGGCTCCTGCTGCTGCTGCTGCCAACTTCTGCCAACTCCAGGGTGTGATTCATCCAATTTTTGGGCTCCTGAAGCCAACTCCAGTGTATATTTGGGCTCCTGCTGCTGCTGCTGCCAACTCCTGCCAACTCCAGGGTGTGATTCATCCAATTTTTGGGCTCCTGAGGCCAACTCCAGTGTATATTTGGGCTCCTGCTGCTGCTACTGTCAACTCCTGCCAACTCCAGGGTGTGATTCATCCAATTTTTGGGCTCCTGAGGCCAACTCCAGTGTATATTTGGGCTCCTGCTGCTGCTACTGTCAACTCCTGCCAACTCCAGGGTGTGATTCATCCAATTTTTGGGCTCCTGAAGCCAACTCCAGTGTATATTTGGGCTCCTGCTGCTGCTGCTGTCAACTCCTGCCAACTCCAGGGTGTGATTCATCCAATTTTTGGGCTCCTGAAGCCAACTCCAGTGTATATTTGGGCTCCTGCTGCTGCTGCTGCCAACTCCTGCCAACTCCAGGGTGTGATTCATCCAATTTTTGGGCTCCTGAAGCCAACTCCAGTGTATATTTGGGCTCCTGCTGCTGCTGCTGCCAACTCCTGCCAACTCCAGGGTGTGATTCATCCAATTTTTGGGCTCCTGAGGCCAACTCCAGTGTATATTTGGGCTCCTTCTGCCCCTCATAGTGATGCCACTTCAACTCTCTGCAATTGTGCCGCTCTGCGATTCTATTAGCGATGCCTCTGATCTGCATGTGATATTTCTTCAAAGTATTATTTAACTAACCCAGCACGCATCCTGTGCGTGTTACAGCAAGGCTGAATGGTTTACAACCCTATTGAGGCTGTAGGAGGCTCAGAAATAGCCGTTTTTAATAGCGATTCGTCGCGAATTTATTCGGGTCGAAACGATTTTTGTCGGAAAATTCGGCGAATCAGTCGAATCGAATTTTTCAAAAGTTCGCTCATCTCTACCTATAATCTCCACTCCCTCAGAAAAGTCATCCAGGACCCCAAAGATCCTCCGAGCCGCCTTCACCTGGTCCACGTTTGGCAAGTATAGATTGGCCAGGGTAACCTTCTCCCCTCCCAATTGGGCCTTGACAAATAGGTACCGTCCCTCCGGGTCTATCAGCTTGTCTAGCAACACAAACGGTGTATTCTTGTGGATTGCTATAGATACCCCCTTGGTCTTGGTTCGGGGCATGGAACCATATGGGGAAGTTTCTGTCTCTACAGTTCGGGACCCTACCTTCCTGAAAATGAGTCTCTTGTAAAAGAAGAACCTGGCACTTCCTCTTATGTTGGGAATATAGGATCTGCGACCGCTTTGCGGGGCTATTTAGGCCCTTCACATTATACAAGCACAATGTAAGGTGTTGAAGCGGGGCCGGCAACGCCTCCGCCAGCCAATCCGGTATCTGAATCGGGTCCGTCGATAAAAACTCAAACAAATTCGGCAGTTCCTCGTGAGATCTCAGAAAGAACGAATCTTGGTTCTTCCGCACTATTAGATGGAATGGGTGCCCCCACTTGTAAGAGGCCCCTACGTGCTTGATTTTATCCAAAAGAGGGCGCATGATCCGCCTCATGTGAAGAGTTTTCCTGGAGAAGTCCGGAAAAAGTGTGATCCTGGCGCCATTCCAATTCACTGGGCCTCTATCCCAAGCAGTCTTCACTATTTCTTCCCTATCTTCAAATGATAGGAACCTGCACAAAACGTCTCGAGGAGACCCTTGACCCCCTGATGGCCTGCTCACAATCCTATGAATCCGCTCAATCCGGAACTTCGCCTCCGGTGGCCTTCCCAACAAGGAATTGAAGATCGCCTGTGCCGAAGCTCTCAGCCTGTCGCCTCCTATTTCCTCTGGGATCCCCCTCAATTTCACATTGTTTCTTCTTCCCCTATTTTCCAGATCATCCAGGTGCAACTGTATTTCTCTTTGTTGACGTCTGACATCTCGCTGTAATCCCGCCAGCTCAGACAATTCTCGGGTCATTTCCTCTTGGTTTCTCTCTACCACGACTGTTCTGGCATCCAACGTAGCTGTCTGATGCTGCAAGTCCTCAATGTCTTTCCTCACAGCCTTTTCGATGCGAAGCGCCATGGTCTCAAGGTCTGCCTTGGAGGGGAGGGACTGTAGGTCCTCTTTAGTAGCCAGGGACCGCAGGAGGTCACGCAAAGCAAGCCCCCCAATATCAGCCTCCGCCTGCAGCGAGTGATCCTTTTGTGGGGTCGTAGCGGGGGACGTGCTGGACCTCCTCCAGCCATGCCATCTGTGTTCCCGCAGCCGAGCCCTGACGCCATGCTGGTGGGGGAGAGGGCGCCGAAAGTTCGTGATGAGGGCTGTATCCAGCAGATCCATTACTGCTGCACTCTCCTGGGGACGCCAGGGGACTGAGCCTTATCCCCTCACTGCCGCTGCTGCTGCTGGAGTCCATCCGCAGATCTGGGCTTTTTATAAGGGGACTATCCGCCTCCCATACAGTTCTGGAGGGGGGGGGGGTGGGGGGGCCGCTCCATTCCTGCCCTCTTAGCTCTGTGTCTCCAGGGCTGCCTGTTATAGGGGAGCCCCTGTCCACGCAGTGCTGGCTCCCTGGATCTTCTGCTTGGGGCCAAGACTTCCCCTGCGTGCCCCCCTCCGCTGTAACCCGAGCAGCGTGATCGCCGCTGCAGCTGCCTTCACCGCCGCTCTGGCCCGGCTTCACACCCACGTGCTCTTCTCCCCTCTCCCCCTCACTCCCGCCAGCGCTGATCATCACCTCCTCCGATCCTCTCAACTGTGAAGCCGACGGGTGCGCTCTGCAGCTGTCAGACGCCGCTGAGCCGTCGGGGGGACAATGCGCTCAACGGCTCCTCTCTCCTCCTCTCCGCTAGGTCGCGTTGTGTCCTCGCAGCCGACGCCATCTTGTGGATCTCCTCTTGCTGTCCCCGCAAGGCAGGGGGAGCCAGGAAACGGGCGATCCCGGCACGGGGCGCTATCCCGGACCTCTTCCCTCCTCTCCGCTTCTTCTGGGACCCCATCTGCAGCTAGTCCCGGTCAGGTAAGATGCGCTGCTCTGCTGTAGAGTCTGGGCTGAACGGAGCCTCACAGAAACGCTGCTCACTCGGCCATGTCCAAGCCACGCCCCGGCACATGCTATTTAACCCTATCTGTTCAACAAAAGCATTTCTCATTATTGGATTAGTGTTAAAAGTTTCTGTTCAGCTTAAAATACATTACGCCACGCTGGCATCCCAAGGCACATGCTATTTAACCCTATCTGTTCAACAAAAGCATTTCTCATTATTGGATTAGTGTTAAAAGTTTCTGTTCAGCTTAAAATACATTACGCCACACTGGCATCCCAAGGCACATGCTATTTAACCCTATCTGTTCAACAAAAGCATTTCTCATTATTGGATTAGTGTTAAAAGTTTCTGTTCAGCTTAAAATGCATTACGCCACACTGGCATCCCAAGGCACATGCTATTTAACCCTATCTGTTCAACAAAAGCATTTCTCATTATTGGATTAGTGTTAAAAGTTTCTGTTCAGCTTAAAATACATTACACCACGCTGGCACCCCAAGGCTCATGCTATTTAACCCTATCTGTTCAACAAAAGCATTTCTCATTATTGGATTAGTGTTAAAAGTTTCTGTTCAGCTTAAAATACATTACGCCACACTGGCATCCCAAGGCACATGCTATTTAACCCTATCTGTTCAACAAAGGCATTTCTCATTATTGGATTAGTGTTAAAAGTTTCAATTCAGTTTAAAATACATTACGACACACTGGCATCCCAAGGCACATGCTTTTTAACCCTATCTGTACAACAAAAGCATTTCTCATTATTGGATTATTGTTTAAAGTGTCTGTTCAGCTTAAAATACATTAGGCCACACTGGCATTCCAAGGCACATGCTATTTAACCCTATCTGTTAAACAAAAGCATTTCTCATAATTGGATTAGTGTTAATAGTTTCTGTTCAGCTTAAAATACATTACGCCACACTGGCATCCCAAGGCACATGCTATTTTAACACTATCTGTTATACAACATAAGCGTTGATCAGCATCAGCTTCATGAAGCTACTTTAGTTTGCACTTGTTTTTGACTGCTTTCAATAAACCAGGCCGCATGGCACCCCAAAGCTGCACCTTGCACCCTATCTCTTATACAACATAAGCGTTGTTCAGCATCAGCTTCATTAAGCTACTTCAGTTTGCACTTCCTTTTTGACTGCTTTCAATAAACCAGGCCGCCGGGCACCCCAAAGTTGCACCTTGCACCCTATCTGTTTATGCTAAATAAGCAAATACATAAAAATGTCAGGCAGACAAGTGCCAGGATGTTCAAAGAGGAGTGGCAGAGGCCAAGATTCAGCAGGCAGAGGTCGCAGCAGACTAGGGGCGAGTGGCAGCAGGAGTCACGGTGAGAGACCTGATCTGCCAGTATCTGCTAGCGGTCGTGTCTCCACCAGTAACGCATCTGCCATAGTAGATTGGTTAACGCGCTCATCAACATCATCACAAGTTACGTCTGAGACCCCAGTCTAGGGTCGGTAGGTTCCTCTGACACAACCCTAAGTTGGCATGCCCAGAGAGCAGTCCCTGTCCTCCCATTGCCTCTGTCCTACGCCGTTCCCTCTCCCAGCGACGTATCCTACGCTTTGGGTTCAGCTCCACTCTTTAGTGAGGAGGACGATCAGATAGAGGACAGTCAGCAGCTACTGCCCAGCCATGAAATGGAGGTGGCTTCTTTAGCTCGGCAGACAAATAGTGATGTGGACAGTGTCGTGTGTGTTGCGAGATTTCCAGCTTCTGTGCCAGACACTGTTGAGGAAACCGAGAACATCAGTGACGTACAGCCACAACTCGGTGATGATGATGATGAAGCCGATCGCACTTGGGAGCCGGGTGATGAAGGGGCTTCATCGTCATCATCAGGAGAAGAGGGGCGCAGATTGCCCCGGAGTCAGCAACTCAGGCAGCAAAGTGTTAGCAGCATGGTTGGCAGTCAGCATGGGGGCACAATTGTAAAGCCTGGAGCCAAACGGGGCCAGGGCCGGTGTAGAGCACCTGCTGCGTGGCAGGCTACCTTATCGGGAGGTAGTGGAGCAGGGGTTCCTGGAGTTGGCGACAATAGCAGCGAATCAGTGAGGCCTGTTGGTGAGAAAAGTAGCTACTCGGCAGTGTGGCAGTTTCTCCTGAAGCATCCGCAGGAGGGTAACATGGCCACATGCAAGATATGTAGGCAGAAGGTGAAGCGTGGCCAGGGCCCAAATGTTGGCACCACGGCCCTGCGTCAACATATGATGCGTCACCATAAAGCGACCTGGGAGAACCGAGGCTCCCAAGGGGTGGTCCAGCCTGCTTCCTCACCAAGTGGCTCGCCGCTCCCAATTTCTGCCAGCCAAGGCTCCAGCACCTCAGCCGAAGGCAGCTGTGCGTCATACCCATCCTCTGTCGCTCCTGCTCCTCCTCCTCCAAGTCATGCACCCCGCCAGCAATCCATCAGCGAAGCCATGTCCAAGAGACAGCAGTATGCGCCCACTCATCCTACGGCGCAGAGGCTGAATGTGCTCCTGTCCAAGTTGCTGGTGCTGCAGTCGCTCCCTTTTCAGGTGGTGGACTCTGCACCTTTCAGAGAACTGATGGCTTGTGCCGAGCCGAGGTGGAGAGTCCCAAGCCGTCATTTCTTTGCCAAGAAGGCAGTACCAGCGCTGCACACTTTTGTTGAACAGAAGGTGGGCCAGTCCTTGAGCCTGTCGGTGTGTAGCAAAGTGCATGGCACTTACATATGGAGCTGTAACTAAGGTCAGGGACAGTACATGTCGTTTACGGCCCACTGGGTGAATGTGGTCCCTTTGCAGCAGCAGCAACTTGGACAGGTCACGCCGCTTCGGCCTCCGCGCTCCCTGCCACTTGGGCCTGTGACACTGTGCGACTCGGCCTCCACATCCTACGCCATCTCCTCACCCTCCACTGTAGGCTCAAGTCTCAGTGCCCCTCCAGTCTACCATGTGTGCAGGGCACGGAGGTGTCACGCAGTGCTTCACATGGTTTGTCTTGGCAAACGGAGTCACACAGGGGAGGAACTGCTTAAATTTATTCATCAGGAAATCCAAACATGGCTTACTCCAAGAAAACTTAAAATGGGAATCATGGTTACCGACAATGGGAAGAACATTTTGTCTGCGCTGCGCCAAGGAAGGCTGACCCATGCCCCCTGCATGGCTCACGTCTTCAATCTGGTTGTCAACCGGTTTCTGAAGAGTTCCCCCCATATGCAAGACATCCTAACAACTTCAAGGAAACTTTGCATGCACTTCAGCCACTCATACACTGCCAAACACACCCTTCTTGAGCTACAGCGTCAGAACGGTATCCCCCAACATAGTCTGATTTGCGATGTTTCCACCCATTGGAATTCTACCCTTCACATGTTGGACCGATTATATGAACAGAGAAAAGCCATCACGGATTTCCTGATGATCCAAGCGGATAGGGGGACTCCCCTGTGTAACTTCAATGTCAACCAGTGGCAGCTCATACGTGACACCTGCCGTTTGCTCAGGCCCTTTGAGGAAGCCACTTTATTTGTCAGTCGGCAGGATTACGGGATGAACGACGCGATTCCACTGCTTCATGTACTACAGCACATGTTGGAAACCATGGCTGGTCAGGGCACTGGAGACATGGCGTCTACATCTTACGGCCACATGAACCCCGTTGGAGCTGAACTGGAGGAGGGAGAGGAGGAGGAGGGGCACAGTGAAGCACAGTTTAGGTTTGGCGAAATGGCTGGTTTATCTAGTCAGCGGACAGGAGAGGAGGAGCAGGAGCAGCCAGAGGAGCTAGAGGTTTTTGAGGAAGGCGAGGCAGAGGACCCGGACACACCGTGGCAGTATGCAGTGGAGATGGAGACAGGTAGTCCATCCGAGTCACTTGCGCAAATGGCAGGAAGCATGCTCACGTGCTTGCGTAGTGACCCCAGAATTGTTTCCATTTGTCCATTTGGATGACTTCTGGCTGTCCACCTTATTGGACCCTCGCTTCCGGCACAAAATGGGGGCATTTTTTAAACCCGCCGAGAGGGAGGACAAACTGAACTACTACAAAGACATTCTACGTAGTCAGTTGGCCGATGCCTATCTGCGCCATGGTCCATACTCTCGCAGGTCTGACTCGAGGGGACCTCTGCTCTCACCTTCCACTGCCATGGCTACTGGGGGGGTTGGCAGGAGCAGCAGCAGCAGCTCCATCAGCAGCAGCCTCAGTCTTCAGTCGCTAATGAGTAGCTTTCTACACCCGCATAGTGAGGCTACTCATGAGCAGCAGGAAGACCTGGAGCAGGACCTCAACCAGCAGGTCATGTCATACCTTGACATGACCATGCCAACACACCTTGAGGATCCGCTGGACTTCTGGGCAGCCAAACTTGATTTGTGGCCGCAACTTGTAGAGTTTGCCCTGGAAAAGCTGTCCTGCCCAGCAAGTAGCGTGCCATCTGAGCGGGTGTTTAGTGCGGCGGGGGCCATAGTTCATAGTCAACTAAAAATGTTGAGAGACTCACCTTTGTCAAAATGAATCAGGGATGGATCAGCCAGGATTTCCACCCACCAATGCCTGATGCATGCGACTAGATTCAGCATGGTGCCACGTTTTACACTTTCCTAATGGTGCAAAACATATTTATGTCTTTAGGCCAATTTCTGGCTCCTGCTGATGCCAACTTCAGGGTGTGCCTTTCAGCCAATTTTTGGCCTCCTGCTGCTTGCAACTCCAGGGTGTGATTCATCCAATTTTTGGGCTCCTGAAGCCAACTCCAGTGTGTCTTTCAAGCTAGGTTTGGGCTGCTGCTGCTGCTTGCAACCTCAGGGTGTGATTCATCCAATTTTTGGGCTCCTGAAGCCAACTCCAGTGTCTCTTTCAGCCAATGTTGGGCTCCTGCTGCTGCTGTTTGCAACTCCAGGGTGTGATTCATCCAATTTTTGGGCTCCTGAAGCCAACTCCAGTGTGTCTTTCAAGCTATGTTTGGGCTCCTGCTGCTTGCAACTCCAGGGTGTGATTCATCCAATTTTTGGGCTACTGCTGCAAACTCCAATGTCTCTTTCAGCCAATGTTTGGGCTCCTGCTGCTGCTTGCAACTCCAGGGTGTGATTCATCCAATTTTTGGGCTCCAGCTGCCAGCTCCAGTGTCTCTTTCAGCCAATTTTTGGCCTCCTGCTGCTGCTGCTGCCAACTCCATGGTGTCTTTCAAGCAATGTTTGGGCTCCTGCTTATGCTGCTGCCAACTCCAGGGTGTGCCTTCCAGCTAATGTATGTGCTCCTGCTGCTGCCAACTTCAGAGTGCCTTCCAGCCAATTTCTAGGTTCCTGCTGCTGCTGCCAACTCCAGGGTGTGTCAGTCAATTTTTGGGCTCCTGCTGCTGCCAACTCCAGTGTCTCTTTAAAGCAATGTTTGGGCTCCTGCTGCTGCTGCTTGCAACTCCAGGGTGTGATTAAGTCAATTTTTGGGCTCCTGCTGCCAACTCCAGTGGCTCTTTCAGCCAATGTTGGGCTCCTGCTGCTGCTTGCAACTCCAGGGTGTGATTCATCCAATTTTTGGGCTCCTGCTGCCAACTCCAGTGTGTCTTTCAAACTATGTTTGGGCTCCTGCTGCTTGCAACTCCAGGGTGTGATTCATCCAATTTTTGGGCTCCTGAAGCCAACTCCAGTGTCTCTTTAAAGTAATGTTTGGGCTCCTGCTGCTGCTTACAACTCCAGGGTGTGATTCATCCAATTTTTGGGCTCCTGCTGCCAACTCCAGTGTCTCTTTAAAGTAATGTTTGGGCTCCTGTTGCTGCTTGCAACTCCAGGGTGTGATTCATCCAATTTTTGGGCTCCTGCTGCCAACTCCAGTGTCTCTTTAAAGTAATGTTTGGGCTCCTGTTGCTGCTTGCAACTCCAGGGTGTGATTCATCCAATTTTTGGGCTCCTGCTGCCAACTCCAGTGTCTCTTTAAAGTAATGTTTGGGCTCCTGTTGCTGCTTGCAACTCCAGGGTGTCATTCAGCCAATTTTTGGGCTCCTGCTGCTCCTGCTGCCAACTCCAATGTCTCTTTGAGCCAAATCCAATGTTTGGGCTCCTGCCGCTGCCAGCTCCAGGGTGTGTTTTTCAGGCAATATAGGGGCCCCTCATAGTGATGCCACCTCAACTCTCTGTGTGTGAAAATTATTTACAGTATTATTTCACTAACCCAACACGCATCGTATGCGTGTTACAGCAAGGCAGAATGGTTTACAACCCTATTGAGGCTCTAGGAAGCTCAGAAATAGCCATTTTTAATAGCGATTCATCGCGAATAAATTCGAGTTCGAAAATATTTTTGTCGGAAAATTCGGCGAATCAGTCGAATCGAATTTTTCAAAAGTTCGCTCATCTCTAATTGGCATGTTTGGCACTTTAACAGTGCATTGCACATTATTGTCTCACAACAACATTTTTTTTCTTCTCACTGGCTGATTGACAGATTCTTACATTAGTTAGCACTGTAGCATTTTAAGACTGGAATTATTAAATTGTTGTAATATTTGATTATATATATCTTTGTGAATATTAGAGCAATACAATTGAATGGCACATCTCCAATGCAGTTTTATTCATTCTTAACCATCTTTTGTCCTTGATGTTTTAACTTGGTTGTCCAAACAAAGGCTTGTCATAGATTTTTAATTCTTATTGAGTGCAGCTTATTTTAGGGGCATTTATTTGGGATGGCACTGGTAGTCCAACTACTGTTGTTTAGGTAGGATAAGGTTGCTTTAATTTTGCTGTAAATATAAGCCCCATCTTGTTAAGCTTCTAGGTGCCAAAAAACACAATGACACATCAACAACCACCTAGTGGAAATGTTTGCTTCCTTTTTTTTTACAAGAAATAATATAGAGATGATTCCTGGCTCCTTCACCCAAGCTGCCGATTCACACTGAGCTAAAAGACAGATGCTGCATGGACACCAAGCCAATTCTTGTTTTAAAGGGCTTAGCACCTTCCACCCTTTGATTTCTTGCACAGTTTATGCTGCTGCCATCCAGAGCCAGCTACTGGGCCTCAAAATAATGTTTCTTAGTTCTACACAAAATGTTAAAAGTCTCTGATGGTGTCAAGTAATGAAATGAGGCAGCAAAATAATCCACCAATTATACAAACATCCACCACACCAAAACCAAAAGCTCCCTTATCTTAATAGTATGCTGTATACTGGCCCATAACCTAATGGTAAATGTAATAGTCTGAGGGTGGCCCAGGCACCCCCCTATGCCAGTAAAAGACTTACCACTAATGTATCACACTCTAAATAGTTTTTTTAAGGCAAGACATACACTATACACACAAACAATGAATAAAAGGACATAATAATTCCTATCTCCCTATAATGCCCCTTTACTATAATATAAAACATTCTCTCAAAGTTTACCCCTAAAGTGCATAAATTAGTGTAAATATTCCACACAATCCCCCAGTATAGCCATTAAAGTGCATGTGCCATCAGTAAACATATAAATACATAATAAATCCAATCCCTATAAATTTCCTAGTTTGCAAAAATATCAATGAATAACCCAAATACCTAAATACTAGTAATACATATAATAAATTGCTCAAGCGAGGACCAGGGGGAAAGTTACTCAATAAGTGAATTAAGCAGCATTACATCACCGGTCGGCCAAAGTTTATCGGAGGCACCCCCACCTAACCAAACAGCAACATAAGCAGCACACAGGTGTGCTGTACCTACATCATACCATAGGTGTATCTACTGTACAAGGGTGGAAACTGACTGTTGCGCACAAGGTTTAAAGCAGGGTTTCCCAAACTTTTTTTTCATGGAGCACCACTTCCCATTTTAAAATGTTTTCAAGTACTGCCACTAATACAGACTTCCCAAGGAGGTTGAAGGTCCTATAACAATGCAAGCTCTTCTTCCAGTAATGCAGTCATCACCAAATGATCCACTTCTGCACTACTGTTGGTTATTTATGTACCTTAAACAACCTGTTGGAGCATTACCTTGTCGGAAAGTGCTTTGTGTTCCATTTTTTATCTCCATTGTCCTCATATACCCCCAGGGAGGAGGTCAAGTACCAACAGTACTAGTACCACTGGTAAAGAATCCCTGTTTTAAACCATGTAATTTAACATAGGTCAATAGGTTTTTCATTAATATACATTTAATAAGCCAACATTCTGATGTTTGTTGTGCTAAACAGAGGTCCTCAAGTACCACCAGGGAGGAGGTCAAGTACCACCAGTACTAGTACCACTGGTTGAAACCATGTAATTTAACATAGGTCGATAGGTGTTTCATTAATAAACATTTAATAAGCCAACATTCAGATGTTTGTTGTGCTAAACAGAGGTCCTCAAGTACCACCAGGGAGGAGGTCAAGTACCACCAGTACTAGTACCACTGGTTGAAACCATGTAATTTAACATAGGTCGATAGGTGTTTCATTAATAAACATTTAATAAGCCAACATTCAGATGTTTGTTGTGCTGAACAGAGGTCCTCAAGTACCACCAGGGAGGAGGTCAAGGTGTACATTTACGCCCTGGGGTAAATAACATTTGTTCACCATTACAATCTGAGTTGTCATGTAATTTCTAGAACTTCATGTGCAATTATTACAAGTACAAGACATTTAAAGGACGTGTGTGCTTTCCATAATAACTACTGGAACCTCAGTGGAATCCCTGATTTCATCTGTGCTACCCGTAAATGTATTCCTGTAACCTGGCCTTGCTTGTGAACCAAACCCCATTTTTCAAAAACAACCATTTTGGGATGCGCATATGCATTGGATGGCAAAGTTTGATGCTTCTAAAGTTCTACACTGCATTGTTATAGAACCATTTGAAGCTGATTCCTGTTCGATAGGGGTTATGTGGCTTCTACAATCCATTCACATCAGTTGTGGCTCTTGACCCTTTGCCAGTGCTGAATGCAGCTTCCAAAGAAGGAAAAACAGGGGCCACTGTTTCAGGCGAGTAGACAATTGTATATTGAGTATCCAGTGTTCTGCCATGCAACAGCATAGTGGGTTGAAACCAGATCGGTTGCCCATTTGAGATGTTTTGGACCTTTCTCTTAGAGTGCAGCATAGTCACTATATGGAATGACAGACACCATTTCTCTTTTTAGCACAGATGTAGTTTCTCCTAATCTGCGTAGGTAGTCTGCCAAACTATTTTGTTGCCGTAAATTGCTCCCGACTAATGGAAAAGATAATACAATTCTTGTTGTTTATCTGCTATCAGACCAAATAAGGGCAGCACGACATCCAGCCACAAGCTTCACAAGAAGAGCCCTGAAGCCATCAACCTTCCCACTAATAACTGGTAGTATAAACAATTTAGCATTACTCTTCGTAAAGAGCCGCAATGTGACATCCATTACCCGTCCCAGCCTGCCTCTCCTAAACAATCTCCCTCTTTTCGAGTTGAGATTAAGCTGATGTTTAATGCTTGAGAAAGCTTGGGCTGGCATTTGCCTCTGCCCAACGTGTGAAGATTAGCATGATAGAAGGACTTTGTTTAAACGTGAGGATTAGAGGGAATCCTAAACTGTGACTCAAATAAGTATCTCTAATTAATCCGTCATTGAAACACAGTCAAAAAAATGTATCACTCTTGGCATTCAACGTTCTATTGTGTAGAGTGAAGTCATTACCAAAAATGTTGGAGCCATCCTTTATATAGACTCTGCAGGGATAAAAATGGAAAGCTTAGATTCTCCAGGCAAGCCTACATTTTCCTATGCTTCCCATCACAGTTAAAAGCCCGAAGATGAAGAGATTATTGAAATCGCTTGAGGTAAGGCCGTGCACTCAGTACAGGGGGTCCTCTAAAAATACCATTCCAATGCATTGCTTCTAAATGAGATCTTTTATCCTGTTGGATCATTCGAGGTGGCCCATGGCCAAGCAGAAGGAATTATTGTACAATAACACTGAATGTGTCCCTGCCTTGAATGGTAACATGGCCTGATAAAGACACCCAAGAGACCATGCAAAAGTTTCTTTCTTTTATTTTTTGTAAATGTCCTTCTAGGCTTAGCAATCAAACATACATACCTAAATGTTGTCAGGCCATCCGACAATTTTAATTACAGCAAGGCAAACAGCATGCAATAAACTACACAGCCATTAAACAAGCTACAGTTAAGATGAGTATTTTTTAAAGGAACAGCTAAAATTGTACATAGTCAAATTCAATTGTTGAATGCAATGTAGATCCCAATGTGCTTTGCCTTGACATCAGGGCTGCGTGGAGTTTATTTTGCTAATACAGTTCAGGTAAATCAGAATGAATTTTGGAAAAATTTGGGTGAAGTTTGAAAAATGTTTAGTGCCAGAAATTCTTCAGATAATGGAAGCAGTCCCTTTTTGCCAACTAATTAAAGATGAGCGAACCGAAAACGAAATTCACTCCGATTTTTGTGTTCCCAGCGTAGACAAGCAGTGAGACAAGAAGCCTGGAGAGAATAAAGGTAAATAAATTAAAAAAGGGTAAAAAAACCCAATTAACTTGAAACAATCACCATATAGAGGCAACCAGGAATAACGATAACAAGGGTGGGGCAGAGCGGGCCGTGCCATGCAAGAACAAAAACAATTCTACAGGTGAGTACTAACAGAATTGCCTTTTCCTTTATTGCATGGCATGGCCTGCTTCAGTATTCATAACAGTTGGGACATCCAAAAGCAGTGTCCAAAAGTAGGGTGGGATCCCCAAAGAGTAACGGCCAGTAGTTCAAGTCACTACCGCCTGAAGCACCTTGCGGCCAAAAGCAGCATCTGCTGAGGCCTTAACATCAACCTTGAAAAACTTGGAAAAGGTATGAACAGAAGACCAAGTAGCGGCCTTGCAAACTTGTTCAACAGAAGCTTGGTGCTGAAAAGCCCAAGATGCACCAATAGCACAAGTGGAATGAGCAGTGACCCAAAAAGGGAGGTTCCTTTCCCTTAGCAGAATAGGCTTGAATCACCGCCTGACGTATCCACTTGCTGATAGTGTACTTAGCCGGAGGCAAACCCTTCCTAGGTCCAGAAGTGAGAACAAAAAGAGCATCAGACTGAAAGTCTCTGTAGCGACCAAATAAAACTTCAGAGCCCTGACCACATCCAGAGAATGCAGTGTCCGCTCCTTGGAATTAGCAGGATTAGGACACAATGAAGGCAAAACAATGTTCTGATTGAGATGAAACGCAGACACCACCTTAGGCAAGAAATCCGCACATGAGAAACACCCTGGAAAAAGGTTTTAACCAACCTGTGATTGGCAAAGGTTCTTTGGAAAAGAATTGCCAGAGCTGAAACATGGCCTTTTAGGGTACTAAGTTGAAGGCCTAGATCGAAACCATGTTGCAAGAATTCCAGAATCATGGGAATAGAAAAAACCCGACAGGGAAGAGACTTAGACTCACACCAGGCAATGTAAGCATGCCAGACCCTGTAATAGATAAAGGACGAAGACTTCTTCCTAGCCCTAATCATGGTATCAACAACAGAAGCAGGCAACCCCTTTTCCATCAAGATGGAGGTTTAAGCAGCCAAGCCGTTAAAGTCAACATTTGTAAATTGGGATGGCGTAGCTGCCCCTGAGTGAGAAGATCTGGATCCTTGGGCAAGACGTACCGGTCTACTGCCAACTGCACGGCGTCTGCGAACCAAACTCTTCTTGGCCAACAAGGGGCAACCAGGATGGCTGGTACCCGCTCCTGGGCTATCTTGCGCATGACCCTGCCCAGGAGAGGAAACAGAGGGAACACCTAGAGAATCCGAAACTCCGTCCAAGGTATTGCCAGGGCATCCGTGGCGAAGGCCAGAGGATCCTGTGATAGAGAGACAAATCTGGGAAGTTTGTGATTGTGACGGGACGCAAACAAGTCCATGTCCGGCTGACCCCAGCGGTGACACATTCCCCCAGACGAGATGATCCCCTGCTCAGGGAGTCCGCCACCTGGTTCTCCACTCCCGGAATGTAGACCGCTGAGATGCAGAAAACATGCTGTTCCACCCAAGACAGAATCAGGGACACTTCCTTGAAGGTTCGCTTGCTCCGAGTCCCTCCCTGATGATTGATGTAGGCAACCACCGTCTGGTTGTCTGAGCGGATCTGAACAGCCCGACCCTGAAGGTGAATGGTTCGGCAAGAAAGAACCAACTTGATCGCCCTCAGTTCCAGGACGTTAATGTTAGCATGGGCCTCTTGTGGGCCCCACCAACCCTGGAACTTCAGGGACTTCCAGAAGCCTCCCAAACCGGTCAGACTGGCATCTGTGGTGACCATCAAACAGCACGGGGGCAGGAAGGTCCTTCCCCCCAGAAAGTTCCTTGAGTCCAGCCACCACGAGAGGGACTGTCTGGCCAGAGGAGACAGAGCAAATTCCTAATCCAGGGACACATCCCGAACAAACTGACAAGAGGGACAACTGAAGAGGTCTCATGTGAAACTGAGCAAAGGGGACTGCCTCGAAGCAGGACACCATCAGGCCCACCAACTGCATCCCCTGACGGATGGAGGGATGAGGACACAATAGCAGAGCCCGAGCCTGCATCTGAAGACCCCCCACCTTCTGCTGAGGAAGGAACACCTTGACCTGAGAGGTATCCAGAGTCATGCCCAGAAAGGACCTCACCAAGGACGGGGACAGGGAAGACTTGGGATAGTTGATAACCCAGCCAAAGGACTCTAGAGTGGATGTCACCATCTGAGTGTCCTGCTCGGCCTGAGGAAAGGACTTGGCCACAATCAGGATGTCGTCCTGGTAAGGAATGATGCGTATGCCCTGGTTCCTTAGCAGAGCCATCACCCCTGCCAGTACTTTGGTGAACACCCGAGGCGCCGAGGTGATACCGAAGAGTAGAGCCACAAACTGGTAATGCTGATCCTGCAGCTCGAACCTTAGAAATCTCTGATGACCTGGGAAGATAGGCACATGAAGATACGCATCCTTGATGTCCACATTGGTCATGAAGTCGCAGGGGCGAAGGGTACTGACAGTAGAGCGTAGCGTCTCCATACGAAAATGCTTGAATCAGGTCCAGAAACGGCCTCAGAGACCGTGAAAAGATTGGAATAGTACCCCTGACCCTGTTCTTGATGGGGCACCTGACAAATGACTCCTGACTCTAACAGGCATTGAACCGCCAGAAGCAACCCTTGAGCAGACAGGGGGTTTAAAGACATCCTGGATCTGATGAATCTTGGGGGCGGCCAGGCTGCAAACTCTATCTTGTAACTGGAGGACACTACTTCCTGAATCCACCGGTCTGAGACGTGAAGCCTCCAGACGTGAGCAAAGAGCCGAAGCCGTCCCCCCATCCGGATGGTTGAGGGCGCCCCTTCATGCCTGAGGGGGCTTGGGAGAGGGTTTGGGCTTGGAACTTAAGAAGAGACCGCGACGACCACAGGATCTGCCACGGCCCCAAGAATCTCTGTGGCCACTAGAGAGGAGGGAGCCACGGCTCTGGGAGCACGAAAGTAAGGGAGGGGGCGGAGGACCCCCAAAAGGGCCGAGACTGCCTCCTACGCTGAGGTAGCCTGCCATCCTTGGCTAGAACATCAAGACGCTCCCAAAATAGCCGCAGCTCCGCGAAGGGGAGTCCAGTGAGAGCGGCGTCAGCTGCCCACTAACGTAACTAAACAGAGCGGCGCATAGCCACCAAGAGCACAGAGGCCCTACCACTCAGCCGCACAGCATCATCCATAGCAGTAAGGATGAAGGCCACAAAATCAGAGCAAACCAAGAGAGTCCTATACTCCCCCCCCCCCGCAATGATCCGTAGCGCCATCAAGGAGAAGCTTGAGCAGTTTCTTAAGGTCAATAGCTGTAATGGCAGCCGCACAGGCCGGGCTCAATCCAGCCCCCACACAGGTAAAGGCATGGCAGGCCAACTGATCCGTGCGCTGGTCCTCACTGTCCCTCAGAGTGGTAGTGTCAGGTGAAGGCATGACCGAAGTATTGGACAAGCCTAGCACGGGAGCGTCCACTTCAGGGGGAAATGACCACCTCTTAACAAGATCAGCAGGAAAGGGATATCTCTTATCCAAACCCTTGGGCACAGCAGGCAGCCTGTTAGGACGTTCCCATTCTTTAAGCACTATAGTGGTGAAATGTCCCTGCTCAGGGAACTCCAGACGCTGTTTACTAGGACGAAACAGCTCACCCTGTTTCCTTTTAGCCGCCACAGGGGCAGCAATGTGTAAAATTTCAAAAATGTGAGACAGCAAATTATCAGTGTCCTCAGGATACCATGAATCCTCCCCAGATTCAGGGTCACTATCACAACCCTCCTGCTGGTCCCCAGAGGAGTCAGAGTCCTGGAGCAGTTCCCCTTCCTCTAGGGAATAACATCCAGCAGTGACATTAAATTCCTCATACTCCTCTGTAGAGTGTGAGGGAGTGGAAATCAGGTGCCGCTTCTTGCAAGGGGCCTTCCTAGGAACAGTCCTGGCAAGCTGCCTCTCAATGCTGGCCACCCGTAGAGCCAAATCAGAGTGTGACTCCCTGCTAATATCCCCTTCACTAGGGCCCAATTGCAGGAGCGGGGGAGTAGGTGAAGCCGAGGGAGGCGCAGAGCTGGGAAGCGAAGCAGGCAAACTAGCTTGAAGTGCAAGGACACTCTCAGCGCACACCTGAGCATCCCACAGCACATACCCCCAAGTGCAATAAAAAACTCCCCAAGGGGGACTCACAGACCAAAGACACCGCAGGGTCACCAAGGCACAGAGCGCAGGATGAAGCGACATACCAGAGGAAGCAGCGCTGCAGCCAGGAAGGGAGAAATCCAGACACGCAGCTAGTCCAAAATGGCGCCGGCAGAGGTACCTCGAGGGGCGGGCCGCGGGGAGACGACGCAATATGCGTCATCCCAAGGCCCCGCCCCCCCTGAAGAGTGCGAAAATGGTGATCACGTGACCCGCCTGGCGCCATGACAAAGCAAAAAACACCTAAGGTTATAGCGCCAACCGCCGCGGAGCGCAGTCTAAAGCGCGCGGCGGCTGAAAAACACCAAAAAACACACAATAAACGGCAAAACACCACATAGAATACCACTCGCTGATGCCAACCGCCCCCTCGAACAAAGCCAGAGTGGGGGGGGGGGGGGGGGGAGAGAGAGATGAGAGGCCAGCGGCGAGCATCCAGGCCAGGGGGGGGGGGGGGGGACCACTGAAGGAAAAGAAGGGGAAACAGTCCCCAAAACACTTACCCCCTCAGAAGCCAGAACATGAACTCCGCATCCCTATCAGGCTCACCATAAAGCCTATGGCCGGCTACCCTTTGTGGAACTGCGGCTGGAGCTACGCTCCTGGAGCACTTGACCCTAGTGCTCTTCTACCTTCACCCGATCTGTCAGCCGAGGCTGGGAGGCAGTGAGGGTCCAGAGACGGATGGAAATAGACTTGCAGAAAATCTGGTGGAGGCCCCAGATACAGTATTTTTTCTTTAACATAATAATCCAGTCAAGTATCTGATTGGTGGTTGTCTGGCACCTGCCCACTTTTTGCAACATCAGATCGGGTCCCTTGTGCCCCCCTTGTGCAGGTGCGTGCTCCTCTGGAACTCCTGCTTAACTATTCTGGGTGGGGGGTAGTATAGTCGCCCGGCTGGTCCAGCAGAAAACAGTTCCCTGCATTGAGCTGCCAGCGGCTGTGCTTGGTGGCTTATGTGCAGTGACAGCTCTGCACCCATCACTGTAGCGTTGCTGATGGTGACTTTGCTGCTCTAGACTCTCCGCCCCGCCCTGTGGTGGCTTTGGCTGATAGCCTTGTTGCTGGCCCCGCGGCCCATCAGACCAAAGACTGAAAAGTCTCCTGGATCAGACCATAACCCAAAGGTTGGTGGAGGCCCCCTTTGCAGAGCAAGTGGTGGAGGCCTCGGGGCTCTAGCCCCTTGCGCCCCCCTCACAATCCGGCACTGCAGTTACTACATAAATCCATCCCAAAAAGTACGATGTGCAATATGCAAAAAAAGTTATGTACAAAAAAACTCATAATCTGGCACTGCAGTTACTACATAAATCCATCCCAAAAAGTGCGACGTGCAATGTGCAAAAAAGTTATGTGCAAAAAAATATATCAGCAATATTAAGGTGCAAAAAAAAAATCTAATCTCATTAATTTTAATTACTGTCTGTCAGCTGTAATGAGCCGGCATCTGACGCTGCTGAGACAGCGCCCACTGGCAGACAGGTGAAACGTGGGAACCGACGTGCAGGTCAGTGATTGATACTCACCCGCTCCATGAAAATCCTCAGTATGGGTGTCCCATGTTGCTCCACAGCCAGGTGGAAGATTAAAATTATCCACCCCAAAATATGCTCCCACCACCTCGTTCCCCCGGTGCAGTGAGGGGCTATTTATAGGCGGGGGCATGGTGGCTAGAAAAGCCTTTCACACCCCCAGTCGCTCACAGTGACGTCCCGCTGAACACCCTGGTCATAGTGAGACCCGGGACAATGCCCGGTGGGCCGCTCTGCTTTGGGGCCAGTTGGGCTGCTGCTTTTAACACCCACATTCAGTCCCTGCCCCCTTAGTCTCCCTCTCAGCCCCCTGTACCCAGCCGCACTGTACCCACAAACCATTGCTATACCCCCAGCATCATGGTTGGGGGCCTCAGCTGGAATGCCTCGGGCCAGCCAGGGGCTGGTAAAATCTAGGGCTGATTTTCGGCCCCAGTCCGTTGTTGCACACAGTCCACTCGAAATATTTGATGCAGACGAACCTTAATTCGTCGAATCGTCCAAATGAAATTCACTCATCTCTACAACTAGTGGATTTTTAAATAGCAAAATATACCCCACAGACATTCACTTCACAAAATAAACAGCAAAGAGCATGTCAAGATCCCTTAACTCACTTTGCTGCCCCACCCAAGAGAATCCCCACAGCCCCCCAAAATGTATTGTGCAAAATACGTGTGTCTCTGACATCAGCCTTCCAAATATAAATATGCAGAGAAGGCATGGAACCCCCAGCTCCCACTTCCTCGCTCTGTCTATGGACTAACGGGAATCATGGGAGGCAAGGAAATCAGGTCCTGTTGACAGAAGGGAGTGAATAGGCGCCTGCATCTTTGTGATCTTTGTAATTAAACACACATAAAAGTGCAATAAAAAATGCTAAAAAAATGTAATGGGGCATTTTTACAGGCGAGATACATCCTTTTTCCAATGAGTTAAGAATAACTGCTTAAACGTTTGCAAACTATAGCACACTATGTGTTATGCAGAAACAATGAGAGCATAAACCTCTAAACACATGTCTACTAGTTGTTGGGGTAGGCAGAAAAAATGAGAGCCTACACGTGTCCACTAGTTGGATGTGTTTGGCTGTGTAAATTTAAAGCTATTCCTTGGCATTGCACCTTTAGCGTTTTTAAAGGCCTTGGAGTGGTCAGAGACATAAAGAGATGATTTGTATAGCTCCGCCTGCTGCAAGGATTGATGGGTAATTTTTCCTTGTGTTGGGTAATGTGTAAATACTTTCCGTTTTAGGAAAGCGCCTCTTTTCCTTTACTTATGAGTAGAGGGTCTTTTGGTCTCTTTAGCCCCCCTATATTAACGTAGGTCTCTCTTTAGCGTTCTTTAGCATGCCCTAAAAATAAGTCCCAGCACATCATTTGGAGAAAATTTAACATAAGACTCTGTCTTATATTAGGGTAATACAACCCTGCAGTGAATGTAGCTTAATAACACACCATATCTCCAACAATGCTAATGTATAGAGATGAGCGAGTAGTATTCGACCGAGTCGGTATTCGATCGAATACTACGCTATTCGTCATACTCGATTTCGATCGAGTACAGCGGCGATGGCGCACTCACAATTCGTTTCCCCTCACACCTTCCCTGGCGCGTTTTTTACACCAATCACCATGCAGGGGGGGTGGGACAGGTCCTGGGAGGACGCTGGCATCGCGAGAACGGCGTCTAGACGCATTGGCTGGAAAAACCATGTGACCTCGAATCTACAAAACTCAGCACTTCCTCTTCGTCAGCATTAGCAGCTTGAACTTAGTGAGGGACAGACGCTCACAGCAGGGAAAGACAGGCTGTAGCTGGCAGGGCCCCAGAAGCTCGGAATATCGCATTTACCACCATATATACCAGCTACCAGAAGACAAGAGAGTCATTAAGAGCCCTTATTAGGGCTACTATGCTGAACGGTATATAGCTCATATGTAGGCAGGCAGGGCCCCAGAAGCTCAGAATATCGCTTTTACCACCATATATACCAGCTACCAGAAGACAAGAGAGTCATTAAGAGCCCTTATTAGGGCTACTATGCTGAACGGTATATAGATAATATGTAGGCAGGCAGGGCCCCAGAAGCTCAGAATATCGCATTTACCACCATATATACCAGCTACCAGAAGACAAGAGAGTCATTGAGAGTCCTTATTATTAGGGCTACTATGCTGAACGGTATATTTTCGAAATTTCGAATATTTCACTACTCGCTCATCTCTACTAATGTAATCAACCCTTTCCCTCCATGTTGTTTATGGTAAACAGATGGTGCAGATTGTAGCTAGTGCCTGTTGCTACTAGTTGTAATAGGCGTAAGATTGTTATTATCGGTTTCATTGTGTTTGGAAAGCGTTGCTTGGTCAGGACGCTGCCGTCACCATTTTTGTTGGAGGCCCAAGATGGTTATCTCACTGGAGCCCGCAGGATCGAGTGTGGTGAGAGGGGCGGGGCTCTATTTAAGCCGGGTGGGAATTTAGAGATCCTGTACTAAGTGAGGGGGCTAGGGAAGTAGGCCCCTCCACGTCACGGGTGAGTTGTGAAGTTGGGAGGTCCCTACATCGGAGGGTGAACTGCCCCTGGGAATGCTGCCCGAGGTGAGCATGGCTGTAACTGCACCAGGAAACCAGCTGGTCCTGATACAGAGGGGTGGCCTGCACCTTACCAGCCTCCCTGAGAGCTATGTGCTGTGTGGAAAGAGGGGCCCACCTGTCGTTGGAGACCCTGTGTTGTGACACCCCAGCAGGAGACACGTGTGGAGAGTGAGGCCTCCCTTAGTGATGACATTAAAGTGGGGTGGCCCGTCTTGCCAGGACCCCCATAGACATTACACATCCAGCGTTATGGGTTAGCGCTCCGCCCCAAAGGAGGGGCGCGCTATTACCTAAAGAAGTGTTTGATAAGTGCCATAAACGTTAATTGCCTACAGAACTTTCCTCAATGAAGTAACCTCTTGTTTTGGAAGAAAATTCTGTGTCTATAGGGTTGATTCAGAGCCCCTTTCTCAACATTTTTTGGAGGTATTACTACCAAACAAAAAATCACACAAAAAATCAGATGAGGTGGAAAAATGGACGAGAACAGAAATTTTCACTTAAAAAAAATGATGAGAAAGGGGCTCTGAATCAACCCTTATGTGCCGTTTCTACAGCCGCGTTGTCGTAGGGGGCTTGAGGATTAGAAACTGAACAGGTGTGCTGTTGCTGAGAGTTTCTCGTCTCCCCGCAGTGACATGTAGATTACACTAGATTTCTGTATCAATCATTCTGATTCGGCAAAACCAGTCCAATAACTTCAAGAAAAAAAACAGCCAGTTGTCCTGATTTATTCCTGATTTATGAACCAAGTTACAGCCAGTTGGAATATCTCTAAGCACCAGTAACAGATCGGAAAACAACAGACAGTAGACCCTGCAGGCTATGGCTTTATTTCTCATTTCATCACGCTCCCGTGAGCATGTTCCAAGTACACACATTCACCATGTGAGCTCCCAGCAGCTGGTACGATACCAGACCAGTTTATTCATTAGTGACAGCAGCAATTGTTGGAGAGCCATTAACATTAGACTTGGAGGGCGCAACATAAACACGATTAAGTGCTATTGGGATTATTTGTTGATATGCTCTCATTAGATACCAACGCCGATCTCCGAGGGCGTCGCGCTTTGGCACGCCAGCTCCGCTTTGTTTTCCAACACTTTCAAAGCCTTTCTGTCATTCTCTTCCGATCATCTTTTGTCTGTCACGTAGCCACGAACATTTTTACAGCAACTTCCAGTGCCTACAAGATGGCTGAAGTCCAATCGGAGGCCGTGCCAGCCTGCGCCATGCTGCATGATGGATTACCCAAAGCCTAGAAATAGCTTGCCTTTGTTGGAAGTTAATGCCTTTAAATGAGCACTTATAAAAAAAGCCATTTCAGGGGCCTCGAAATGCTGATTAAAATATGATTAGGTCATAATAAGGAGGTTTAGATAACAAAAACGATTAGCTTTTTCCCTGTTGTCTGCTATGGGGGTTATTTAAGAAGGGATATCACCAGGTAGTGCCTCGTAGCGGCAGGCAGCGCCTGGTGAACGCCGGGCGCTGTACGCAAAACCACATTTATGAAAGCGAATCTGGTGAGCGACTCTAACAGCGCCATGTAGCGTTCACATGTATTATTACAGATGGCTCAGTGTATAGCGCCGGTGCTCTAGCTTCCAGAGTGCCAGGTATTACCTTTCGCTCAGTGTCGCTTTCCCATACATTTCAATGGCCGTTCATTTGCTTGTGTTTAAACAGCGTGTTTGACATTTTTAATTTTTTGAACCAATCATTGTGTGACGTCTCCTGGCTGCAAACAAACACTTTTAGAAACTTTTTTTATTTTTATGCAGAATTGACATTACAGGTCTGGCACTGAAGTGTTAATGTCACAGTGTTATAACAATGTCATTCCATGTGTTTTCGCTTTGTTACTGGTGGATATGTGTTCAGAAACAGACTTTAATCACACAGCTTCTGGTGCTTAGATTTAGAGCGCTGACGTTGTGTGTCCTTTTTTGATAAGTATATACCACAGCGACCGAGACGCTCTGTTACAATGCCCTATACCCGCTTACAGCGTATACTAGTGGTTGCTCTAAGCGCCGCTATACAGACACTCATCTGGCAATACCTGGCGTTAGTAATGAATCAGCCTCCACATAGTGCCTAAAAAAGGATGCGCACCCTTGGAGGTTTTTATGTTTCAATGTCATAGAAATTTGAATCATAATGGATTCAATCAACCGAATAGATAATTTCAAGACAAAGCGAAGCCAGGCATCTTCAAAGTAATTTTACTAATTACCAAGTGGCAATTACCAGACAGCAGCCACACCTTTGGAAGTGTTTTGCTTGGGTATAATTATGCTAAAATTCACAAGTATATTTGCAGCCCTTAAATGTATAACGCAACTTAAAAGCTTAAATAAATGTATATCTCTAAAATTACACCATGCTGTCTAATAAGTTCATTTGTCAGTAAGGAAAAGCTAGTTGATGCACTTTAAAGAGTTATTTTTATACCTAGCAAAAAAATGCTACAAGCACTGTTACAACAACACGCCTAAAAGGGGAAAAACATATATTAAAAAGGATTGCTCATCTGTTTTAATCTGATCCAGGCAGAGGTCAGCAGGCCTCATCCAATGTCCAAACAAGATGGCTGCTGTATTCAAGTTCACAACGCATGTCTCTCTATCCTAAAGCAAATCTCGTCATCGTCCGTCTGGGTTCATCTCCAAAACACGACTGTGTGTCCTTCAATTGCCCAAGCGAATCTCCTCTGTCTCTTGCCAGCCAGCTCTTTTTCCCAGACTGACCCCTTTCTTACCATTCAAAATAGCGCAGGTTATCTCTGATTGGCCCAGACAAACTAACCCAGGTGATACTGGGTTTGGCTCAGATAAAACTATCACAGGTGATTTTCTTCTGGTCAACTTGAATGCACACATGAAACTAAGCTCAGGCCAATCCAGTCTTCAGAACAAAGGGGGGTCTCCCACCATGCTGGCTAAACAAAAGCGTCATCCTATATACAGTGTAGTTTTTGATTGTATAAGAGTTTTACAATTTCTTTGGGAACAAAATATATAGAAATATCATAGCTTCACATGTATGCGAATGTATACATGAAACTAAACTCTGGCCAAGCCAGTCTTTAGAACAAAGGAGGGTCTCCCACCATGCTGGCTAAACAAAAGGGTCATCCTATATACAGTGTGATTTTTGATTGTGATTTGATTTGATTTTACAATTTCTTTGGGAACAAAATATATAGAAGTATCATAGCTTCACAGGAAGCGGTATTTAAATCTTTGTTGATAGTCCTCTTTGCATTTCCTTTGCATGTCAGTGCAGGGCCACAGCAGCAATGTCTGGGCCCCCCTCATAACCAATGCATGATTGCTTGGCCTCTAGTTTAAACTTGCCCCAATGCAACTAGGCTTACCTCAACATTCAGACCATATCAAAACAAAAAATCAGAGTGGAGGCCATGCCAGCTCATTATAGGTTATTGGGGGACCAGACACAATATAGGCTGTATAGAGACTGCCCCCACTAACCTATGTGTCATGGTTGAGGCCTGAACTGGATCTTTGTCCCCAAGGCAGCCAGGCTTACCTTATTATTCAAGCCCGAATGGAATCAGAAAATCAGACTAGGGGCCCAGCCATCACATGAGCATATGAAAAAGAATATAATCTGAAGAAGAAGTCCCGCTGAGTTGTGTTTACATATTTGTATTCATTTAGATATTTTAATCAGTAAACTAAATGAACCTGTCAGCTGGTAAATGAAGTCTGTCCACGTTTGTTCTTTCAATGCCTAAAAAACACATGTGCACATGGCAGCTCCGCATGCGATCCCCACATTTCTCTCCCTAAAAAAACACTGTAGTTGTAGGCTTTAGTGAGCCGTGTTTACTTTGGTCCTCATCGGACGCCTCCCTTATCCGAGCGTGCCATTGTTTGTGAATCATGTGTATTATGCGGCTCAGGAGAATTCCTGCAACTTTCATGACGGAGTCACTCGAACTCATTTCAAATGCCTGCGACGATGAAAGATGAGCAGCTAGGATTAGGGCCGGACCATTGATCTCACTGGAGGACGAAAAGTCTTTTAAGGTTATTAAAGAAACAAGATGCATCCCTTTGCATGTTTTTAGCATAGTGTAAAGGGAGTAAAGCATCCTAAAACAACTTTTGTTTTTTTGTAACTAGGCCTAATTTATTAAATGTTCTTAAAGCGGACCTTCACCCTGAATAAGAGCATATCTTATATGTTTCCCACACCCTGTACATACAGATTGCTCACATTAAAAATCAGTCATCGTATAGGTGTGGCAATGACATAATGAATGGAGGAGGCGGAGCTTTACAGCTAAAACAGGTGCCATTATCTGGGATTAGAGTGAAGCAGGAGCAGTGAAAATAGGCAAAAGGTTCTTTTCATGTGGGGAGCAACTCGCAACTGCTTTGATTCCACAAATGCTCTTCCTCTCTTGTATAAAAGCTTCCCTCCCATGGAATCTGTCATTACCCATGGCTGGATGCCAAGGCAGGAGGGGGACCTGTGTCTCCCTTTATTCAGGAGGCTGGTGGGGTGTCTGAGATACCCTCCACTGGCAGGATATTGAAATTAGGAATATTAAAAAAAATGTGGTGGTCTTGTTTGTTTTTCTTACATTACTTTTGAACTGGGAGTAGCCCAAAGCACCCTGTATACCAGTTCAAAAGGCAAGCCTTCTGACTAACATCGCAGCGGGTGGCTAGCTTAGCCATAATACTCGCACCCCTAATGGGCATTGGGGTATGGAAGAACCCAGTGCTCCTCAGCATGGGCACCGTGCTCAGCCCCAGACCTGTGCCATGGGGCATAAGAACTGGTAATAACTGGGGCCAAGGATTGGCAGTTCGGCCTTTGAGCCCCGAATTACCAGAGGATGCCTCTATTCTTGTCCTAGGATGCCCGCCCAGAACTTTCTGCCCCCATTGTGCCCAGTGAAGAACCAGTGGCACTAGGGTTTAGAGATTCTAGTGAAGTTTTACATTCGTACTAATTACCAATTAAATTATTCTAATAACAAAATAGCATTTTTTGGCATACTGGATGACCTGGTGAGGGGAGTAGATACTGCCCAAAGGTAATACGGAGGGATGGCAGCAGATCGGTGAGGTATGGGGGAGGTTTTAACCTACCCCAATGTTCCTCTTTAAACCATTGCAAAAGTTCATTGGATCAGAAAAAGCCTCCCGACTTACTGTTAGCCCCAACAGCTCGAAAATGGAACAAGCCTCTCAGGCTTCTGCTTCATCTGAACTCCTTGCTCCAAGTTTCCAACTGCTTCCTTGTAGCTCCATGACTCCCTTTGGGTGCTTTTGCCCTAGCATCAATTGTGTGCACCAAATCACGTCTGGCTGCGGCCTCCCACCAAGCCCAGGTCCTGGTGCCTCCTGCACCTGGTGAGCTCACAATGCAGCACCCGTCTGATGCCCATCAGCCTCTTTAGAGGCCTTCTGGCCGGGAGTAAAACTGGGCTACTTGGAAAGCAGCACCCATCCAGCTTCCCTTACTGCTTTCAGGGCTCTATTGAGCACCTTATCGGCAGCTCCATAAAGGACAGGTAATGCAAACTATGGCACTCTCTTGTGGAGTCCTTGTGTAGCTCAATCCATTCCTTTTCCATCCAGAAATGCCACATAAGGCGTTTTTACACCTTCTGGTAGACAACCTTCCACTATATACTGTATATACTGATATATAGTCACGTTATAAATATCCCTTGGAGTATTACCTTTTACCAGTGCTGCATTGTACAAAAGTTAATGTGAACGCTTTTTAAAATAGTATGCTAAACGCTCTATTTCTAGTGTAAGTCTTTGATATATTGCTTTTGTGTTTAATCACATGTCCTAAAAAAATGTCACTTAGACTGGCAATGCTGCTGTACCTGAATCAGCTAACTGGATGCCCTCATTCTTATTGACTTTTTATTATTGTTGTAAGTTATCTTTATATATTCTCTTTTGTTAAACACACACCTATATATTAATCTGCAGTCAATGTGGTATGTTGTTCATTAAGGTATACTAAAACCCAGCTTTCCTGCACCACACAATGTAATGTGGTTACCTGAATCTGCCCCAAAGGATTCAAGCTGAGATCTAGCCTTCTCTGAGTATGTTTCGTCGCCCTTAGGTGATGTCATCTCTTGGAACTGCCTCGGTGCTGTGATTGCTCCATCTTTGCTTGGTGGGATTAGCAAGTACAAGCAAATATATGCTGTATAAATGTACAGAATCCTAGGATATTCAATAGTCAATACTCAATAGGATTATGAGCATGTTTCGTCGCCCTTAGGTGATATCATCAGAGTTCCTGCTGTCTGTTCAGACGTCCCGCAAATGTGGCACAAGGAATCAATATGGTTCAAGGAGGCAATATTAAAATCATAGGTTTTGATCAAATCCTTGGTAAAAATAATTGGAAGTATTTGGAGTCCCAGACATAAAAAAAAACCCTAAACTTTATTGTGTTTTGAAATAAAGCATTTAAACATGAAGATTTTTTTCCACTTTAATGTGCGTGGCGTCTCTGAAATTTCAGCCTCTTCAAAAGGGTCTATTTTAATGACCACACATTTCAAATAACAGAAGGGTAGTCACCTTTTGTCCCCCGCAGCTGATCTGTCTGACTGTCTGGATTGCACACTGAAGCCATCCTTGACTTAAACGAGAGGTAGAATTAATGGCTTGTTGCGTTTGCACCTCCACCATCACGACGACACGCGAGCGCTGCCACGCCCTTTAATACAATTTTTAGTAATTTGCATAAGGTTTTCATATGATGTTTTCACTGACAGTTTTTTTGAATTTGTTCTAGATATTTTCTAACTATATTTTCCAAGCGTATGAAAGACAAATATCAGCCATTAATAAAGGAGTCGTTTGTTCTGCTTTTGTTGAAGTTATACTAGACATGACATGAGATGAATTCTATTTGATTTTAGATTTATCCTTTTAATACAGGCTTAACTCAAGCATTTTGTGACTTAAACCTGTTTGAAAACACACAGATGTTATGGACAGCAAACTAAGATCACCAAACACAAGTGCCGATGTCATGTCCCATTTGAACAATTAGAAGAACGAAGAACAAACCTTGATCTCCCGTTGAGAGCTGGAAGCTAAAATGATGCTCTGAAGTTCGCTCAAAACTAGCAAAACTTTGGCAAAAAAACAGCACAACTATACAAACAGGATAATAATAGGCCTTTCTTTTCCTCTAATAAACTGGCAACATAGATGATAAATCTTGTGTGACCACTACAGGGGAAACTTACAGTTGTTTTGCAGTTGTTGTGGCCATGAAACGCAGTAAGCAGGAGTCCAACTAATATATATTTAATTAGTAAGTGTTCTCTTTTGAATGTTTAAAGAGGTAGTGAGTTTCAAACTTGAAAGTAACACTATGTCCTCTGATGATGCCTAAAATGTGTAATATATGTATATAAGTTTGATTTAAAAGGTGAATCAAATGCACTTTTTAAAGGTCCAGAACTTATTTACTAATGGCCACACAACTTGGAGCAAGGCTCTGAAACAATGTATCCCTGGCAGCTTATCTATGACATGTGTATGTTTGGAAAACAGAAAAGGTTTGGGCCAGGGCAACAGTAAGAGTAAGATAGGCTCTTGGAACTGCCTCAGTGCTGCGATTGCTCCATCTTTTAGGCTCTTGGAACTGCCTCAGTGCTGTGATTGCTCCATCTTTTAGGCTCTTGGAACTGCCTCAGTGCTGTGATTGCTCCATCTTTGCTTGGTGGGATTAGTAATTGCAAGCAAATATATGCTGTATGAATGTACAGAATCCTAGGATACTCAATAGAACTATGATTTGGCAATTCACTCCTCTTTCAGCATCCTAGTCTTGATCTTGGAACAGCTTGAAGTGGGCCTCCAGTCAAAAATAAATTGAGGTTTACTATAATACCATCTATCTGGGCATGTTGATTTGGGAAGGTTGGTTTGTCAAAAGAGCCTTGTGAAGTAAAGCAACCACAGATACAAGTACTCAAGAGGATCAGGACCAATGGGAGGTTCTTCACAATATTAAATTACAAAGTATATAAATCTTTATTAGAGATGAGGGAACTTTTGAAAAATTAGATTTGGCCGTTTCGCTGAATTTTCCGGGAAAAATCGCTTCGGTCCGAATTATTTGCAACAAATCGCTATTAAAAACAGCTATTTCTGGGCGTCCGAGAGCCTCCATAGGGTTGCAGAACGTTTTTCTTGGCTGTAACATGCATAGGATGCATGCTGGGTTAGTGAAATACTATTGTAAAGAAGTATGACATGCAGATCAGAGGCGTCGCTATTAGATTCGCTGTCCCAGAGCGGCACAATTACAGAGCCTTGAGGTGGCATCAGCATGATGAGCCCATATATTGCCTGAAAGACACACTCTGGACTTGGCAGCAGCATAGGGAGCCCATATATTGCCTGAAAAACACATTGGAGTTGGCAGCAGCATAGGGAGCCCATATATTGCCTGAAAGACACACCCAGGAGTTGGCAGCAGCAGAAGGAGCTCATATATTGCCTGAAAGACACACCCAGGAGTTGGCAGCAGCATTAGGAGCCCATATATTGCCTAAAAGACACACCCAGGAGTTGGCAGCAGCATTAGGAGCCCATATATTGCCTGAAAGACACACTCTGGACTTGGCAGCAGCATAGGGAGCCCATATATTGCCTGAAAAACACACTCTGGTCTTGGCAGCAGCATAGGGAGCCCATATATTGCCTGAAAAACACATTGGAGTTGGCAGCAGCATTAGGAGCCCATATATTGCCTGTAAGACACACTCAGGAGTTGGCAGCAGCATTAGGAGCCCATATATTGCCTGAAAAACACATTGGAGTTGGCAGCAGCATAGGGAGCTCATATATTGCGTGAAAGACACACCCAGGAGTTGGCAGCAGCATAGGGAGCCCATATATTGCCTGAAAAACACATTGGAGTTGGCAGCAGCATAGGGAGCCCATATATTGCCTGAAAAACACATTGGAGTTGGCAGCAGCATAGGGAGCCCATATATTGCCTGAAAGACACACCCAGGAGTTGGCAGCAGCATTAGGAGCTCATATATTGCCTGAAAAACACATTGGAGTTGGCAGCAGCATTAGGAGCCCATATATTGCCTGAAGGACACACCCTGGAGTTGGCAGCAGCAGCAGGAGCCCAAACATTGCTTAAAAGGGACAATGGACTTGGCAGCAGCATAGTGAGCCCATATATTGCCTGCAAGACACACCCAGGAGTTGGCAGCAGCATTAGGAGCTCATATATTGCCTGAAAAACACATTGGAGTTGGCAGTAGCATAGGGAGCCCATATATTGCCTGAAAGACACACCCAGGAGTTGGCAGCAGCATTAGGAGCTCATATATTGCCTGAAAAACACATTGGAGTTGGCAGCAGCATTAGGAGCCCATATATTGCCTGAAAGACACACCCTGGAGTTGGCAGCAGCAGCAGCAGGAGCCCAAACATTGCTTGAAAGAGACACTGGACTTGGCAGCAGCATAGTGAGCCCATATATTGCCTGCAAGGCACACCCAGGAGTTGGCAGCAGCATTAGGAGCACATATATTGCCTGAAAGACACACCCAGGAGTTGGCAGCAGCATAGGGAGCTCATATATTGCCTGAAAGACACACCCTGGAGTTGGCAGCAGCAGCAGCAGCATTAGGAGCCCATATATTGCCTGAAAGACACACCCAGGAGTTGGAAGCAGCATTAGGAGCTCATATATTGCCTGAAAGAGACACTGGAGTTGGCAGCAGCAGTAGGAGCCCATATATTGCGTGAAAGACACACCCATGAGTTGGCAGCAGGATAGGGAGCCCATATATTGCCTGAAAAACAAATTGGAGTTGGCAGCAGCATAGGGAGCCCATATATTGCCTGAAAGAGACACTGGAGTTGGCAGCAGCAGTAGGAGCCCATATATTGCCTGAAAAGCACACCCTGGAGTTGGCAGCAGCATAGGGAGCCCATATATTGCCTGAAAGACACACCCTGGAGTTGGCAGCAGCATGAAGAGAACATATACAGATTTTGGGCACATATAACTTATCCTAAAAATATTAATAAAAATTAAGATTAATGTAAAGCATTTCCTCAATAATTACTTGTGATCTGATGCGGAGGAATGTCTGTAACTGGAGAGCAGCGCCTTAAATCTGTTTTGCACTATCCATATTTCTTTAGTGTTGGTCTGGCACCATGGTCAATCTACTCTGATGCATCAGGCATTGGTGGGTGGAAATCTTGGCTGATCCATGCCCGATTCATTTCCACGCAGGCCAGTCTCTCAAAAAAACATTTTTCAAGCGTACTGGAGCACACTGAATTGCCCTCATCAGAGCATCACATACGCACATCTAAGAGTTTCATCACTTTGTTCCTGTTAAAGTCTTCAGGGCCTAGTTACTACTTAGTGAAAGGCCATAGATAGTTACACACCTGCTGCTGCTATCGACAAATCCTGTTTTAAGTGTACTGTAGCGTTTTGTCCTCCCCTCATATACGCACTAAGTATGTCAGGCAGAGAAGTGCCAGGATTGGCACAGAGAAGTTGCAGAGGCCTAAATTCATCAAGCAGAGGTTGCAGCTAGGGGTGAGTGGCAGCAGGAGTCTCAGTGAGAGGCCTGATCTCCCGGTATCAGCTAGCGGTCGTGTCTTGACCAGCAACCCATCTGCCGTCATCCATTGGTTAACACGATCATCCACTTCATCACAAGTGACATCTGACACCCCCAGTCAACTGTCGGTTATATCTTATGCTTTGGGTTCAGCTCCACTATTCAGTGAGGACGATCTGATAATCAGAAAAATCAGCAGCTACTACCCAGCCGAGAAGTGGAGGAGACACTCTCCGCTTCTTCCACTAGGCGGGCAAGTAGTGATGAGGAGAGTGGCGTGGGAGGTGGTGTTGCAAGCGTTTTGGCTTCTTAAGCAGACACTGTTGAGGAAACTGAGGAGGACATCAGTTTTGAGGGCACTTTTAAAGGCTTTGAGTGATGGAGAGTGACAGATTTAGCGGTCAGCATGGTGGCAGAAGGGGAAAGTATGGATGCAAATGCTGCAAGTGCTCGGGGTAAACCACTTGCTGCGCGGCAGGCTACCTTCCCAGGAGGTAGTGGAAGAGGGTCCCTGGAGTTGTCGGCGGCGGTGGCAGCAACAGTGAATTAGTGCAGACTGTTGGTAGGAAAATCAGCTTCTCGGCGATGTGGCAGTTTTTTATCAAGCATATGCAGGATATTAACATAGCTATATGAAGATGTGTAGGCAGAAGGCGAAGTGTGGCCAGGGTCCCAATGTTGGACCCACAGCCCTGCGTCAACATTTGCAGTGTCACCATGAAGTGGCCTGGGAGAGCTGGCTCCAAAGTGGTGGTCCAGCCTGCTGCATTACCCAGTGGCATGCCGCTCCCTGTTCCAGCCAGCCAAGGCTCCACCACCTCCTGTTTGTCATACCCATCCTCTGTCGCTCCAGATGCTCCTCCTCCTCTTAATCCGAGTCAGTCATTCCGCCAGCAATCCATTGGCCAAGCCATGTCCAAGAGACAACAGTATGTGCCCACTCATCCAACGTGCAGAAGCTAAATGTGCTCCTGTATAAGTTGCTGGTGCTGCAGTCCCTCCCTTTTGAGGTGGTGGACCTTTCAGAGAACTGATGGCTTGTGCCGAGCCGAGGTGTAGAGTCCCACGCTGTAATTTCTTTGCGAAGAAGGCAGTACTAGCCCTGTACAATTTTGTTGAACAGCAGGTGGGCCAGTCCTTTAACCTGTCAGTGTGTACCAAAGTGCACGGCAGTACCTACGTCTGGAGCTGTAACTACTGTCAGGGACAATACATATCCTTTAAGGCCCACTGGGTGATTGTGGTTCCTGCACAACCACAACATCAACTTGGACAGGTCCCTCCGCTGTGGCCTCCACGCTCCTAGGCCATTGTGCCTGTAACAGTGCACTTGCACTTAGCAATGGTGTCACAGAAAAAAGTGCCTAGTTGTCAATTGCATATTGTTAACATTTATCTTATTTGAACACGTTTATAATAACATATAATAAAATATAACATTACAACAATAACATATAACATAATAACAATAACATATACAATTTACCTAATTTTTTTTTGGGTTAATTTTTTATTTTTTTTAATATTTTTTTAATTTTCTTTATTTTTTTAATATTTTGTATTTTTTTAAATATATATTTTTTGAATTTTTTGGGGGTATTTTTTTTTTTTTATATTTTTTTTTTCATTGTCTTTTTTTGAATATTTTGTTAATTTAAAAAAAATTCATTTTCATTTTTTTTTTTTTTTTTGTATTTTGTTTTTTACAAATATTTTTTTTTTCAGTATTTTTATTTATTTTGTTATTTTTTTCAGTGCCCTTCCAGCCTACCATGTGTGCAGGACACGGCGGTTTCACGCTGTTCTTCACATTGTTTGCCTTGAGCCACGGAGTCACACATGGTAAGAACTGCTAAAAATCATAAATCAATAAATGAAATCATGGCTTACTCCACGAAAACTGCAAATAGGAACCATGGTTACTGACAATGGGAATAACATTTTGTCTGCGCTGCGACAAGGTAGCCTGAGCCATGCGCCCTGTATGCCACACGTGTTCAACCTAGTTGTCAAGCATTTTCTGAAGTCGTCCCCCCTTCTGCAAGACATCCTAACAATGGGAAGGAAACTTAGCATGCACTTCAGCCACTCCTACACTGCCAAGCACACCCTTCTTGAGCTACAGCCTCAGAACGGTATCCCCCAACATAGTCTGATTTGCGCTGTTTCAACCCGTTGGAATTTCACCCTCCATATATTGGATCGACTATACGAACAGAGAAAAGCCATCACTGATTTCTTGATGATCCAAGCGCATAGGGGGACTCCCCTGTGTAACTTCAATGTAAACCAGTGGCAGCTCATACGTGACACCTGTCGTTTGCTCAGGCCCTTTGAGGAAGCCACTTTATTAGTCAGTCGCCAGGACTACGGGATGAATAATGTGATTCCACTGCTTCATGTACTACAACACATGTTGGAAACCATGGCTGGTCAGGGCACTGGAGACATGGCGCCTACATTTCACAGCCACATGAAGCCTGTGGGATCTGAAGTGGAGAAGGAGGAGGAGGTGGGGCACAGCGAAGCACAGTTTAGGTTTGACAAAATGGCCATTTTATCTAGTAATCTGACAGGAGCAGGAGCAGCCAGAGTAGCTAGAGGGTTGTGAGGAAGGCAAGACAGAGGACCCAGACACACCATGGCAGTATGCAGTGGAGATGGAGACAGGTAATCCCTCCGAGTCACTTGCACAAATGGCACGATGCATGCTCACGTGTTTGCGTAGTGAACGCAAAATTGTCTCCATTTGTCAGCAGGATGACTTCTGGCTCTCCACCTTATTGGACCCTCACTACCGGCACAAAATGGGGGAATTTTTTTACACCCACTGAGAGGGAGGACAAACTGACCTACTACAGAGACATTCTACATTGTCAGTTGGCCAATGCCTATCTGCGCCATGGTCCATACTCTCGCAAGTCTGACTCGGGGGGGGGGGGTGTTTAGTGTGGCAGGGGCCATAGTCATGCCAAGGAGAACTCATCTGTCCACGAAAAATGTGGAGAGACTCACCTTTGTGAATATGAATCAGGCATGGATCAGCCAGGATTTCCACCCACCAATGGCTGATCCATGGTAGTAGCTGATGCATGGTAGCATGGTTGCTGCTGCCAACTCCAGGGTGTGTCTTTCAGGCAATATATGGGCTCCCTATGCTGCTGCTGCCAGCTCATATGTGTGTCTTTAAGGCAAGATATGGGCTCCTAATGCTGCTGCTGCCAACTCCAATGTGTGCACTCTTAAGAGACACATGCCAGAATATTTGGGATGCCCCCCCCCCGGTTAAAGGCAATGGCTGCTGGCAATTTGACAACGTGACTTTCTTTACAAAATGCAACCAGTTAGTAGACAGGTACTCTTAAAATATTTATGCTAGTGTTTGGGATGTCCCCTCTTCAAATACAGAGGTTGGCTCCTTTGATAGTGGAAAAGTGACGTTGATTACAAAATGCAACCAGTTAATAGACAGGTAGTCTTTAAATATTTATGCTAGTGTTTGGGATGTCCCCTCTTCTAATACAGAGGTTGGCTCCTTTGATAGTGGAAAAGTGATGTTGATTACAAAATCCAACCAGTTAGTAGACAGGTACTCTTGAAATATTTATGCTAGTGTTTGGGATGCCCCCTCCTCAAATAGAGAGGTTGGCTGCTATGATAGTGGAAAAGTGATTTTGATTACAAAATGCAACCAGTTAGTAGACAGGTACTCTTAAAATATTTATGCTAGTGTTTGGGATGCCCCCTCTTCTAATACAGAGGTTGGCTCCTTTGATAGTGGAAAAGTGACGTTGATTACAAAATGCAACCAGTAAGTAGACAGGTAGTTTTGAAATATTTATGCTAGTGTTTGGGATGCCCCCTCCTCAAATAGAGATGTTGGCTGCTATGATAGTGGAAAAGTGACTTTGATTACAAAATGCAACCAGTTAGTAGACAGGTAGTCTTGAAATATTTATGCTAGTGTTTGGAATGGCCCCTCTTAAAATACAGAGGTTGACTCCTTTGATAGTGGAAAAGTGACTTTGATTACAAAATGCAACCAGTTAATAGACAGGTAGACTTGAAATATTTATGCTAGTGTTTGGGATGCCCCCTCTTCTAATACAGAGGTTGGCTCCTTTGATAGTGGAAAAGTGACTTTGATTACAAAACCCAACCAGTAAGTAGACAGGTACTCTTGAAATATTTATGCTATTGTTTGGGATGCCCCCTCCTCAAATACAGATGTTGGCTGCTTTGATAGTGGAAAAGTTACTTTGATTACAAAATGCAACCAGTTAATAGACAGGTAGTCTTGAAATATTTATGCTAGTGTTTGGGATGCCCCCTCTTCAAATACAGAGGTTGGCCCCTTTCATAGTGGAAAAGTGGCTTTGATTACAAAATCCAACCAGTTAATAGACAGGTAGTCTTGAAATATTTATGCTAGTGTTTGGTATGCCCCCTCTTCAAATACAGAGGTTGGCTCCTTTGATAGTGGAAAAGTGACGTTGATTACAAAATGCAACCAGTTAATAGACAGGTAGTCTTGAAATATTTATGCTAGTGTTTGGGATGCCCCCTCCTCAAATACAGAGGTTGGCTCCTTTGACAGTGCAAAAGTTACTTTGATTACAAAATGCAACCAGTTAATAAACAGGTACTCTTGAAATATTTATGCTAGTGTTTGGGATGCCCCCTCCTCAAATACAGAGGTTGGCTGCTTTGATAGTGGAAAAGTGACTTTGATTACAAAATGCAACCAGTTAATAGACAGGTAGTCTTGAAATATTTATGCTATTGTTTGGGATGCCCCCTCTTCAAATACAGAGATTGGCTCCTTTGATAGTGGAAAAGTGACGTTGATTACAAAATGCAACCAGTTAATCGACAGGTAGTCTTGAAATAGTTATGCTATTGTTTGGGATGCCCCCTCCTCAAATACAGAGGTTGGCTCCTTTGACAGTGGAAAAGTGACTTTGATTACAAAATGCAACCAGTTAATAGACAGATACTCTTGAAATATTTATGCTAGTGTTTGGGATACCCCCTCCTCAAATACAGAGGTTGGCTGCTTTGATAGTGGAAAAGTGACTTTGATTACAAAATACAACCAGTTAATAGACAGGTAGTCTTGAAATAATTATGCTATTGTTTGGGATGCCCCCTCTTCAAATACAGAGGTTGGCTCCTTTGATAGTGGAAAAGTGGTGTTGATTACAAAATGCAACCTGTTAATAGACAGGTAGTCTTGAAATATTTATGCTAGTGTTTGGGATGCCCCCTCTTCTAATACAGAGGTTGGCTCCTTTGATAGTGGAAAAGTGACTGATTACAAAATGCAACCATTTAGTAGACAGGTAGTCGTGAATTATTTATGCTAGTGTTTGGGATGCCCCCTCTTCAAATCCAGAGGTTGGCTCCTTTGATAGTGGAAAAGTGACGTTGATTACAAAATGCAACCAGTTAATAGACAGGTAGTCTTAAAATATTTATGCTAGTGTTTGGGATGTCCCCTCCTCAAATCCAGAGGTTGGCTCCTTTTATAGTGGAAAAGTGACTTTGATTACAAAATCCAACCAGTTAATAGACAGGTAGTCTTGAAATATTAATGCTAGCACGCTTTTTAAAGATTAACCCCAGAAAAAGGAAAAGCTAAATAGGCAGGTGTGTTATTAACACTGAATAGGCTTGAAAGCTAATGCAAACACTTTAAACTGTTCCTGTCTTTCTCTGTCACTGTCACAGCCTCTCTCCTTCTCTATATGTCCCTCGTTCAGCTTCTTCTGTTCTTTGTTCTATCTATCTATCTATCTATCTATCTATCTATCTATCTATCTCTCCCTCGCTTTATCTACCTACCTGTCTGTCTGTCTGTCTATCTGTCCCTCGCTCTCTCCCTGCCTGATCTGCTCTGGCCGCAATACAGTGTCAGAATGATCTTCCGCAAAATGGCCGCCGCTTATATAGGTCTGTGACATCATCGGTAAGCCTGTCTGCTGATAGGTAGCATGTGACACCTACCCAGGATTCCTTGCCCCATGGGACATGTCCTGACATGTGGATCCTCCATTTTAGATGGGCTGTATAGCAGTAAATGGAGTTTTAAGGAAGCGATTCGAGCGAATCGCGGCGATATTCGGAATCGTAACGAATCAAATATTTCCTGAAATTTGTAACAAAATCGGGTTCGTCAGAATCGATTCGCTCATCTCTAATCTTTATTAATGATTCATGTAGAGCTAAACTCACAATACACACATACGACACTTTAAAACCATTTAAACACAACATCAAACAGGAGGTATAAAGCAAAACCAGAGAAGTGTGTTTGCAATGTATACACAATTCATAAATCCATAAATATAATAATAAATACCCTGTCTAAGATCCGAATCAATTTTTATGAATAACCCTACTGAATATAAATATAAAGTGCCACGGTGCATAAAACCATCTACTGCATAATAAATACAAACATTAATTCAAACGACAAAAAATATGTGACCAAAACATCCTTAATTAATGAGATAATCAATACCAATCTATGAAAATAGGCCATGTGCATGCGCTCAAAAGGAGTACATGGAATACATGTCACAAATCAATCAGCAGCACTGGTCCCCCCTCAAAACCGGTCACCTCAACCTCCAAATTTAGCCACGAGTTCCATGGAGTAAATATTCCACTTATCAGCCTGATTGTACTTGATTGTATTTGACTTCCACTAGGTGGTGCCTTGAAATGGTGCCTGGGTGGGAATCTCAGTTCAGGGTATTAACTCTTCTCCTCTCAACTCCACCTCTGTGTGTCCCACTAGTGAATCTTCTTTTCATTTCTGGAACCAGGATCTTCTCCAAGGGCAGCCTTGGAATGCAGTGGCTACCTAGGAAAGAGACTAAATCAGGGGGACCCTTTTGGCATAAAAAACAGCAACACAACTGATGTCACGGTGGGTGAGGGGGGTACATTAGTGCTTTCCCTGGCAGCTCACTCCTCAGGTTATAAAGAGGCAGGAAGTGTGGGCCAGTGAGCTGGCAGGGCAGAGGATCTGTGTCCTCTACCCATATGAGGCACCAGAGGCAGCGTGGAATAACCATGCCGGAACAAAAGGGAGGAATTGAGTTGAGTTTTACCTAGTTTAGGGAAAAATATAAAATTTGGCTTCAAGCCGAGTCGATTTTTCCCTGAAATTCGGAGAGAATTTTGTTTTGTCTAAAATAGTACACTCATCTCTATTAATATTTAAAGCGTAGTTCCAGTCTAAATACAACCCCTTTGCCCTGCCACCTTCTGCTGGCGCTGAGGCAAGAAGGGGAGTTACAAAGAAAAAACTTAAACTTCAGCCCCGGTCCAGCACTGCTCTCTGGGGCATGGAAAGCCCACCACTGAAAAAGTCACAAAGTGGTATCCCTTGGCTCTGCGTGTGCACCCACCGCCCATTCACTTGAATGGGTGGCGGGGACACGCCCCGAAGCCGGGGGTTGTTGCTTTGTGTCTTTTTGTGTGGCCACTGAGAAATATCATGGCTGAGGTAAGGGTTTTTTTTTTGTAACCCCCCTATCCTGCCTCAGCACCAGGAGAGGGTTGTATTTTGACTGGACTTCCGCTTTAATTACTCTTCTCTCAACTCCACCTCTGTGTGTCCCACTAGTGAATCTTCTTTTCATTTCTGGAACCAGGATCTTCTCCAAGGGCAGCCTTGGAATGCAGTGGCTACCTGGGAAAGAGACTGCTAAATCATGGGGACCCTTTTGGCATAAAAAACAGAGTCACAACTGATGCCACGGTGGGTGAGGGGGGTACATTAGGGCTTCCCCTGGCAGCTCCTCCTCAGGTTATAAAGAGGCAGGAAGTGTGGGCCAGTGAGCTGGCAGGGCAAGGGATCTGTGTCCTCCACCCGTATGAAGCACCAGAGGCAGCGTGGAATAACCATGCCGGAAAAAAGGGAGGAATTGAGTTGAGTTTTACCTAGTTTAGGGAAAAATATAAAATTTGGCTTCAAGCCGAGTAGATTTTTCCCTGAAATTCAGAGAAATATCATGGCTGAGGTAAGGGTTTTTTTTTGTAACCCCCCCCCATCCTGCCTCAGCACCAGGAGAGGGTTGCAGGGTTGTATTTTGACTGGATTGCCGCTTTAATAAATAAACAATGGCATTCATTTAATATATTTTCTTGATCTAAAATGGAATTAGAAATTTGTATTTGGTACTCAATGATTTTAAAATGGTGCTATTGTGCGGATGTCAGAAAGTGGGGGGTTTACAAATTTTCAATATGCAGGCTCAAAGTATTGTACTAACGTTAATCTTATTTCTTCTCTTCCTAAATCCAGTCTTTCGACCTGACCGTTGACGATGTGGCTGATGCGCATTCTTCTGCCAAGTGGATACACAGGGATAATGAATAAGTCAAGTTTCCAGGGTGTATGTCTGAGAAAAGAGGGGGGGCAACATGGCACCATCCTTCTCCCTGCAGTGCCCCGGGCGGCTCGCTGAGAATCAAGGTGGTGTCAGCTTAAGAGAAGAGAAAGAGCACGGAAAAACCATTGACTCATTCAACATGGGTGGGACCGCAAACTAAAATAAATGTGTGAAAACAAGCTTCTCGTGTTTTATGGTGGTCACAGATTTGGCCGAGTGTTGTTGCAGTTGTTGGGAGCAGGTCACCTGCCTGCACTCGGGTGACTTAGCATGAAAGCCTCGTCTTTGTCTTGTGTTCAACATCGGCTTGCAGCACTTGTTAATCTGCCGTTATGGGACCCAAAAGACTTTCTGGAAGACAAATAGCTTCTTTTTCTCAATTTGTGCCGTCCTTGCCTTCATGGCTTAGGAGAGCTCCTTAATTCAGCAGACTTATGTTGGGTGGGTGTGCAAATGTTTTACTCATTAGCCGCTGTATGTGGGAATGTGATCCCCTTCAATGATGTGCAAGAAGATGGCAGGGCAGCCAAAAATGTTGCCCAAGAAATGAAATGTTCTTTTTTTATTTTTCTGTGACTGTAATGTTTTCTAGTATTGACAGAGGCCCTGCTTATTGTATTGTGAGGGGGACTCCTATTGCCTTTGTACTCCAAAGAAATTTTAGAAGGACCATATGCAACCCTTGAACTTGTTTATACACAAGGACAGACTTTGGGGTGTGTAAGCTGCACAGTTGCACAAAGAGCCATCCCAATGTCTCTTTAAAGTAGACCAAATCCCGGGTTTAAGGTCCTTAACCCGGGGCAGACAGATTTGGGATGCTCCGCTGTGTGAAACTCAACGGCTCTCCCCCACTGGTCCCCTGTAATTCAGACCTCTGCTCCAATCAGATTTTTTGTCCACTTGTGACCACGCCAGCCATACAATTGGTGCAGGTGCGGCTACGCACAGACTCCAGATGCAGGAAATGCCACCACCAGGCTGGGATTGTTGGTAAGGTATGTATTACAGGCAGGAAATCGTACAAAGTTAGGTAGGAACTGGGTTATACTATTGTCCCAGGGACCACCAATAAGGCAGCACAACCAATAAGCAATATAGCAAAATAATTTATTTCCAAATTTTTCTCACAACAAACATTTAAAACCAACAACAAAGAAACATTAAAATCACCCCCACTCAGACCCCAGCATCATTCTTCCTCATAATAACCCATACAAATATAAGGCTGCTTCTTAATCAAAATGTAAGTATACGCTGTATACCAAACATATATCATGTGCCAAGATTATATAAATTAACAATATCTAACCCCAAATTTCATAATAAAATACTCTGATAGTTTTATATATTTTTGTGCCGGCACAAAATCTACCACACCCAAAACACCTATCAATAATAAATGAATCAAAAAGCCACGTGAAAACACTTCATTAAACTACATATATATAACCAAAGATTAGAGATGAGCGAACTTTTGAAAAATTCGATTCGACTGATTCGCCGAATTTTCCGACAAAAATCGGTTCGACCCGAATTTATTCGCGACGAATCGCTATTAAAAATGGCTATTTCTGAGCTTCCTAGAGCCTCAATAGGGTTGTAAACCATTCTGCTTTGCTGTAACACGCATAGGATGCGTGCTGGGTTAGTGAAATAATACTGTAAATAATTAGGAAACGCAGATCAGAGGCATCGCTATTAGAATCGCAGAGCGGCACAATTGCAGAGAGTTGAGGTGGCATTACTATGAGGGGCCCCTATATTGCCTGAAATACACACCCTGGAGCTGGCAGCAGCAGGAGCCCAAATATTGGCTGAAAGACATCCTGGAGTTGGCAGCAGGAGCAGCAGGAGCCCAAAAATTGGCTGAATGACACCCTGGAGTTGCAAGCAGCAGCAGCAGGAGCCCAAACATAGCTTGAAAGAGACACTGGAGTTGGCAGCAGGAGCTCAAAAATTGGCTGAATGACACCCTGGAGTTGCCAGCAGCAGCAGCAGGAGCCCAACCATAGCTTGAAAGAGACACTGGAGTTGGCAGCAGGAACCCAAAATTTGTCTGAATGACACCCTGGAGTTGCAAGCAGCAGCAGCAGGAGCCCAAACATAGCTTGAAAGAGACACTGGAGTTGGCAGCAGGAGCCCAAAAATTGGATGAATCACACCCTGGAGTTGCAAGCAGCAACAGCAGCAGCCCAAACATAGCTTGAAAGAGACACTGGAGTTGGCAGCAGGAGGCCAAAAATTGCATGAATCACATCCTGGAGTTGCAAGCAGCAGCAGCAGCAGCCCAAGCATCGCTTGAAAGAGACACTAGAGTTGGCAGCAGGAGCCCAAAAATTGGCTGAATGACACCCTGGAGTCGCAAGCAGCAGCAGCAGCAGGAGTCCAAACATTGCTTGAAAGAGACACTGGAGTTGGCAGCAGCAGGAGCCCAAAAATTGACTGACACACCCTGGAGCTGGCAGCAGCAGCAGGAGCCCAAACATTACTTTAAAGAGACACTGGAGTTGGCAGCAGGAGCCCAAAAATTGGATGAATCACACCCTGGAGTTGCAAGCAGCAGCAGGAGCCCAAACATAGCTTGAGAGAGACAATGGAGTTGGCTGCAGGAGCCCAAAAATTGGATGAATCACACCCTGGAGTTGCAAGCAGCAGCAGGAGCCCAAACATTGGCTGAAAGAGACACTGGACTTGGCAGCAGGAGCCCAAAAATTGGATGAATCACACCCTGGAGTTGCAAGCAGCAGCAGGAGCCCCCCAGGCCTTGGCTGAAAGAGACACTGGAGTTGGCAGCAGGAGCCCAAAAATTGGATGAATCACACCCTGGAGTTGCAAGCAGCAGCAGGAGCCCAAACATTACTTTAAAGAGACACTGGAGTTGGCTTCGAAAGATTAGAGATGAGCGAACTTTTGAAAAATTCGATTCGACTGATTCGACAAATTTTCCGACAAAAATCGATTCGACCCGAATTTATTCGCGACGAATCGCTATTAAAAACGGCTATTTCTGAGCTTCCTAGAGCCTCAATAGGGTTGTAAACCATTCTGCTTTGCTGTAACATGCATAGGATGAGTGCTGGGTTAGTGAAATAATACTGTAAATAATTAGGACATGCAGATCAGAGGCATCGCTATTAAAATCGCAGAGCGGCACAATTGCAGAGAGTTGAGGTGGCATTACTATGAGGGGCCCTTATATTGCCTGAAATACACACCCTGGAGCTGGCAGCAGCACGAGCCCAAATATTGGCTGAAAGACATCCTGGAGTTAGCAGCAGGAGCTCAAAAATTGGCTGAATGACACCCTGGAGTTGCAAGCAGCAGCAGCAGGAGCCCAAGCATAGCTTGAAAGAGACACTGGAGTTGGCAGCAGGAGGCCAAATATTGCATGGATCACACCTTGGAGTTGCAAGCAGCAGCAGCAGCAGCCCAAACATAGCTTGAAAGAGACACTGTAGTTGGCAGCAGGAGCCCAAAATTTGGCTGAATGACACCCTGGAGTCACAAGCAGCAGCAGCCCAAACATAGCTTGAAAGAGACACTGGAGTTGGCAGCAGCAGGAGCCAAAAAATTGACTTGACACACCCTGGAGTTGGCAGCAGCAGCAGGAGCCCAAACATTACTTTAAAGAGACACTGGAGTTGGCAGCAGGAGCCCAAAAATTGGATGAATCACACCCTGGAGTTGCAAGCAGCAGCAGGAGCCGCCCAAACATTGGCTGAAAGAGACACTGGAGTTGGCAGCAGGAGCTCAAGAATTGGATCAATCACACCCTGGAGTTGCAAGCAGCAGCAGGAGCCCAAACATTACTTTAAAGAGACACTGGAGTTGGCTTCAGGAGCACAAAAATTGGATGAATCACACCCTGGATTTGCAAGCAGCAGCCCAAACATAGCTTGAATGAGATACTGGAGTTGGCTTCAGGAGCCCAAAAATTGGATGAATCAAACCCTGGAGTCGCAAGCAGCAGCAGCAGGAGCCCAAACATAGCTTGAAAGAGACACTGGAGTTGGCTGCAGGAGCCCAAAAATTGGATAAATCACACCCTGGAGTTGCAAGCAGCAGCAGGAGCCCAAACATTGGCTGAAAGAGACACTGGACTTGGAAGCAGGAGCCCAAAAATTGGATGAATCACACCCTGGAGTTGCAAGCAGCAGCAGGAGCCCAAACATTACTTTAAAGAGACACTGGAGTTGGCTTCAGGAGCCCAAAAATTGGATGAATCACACCCTGGAGTTGCAAGCAGCAGCAGCAGCAGCCCAGACATAGCTTGAAAGAGACACTGGAGTTGCCTGCAGGAGCCCAAAAATTGGATGAATCACACCTTGGAGCTGCAAGCAGCAGCAGCAGGAGCCCAAACATAGCTTGAAAGAGACACTGGAGTTGGCAGCAGGAGGCCAAAAATTGGATGAATCACACCCTGGAGTGGCAAGCAGCAGCAGAAGCCCAAACATAGCTTGAAAGAGACACTGGAGTTGGCAGCAGGAGCCCAAAAATTGGATGAATCAAACCCTGGAGTTGCAAGCAGCAGCAGGAGCCCAAACATTGGCTGAAAGAGACACTGGACTTGGCAGCAGGAGCCCAAAAATTGGATGAATCACACCCTGGAGTTGCAAGCAGCAGCAGCAGGAGCCCAAAAATAGCTTGAAAGAGACACTGGAGTTGGCTGCAGGAGCCCAAAATTGGATGAATCACACCCTGGAGTTGCAAGCAGCAGCAGCAGCAGGAGCCCAAACATAGCCTGAAAGAGACACTGGAGTTGGCTGCAGGAGCCCAAAAATGGGATGAATCCCACCCTGGAGTTGCAAGCAACAGCAAGAGCCGCCCAAACATTGGCTGAAAGAGACACTGGAGTTGGCAGCAGGAGCCCAAAAATTGAATGAATCACACCCTGGAGTTGCAAGCAGCGGCAGCAGCAGCCCAAATATAGCTTGAAAGAGACACTGGAGTTGGCAGCAGGAGGCCAAAAATTGGATGAATCACACCCTGAAGTTGGCAGCAGCAGGAGGCCAAAAATTGGCTGAAAGGCACACCCTGAAGTTGGCATCAGCAGGAGGCCAAAAATTGGCTGAAAGGCACAACCTGAAGTTGGCATCGGCAGGAGCCCAAACACTGGCCTAAAGACATAAATATGTTTTGCAACATTTGGAAAGTGTAAAACGTGGCACCATGATGAATCTAGTCGCATGCATCAGCCATTGGTGGGTGGAAATTCTGGCTGATCCATCCCTGATTCATTTTGACAAAGGTGAGTCTCTCCACATTTTTAGTTGACAGACGAGTTCTCGCTGTAATTATGGCCCCGCCGCACTAAACACCCGCTCAGATGACACGCTACTTGCCGGGCAGGAAGCTTTTCCAGGGCAAACTCTGCTAGTTGCGGCCACAAGCCAAGTTTGGCTGCCCAGAAGTCCAGCGGATCCTCAAGGTGTGTTGGCATGGTCATGTCAAGGTATGACATGATCTGCTGGTTGAGGTTCTGCTCCAGATCTTCCTGCTGCTCATGAGTAGCCTCACTATGCGGGTGTAGATAGCTACTCATTAGCGACTCAAAACTGAGGATGCTGCTGATGGAGCTGCTGCTGCTGCTCCTGCCAACCCCCCCAGCAGCCATGGCAGTGGAAGGTGAGCGCAGAGGTCCCCCCGAGTCAGACCTGCGAGAGTATGGACCATGGCGCAGATAGGCATCAGCCAACTGACTATGTAGAATGTCTTTGTAGTAGTTCAGTTTGTCCTCCCTCTCGGCGGGTTTAAAAAATGCCCCCATTTTGTGCCGGAAGCGAGGGTCCAATAAGGTGGACATACCTCCCGATAAGGTAGCCTGCCGTGCAGCAGGTGCTCTACCCCGGCCCTGTTTGGCTCCAGGCTTTACAATTGTGCCCCCATGCTGACTGCCAACCATGCTGCTAACACCTTGCTGCCTGAGCTGCTGACTCCGGGGCAACCTGCGCCCCTCTTCTCCTGATGATGACGATGAAGCCCCTTCATCACCCGGCTCCCAAATGCGATCGGCTTCATCATCATCATCACCACTGAGTTGTGGCTGTACGTCACTGATGTTCTCGGTTTCCTCAGTGTCTGGCGCAGGAGCTGGAAAGCTCGCAACACCCACGACACTGTCCACATCACTATTTGTCTGCCGAGCTAAAGAAGCCACCTCCATTTCATGGCTGGGCAGTAGCTGCTGACTGTCCTCTATCTGATCCTCCTCCTCACTAAAGAGTGGAGCTGAACCCAAAGCATAGGATACGTCGCAGGGGGAGGGAACTGTGTAGGACAGAGGCAATGGGAGGACAGGGACTGCTCTCGGGGCATGCCAACTCAGGGTTGTGTCAGAGGAACCTACCGACCCTACACTGGGGGTCTCAGATGTAACTTGTGATGATGTTGATGAGCGCGTTAACCAATCTACCACGGCAGATGCGTTACTGGTGGAGACACAACCGCTAGCAGATACTGGCAGATCAGGTCTCTCACCATGACTCCTGCTGCCACTCGCCCCTAGTCTGCTGCGACCTCTGCCTGCAGAATCTTGGCCTCTGCCTCTCCTCTTTGAACTTCCTGGCACTTGTCTGCCTGACATTTTTATGTATTTGCTTATTTTGTATAACAGATAGGGTGCTAGGTGCAAGTTTGGGATACCCTGCGGCCTGGTGTAATGACAGTAGACAGAAACCAATGCAAAATTAAATAACTTAGGAAAGCTGAGGCAGAAGCACGCTTATTTTGTGTAACAGATAGGGTGCTAGGTGCAAGTTTGGGATACCCTGCGGCCTGGTGTAATGAGAGCTGAGAGAAACCAATGCAAAATTAAATAACTTAGTACAGCTGAGGCAGAAGCACGCTTATTTTGTATAACAGATAGGGTGCTAGGTGCAAGTTTGGGATACCCTGCGGCCTGGTGTAATGACAGCAGACAGAAACCAATGCAAAATTAAATAACTTAGTACAGCTGAGGCTGAAACACGCTTATTTTGTATAACAGATAGGGTGCTAGGTGCAAGTTTGGGATACCCTGTGGCCTGGTGTAATGACAGCAGACAGAAACCAATGCAAAATTAAATAACTTAGTACAGCTGAGGCTGAAACACGCTTATTTTGTATAACAGATAGGGTGCTAGGTGCAAGTTTGGGATACCCTGCGGCCTGGTGTAATGACAGCAGACAGAAACCAATGCAAAATTAAATAACTTAGGAAAGCTGGGGCAGAAGCACGCTTATTTTGTATAACAGATAGGGTGCTAGGTGCAAGTTTAGGATACCCTGCGGCCTGGTGTAATGACAGCAGACGGAAACCAATGCAAAATTAAATAACTTAGTAAACCTGAGGCAGAAGCACGCTTATTTTGTATAACAGATAGGGTTCTAGGTGCAAGTTTGGGATACCCTGCGGCCTGGTGTAATGACAGCAGACAGAAACCAATGCAAAATGCAATAACTTAATAAAGCTGAGGCTGTAGACGCTTATTTAGTATAACAGATAGGGTGCCACGTGGTGGTTTGGGATACCCTGCGGCCTGGTGTATTGACAGCAGGACAAAAACCAGTTCAAAATGCAACAACTTAATAAAGCTGAGACTGTAGACGCTTATTTAGTATAAAAGATAGGGTGCAACGTGGTGGTTTGGGATACCCTGCGGCCTGGTATATTTAAAGCAGACCAAAACCAATTCAAAATGCAATAACTTAATAAAGCTGAGGCTGTAGACGCTTATTTAGTATAACAGATAGGGTGCCACCTGGTGGTTTGGGATACCCTGCGGCCTGGTGTATTGATGGCAGGACAAAAACCAATTCAAAATGCAATAGCTTAATAAAGCTGAGACTGTAGACGCTTATTTAGTATAACAGATAGGGTGCAACGTGGTGGTTTGGGATACCCTGCGGCCTGATGTATTTAAAGCAGACCAAAACCAATTCAAAATGCAATAACTTAATAAAGCTGAGGCTGTAGACGCTTATTTAGTATAACAGATAGGGTGCCACGTGGTGGTTTGGGATACCCTGCGGCCTGGTGTATTTAAAGCAGACCAAAACCAATTCAAAATACAATAACTTAATAAAGCTGAGGCTGTAGACGCTTATTTAGTATAACAGATAGGGTTCAACGTGGTGGTTTGGGATACCCTGCGGCCTGGTGCATTGACAGCAGGACAAAAAACAATTCAAAATGCAATAACTTAATAAAGCTGAGGCTGTAGACGCTTATTTAGTATAACAGATAGGGTGCAACGTGGTGGTTTGGGATACCCTGCGGCCTGGTGTATTTAAAGCAGACCAAAACCAATTCAAAATGCAATAACCTAATAAAGCTGAGGCTGTAGACGCTTATTTAGTATAACAGATAGGGTGCTAGGTGCAGGTGTGGTATTTTGTATAAAAGATAGGGTCACGTGCTGAAATGGAATGCCCATGTGGGCTGGGGTTTTTACAGCAGACCAAAAAAATTAAAATTAATCGAGCTATAAGAAATGTTAAATGTGCCACTGCCAACATGGGATGCACAGTGGCCAGGAATTTTTACAGCACAAAACACAGCAATTTAAAACTGATCTGGCAAATGAAGTGAAATGAAAATAAAAAAAGCTTTCTTCCCCTGTCACTTTATCTGCTGTCCCTGCCTGGATCGTTCCCGATTTTTCACTATCTTTCCCTATCTTTCCCTGGCTCTCCCTGGCACTCTGTGGGTCTCTGTGGGTCTCCCTACCTCTCTGTTACTCCCTCCATGTCCTCCGTTGTCTGTGCACTGCAAGTCTCAGATGCGCACAAGCAAGATGGCCGCCGCTTTATATAACGCTGTGACGTCACCGGGGCTCCTGGCTGCTGATAGGCTGCATGTGACCTTCCCATGATAACTTGCCCCAGGGGATATGTCCAGACATGTCCATCCACCATTTTACAATGCCTGTAATTGGAGTAAATGGAGTTTAAAGGAAAACTTTGATCGATCGAATCGTGGGGAAATTCAAATTCGTTCAGAATCGAATTTTTAATGAAATTCGGAACAAATCCGGGTTCGTCCGGATCCATTCGCTCATCCCTACCAAAGATATAACAAAACTAGTGCAACCAATTAATATATGATATATAAATAACAATAAATAGTAATTAATTAATTTTATATTATTGCACAAAATATTTACACCCTAGGTAATAGAAAACAGTGAATCAGCAGTAATACACTTAATCAAAAGAAACCAGAGAAATAAAGTGCAAAGTGCAAGAAGGACCAGTAGAAAAGCAGCGCATGTATGTCCATACAAAATTAATGATACTCATCCAGTCTAGGAGTAAAGGCAGCCGGGGAGGAAGACCAGGGCCGGCGGGGGAACAACACCTGTGCTTCGTGGTTCAGACCGCTTCTTGCTTGGGTGAGTGAACACACAATCAAAAAGGCGCAACCTTTATACTCACCCCCAATCGGTCCATGCCATGGCAACGTAAAGGAGATGGTAACGCAAACGGGATAAACCACGTGTGCGTGTACCGCAGCCCGTCGCAGCCATGATGCGGCGGGCGGGCGGCGAGCGGCACGTCCGCAACCACGGACGCCGTCCTCCATGGCAACGGTCGGGCAGTTAGAAGAAGTCTATGTGTTAAGTCGGAGGCCCGTTCTTCAAATTCTGCAAGTTTGGAGCAATTCCTCCGTGCTTTCAAAAATTGTCCTGTTTGGTAGAATTGGGCAGTATCTTATCATGTTCAATTAGCATTTGGATAATTATCTGGGATGCCCTTAATAGGCCTTTCTCCCAGAGAGCTTTAAAGTCTGCATCCGCTTCCCATGCTGGGAACACTTGGACCCGCAGACCCCTGGGACAAATATTCTGTGCAATGTACGTCTCTAGGCCTTTGATGTTCAACCCTAATCTGGTGTAGTCCTTATGAGCCTGTCTTATGTCTTTAGATAATAACACAAAATCCCCTGATGTATCTAAAGGGGTACCGGTAGTTTGTCCTAGTAAAAGATTCTGCAATTTATTATTCCATATAACTTCTCTGTCCTCAAAGTTAAATGTCATGATGGTGTGCACTCACCGACAATTCAACAAGGAAAAAAAGACACCTTATCCCCTGTCCACAACAGTCAATAACCTACAAGGTGGTGCACCACAAATACCAAAAAATAAAGGCGTGCTCACCAATTTTCAAAATTGTACAAAGTTAGGTAGGAACTGGGTTACACTATTGTCCCAGGGACCACCAATAAGGAAGCACAACCAATAAGCAATATAGCAAATTTTTCTCACAACATTTTTCTTTCACATATTTATGCCTTGCCTTTACCTGTCTCTGTCTTTCTCTGTTTTATGCCATTCCTCCATTGTTTTATCTTTTCTTATCCTCCTCGTTTTCTATTTCTTTTTCACATTCCATTGTTATTCTTCTTTTTTGCACATTTGCTCCTTCTTCTCTTTTCTGCAAATAAAGCTTCTCCTCTTTCTTCTATAATTGTTAAGTTTCCTTCATATCCTTCTTTTGTCACATTTCTTTGTTTGCTCTCTTTATTAGTAATGATAGAACTTTTCAAAAGTTCAGTTCGGTCCAAACTAGTTTGGGACAAACTATTGTCTAAAACACATTAAAAACCATGGCTGACTGCCCTAAAAGTCCTTTATAACACACTGAAGTCAAAAAAGGCTGTATAAAAACATGTTTGTGAACTAATTAGCATTTGAATTGGTCCTGGATAATTGGCATACAAATCACCCACAATCGATTTACCATTTCAATAGCCCGCAGTTGTCTTTGATAGTTTAAAGCACATAAAAAAGGGGAGAAGCAACAGGGCTTGCGTTACGGCAAACTGAAAAAAGTAATGGCTTTTTTTACAAGCCTTGATAAATTTACCCATTTTGTTCATCATGGCATAGACCTGTAGTGCATCCGCAGAGGTCACCATTATCCTAGAGGGACCAAATGTAGCACCAGTACAGGATGCTCTCTCTATCTCACATTTCCTCTATCCTCTTTCCGCATATTGTTCATTTTTTATGTTTTAACCTCTCTCTTTTTCACTCTCCCTTCTTATTCATCATTGCACCCTTGCTCTTTTGATCACATTCATCGATCCTTCCTTTTCTCTTTTCCACTCTTATTCACAATTGCCCCATGTTTCTCTCTTTCTCACATTACCCACAATCCCTCCTGGGCATGGATGTGCAGAAAAGGCCACTGACATTTTATGGTAAACCCTCTTACAGAGCCCCCCTGGTGCTGAATATCATACATGTGTTATTCTGTGAGCCTGCTTAGATTTCTTTGTATAGCAGTATGGAAGAAGATAGCCCTAGCCCCAATAGTTATAAATAGTTCAGCCAAGTAACTGATCGGTGGGTGTCTGGGACCTGCCTACTTTATTGGTACATAAGATCAAGTCCCTTGCGTGCTGCTCAGGAACTCCTGCTTTGCCATTATGTGGCCACCGACCCACCTGACAGTTCTGCATCCAGCCATCACTGTAGCGTTGCTGATGGTGGCTCTGGTGCTGTAGATTGTCCATTCAGCCCTGTGCAGGCTTGCAAAAACAAAAATGGCTTGCCCAGGTGCGTGAGGGCCCCCACTGTTGCCAATAATTTATGTGTCAGTCCTGTGGACCGTCAGACCAAAGACTGAAAAGCCTCCTGGACCAGACCATAACCCAAAGGTTGGTGGAGGCCCCCTTTGCTGGGAATGTGGTGGAGGCCCCGGGGCACACACCCCTTGTGCCCTCCTCATAATCTGACCCTGACAATAGGGATTCCAGTCTGTACTCTTGGTGTGGCAGCCTAAGTGTCAGGAGGAGGCCCCTGCACAGTAAGATTTGTCCAAAATGAAGCTTTTTGTTTTGGATTTGGATCTGTTTTCTTTATGTACAGTTGACAGGGACTGGGAAAGTCCTCTTAATTTGTGGTCGCCAACCCTCCCACCAACAAGTCATGTTTTGTGAATCTCCACGCTCATTTAAATGAACTAGTGCTCAGATGAAGCAATAGAGCTGACTATGTGGAAATCCACAAAACATGACCTGTTGGTCAGCCTTGAGGGAGAGGGTTAGGGAACATGGCGAACAACTATGTCAAGGTAACTTCAGCTGACTTATTACTACAGATTATTTGGCAAGAGGGCTTCCCCAACCCAACGGGGTTGTTATTCCACTTTAACATTAGATACATTTGAAGTGAACCATTACAGCAATATAAACACTTTGAATAGGTGAATGAATCATTTATTGATGCAGATCTGCATGTTAAACCTCACAGAGGGATAACTGAGAACAATAAGGGACGGGGGGCATGGACTCAATAGAAGGGCAGTCCCTCGAAATGTGGGACAGTTGGGAGGTATGCTAATACCACATGTGCATATGCATATGGGTGTAAACTAGAGTGGATTCTGACCCTATGAGACCTATTCCATGGTATGGACCCTGCCAAGTGTCCCCTTTTAGTAAATGACATGGAAAATTCCTCCAAGATAGTGTGTGAGTACTATAAATTCCAACATTCCTTTGAGATCTGCAGTGAGGTATCTCCATTTCCTGGTCTGTAAAGGGTATCACCACGTGGACCTTCTAGAAGCTACTTGAGCTTCTAAAGAAGCAATAACACTGAAGCCTTTAGCCAAAACCAATTTCCTACAAGAGGTTGAATAGCCTGACTGTATAAAAAAAAGTCCAGTGTCAAGTCTATAGCTCTGAAATAGCTTCCAAACCCAGCAGGGTTGAGGTGGAGATAACATCTTGTCTAAACGGGAATTAATATGCATCATTCAGAACTGGCAGGGGTGAGACGGGAGCCAACTTCTGTGACCAAAACAGAAAATTAAACCCTTCTACTCGTTTCTTAAGTCCACAATGAGTATTGCCTAGGAAAACAAATGAGGCACGGGGGATTCTGAGCGCAAGGCCCAGCGAACAAAGGGGAAAATGTATTATGAGACACGGTCAGGCTTCCCCGAGTGACCTCAAAGTGAATCAGCCCCGGCTCATTCTCTGTGCTAACCTGGCATGAGGAAAATGGCTTTTCTGTGTGAAAACACTGAGCGAAAGATGTGAACACTGCGGGTGCTCATGCTGCCAATGATTCACTTCCTACTCGCGAGTTTATGGATGCCTGTGTACCTCACTGAATGTTCTCTCCATGCAAGACTATTTTCAGCAAATATTCATTTGGAGTTATTTTTGTAACATTTACCTGAGGAAGTTTGGACATCATTTCCATTCAGCATTGAGGATATTGATTTCAAACAAGGAGCTGCAGCTTTATATTGACTGTGTTTCTGCCAATCTCCTGTGCCAGAGGCCTACTATTGCTCCTAGATTGGGCTTAAATTGATTATATTTCTTCCAAGTCATCTAGTCCAATTCTTGTTCAAAGACTTACCACTCCTAGCTTGGCTCTATATTGACTTTGATCTTTCCACCCAGCCACTCCATTTTGCTGGTCCAAAGGCTTACTATTTCTCCGGCTTGGCTTTCTATTGACTTATGCCAAGCTAACTAGGCATAACCAAAGGCCTACCATTCCTCTCTGCTTGATTCCATGTTGACTGTGTTTTTGCTAAGCCATCCAGTCTGCCAACTGTTCCTTCTTCGCATTATATTGACTATCTTTTCACCAACCCATCCAGTCCAATGATTGACATCATTTTGGCTATGTTTCTGCCACGCCTTAGCTACCAATGTTCTGGTCCAAAGGGCTACTGTTCTCCCAACTTAGTTTGAACACTTAACCTCAATAGCAGCCAATGCAAATAAGCAGTGATGTGCTCTTCCCCACAGTACCCTTCCAGCAGGGCTATTATAGTAGTAGGAATAAAAACTATGCTCACACATTCTTGTGCTTGAAAAGGGATTGATTAAAAGCAGTGGGTGAGTATTCTTTAGGGAATTATCCATTAATGTAAAAATTAGGTTGCTATTCCTACTTTGGTCACTAGATGGGACTATAAGCCCACAAATGAAAAGAGAATTTAATTCAGACTCTCAGAATTATAACTCGGAGTTGCCCTTTAGGATGGATAAGATACATTTGGGGAACAGTAGGAAACTGCTGAAATTGGTTGAGAGCTTTTTGGAGGGAAAGTCTCAGACAACAATGAATAGAGCAGAGATTTATAAAGTGAAGACAAAGGGATAGACAGAGAGATCATCCATAATCATGCTAAGTGGTGCAGGTGTGGGGAGTCCACGCACAGAGGAGAGGACCCTGGCGGGAGGGAGAACCTGGGGATCCTGGTGTTGGATGTGACAGAGGATGCCCCCCTTAGGAGTAGAAAGGATCCAAAGGGATCATCAGGCCATGTGGAGGAAGCCGCTGTGCCTGAGGTAAGTTGTGGCCACCCATGCCCTGCAGTGACTGTTGTGTGAGGGAGAAGACCTTGTGTTGGGGAACAGCCCAGGCTCGGATTCTATGGAGTAGAGGTTCACCATGTGTGTTACTTGCTGCCAGCCTGACAGCCCCTTTTCTGATGCTGGGCAATTCCGCGTCCAAGGTATCCTATTGACAATCTCCACTACGAGGTGGTGCTCAGTTCACAGTGGGGGAGCGGTGGCCACCCAAATCCCCCTTTGGAAAAAGGCCTACATTTAATTGGGAAAAACAATACTGTCTGGCCCCTATGCTGAATGTTCTGACAAGCAAGCATACCTGTGTCCTATTTCTGATTAACACAAGCCTATTTAACTCTTAAGCCAAAACATTCTGAGAAGCTAGTGTACCTGTGTTCTATGCTGATAGACACAAGCCTGATTAACCCTTTCACTGAAACATCCTTATGAAGCGAGTGTTCCTGTATTTTTCTTTCTACAAGCGATGCAAGTTTATTGGCCTGTGAATTGTGAACTGTGTATTTGACTGTAATGTGCAATAAAACTTTAAATCTTTCTTTTCATGGCCATGCAACAATAACAGAAGCTGGTTCTTTCACCTATCCTGTTTGCCATTAAGAGTCTGTCTGTGGAGATACCATTTTGTCACGTCCCCATGCTTCAGTCTCATTAACCCTTACCCTCAGCTACCAATCCTGTGTTCTGTGATATTTCCTGAGGTAAGTTGACACTGGGTCACAAGACTGGGTCGAACTCAAAGGCGCTATAGTTGGGTACTGCCTTTACCCAACATCAACTATGGTTCTATATTACACTGTTGAGCCTTGAGATCATACCAGCTTACAAGATAGGGTAGGGTCACGGCAACAGGGTGTGCCACCCCCGATTTTCTACACTTTTGGGTTGACACACCCTATCAGCCTTGCTAACTTATCCTTGATACTACCGTTACACTATGATACTCTTGGATCAGATCTGGATGATTGTGAGGTAGGGGAATACATACATTTGGAAGTTTAGATCTGCTTTCCAAGTCCAACATGTAGAAGACACAGCACAAGGGTTCCATCCAACATAGAAAATATCTAGCAGTAGGCTAAAGAGGATCAGTCAGACTTTATTAAAATTTAGCTCACTTTCTTCACCATGGGCAAGTTGTTAGCAGGAAAATTTAGCTCTTGGGGTGTCCCTTTAACTCCATCCATGAGGGGGCATGAGAGCGGCAGCAAGAAACAAACAAATTATTGGTACGTGGCAACCTAGACAGGCACGAGTGAGAAAGCCCAGAGGCTAATTAGGTGAGGTCTTGGAAGGACGCACCTCCTGATCACCCACCCCGAGAGCTTTTATCTCAGGATGGCTGGTCTAGAATGTGAAGGAGCCAGCAGGGAGCACCCTGAGGAAGTGGCTTGCCATATGGGGCCACAGAACGCGTTGGATCTTTATCTCCTAATGGGGAAGTAGTGGGGCTGCCATCCTTCGGGCATCACTTAGGTGAACTCTTTTCTGGTCATCATTAGTATTTGGCACATTTTGCACTTTTTGCAGTTTTTTGCACATTAATGGGCACATAGCACCTTAGCAGCCGTTGGAATTGATTTGTATACATATATTTATATATTTTTTTATTAATAAGTAGTACAGGGTATGATATAATTGAGGAATATTTGGAATTCAACAATTGCACTTGCAATAGTCCCGCTTATGAAATTATGTTTGTGTATGTAATTGTGTGATTTATGGTTTTTGTTTCTCTTTTTTAATTGAATAAACTGATATGATTATACATTCATAAATTGATACTTACCTTTGAGTTCTCTTTTTGGTGCGGCAGTGTGTACCATCTTCCATGGTGGCTGCTGGGGCCACTGTCTCTGTAGATATAGATTACAGGGGATAGATTTTACATGTTGTTATGACTTTGGTTGAGTCTGCTGTAAACATAGGGATGCCTGTGGGGTACAAAATAGTCCAATGTGCCTGCTTTATGGTGTCATTCACTTAATAAGTGGTAAGTCTTGCATTTCCCACACAGCCATTGAGAGAGACTTTTTTTTTGAAGTGCGGGAGAATGTAAAAGAAGTTTTTCAATAATTGAGATTAATTTGCAACTTCCTATGTTGTGTCAGCATTGAAGCTCCACTGCTGGGGCTCTGCTGAAGGCATTGTGTGGCCACTACTCGACTTCAGTGTATGAGAATATGCTCTGTGTCTATCTCCCCAGAAGAAATTTATCTTTATGACAAACATTGACAGCTTCTTGGCAAATCTCGGAAATGGTGCTCGAGCAGTATTTCAGGGCCTTCAGACAGTCATGTTTACTTTGGTCCTTCTTGAAGTCGTCCAGGATGATCGATAGTGAATGGAGCTCATTTTCTGCCTCAGGAGATACTTACCGGTCATTTAAATTCATTCACTTCTTCCTGAACCCGAGTCTGTTACTTAAATTGAAACACCACCAGCCTTGTAAAACACAAACCTAATGCCATCAATATATTTATTGCTCTCATAAATCAGGGGCCGTGCGCGCTTGACATCCTTGCAAAAACACAGCGCTGGGATACGTGGGCTAGAAGGCAGCTTGAACGTCTGGAGAAAGACAGTGGTCTGTTTGTGGTAGGGCCCGGAGCAGATGGACCTGCTTTAGATTCAGCTACCTTTCTCAACTTGCTGATTGCCTGTTTATTTTCTTTGAGCTCAATCCATCCAAAGGAAAGGATTCAGTAGTTGTGGTCTGTGAGCTTACAACTGGTGAGCATATTTATTTCCTTCTGTACATTTGATACTATGACTAACTGCCATTAAATGGAATATGATAGATACTGAACACCAGCTTAAAATGGTTTTACAACAGTGAAAGCTTCCGTAGTGCAGGGCTGTCCAGCTTCCAACATTCTGACCCAACTTCCAGGAACACATTCTCAAGGGTCAGCAAGTCAATGTGACTCAACCTGAAATCTCCTGCACGCCCATAGAGACTGGGCATGACATGATCATTGCCTGAGTCAAATAAAAGTGGTTAGATTAGGAGGCCATTGCATCCCTGTAACATGCCTGTGACCTTCACAAGGAACTTAGAAAGACCTGGTAAGCTCCTGTGTCAGCACATGGTCAGATAAAGCCAAGGGTGAGTCCAGCCGATGGGTTGAAGCTAGAGATGAGCGAACTTTTGAAAAATTCGATTCGACTGATTCGCCGAATTTTCCGACAAAAATCGTTTCGACCCGAATAAATTCGCGACGAATCGCTATTAAAAACGGCTATTTCTGAGCCTCCTACAGCCTCAATAGGGTTGTAAACCATTCAGCCTTGCTGTAACACGCACAGGATGCGTGCTGGGTTTGTTAAATAATACTTTGAAGAAATATCACATGCAGATCAGAGGCATCGCTAATAGAATCGCAGAGCGGCACAATTGCAGAGAGTTGAAGTGGCATCACTATGAGGGGCAGAAGGAGCCCAAATATACACTGGAGTTGGCCTCAGGAGCCCAAAAATTGGATGAATCACACCCTGGAGTTGGCAGAAGTTGGCAGCAGCAGCAGGAGCCCAAATATACACTGGAGTTGGCTTCAGGAGCCCAAAAATTGGATGAATCACACCCTGGAGTTGGCAGAAGTTGGCAGCAGCAGGAGCAGGAGCCCAAATATACACTGGAGTTGGCCTCAGGAGCCCAAAAATTGGATGAATCACACCCTGGAGTTGGCAGAAGTTGGCAGCAGCAGCAGCAGGAGCCCAAATATACACTGGAGTTGGCCTCAGGAGCCCAAAAATTGGATGAATCACACCCTGGAGTTGGCAGAAGTTGGCAGCAGCAGCAGCAGGAGCCCAAATATACACTGGAGTTGGCCTCAGGAGCCCAAAAATTGGATGAATCACACCCTGGAGTTGGCAGGAGTTGACAGTAGTAGCAGCAGGAGCCCAAATATACACTGGAGTTGGCTTCAGGAGCCCAAAAATTGGATGAATCACACCCTGGAGTTGGCAGAAGTTGGCAGCAGCAGCAGCAGGAGCCCAAATATACACTGGAGTTGGCCTCAGGAGCCCAAAAATTGGATGAATCACACCCTGGAGTTGGCAGAAGTTGGCAGTAGTAGCAGCAGGAGCCCAAATATACACTGGAGTTGGCTTCAGGAGCCCAAAAATTGGATGAATCACACCCTGGAGTTGGCAGAAGTTGGCAGCAGCAGCAGCAGCAGGAGCCCAAATATACACTGGAGTTGGCTTCAGGAGCCCAAAAATTGGATGAATCACACCCTGGAGTTGGCAGAAGTTGGCAGCAGCAGGAGCAGGAGCCCAAATATACACTGGAGTTGGCCTCAGGAGCCCAAAAATTGGATGAATCACACCCTGGAGTTGGCAGAAGTTGGCAGCAGCAGCAGCAGGAGCCCAAATATACACTGGAGTTGGCCTCAGGAGCCCAAAAATTGGATGAATCACACCCTGGAGTTGGCAGGAGTTGACAGTAGTAGCAGCAGGAGCCCAAATATACACTGGAGTTGGCTTCAGGAGCCCAAAAATTGGATGAATCACACCCTGGAGTTGGCAGAAGTTGGCAGCAGCAGCAGCAGGAGCCCAAATATACACTGGAGTTGGCCTCAGGAGCCCAAAAATTGGATGAATCACACCCTGGAGTTGGCAGAAGTTGGCAGTAGTAGCAGCAGGAGCCCAAATATACACTGGAGTTGGCTTCAGGAGCCCAAAAATTGGATGAATCACACCCTGGAGTTGGCAGAAGTTGGCAGTAGCAGCAGCAGGAGCCCAAATATACACTGGAGTTGGCCTCAGGAGCCCAAAAATTGGATGAATCACACCCTGGAGTTGGCAGAAGTTGGCAGTAGTAGCAGCAGGAGCCCAAATATACACTGGAGTTGGCTTCAGGAGCCCAAAAATTGGATGAATCACACCCTGGAGTTGGCAGAAGTTGGCAGTAGCAGCAGCAGGAGCCCAAATATACACTGGAGTTGGCTTCAGGAGCCCAAAAATTGGATGAATCACACCCTGGAGTTGGCAGGAGTTGACAGTAGCAGCAGCAGGAGCCCAAATATACACTGGAGTTGGCTTCAGGAGCCCAAAAATTGGATGAATCACACCCTGGAGTTGGCAGAAGTTGGCAGCAGCAGCAGCAGCAGGAGCCCAAATATACACTGGAGTTGGCTTCAGGAGCCCAAAAATTGGATGAATCACACCCTGGAGTTGGCAGAAGTTGGCAGTAGCAGCAGCAGGAGCCCAAAAAATGGCCTAAAGACATAAATATGTTTTGCACCATTTGTAAAGTGTAAAACGTGGCACCATGCTGAATCTAGTCGCATGCATCAGGCATTGGTGGGTGGAAATCCTGGCTGATCCATCCCTGATTCATTTTGACAAAGGTGAGTCTCTCCACATTTTTAGTTGACAGACGAGTTCTCCTCGCCGTAACTATGGCCCCCGCCGCACTAAACACCCGCTCAGATGGCACGCTACTTGCCGGGCAGGACAGGTTTTCCAGGGCAAACTCTGCTAGTTGCGGCCACAAATCAAGTTTGGCTGCCCAGAAGTCCAGCGGATCCTCAAGGTGTGTTGGCATGGTCATGTCAAAGTATGACATGACCTGCTGGTTCAGGTCCTGCTCCAGGTCTTCCTGCTGCTCATGAGTAGCCTCACTATGCGGGTGTAGAAAGCTACTCATTAGCGACTGAAGACTGAGGCTGCTGCTGCTGATGGAGCTTCTGCTGCTGCTGCTGCCAACCCCCCCAGCGGCCATGGCAGTGGAAGGTGAGCGCAGAGGTCCCCTCGAGTCAGACCTGCGAGAGTATGGACCATGGCGCAGATAGGCATCGGCCAACTGCCTACGTAGAATGTCTTTGTAGTAGTTGAGTTTGTCCTCCCTCTCGGTGGGTTTAAAAAATGCCCCCATTTTGTGCCGGAAGCGAGGGTCCAATAAGGTGGACAGCCAGAAGTCATCCCGCCGACAGATGGAAACAATTCTGGGGTCACTACGCAAGCATGTGAGCATGCTTCGTGCCATTTGCGCAAGTGACTCGGATGGACTACCTGTCTCCATCTCCACTGCATACTGCCACGGTGTGCCCGGGTCCTCTGTCTCTCCTTCCTCAAAAACCTCTAGCTCCTCTGGCTGCTCCTGCTCCTCCTCTCCTGTCCGCTGACTAGATAAACCAGCCATTTCGCCAAGCCTAAACTGTGTTTCGCTGGGCAACTCCTCCTCCTCCTCTTCCTCCTCCTCCTCCTCCAGTTCAGCTCCAACGGGGTTCATGTGGCCGTAAGATGTAAACGCCATGTCTCCAGTGCCCTGACCAGCCATGGTTTCCAACATGTGCTGTAGTACATGAAGCAGTGGAATCACGTCGTTCATCCCGTAATCCTGCCGACTGACAAATAAAGTGGCTTCCTCAAAGGGCCTGAGCAAACGGCAGGTGTCACGTATGAGCTGCCACTGGTTGACATTGAAGTTACACAGGGGAGTCCCCCTATCTGCTTGGATCATCAGGAAATCCGTGATGGCTTTTCTCTGTTCATATAATCGGTCCAACATGTGAAGGGTGGAATTCCAACGGGTGGAAACATCGCAAATCAGACTATGTTGGGGGATACCATTCTGACGCTGTAGCTCAAGAAGGGTGTGTTTGGCGGTGTAGGAGTGGCTGAAGTGCATGCAAAGTTTCCGTGAAGTTGTTAGGATGTCCTGCAGATGGGGGGAACACTTCAGAAACCGCTTGACAACCAGATTGAAGACGTGAGCCATGCAGGGGGCATGGGTCAGGCTTCCTTGGCGCAGCGCAGACAAAATGTTCTTCCCATTGTCGGTAACCATGATTCCCATTTTAAGTTTTCTCGGAGTAAGCCATGTTTGGATTTCCTGATGAATACATTTAAGCAGTTCCTCCCCTGTGTGACTCCGTTCGCCAAGACAAACCATGTGAAGCACTGCGTGACACCTCCGTGCCCTGCACACATGGTAGACTGGAGGGGCACTGAGACTTGAGCCTACAGTGGAGGGTGAGGAGATGGCGGAGGATGAGGAGGCCGAGTCGCACGGTGTCACAGGCCCAATGGGCAGAGAGCGCGGAGGCCGAAGCGGCGTGACCTGTCCAAGTTGCTGCTGCAAAGGGACCACATTCACCCAGTGGGCCGTAAACGACATGTACTGCCCCTGACCGTAGTTACAGCTCCAGATGTCGGCGCTGCCATGTATTTTGCTACACACCGACAGGCTCAAGGACTGGCCCACCTTCTGTTCAACAAAAGTGTGCAGCGCTGGTACTGCCTTCTTGGCAAAGAAATGACGGCTTGGGACTCTCCACCTCGGCTCGGCACAAGCCATCAGTTCTCTGAAAGGTGCAGATTCCACCACCTGAAAAGGGAGCGACTGCAGCACCAGCAACTTGGACAGGAGCACATTCAGCTTCTGCGCCGTAGGATGAGTGGGCGCATACTGCTGTCTCTTGGACATGGCTTCGCTGATGGATTGCTGGCGGGATGCATGACTTGGAGGAGGAGGAGGAGGAGCAGGAGCGACAGAGGATGGGTGTGACGCACAGCTGCCTTCGGCTGAGGTGCTGGAGCCTTGGCTGGCAGAAATTGGGAGCTCACTTGGTGAGGAAGCAGACTGGACCACCCCTTGGGAGCCTCGGTTCTCCCAGGTCGTTTTATGGTGACGCATCATATGTTGACGCAGGGCCGTGGTGCCAACATTTGGACCCTGGCCACGCTTCACCTTTTGCCTACATATCTTGCATGTGGCCATGTTACCCTCCTGCGGATGCCTCAGGAAAAACTGCCACACTGCCGAGTAGCTACTTTTCCCACCCCCTGGCCTCACTGATTCACTGCTGCTGTTGCCAACTCCAGGAACCCCTGCTCCACTACCTCCCGATAAGGTAGACTGCCGCACAGCAGGTGCTCTACCCCGGCCCCAGCCCCGGCCGGCTCCAGCCTTTGGAATTGTGCCCCCATGCTGACTGCTACCACCTTGCTGCCTCAGCTGCTGACTCCGGGGCAACCTGCGCCCCTCTTCTCCTGATGATGACGATGAAGCCCCTTCATCACCCGGCTCCCAAGTGCGATCGGCTTCATCGTCATCATCATCATCATCACCGGGTTGTGGCTGTACGTCACTGATGTTCGTGGATTCGTCAACAGTGTCTGGCGCAGGAGCTGGAACGCTCGCAGCACCCACGACACTGTCCACATCACTATTTGTCTGCCTAGCTAAAGAAGCCACCTCCATTTCTTGGCTGGGCAGTAGCTGCTGACTGTCCTCCTGTATCTGATCGTCCTCCTCACTAAAGAGTGGAGCTGAACCCAAAGCATAGGATACGTCGCTGGGGGAGGGAACGGCGTAGGACAGAGGCAATGGGAGGACAGGGACTGCTCTCGGGGCATGCCAACTCAGGGTTGTGTCAGAGGAACCTACCGACCCTAGACTGGGGGTCTCAGATGTAAGTTGTGATGATGTTGTTGATGAGCGCGTCAGCCAATCTACCACGGCAGATGCGTTACTGGTGGAGACCCGACCGCTAGCAGATACTGGCAGATTAGGTCTCTCAGCGTGACTCCTGCTGCTACTGGCCCCCAGTCAGATGCGAGCTCTGCCTGCGGAATCTTGGCCTCTGCCACTCCTCTTTTCACTTCCAGGCACTTGTCTGCCCGACATAGTCTAACTGGCGTGGTAGTAGGTGATATTTTAAGAACCCCCAGGCAGCAGTGGGTCTATATAAAACAGAATATAATGCACACCAAAAGTGAGCAGTAACACTCAGCCTCCAACAGGCCTGCTTAGTGTAAATAAGAGAGCTGCTTAGTGTAAATAAAGAGGGGTATGCTATGTTACAGAATGGGATGCCTCAACAGAAGTGCACCTGGCAGGCAGCAGTAAGCCTATGCCCAGCAAAAGTGTCTTATAATATAAATATAATAAGAGCAAATGCTTATATGGTCTTAAACAGAGGCTGCTTTAGTCACAGAATGGGATGCCCTGGGCAGGAATGGACCTGGCAGGGTCCAGTAGGGCTTTGGCCAGCAAAAGTGTCTTTATCAGGCTAATTTCAAATATGATAAGAGCAAATGCTTATATGGTCTTAAACAGAGGCTGCTGTAGTCACAGAATGGGATGCCCCGGGCAGGAATCGACCTGGCAGGGTCCAGTAGGGCTTTGGCCAGCAAAAGTGTCTTTATCAGGCCTGATTTCTATGAGAATAAGTGCAAATGTTTATTATGCTATTAAATAGAGGCTGCTTTAGTCACAGAATGGGATGCCAGTGCCACAAAAACCAGAGAGCATGCACAGCAAAAGTGTCTTTATCAGGCCTGATTTCTATGAGAATAAGTGCAAATGTTTATTGTGCTATTAAATAGAGGCTGCTTTAGTCACAGAATGGGATGCCAGTGCCACAAAAACCAGAGAGCATGCACAGCAAAAGTGTCTTTATCAGGCCTGATTTCTATGAGAATAAGTGCAAATGTTTATTGTGCTATTAAATAGAGGCTGCTTTAGTCACAGAATGGGATGCCAGTGCCACAAAAACCAGAGAGCATGCACAGCAAAAGTGTCTTTATCAGGCCTGATTTCTATGAGAATAAGTGCAAATGTTTATTGTGCTATTAAATAGAGGCTGCTTTAGTCACAGAATGGGATGCCAGTGCCACAAAAACCAGAGAGCATGCACAGCAAAAGTGTCTTTATCAGGCCTGATTTCTATGAGAATAAGTGCAAATGTTTATTATGCTATTAAATAGAGGCTGCTTTAGTCACAGAATGGGATGCCAGTGCCACAAAAACCAGAGAGCATGCACAGCAAAAGTGTCTTTATCAGGCCTGCTTTCTATGAGAATAAGTGCAAATGTTTATTATGCTATTAAATAGAGGCTGCTTTAGTCACAGAATGGGATGCCAGTGCCACAAAAACCAGAGAGCATGCACAGCAAAAGTGTCTTTATCAGGCCTGATTTCTATGAGAATAAGTGCAAATGTTTATTATGCTATTAAATAGAGGCTGCTTTAGTCACAGAATGGGATGCCAGTGCCACAAAAACCAGAGAGCATGCACAGCAAAAGTGTCTTTATCAGGCCTGATTTCTATGAGAATAAGTGCAAATGTTTATTGTGCTATTAAATAGAGGCTGCTTTAGTCACAGAATGGGATGCCAGTGCCACAAAAACCAGAGAGCATGCACAGCAAAAGTGTCTTTATCAGGCCTGATTTCTATGAGAATAAGTGCAAATGTTTATTATGCTATTAAATAGAGGCTGCTTTAGTCACAGAATGGGATGCCAGTGCCACAAAAACCAGAGAGCATGCACAGCAAAAGTGTCTTTATCAGGCCTGATTTCTATGAGAATAAGTGCAAATGTTTATTGTGCTATTAAATAGAGGCTGCTTTAGTCACAGAATGGGATGCCAGTGCCACAAAAACCAGAGAGCATGCACAGCAAAAGTGTCTTTATCAGGCCTGATTTCTATGAGAATAAGTGCAAATGTTTATTATGCTATTAAATAGAGGCTGCTTTAGTCACAGAATGGGATGCCAGTGCCACAAAAACCAGAGAGCATGCACAGCAAAAGTGTCTTTATCAGGCCTGATTTCTATGAGAATAAGTGCAAATGTTTATTATGCTATTAAATAGAGGCTGCTTTAGTCACAGAATGGGATGCCAGTGCCACAAAAACCAGAGAGCATGCACAGCAAAAGTGTCTTTATCAGGCCTGATTTCTATGAGAATAAGTGCAAATGTTTATTGTGCTATTAAATAGAGGCTGCTTTAGTCACAGAATGGGATGCCAGTGCCACAAAAACCAGAGAGCATGCACAGCAAAAGTGTCTTTATCAGGCCTGATTTCTATGAGAATAAGTGCAAATGTTTATTATGCTATTAAATAGAGGCTGCTTTAGTCACAGAATGGGATGCCAGTGCCACAAAAACCAGAGAGCATGCACAGCAAAAGTGTCTTTATCAGGCCTGATTTCTATGAGAATAAGTGCAAATGTTTATTGTGCTATTAAATAGAGGCTGCTTTAGTCACAGAATGGGATGCCAGTGCCACAAAAACCAGAGAGCATGCACAGCAAAAGTGTCTTTATCAGGCCTGATTTCTATGAGAATAAGTGCAAATGTTTATTATGCTATTAAATAGAGGCTGCTTTAGTCACAGAATGGGATGCCAGTGCCACAAAAACCAGAGAGCATGCACAGCAAAAGTGTCTTTATCAGGCCTGATTTCTATGAGAATAAGTGCAAATGTTTATTGTGCTATTAAATAGAGGCTGCTTTAGTCACAGAATGGGATGCCAGTGCCACAAAAACCAGAGAGCATGCACAGCAAAAGTGTCTTTATCAGGCCTGATTTCTATGAGAATAAGTGCAAATGTTTATTATGCTATTAAATAGAGGCTGCTTTAGTCACAGAATGGGATGCCAGTGCCACAAAAACCAGAGAGCATGCACAGCAAAAGTGTCTTTATCAGGCCTGATTTCTATGAGAATAAGTGCAAATGTTTATTATGCTATTAAATAGAGGCTGCTTTAGTCACAGAATGGGATGCCAGTGCCACAAAAACCAGAGAGCATGCACAGCAAAAGTGTCTTTATCAGGCCTGATTTCTATGAGAATAAGTGCAAATGTTTATTATGCTATTAAATAGAGGCTGCTTTAGTCACAGAATGGGATGCCAGTGCCACAAAAACCAGAGAGCATGCACAGCAAAAGTGTCTTTATCAGGCCTGATTTCTATGAGAATAAGTGCAAATGTTTATTGTGCTATTAAATAGAGGCTGCTTTAGTCACAGAATGGGATGCCAGTGCCACAAAAACCAGAGAGCATGCACAGCAAAAGTGTCTTTATCAGGCCTGATTTCTATGAGAATAAGTGCAAATGTTTATTATGCTATTAAATAGAGGCTGCTTTAGTCACAGAATGGGATGCCAGTGCCACAAAAACCAGAGAGCATGCACAGCAAAAGTGTCTTTATCAGGCCTGATTTCTATGAGAATAAGTGCAAATGTTTATTATGCTATTAAATAGAGGCTGCTTTAGTCACAGAATGGGATGCCAGTGCCACAAAAACCAGAGAGCATGCACAGCAAAAGTGTCTTTATCAGGCCTGATTTCTATGAGAATAAGTGCAAATGTTTATTATGCTATTAAATAGAGGCTGCTTTAGTCACAGAATGGGATGCCAGTGCCACAAAAACCAGAGAGCATGCACAGCAAAAGTGTCTTTATCAGGCCTGATTTCTATGAGAATAAGTGCAAATGTTTATTATGCTATTAAATAGAGGCTGCTTTAGTCACAGAATGGGATGCCTCACAGCAGACTTAAGATCAGTTCAGTATATATGCACAGTTAGTTACTATAAGCAGCCTGAAAACGCTAACAAAGGCTGGATGAAAAAAAAAAATCTCCCTGTCAGCCAGCTCCGTTTTTCCTACCTTTCCCTGGCTTTCTGTCTGTCTCCTGTCTGTCTCCTGCCTGTCTCCTGCCTGTCTCCAGCCTGTCCCTGTCTGTCCCTGTCTCCAGCCTGTCTAACTGCCTCAGCTACACAGCGTTCTGTCTGTCTGTCACGAATGCAATAGAGAAATGAGGAAAAGCAAGATGGCCGCCGTTAAATACCGCTGTGTGACGTCACCGGGCTTGCTGGCTGCTGATAGGCTGCATGTGACTGCCCCAGCTTGCACTGGCGCGGGATACATGTCCAGACATGTCCCGCCCGCCATCTTAGAATGCCTGTAATGTAAATGAATGGATGTTAAAGGAAAACTTCGAGTGATCGAATCGCGGGGAAATTCGGATTCGATCCGAATCGAATTTTTCCTGAAATTCGGATCGAATCCGGGTTCGTCCGGATCGATTCGCTCATCCCTAGTTGAAGCATAAACATAGTTACAAGATATAGTCATGAGAAAAGGGACCAGAAGTAATCTAAAGCCAGGCCAAGATCAATGGCAAAAGAATTGGCTCAAACCAGTAAATCGGTTGAAACATAAACATAGTTGCATGCCATAGCTATGGGTAAGGTGGACTATAGCTAAACAAGGTTAAATGGCTAAAGAATGTCTGGGACCAGCCAATGGGTTGACTCACAAGCATAATTAAAAGTCATGGGTAAAGAAGCCAGAGGAGTTCTGACATGCCAAGATCAATGGCTAAACAACAGGGAGATTAGACGTGGTCTAGGAATATGCTGTTATGCATGGTCTGGAGGATAGCGCAGGCAGTGTGGGTAGGAGGGTTCCTCTTGGGCGCTGAGGTATTCTGTGTGGCATTTGTGGGGTAAGTGTGCTATCAAGATGATACACACTCTTGTAGGAGTACAAAACATATTCCAAGACCAGTCTCCTAAACCACATGGTCAGAATAGCTGCTGAACCCACACCCGAGCCTCCGCATGAGGTGTCTGTGACTGCTTCAGCCAAGCGCCATAATTTGGGGTGGGGAGAGGCAATGGCTGCGGCAGTAAATGGGTGCCATTCTGCTAAAGCAACCTTCATCCACCACATCCAACCTCATGGCTCTTTGCACACTGTGGTTCAACAGATGAACATGTACAGATGTTATTTATTTTTTTTACAAAACGACTGTAATACATTCCAAAGGTAATGAACAAAAAGCATCAAATGCGCTAATGTAAATGGCTACACTAGGTCATTACTTTTTTACTTACTGTTAATAATTTAACCTTTGCCAAACTGTCCAATATTTATGAGATATACTCAACTGTGATGCCACACAGATATTTATTTGGTGCTCCACAACTTCAGCCTAGTTTGGGATTATTTCCCTCTAGAGAGATGTGTGAACATAGGGCCAGCTCCAGATCTATGTAGGCCTCTGGACGAGAGACTCTCATTGGACCCCTTTGCCGTTTGACACACCACATGCCACATCACATGATGTCATCCTCCAACTCAGCTACAACTGATGGGTCCTTCTCTGCTGCTGATCAACCCCCAGTTCTCACTGCCTCCTCCACTGCCACCAGTTGTCATCTTCTCTGCTGCCACGATTGTCCCCTGGTCCTCGTTGCCTTCTCAGCTGCCCCTAAAGAGTGCACCATTGCTGTGAATCATCCTCTGATCCACTCCACCATCTGTCGCTAATTGCCCTTCATTTCTCCCAACCTTTTATATTGCCACTGATTATCCTCTGGTGCTTAGGCAAGTCATGAGCAGTTATGCACATGGGACACCTGAGACACTCAGTTCACCGTTCCGGTTGGTGGAGCCCATTGGAAAAATAATTAGGTTCAGTCTGAGCCTGTGTGGGCCCCTGAATATGTTAGAGGCCCTGGAATTTGTTTGGGCATGTCCAGTTCTGTAATTGTCCCGGCCTAAATGTAATCACACTTGTGAGGTGGTTTCTTTATGGTGAACAGAAAAAGGCACTGTATTGTTGCTTTGATTGCCTGGACTTTTCTGACAACTATGCCCTTACTTGCCTCATATCCACCCATCCACACAAACTGACAGACAGTAGGGATACAGACAGGGCATAAAGACAGATTCCTTTTTCTCAGGTGAGCTTCTACTCCAGCCCGGGCTAGTTTATGCTACTTTAACTTAAACATTTTGTAGCTAAAAACAAACAGAAGATTTTATGGTTTCTTTTATGGATTGCTGACACCTCCATTGTGGAGGTCCAGTGGATGTCCAGTCATAACACAAGCTGAAGCAGGGCAGGGGGGTTACAACAAAAAAAAGCATAACCTGAACCAATATCCATTGCCATTCTTCTGGTGAGCCCATTGCTGGGTGCAGCCATCTTGGAGAGGCTGTTGTCACTGTACATTGCGTGGCCATGCTGCACCCAAGGAACCACAATTTAAGTGACTACTTCCACCAACTGGAGTCAAGAGTACAGACCTGGATGGAGGACAATTGACTGGCAAGCACAGTAGGCAAGTGTCTTTAGGTACTATAGCTGGTGAAACTTTATTCTGTTACAAGCTCTTAAAGGAAAAAAGGAGAATGAAAATATCTTTGTTTGACCAATGGGTGAGGATCTCTTCTCAGTCATTGAGAGGTTAATGAAGGCCTCAAACACTAAAAAATGTATACTGTTTAAAAAGAAAAAATGGGCGATTGTTTAAATAGGGTGGCGGTTCTGTCTACATTGACTTTTGGTCTGAGTTTTTCTCGGAAATAGACCTTCCAGTTCTTCAGATTTAGGATCCAAAACAAGAGGCTAAATCTTGGGAATAGCAGAAAGGACACTAATCTTTACCCATGAATGTCTATATTTTTCTTACAAATGCATAAATAAACCATGTTTTATTAAAGAGAATTCAGGGCAATTTTTGAAAGAGCGAAGCGACGCAGCTTTTTTTGTGGTCCAGCCAAATGCACTCCTCTGAAACAACCCCAAATGACATCAAGAATTCCCCATACAGATCGTATCCTCCAAAGAGCGCAACGAAAACCCAGGCAAGAAAAAACTACTTTTTCAGTTGGGAAGTGCCGCACTTGAAATAATATTTCTCTTGTCTACGTTCAAGAAAACCTGAAAAGGAATTTAATTGTGCACCTGACCTCATGTTAGCACCAGTCCTTCCAGACACACCAGAGAGGCCAGCGGTTACACTTGCAGCCTGGAGACTCCAAAATGAACGCTACAGTAATTGATTATAACATCAGCGTAGGAGTCTAATCCCAGACGTTCCTTCATCTTGCTTTTTCAGACTCTTGAAGAATGTAAGTGTGAAACGTATCACTTACACTTGAAGGAATGGTTGTGTAGGCCACACTAGCTTCCTTGCTTTAATTTAAAGTCTGCACCGCCTTTCCTTAAAAAAAGAAAAAAAAAACGTGTCCTTAGACCCCAGGGAACAGCTTTTCTCGAACTTGTCTTCACATGGCCTTGCACGTTCCACAGTTTAGTGTCTCAGAGTTAAAAAGAGCGCTGAGCTAAGGCAAAAGCGAGTTCAGAAACCCGCAGTGTGCGAACTTGTCCAACATCTATAAAAATGTGTTTTTTCTATGTCGGCAAGCAAAATATTAAAATTCTATAGAGGACTATAAATTCATAATAGATATTGCTGACATACTGGAAGCAGGCCTGTGAGCTGGGCCCAAAAACTACTCTCTCTGGATAGGCAAATCGGCCAAGACCAGAGACAATTCTACTGCTTACAGATTGTTTTAGAATAAAAGAGCATAGAGGTTTGGGGCCTGGGTCAAGAGGATGTGGGTAGAGATTAAATAAAAATGAATAATAGTTATTATCTCTTATGGTTTGTGCACCCATATGCTAGACCTGTCAATACTAGTTACTAGATGGCTGAACTTTTAGGAATATAGTGTTTCTTCTTGAATTATAATAGTATAAACAAGGCTCTATAGTCTCTATTGGTCTCAGCACTAAGGCAGGATGGGGGTTGTGAAAAATCATACCTCACAGCCCCATCTGATGTCACTAATATGCCAGGATCACATGGTACGGTTTCTACACTTTTACCAAAACATGATGTTCCGCGCCACCGGGGGGTACGGTAAACTTGGCACAGTTGTACACCGACACCTCCCAGTCCACACAGAACCAGGGAGGCTGGGGGAGTGGGAGAACCGGCGGGCACCACACACTCTCACAACCCTGACAGTTTGTAAGGCATTTTTCTAATACTATTGAACAATCAACTTTTTGTGCAGCAGCAACCACAGCCTCCCAGACAATGGTTAGAGAGCTGTACTGTTTTTCTGCAATGTAAATCTAATGGTTAACGTGGATCAAAACCCAGGATTTGTCACGGGTTTTGGTCCTTGCCCCCCGGGACGCCCCACTTTGTGAAGCCCACCAGGTTACCCACTCAAATTCACCTTTCCCTGGTCCTACGTAACATGTGCGACCTCCTGTACAATCAGTCTGCGACTGCACTGACGTTAACCCATCTTGGCTTGTCCAAGGACTTGGCTCCAGCCGAGTCAAGTGAGCAGAGCCGAGCGTGTTGGCAGCAGCATCCCTGCAACCCTCTAACAGGAAGTGTGCCCACGCTGGCCACTCACAAGTGCCTGGTGCGAGCGCATGCTCCATTGGATTAGGAAGAAGGTGAGTTTACTGTGTGACCTGGGAGAAGGGTGTATGCCTGCCTTGGAGTCTCATAGACACCAGGGTGAGTTTTGGTCCACTTTAAAGTGAATAAAAACCCTCATTATGCACCTTCTATCTTGGGCGATACATTTTGCACTGTTGTAGCTATGGCCATTCACCAGATTTGAGATTCAAGATTGGCTGATCTCAAATGTGCCAGTTGACGTGCATAGGCCTAATACACGCTGTGGCAGCCGCGGGAAAGGTAAGATTTGCAGGCAAGTGTCGTATAGAGTGTTGTATAGTATTGTTGCACTTTGCACTTTATTGTAATTTTTTGGGATTATCTTTGTGGGGTATTTAATAAAAAAAAGGTTTTTTTTTGTTTTGTACTTTTTGCCCTTCTTATTCAATTTCTAATAACCTTTTTTATGTGCCAGAGCATCAATTATTATATATATTTATTTTTCCTGTGTCCACAAATAGTTGGCAAGTCTTGAGGGGTGGGGGGGGGGGGGGTTATAGCGCTCTGTTTTTAATTGTCTCTTTGTCTTTATTTGTTGTTTTTATTTTTTACCTAAATAAAATAACTTTATTGTTTGATTGTCAAAGATTTTGTTTTTGGGATGAACACACACTTATATTGAGGTGGTGCAGTAATTATTGTTTGAGTGTTGATTTTGGGACTATCATCAATAGAGAAGTTCCAACTATTTCCTATTTAATATTAGCAGCCCATAGCAGTAAGCCACCTCCACCCTTCTGGAGCTCTGTGCTCGTCACTGATCCAGCCATAGAACCATCCTATCTGATCCATCAAGAGTATCTGTCATCTCATCAGTCCAGAAAACCCCTGACAAATCTGTCTTCAGATATTTCTTGGCCTAACCTTGACATTTGTGTCTCGTTCATTGGTGGTCAGGTTTTGGGCTTTCTTACCTTGGCCATGTCTCTGAGTGCTGAACACCTTGTACTTCTGGACACTGCAGGGAGGTTGCAGTTCTGGAATATGGCAGCACTGGAGAATAATACTTTCTGTTTGCTTCATGTTTCTTTGTCTCAATTCTTTGGCAGTTAATCTCCATTATTTTTTTCCTTAATGTAACTCTGCAACAAAACTGTGATCATATCCCAAGTTTGTGACTTTTCAGAGTCAGTTAAAACTCTTCTGTGGTCCATTTTGGTTTAGCTTCTTGATCTCTTTAGGTCATACCATCAATCATGACCCACTTCACCTGATATGCTTCAAGCATTCAAGTTTATACAGCTTGGAAAATATGCATAAAAAAAGATGTAATTTTCATTGTTCGGCCGTCGATTTTGAGTCTGTCATCAATCTAAAAAAGAGCCAACTATTTCATATTTAATTTTAGCAACCCATAGCAGAACGTCACCTCCATGAAATGGAGCTCTGTGTCTGTTACTGATTCCAGATAGGACCATTCATTTGATCCATCAAGAGTATCTGTCATCTCATCAGTCCAGAAAACCTCTGACAAACCTGTCTTCAGAAATTTCTTGGTCTAATCCTGACAATTGTGTCTTGTTCATTGGTGGTCAGGTTTCAGGCTTCCTTACCTTGGCCATGTCTCTAAGTGCTGAACACCGTGTACTTCTGGACACTGTGGGGAGGTTGTAGTTCTGGAATATGGAAGTATTGGAGAATAATGGCTGTTTGCTTCATGTTTCATTCTTCTCAATTCTTTGGCAGTTAAAGCGGACCTTCACTCTGAATAAGAGTCTATCTTATATGTTTCCCACACCCTGTACATACAGATTGCTCACATTAAAAATAATCCTACCTGCATCTACTGCATGTTATGAGCCTTTAAACATCCAAGATGGCGCTCATGGAACATCAGGCAGCCTGCAAACAGGAAGTGCCTTCTGACTGTGCTGCTCTGTATTCTGGGATTGCTGACCTTTTCCTGACCCCAGCTCTGCTCTGTCTGAGCAAAGCACAGCTATATCCAGCCCCCCTGTACTTCATCCCACTCTCCTCTCCTCAGTATGTGTGATGCTTCTGAGTCAAGATGGCGGCGTCCGTATTCTAAAGTCCTGAACAGAGTTGCAACCCAGTGGGGGAAAGAATAATAAGTTAGTGACTAAAAAACTTAAAATGTATTAACTTTAGATGCTGGGGAATAATTTTTTAAGGGTTTGGGCTTTTCAATAAATCATGGTAAAGGTCTGGTTTAATCTCCATTTTTCCTCAATGTAACTAGTTAGTCAGTTAAAACTCTTTTGTGGTCCATTTTGATATAGCTTCTTGATCTCGTTAGGTCATTCCATCAATCATGACACACATCACCTGATATGCTTCAATCCAATAAGAATTCAAGTTTCATTCTTCTCAATTCTTTGGCAGTTAACCTCCATTATTTTTTCCTCAATGTACCTCTATTTACAACAAAACTGTGATCATACCCCAAGTTTGTGACTTTTCAGAGTCAGTTAAAACTCTTTTGTGGTCTATTTTGATATAGCTTCTTGATCTCTTTAGGACATACCATCAGTCATGACTAGGGATGAGCGAATCGGTGCGAACGAACCTGAATTCGCTCCGAATTTCAGGGAAAATTCGATTCAGCACGAACCCGAATTTTTAGTGGTTCGTGCTGACCGAATTTTCCCTGAAATAAAAAAAAAAAATACCGGCATGGTGGGATCGGGGAGACCGGCTGCCCTGTCAGCGGCGTCGGAAGCCAGCCTCCGCCGCCCGCTGACAGCGCAGCCAGCCTCCCCTGCTCCCACCATGCCGGCATTTTTTTTTTCAGCAAACACTTACCGACATGGTGGGAGCGAGGAGGCCGGCTGCACTGTCAGCTGTCATCAGAGGACGCATCATTAGAGGAAGCCGCTCCTCGCTCCCACCATGCCGGTAAGTGTTTGCTGAAAAAAAAAATGCCGGCATGGTGGGAGCGGGGAGGCTGGCTGCGCTGTCAGCAGGCGGCGGAAGCCGGCTTCCGCCGGCCGCTGACAGCGCAGCCAGGGAGGCTCTCTCCCCTTTCCTCTTCGATGGCGGCCGCCATCTTGCCACTAAGCCCCGTCCCCTTGGCCCCGATCACTGGCTTCAGCGTTCTCAGCTGTCAGATGCCGTTGATCGTGCCCAGGGAAGGAGGTGGCAGGAGATCCTCTGATCTCCTGCCTCCCCCTTCACTAGATGCCGATCACCGGCATCTGTCATCAGAGCGGCGAGGGACAAGAGCTTACAATCGAGGTAAGTACAGTAAAAAATTTTTTTTTTTAATAAAATAATTTTGTGTGGTGTTTTTTTTTCACAGTTAACCCTTTGTGAGCTGGTAAGAGATCTATGAGACCCCTATACCAGCTCACAAGGCTCTGGGTCTGGCAAGTCACCTGCGGTTAGTGGGTGACTTGCCATTAACCCCCAGCCCCCCCATTACCTGCCTCCCCAACGGCCAGGGGGGGGCCAGAAGGGCCCGGGCCACTTAGTGGCTATGTGGGCTAGTAGCCTGCAGGGCCAGGGGCCACGACGCTGGCCCCTGCGCCCTGTTCTACAAGCCCCCATAGCTGGCCCGGGTCGGTAACGCTGGGTAGGGGGGACCCTATGTCATTTTTTGGGGGATTTTTAAGGGTTTTTAACCCTTAACATTCCCCAAAAATGGGGTCCCCCCCCCCCGGAAGGGGGGACCCTATGTAAATTTTTTTTTGTGGTGTGTTTGTGTTTTTTTTTACATTTAAAGTGGACTAACACCCAGGATTTTGACTATCCTGGGTATAGGTCCTTTCCCCCGGGGCATCCCGATCGGGGATGCCCCGCTGTGTGAACCCCCCCGATCGCCCACAATAACTCACCTCACCTTAGAGACGTCTAAGCTCAGCCACTCTGAGCGTGCTGGAGACCACATCTCCCACTTCCCTCTAACAGGGAGCCTGCCCGCGCCGGCCATTCATAAATTGTACTTGGCAGGGTGGGGGGCCACCAAAGCTGGCCCCTGCACCCTGTTCTACAAGCCCTGCATAGCTGATCCCCGGGCTGGTTATGCTGGGTAGGGGGGACCCCATGTCATTTTTATGGGAATTTTTAAGGGTTTTTAGCCCTTAAAATTAAAAAAAAAAATGGGGATTACCTCCCCCCCGGGAAGGGGAACCCCACGCCAATGTTTTTCTTGATTTAACCCTTTATAGTGTGGATTGTAGTTGTATTTTATTTTTACATGTTATAAAGTGTTCATTTCAGTTTGAGGGGGTCTTCTGAACAGTAACGGGGGGCTACCGATACATATGTGGTACCATTGTAATCGGAAGAAATGGGGCTTTCACATGCAATATGGTTTTCTTTAAAAAAAAAAAAAAGGTTTTATTTAAAATAAAGGAGACAAAAAAATCACAGTTAAGCATAGCGCAAAATGGTGAAAAATTACCTGTCAAGAGAGGGTGACAAAACCTCAAGTAGGCTGGCAGTTAAAAGGGTTAATAGTACCTATGCATGTTGGGTATCGTTCTGCTCGGGGGACCTTGCGCTTTCAGAGTTAGCTTGTCTTTTCTTGTTTGCATATGGATATTTTAGGAAAACTCATTTTTTATTCTGCTTTACATTTTTTAAGGAAACCCTGTGCGATTAAAGAATTCTTTGAGGGATTACTTTCAGAAAGATGGGCCCACTACAACATGCTGGGTATGCTTAGAAAGCTTATCATGTGTACTTTCAGGGAATATATGGTTTGTGGGGGGTATAAACTCCATTTATTTCAATTACAGGCCTTCTAAAATGGTGGAAGCACATGTCCAGACATATTCCCTGGGGCGAGGTATCATGGGAAAGTCACATGCAGCCTATCAGCAGCCAGGAAGCCCGGTGACGTCACCGTGCTATATAAACGGCGGCCATCTTCCTTGTGCGCAGTTCAGTGTTCTATTGCGGCCAGAGCAGGGCTGGTTACAGACAGGGACAGAGTTAGATAGAGGTAGGGAGAGTCAGAGAGACCGACAGAGAGGCAGAAAGGGAAAAACCGGAACGATCCAGGCAGGGACAGCATTGAAGTGACAGGGAATTTTTTTTTTTTTTTCATTAGCCAGATCAGTTTTCAATTCAATTTCAGTTCTTTGTGCTGTAAACCTGCCTTGCCACTGTGCATCCCATCGATGCAGTGGCATATTTAACCCTATCTGTTACACACAAGCATTTCTCATAACTGGATTAGTTTTAATTTAGTTTTAATCTTTTTTTGTCTAGTTTAACCCTTCTAGTGCCAGCTACGTGTGTCTCACGTAGCAGCCTCTACTCCACTTAAGTGGCAGCTACGTGAGACTCACATAGCTGACTTTAAACCCCCACAGTAAAAAAAAATATAACAGTAAAATACTCACCTCACCCCTCGTTGGATCCAGCCGGGTCTCCTCTTTAATTTGGTGCCATCCGATCCCCCATGGCCCTCGGAATAGCGCCCCCCCCCCCCCACCCGCTTTGGCAGCAGCAGCAGCAGCTGCTAACTGTAAAAAAAAATAAAAATAAATAAAAATGACATTTACTTACCTGCAGTCGCGCTGCCTCCCTCTGGGTCTTCTCTTCACTGGGGGGGCCTCCGATCGCCCCCCCCCCGGCTCTTCAGCTTCAGGGGAGAGCCTGAAAAGGCTCTCCCCCTCCTCTCCCGACGGGCGGGGCTTATGACGTCACTCACCGGGTGTCGTCCTGGCTCCCTGCTGCTCTTCATTCAGATGCGATAATGCTGGCCACAGGAGCAGAGGGGCAGGTGATCAGATCATCACCTGCCCCTCTGCTACTGCAGCCAGCATGATCGCATCTGTCATCACATCGAGGGACAAAGGAGCTGACGATCGGAGGTAAGTAAAGTAAAAAAAAGTTTTTATTTTTTAATAAAAGTATTTTTTTCTTATGTGTCAGTGTGTTTTTTTAATGTTAACCCTTTGTGAACTGGTAAGGGGTCCATGAGACCCCTTATACCAGTTCACAAGGCTGGGGGCTGGCAAGTCACCTGCAATTAGCGGGTGACTTGCCATTAACTCCCGCACCCCAATTACCTGCCTCCCCAAAGCCCAGGGGGGGGCAGAAGAGCCCGGGCCCCACAGGCTATGTGGGCTTGTAGGCTGCAGGGTGGGGAGCCACAAAAGCTGGCCCCTCCACTCTGTTCCTACAAGCCCCCATAGCTGGTCCCGGGCTGGTTATGACGGGTAAGGGGGACCCTATGTCATTTTTTTTTTATTTTTAAGGGTTAGGGTTAGCCTAACCCTAACCCTTAAAATTAAAAAAAATGGGTCCCCCCCCCCCCCCCGGGAGGGGGGACACTACGTATTTTTTTTTTTTTTAAGGGTTAGGGTTAGCCTAACCCTAACCCCTAAAATTCCCCAAAAAATGGGGTTGTCCCTATATCAATATTTTGGGGATTTATAAGGGTTAGAGTTAGCCTAACCCTAACCCTTAAAATTAAAAAAAAAATAAGGGGGGGCCCTATGTCATTTTTTTGGGGAGAGCACCTTATAACATTTACAAATAAAATACAACTACTATCAACACTATGAACACTATGAACATAAGGGGTTAATTAAAAAAAAAAAAGACATACGGTCCCCCCTCCCGAAGGTTAGCCTAACCCTAACCCTTAAAATTCCTCAAAAAAATGGTGCCCCCCCCCCCCACCCCGGGAGGGGGGACCATATGTCTTTTTTTTTTTTTTTTTTTTTAATTAACCCCTTATGTTTATAGTGTGTATAGTAGTTGTATTTTATTTGTAAATGTTATAAAGTGCTCTTTTCAGTTTGGGGGGTCTCCAGGGCAAGAATGCGGGGGCTACCGATACCGTTGTAATCGGGAGAAATGGGACTATTATATGCAATATGGTTTTCATTATTAAAACAATTTTTTTATTGAAAATAAAGGAGACAATTGTCTAAAAAACATTATTTTATTTATTTTTTCCTTTTTTTTACGCAAAAATATTCAAAAAAAAAAAAATTACAAACAAGACATTTTGCGTTAAAGCCTAAACTCTGCTGCAAAAAATATGTATATAATTTTTCTGGAAATTCCAGCAAAAATCGGTTAAAAATGGCGCAAAATGGGGAAAATGACCTGTCAACAGAAGGTGACAAAACTTTAAGTAGGCTGGCAATTAAAAGGGTTAATAGTACCTATGCATGTTGGGTATTGTTCTGCTCTGGGGACCTTGTGCTTTTAGATTTAGCTTGTTTTTTCTTGTTTACATATTGATATTTTAGGAAAACATGGTTTTTATTCTGCTTTTTTATAATTTTTCTTAGGGAAACCCTGTGCAACCTAAGAATTCTTCAATGGATTACTTCCAGAAAGATGAGCCCACTACAACAAGCTCAGTACGCTTAGGAAGCTTAACATGTGTACTTTCAGTGAATATATGGGTTATGGGGGATATTCCAAATGTAAAGGGTTGTTTTGGTTGAAAAATTGCAAGGTGTGCACTTTGTCAGCAGAGCTAAAAATTTCAAGTACAATTACTGTTATGCGCACACTTACCTTTGGGGTGTTTGGCAACTCTTCCCTTGACAGTAGCTATGCATGTTGGGTATCGTTCTGTTCGGGGGATGTTGCTTTTTCAGATTTTACTTGTTTTTTCTTGTTTGCATATAGTTTTTTTTTTGGGAAAATGTGGCTTTGATTCTTCTTTTTTCTTCTTTTTTAGGGAAACTGTGCAACCAAAGAATTGATTGAGGGATTACTTCCAGAAAACTGCGCCCATGTCAACAAACCTGGTCGCCTAGAAAGCTTGAGGTGTGTACTTTCAGAGAATATATCATTTGTGGGGGGTATTTAAAATTTAAAGGGTTGTTTTTCGGGAAAAACTGCAAGGTGCGCTTAGTGCGTAGCATAGTTGTATTTTATCTGAAAATCTCCTTAAGCGCTGTTTCAGTTTGGGGGAGTCTCCTGGGCAGGAAAGGGTGTCTATCAATACATATGTGGTACCGCTGTGAGCGGGAGAAATTGGGGTTTCGCACGCAATAAAATTTTATTGACAAACTTACATTTTTTATTACAAAAAACACTACAAATTGCAAAAAATATTTTTATTTTTATTTTTTTTGCACATATTTAACCCAAAAGTATTGAGAATACACTAAAAAAAGGCCAAACAAGACATTTCATGTTAAAGCTCAGACTCTGCTGAAAAAAAACAATATATCATTTTCCTGGAAAATCCCTGGAAATCCCTTCAAAAATCAAGGTTGAACATATGTAGCGCAAAATAGTGAAACGTGGTCTGGAAACAAAGGGTGACAAAAATTCTAGGAAGGCTGGCACTTAAAGGGTTAAATACACCAGCCCACATGGGCATCCCAAACCTGCACATGTCACCCTATCTGTTATACTAAATAAGCATTGTTCAGCCTCATTTTAATTAAGCTATTGCATTTTGAATTGGTTTTTGTCTGCTTTAAATACACCAGCCCACATGGGCATCCCAAACCAGCACATGTCACCCTATCTGTTATACTAAATAAGCGTTGTTCAACCTCATTTTAATTAAGCTATTGCATTTTGAATTGGTTTTTGTCCTGCTGCCAAAACACTAGGCCGCAGGGTATCCCAAACCTGCACGTTGCACCCTATCTGATATACTAAATATGCTTGTTCATCCTCATTTTAATTAAGCTATTGCAATTTGAATTGGTTTTTGTCTGGTTTAAATACACCAGCCCACATGGGCATCCCAAACCAGCACATGTCACCCTATCTGTTATACTAAATAAGCAGTGTTCATCTTCAGCTTAATCAAGCTATTGCATTTTGAATTGTTTTTTGTTCAGTTGTCAAAAAAACACCAGGCCGCAGGGTATCCCAAATCTGCACGTAGCACCCTATCTGTTATACTAAATACGCTTGTTCATCCTCAGCTTAATCAAGCTATCGCATTTTGAATAGTTTTTTGTCCTGCTGCCAAAACACTAGGCCGCAGGGTATCCCAAACCTGCACGTAGCACCCTATCTGTTATACAAAATACGCTTGTTCATCCTTAGCTTAATCAAGCAATTGCATTTTGAATTGTTTTTTGTCCTGCTGCAAAAACACTAGGCCGCAGGGTATCCCAAACCTGCACGTAGCACCCTATCTGTTATACTAAATTTGCGTGTTCATCCTCAGCTTAATCAAGCTATTGTATTTTGAATTGATTTTTGTCCTGCTGCCAAAACACTAGGCCGCAGGGTATCCCAAACCTGCGTGTAGCACCCTATCTGTTATACTAAATATGCTTGCTCATCCTAAGCTTAATCAAACTATCGCATTTTGAATTGGTTTTTGTCCTGCTGCCAAAACACTAGGCCGCAGGGTATCCCAAACCTGCACATGTCACCCTATCTGTTATAATAAATACGCTTGTTCATCCTCAGCTTAATCAAGCTTTGCATTTTGAATTGTTTTTTGTCCTGCTGTCAAAAAAACACCAGGCCGCAGGGTATCCCAAACCTGCACGTAGCACCCTATCTGTTATACTAAATACCCTTGTTTATCCTCAGCTTAATCAAGCTATCGCATTTTGAATTGGTTTTTGGTCTGCTGCCAAAACACTAGGCCGCAGGGTATCCCAAACCTGCACGTAGCACCCTATCTGTTATACTAAATACGCTTGTTCATCCTCAGCTTAATCAAGCTATCGCATTTTGAATTGGTTTTTGTCCTGCTGCCAAAACACTAGGCCGCAGGGTATACCAAACCTGCATGTAGCACCCTATCTGTTATACTAAATACGCTTGTTCATCCTCAGCTTAATCAAGCTATCGCATTTTGAATTGGTTTTTGTCCTGATGCCAAAACACTAGGCAGCAGGGTATCCCAAACCTGCACATGTCACCCTATCTGTTATACTAAATAAGCGTTGTTCAGCCTCATTTTAATTAAGCTTTTGCATTTTGAATTGGTTTTTGTCTGGTTTAAATACACCAGCCCACATGGGCATCCCAAGCCAGCACATGTCACCCTATCTGTTATACTAAATAAGCGTTGTTCATCCTCAGCTTAATCAAGCTATTGCATTTTGAATTGGTTTTTGGTCTGCTGCCAAAACACTGGGCCGCAGGGTATCCCAAACCTGCACGTTTCACCCTATCTGTTATACTAAATACCCTTGTTCATCCTCAGCTTAATCAAGCTATTGCATTTTGAATTGGTTTTTGTCCTGCTGTCAAAAAAACACCAGGCCGCAGGGTATCCCAAACCTGCACGTTGCACCCTATCTGTTATACTAAATACCCTTGTTCATCCTCAGCTTAATCAAGCTATTGCATTTTGAATTGTTTTTTGTCCTGCTGTCAAAAAAAACACCAGGCCGCAGGGTATCCCAAACCTGCACATAGCCCCCTTTCTGTTATACTAAAGACGCTTGTTCATCCTCAACTTAATCAAGCTATTGCATTTTGAATTGGTTTTTGGTCTGCTGCCAAAACACTAGGCCGCAGGTTATCCCAAACCTGCACGTAGCACCCTGTTATACTAAATAAGCGTTGTTCATCCTCAGCTTAATCAAGATATTGCATTTTGAATTGGTTTTTGGTCTGCTGCCAAAACACTAGGCCGCAGGGTATCCCAAACCTGCACATAGCACCCTATCTGTTATACTAAATACCCTTGTTCATCCTCAGCTTAATCAAGCTTTTGCATTTTGAATTGTTTTTTGTCCTGCTTTTAAAAAAAACACCAGGCCACAGGGTATCCCAAACCTACACGTTGCACCCTATCTGTTATACTAAATACGCTTGTTCATCCTCAGCTTAATCAAGCTATTGCATTTTGTATTGTTTTTTTGTCTGCTGCCAAAACACTAGGCCGCAGGGTGTCCCAAACCTGCACATAGCACCCTATCTGTTATACTAAATTCGCTTGTTCATCCTCAGCTCAATCAAGCTATCGCATTTTGAATTGTTTTTTGTCCGGCTTTTAAAAAGAAACACCAGGCCGCAGGGTATCCCAAACCTGCACATGTCACCCTATCTGTTATACTAAATAAGCATTGTTCAGCCTCATTTTAATTAAGCTATTTCATTTTGAATTGTTTTTTGTTTGCTTTAATACACCAGCCCACATGGGCATTCCTAACCAGCACATGTCACCCTATCTGTTATACTAAATAAGCGTTGTTCAGCCTCATTTTAATTAAGCTATTGCATTTTGAATTGGTTTTTGTCTGGTTTAAATACACCAGCCCACATGGGCATCCCAAACCAGCACAAGTCACCCTATCTGTTATACTAAATAAGCGTTGTTCATCCTCAGCTTAAGCAAGCTATTGCATTTTGAATTGTTTTTTGTCCTGCTGTCAAAAAAACACCAGGCCGCAGGGTATCCCAAACCTGCACGTAGCACCCTATCTGTTATACAAAATATGCTTGTTCATCCTCAGCTTAATCAAGCTATCGCATTTTGAATTGGTTTTTGTCCTGCTGCCAGAACACTAGGCCGCAGGGTATCCCAAACCTGCACATAGCACCCTATCTGTTATACTAAATATCCTTGTTCATCCTCAGCTTAATCAAGCTATTGCATTTTGAATTGTTTTTTGTCCTGCTTTTAAAAAAACACCAGGCCGCAGGGTATCCCAAAACTGCAGGTAGCAACCTATCTGTTATACTAAATTCACTTGTTCATCCTCAGCTTAATCAAGCTATTACATTTTGAATTGGTTTTTGATCTGCTGCCAAAACACTAGGCCGCAGGGTATCCCAAACCTGCACGTAGCACCCTATCTGTTATACTAAATACGCTTGTTCATCCTCAGCTTAATCAAGCTATCGCATTTTGAATTGGTTTTTGTCCTGCTTTTAAAAAAAACACCAGGCCGCAGGGTATCCCAAACCTGCACATGTCTCCCTATCTGTTATACTAAATAAGCGTTGTTTGGCCTCATTTTAATTAAGCTATTGCATTTTGAATTGGTTATTGTCTGCTTTAAATACACCAGCCCACATGGGCATCCCAAACCAGCACATGTCACCCTATCTGTTATACTAAATAAGCGTTGTTCAGCCTCATTTTAATTAAGCTATTGCATTTTGAATTGGTTTTTGTCTGGTTTAAATACATCAGCCCACATGGGCATCCCAAACCAGCACATGTCACCCTATCTGTTATACTAAATAAGCGTTGTTCAGCCTAATTTTAATTAAGCTATTGCATTTTGAATTGGTTTTTGTCTGGTTTAAATACACCAGCCCACATGGGCATCCCAAACCAGCACATGTCACCCTATCTGTTATACTAAATAAGCATTGTTCATCCTCAGCTTAATCAAGCTATTGCATTTTGAATTGTTTTTTGTCCTGCTGTCAAAAATACACCAGGCCGTAGGGTATCCCAAATCTGCACGTAACACCCTATCTGTTATACTAAATGCGCTTGTTCATCCTCAGCTTAATCAAGCTATCGCATTTTGAATTGGTTTTTGGTCTGCTGCCAAAACACTAGGCCACACGGTATCCCAAACCTGCTCGTAGCACCCTATCTGTTATACTAAATACGCTTGTTCATCCTCAGCTTGATTAAGCAATCGCATTTTGAATTGGTTTTTGTCCTGCTGCCAAAACACTAGGCCGCAGGTTATCCCAAACCTGCACGTAGCACCCTATCTGTTATACTAAATACCCTTGTTCATCCTCAGCTTAATCAAACTATTGCATTTTGAATTGTTTTTTGTCCTGCTGTCAAAAAAATACCAGGCCGCAGGGTATCCCAAACCTGCACGTAGCACCCTATCTGTTATACTAAATACGCTTGTTCAATCTCAGCTTTATCAAGCTATCGCATTTTGAATTGGTTTTTGTCCTGCTGCCAAAACACTAGGCCGCAGGGTATCCCATATTGCCAATTTTCATAATATCTGGTGCAGAGAAGCAGTTCCTCACTTTATTTAGCTTCTGTTTTTTAAAGTAAACACATTTTTTAACGTACCTATTGCGCATTTCAAATACATAAAAATGTCAGGCAGACAAGTGCCAGGATGTTCAAAGAGGAGTGGCAGAGACCAAGATTCAGCAGGCAGAGGTCACAGCAGACTAGGGGCGAGTGGCAGCAGGAGTAACGGTGAGAGACCTGATCTGCCTGAATCTGCTAGCGGTCGTGTCTCCACCAGTAATGTATCTGCCATGGTAGATTGGTTAACGCGGTTATCCACATCATCACAAGTTACTTCTGAGACTCTGACACAACCCTGAGTTGGCATGCCCCGAGAGCAGTCCCTGTCCTCCCATTGCCTCTGTCCTACGCCGTTCCCTCCCCCAGCGACGTATCCTATGCTTTGAGTTCACCTCCACTCTTTACTCTTCACATGGTTTGTCTTGGCGAACAGAGGAACTGCTTAAATGTATTCATCACGAAATCCAAACATGGCTTACTTCAAGAAAACTTAAAATGGGAATCATGGTTACCGACAATGGGAAGACCATTTTGTCTGCACTGCGCCAAGGAAGCCTGACCCATGCACCCTGCATGGCTCACGTCTTCAATCTGGTTGTCAAGCGGTTTCTGAAGTGTTCCCCCGATCTGCAAGACATCCTAACAACTTCAAGGAAACTTTGCATGCACTTCAGCCACTCATACACCGCCAAACACACCCTTCTTGAGCTACAGCGTCAGAACGGTATCCCCCAACATGTTTCCACCCGTTGGAATTCCACCCTTCACATGTTGGACCGATTATATGAACAGAGAAAACCCACCAGGGATTTCCTGATGATCCTAGCGGATAGGGGGACTCCCCTGTGTAACTTCAATGTCATCCAGTGGCAGCTCATACGTGACACCTGCCGTTTGCTCAGGCCCTTTGAGGAAGCCACTTTATTTGTCAGTCGACAGGATTACGGGATGAACAACGTGATTCCACTGCTTCATGTACTACAGCACATGTCGGAAACCATGGCTGGTCAGGGGAATGGAGACATGGCGTCTACATCTTATGGCCACATGAACCCCGTTGGAGCTGAACTGGAGGAGGAGGAGGAGGAAGAGGAGGAGGAGTGGCCCAGTGAAGCACAGTTTAGGCTTGGCGAAATGTCTGGTTTATCTAGTCAGCGGACAGGAGAGGAGGAGCAGCCAGAGGAGCTAGAGGGTTGTGAGGAAGGCGAGACAGAGGACCCGGACACACCGTGGCAGTATGCAGTGGAGATGGAGACAGGTAGTCCCTCCGAGTCACTTGCGCAAATTGCAGGAAGCATGCTCACGTGCTTGCGTAGTGACCCCAGAATTGTTTCCATTTGTCGCCGGGATGACTTCTGGCTGTCCACCTTATTGGACCCTCGCTTCCGGCACAAAATGGGGGCATTTTTTAAACCTGCCGAGAGGGAGGACAAACTGAACTACTACAAAGACATTCTATGTAGTCAGTTGGCCGATGCCTATCTGCGCCATGGTCCATACTCTCGCAGGTCTGACTCGGGGGGACCTCTGCGCTCACCTTCCACTGCCATGCCTGCTGGGGGGGGGTTGGCAGGAGCAGCAACAGCAGCTCCATCAGCAGCAGCCTCAGTCTTCAGTCGCTAATGAGTAGTTTTCTACACCCACATAGTGAGGCTACTCATGAGCAGCAGGAAGACCTGGAGCAGAACCTCAACCAGCAGGTCATGTCATACCTTGACATGACCATGCCAACACACCTTGAGGATCCGCTGGACTTCTGGGCAGCCAAACTTGGCTTGTGGCCGCAACTAGCAGAGTTTGCCCTGGAAAAGCTGTCCTGCCCGGCCAGTAGCGTGCCATATGAGCGGGTGTTTAGTGCGGCGGGGGCCATAGTTACAGCGAGGAGAACTCGTCTGTCAACTAAAAATGTGGAGAAACTCACCTTTGTCAAAATGAATCAGGGATGGATCAGCCAGGATTTCCACACACCAATGGCTGATGCATGCAACTAGATTCAGCATGGTGCCACGTTTTACACTTTCCAACTGGTGCAAAACATATTTATGTCTTTAAACCAATTTTTGGGCTCCTGCTGATGCCAAATTCAGGGTAAGCCTTTAAGCCAATTTTTGGCCTCCTGCTGATGCCAACTTCAGGGTGTGCCTTTCAGCCAATTTTTGGCCTCCTGATGCTGCTGCTGCCAACTCCAGGGTGTCTTTCAAGCAATGTTTGGGCTACTGCTTCTGCTGCTGCCAACTCCAGGGTGTGCCTTCCAGCTAATGTTTGTGCTCCTGCTGCTACCAACTTCAGGGTGTGATTCATCCAATTTTTGGCCTCCTGCAGCCAACTCCAGTGTCTCTTTCAAGCAATGTTTGGGCTCCTGCTGCTGCTGCTTGCAACTCCAGGGTGTGATTCATCCAATTTTTGGGCTCCTGCAGCCAACTACACTGTCTCTTTAAAGTAATGTTTGTGCCCCTGCTGCTGCTTGCAACTCCAGGGTGTGATTCATCCAATTTTTGGGCTCCTGCTGCCAACTCCAGTGTCTCTTTCAAGCTATGTTTGGGCTCCTGCTGCTGCTGCTTGCAACTCCAGGGTGTGATTCATCCAATTTTTGGGCTCCTGAAGCCAACTCCAGTGTCTCTTTCACTCAATGTTTGGTCTCCTGCTGCTGCTGCTTGCAACTCCAGGGTGTGATTCATCCACTTTTTTGCCTCCTGCAGCCAACTCCAGTGTCTCTTTAAAGTAATGTTTGGGCTCCTGCTGCTGCTTGCAACTCCAGGGTGTGATTCATCCAATTTTTGGCCTCCTGCAGCCAACTCCAGTTTCTCTTTCAAGCTATGTTTGGGCTCCTGCTGCTGCTTGCAACTCCAGGGTGTGATTCATCCAATTTTGGGCCTCCTGCAGCCAACTCCAGTGTCTCTTTCAAGCTATGTTTGGGCTCCTGCTGCTGCTTGCAACTCCAGGGTGTGATTCATCCAATTTTTGGGCTCCTGCAGCCAACTCCAGTGTCCCTTTCAAGCTATGTTTGGGCTCCTGCTGCTGCTGCTTGCAACTCCAGGGTGTGATTCAGCTAATTTTTGGGCTCCCGCTGCTGCCAGCTCCAGGGTGTGTTTTTCAGGCACTATAGAGGCCCCTCATAGTGATGCCACTTCAACTCTCTGCAATTGTGCCACTCTGCGATTCTATTAGCGATGCCTCTGATCTGCATGTGATAATTATTTACAGTATTATTTCACTAACCCAGCACGCATCCTATGCGTGTTACAGCAAGGCAGATTGGTTTACAACCCTATTGAGGCTCTGGGAGGCTCAGAAATAGCCGTTTTTAATAGCTATTCATCGCGAATACATTCGGGTCAAATCGATTTTTGTCTGAAAATTCTGCGAATCAGTCGAATCACATTTTTCAAAAGTTCGCTCATCTCTAATACCTATATCTCATATCCCATTGGGAATCAATTAGTATAAAGGTCAGATGAAAGCTTAGTTAATGGTTAAACTCAGTTTTCTGCGTTGTGGCAACGGCAGAAAGGTTAATTTCCTGGGCTACTTTGGGATCCCAAATGGGGATGCCCCATCTGATTGGAGCAACACCCGGGAAACTGAAATTCCAGGTGTTGCTGCTCTTTAAGGGAAGTGTAAAAATACCATTTTGTGAAATACTCACCTGGATATCTTGAAGCGGGGTGTGTGACATACTTATAATACCCATTTTACAGGTGAGTATTTCACAAAATGGTATTATTCTAAGTATGTCACACACCCCGCTTCAAGATATCCATAACATGTGGGACATCCAATAGCAGTGTCCATAAAAAGGGCGGGGATCCAAAACAAGGCAACAATGCACAACTTAAACCACAACAGCTTGCAGAACTTTGCGGCCAAAAACAGCATCCGCTGAGACCCGAACATCAACCTTGTAAAACTTGGAAAACGTGTGAACAGAGGACCAAGTAGCGGCCTTGCAAACTTGTTCAACAGAGGCCTGGTGCTGAAAAGCCCAGGACGCCCCAACCGCACGAGTAGAATGAGCAGTGACACGAAAAGGGGGGTTCCTCCCCTTGGCAGAATAGGCCCCAATGATGGCCTGACGAATCCATTTACTAATGGAAGATTTGGCAGGAGCCAAACCTTTCCTAGGCCCAAAGGGCACCACAAAAAAAGCATCAGTCTTACGAAAGGAAGACGTAACCACCAGATAATATTTCACAACACGAACTACATCCAAGGAATGCAGCGCCCTTTCCTTGTCGTTGCTGGGATTAGGACAAAGAGAAGGCAGAACAATGTCCTGATTCAGATGAAAGGCAGAGACCACCTTAGGAAGAAAATCCGGCTTGAAACGAAAGACAACCTTGTCCTGATGCCTTTCAAAGTACGGAGCTTTAATGGATAAAGCTGCCAACTCAGAAACACGCCTAACCGAAGTGATAGCCACCAAAAAGGCCACCTTTTGAGTAAGCGAAGACAAAGCAACCTCATTCAAGGGCTCAAAAGGAGGACCCTGAAGAGCCGAAAGAACAAGGTTCAAATCCCAAACTGGAACAAAGGGCTTCCTAGGAGGCCGTACATGCGTAACTCCTTGGAAAAAGGTCTTGACTAAGGGATGAAGTGCAAAGGACCTTCAAGGTACTAAGTTGAAGCCCCAGATCCAGACCATGTTGAAGAAACTCCAGGATTCTGGAAATGGAGAATTCCCGACAAGAGAAAGACCTACTTTCACACCAGTCAATATAGGACCTCCAAGTCCTATAATAAACAGTAGAGGAAGAGCGCTTCCTGGCGCTAATAAGAGTCTGAATCACCGCGTCAGAAAGCCCTTCCTCCTTCAAGATGGCGGTTTCAGCAGCCACGCCGTCAAAGCCAGAGAAGGTAAATTGGGATAGAGTAGCCGACCCTGGGTGAGCAGGTCCGGCAGTAGAGGCAGAACGAACTGATCCTCTGCCAGTCTTACCAGATCTGCGAACCAAACCTGCCTTGGCCACCTTGGTGCCACCAGAATCGCCGACGCGCCCTGCAGGGCCAGCTTGCGCACCACTCTGGCTACCATTGGAAACGGAGGGAACAGGTAAAGAAACCCCAGATCCCTCCAGTTCAGAGACATGGCATCCACCGCCAGAGCCAGTGGATCCTGCGAGAGAGACACAAAGACCGGAAGCTTGTGATTGTGACGAGAGGCAAAGAGGTCCACCGCCGGGAACCCCCACCTGAGACAAATCGAACGAAACACCTTGGGACTGAGAGACCACTCCCCCTGACGAGAGGAGGCCCTGCTCAGAGAGTCCGCCTCCGTGTTCTCCACTCCCGGAATGTAGACTGCTGAGATACACGGGACGTGGCTCTCCGCCCAGTCCAGAATCAAAGACACTTCCCTGAGGGCACTCCTGCTGCGAGTCCCCCCCTGGTGATTGATATAAGCAACCGCCGTCCGGTTGTCCGACCGGACCTGAACTGGCAGGCCCCGCAACTGATGAGTCAAGCGAAACAGAACCAACCTGATGGCTCTCAACTCCAGAACATTGATGGGCTCGTGAGCCTCCTGCGGGCCCCACAGACCCTGAAACTGGAGGTCCTTCCAAACACCCCCCCAACCTGACAGACTGGCATCCGTGGTGACTGTTTCCCAACACGGAGCCAGAAAAGATCTGCCCTTCAACAGATTGACTGACCCCAGCCACCATTGCAGGGATCGACGAACTCGGGGAGTCATCAGGAAGGACTGATCCAACGATAGAGGAGACTTGTCCCAAACCTTCAACAGATGAAGCTGAAGCGTCCTTGTATGAAACTGCGCAAAGGGAACCGCCTCGAATAAGGCCACCATTAACCCCACCAGCCTCATCCCTAGACGGATGGCCGGACGAGGGGCCGACAAGAGAAGCCGAGCTAACTCCTGAATCAAAAGAATCTTGGCCTGGGGCAGAAACACCCTGGCCTGCGAAGTGTCCAGAGACATTCCCAGAAAGGTCACTACTCTGGACCGAGAAAGAGAAGACTTGGGGTGGTTGACCACCCAACCGAACCTCTCCAGAGTGGACACCACCACTCTGGTGTCCAACTCCGCTTGGTTGAAAGAAGAGGCCATGATCAGAAGATCGTCCAAATAGGGCACAATGCGGATACCCTGAACCCTGAGCAGAGCCATCACCCCCGCTAGCACCTTGGTGAACACCCGAGGAGCCGAGGTGAGACCGAAAGGGAGTGCCACAAACTGAAAATGCCGATCCTCCACCACGAACCTGAGAAACCTCTGGTGTGCTGGAAAAATCGGAACGTGTAGATAAGCATCCTTGATGTCTATGGACATCAGAAAGTCTCCCTGACGAAGAGAGTGAATGGCCGAACGCAGCGTTTCCATGCAGAATTTCCGCGGCCGGATGAACCTGTTGAGAAACTTCAGATCCAAGATGGGTCGGACCGATCCGTCCTTCTTGGGTACCGTGAACAGATTGGAATAAAAACCCCTGCCCTGATCTGAGGGGGGCACTGGGCAAATGACAGCCATGTCCAGAAGATTCTCTACTGCCACCAGGAGCCCCTGCGCCGCCAGAGGCTCCGAAGGCATCCGAGACCTGAAAAATCTGGAAGGGGGGCGGAGCTCGAACTCCAGCTTGTAACCGGAAGACACCACTTCCCGGATCCATCTGTCCGAGACCTCTTGATCCCAGATCTGGGAGAAGTGTCGCAGCCGTCCCCCCACCCGCATGGGTGAGGGCGCCCCCTCATTGCTGAGCCGGCTTAGTAGCCGGCTTGGGCTTAGAGCCCCAACTGTATCCTGGACGGGCACGTCCTCTGCCCCTGCTCCCAGAATCTCCTCTGGAAGAGGGGAATGCAAATCCCCTGCCAGATCTGGCCCCACGAAAGGAGGGGGTAAAAGAAGGCACCCCCCGAAAGGGACGGCGTTGTTTCTTGCGTTGAGGTAACCTACCACCCTTGGTAGGTCCAATGTCTCTCCAAAGAGCCGTAAGCCAACAAAAGGTAGAGCCGTCAGTGACTTCTTGGACATAAAATCGTCCGCCCACTGGCGCAGCCACACCGACCGCCGAATAGTCACCAGCAGCGCCGATGTCCTACCACACATCATCAACGTGTCATCCAAGGCTGTTAACACAAAAGATAAAAACAACTCACACCGTTTAAGGCTAAGGAACTCGGCACTACCAGGACGAAGCCCGGAAGAAGTCAGCAGGTCCCTGACCACAGACCTGGCAGCCAACACCATTAGCGCCGAAGCGCAAACAGGCCGCATGGCTGACCCAACGCTAGCAAAACCATGACAAGCCATCTGGTCAATACGTTTATCCTCTCCATCCTTGAGGGTGGAACAATCAGGTCTATTTAAAACCGAGGAGTTGGACAACCCCAAAACCGGTGCATCCACCTCGGGGGGAGATGCCCAGCGCTTAACCGCCTCCGAAGGGAAGGGATATTTCTTATCCCACCCCTGAGGGATGCCAGGGAGCCGAGCCGGCCTGTCCCATTCCTTAGCAATAATTTTGTCAAAATGCCTTTGTGTCGGAAATTCCAAGCGCGGCCTGGATTCCTCAAACTATTCACCCTTCTGCTGTGACGCCTCCTCGGGAGGGGAAATATTCAGAACCTCCAACATCAGAGCCAGAGCGTGAGGAGTATCCGAGGATCTCCCCAAGTCAACAAGCTCGGCATCAGCGCCAAAAGACTGCTCATCGTCCGAAATATCTGAATCCTCATAAACCTCCCCTTCCTCTAGCGGGGAATAATCAGACCAATCCAGATTATTAACGTCATCATGGTCCTCCACCGGCGGAGCCGGCGACAAATGCTTTCTCTTAGTCGGAGCCTTACGGGCGACCGAGCTGGAGATAATTTTTTCAAGGTTAGCCAATCTGGCGCACATCTCAGATTGCAGCTCCCTGCCCATGACAACGTCACACGGGGTGCGTGTCAAGGTGGGAGGGGGAGATGAAGCGACCGGCGGTGCTGACCCAGACGCCTGGGGTTCGGACTGCCGCGTAATAGTTTGCTGTGCACATGGTATACACAGAAGTACAACGTCCCCAGTAATGGATACCCACACAACATACACTTCCGGGGATGCCCCGAAGGGGCCCCGAGCCCAGTATCCGGGGATGCCTCCATAAGGTGAACTTTTAATAGTCGCTATGACCCAGGGAATTACGCCACTAGACAACCCGGGATGCCCCTTTAATGTCCCGAGTGGGAGGAATTATGAGCAATAAAATTAACCCAGGGATCTAGGATCGGGAGAGCCCCCCTAAATGCTACTGGAGATCCTCCTGATAAACCTCCGCCTGAAAGACACAGAAAGAGCTTATGAGGCGATAGGAAACAAAAGACACATGCAAACAACGCAGGATGGGGAAGAGGGGGGCCACAGGCCACTCACAGTACCGCGGGAGCTTGCAATGGCGACCAGACCGTGAGGAAGAGGCTTTTCTGACAAGAAGAGGAGAAGGGGGCGTGGTCAGCGCGGGACGCGCGGGACGCCAAGCTCCGCCCCCCTCCTATGCAAGGCAATAGCTCCTCAGCGGCGCCAGGGATAGATGGGGGCGGGCAGCGGTGACGCGCCGCAAAACCGGCCCCGCCCCCAGGAGGACAATCGTGAGGAGAATGTCCCCTCAGAAAAGAGGCGCCAAAACCGGCCGGCGCCGCAGCGTATGTGCGGCCGCGGCGCTCGGCCATTGAAGTAAAAACAGTAAACATGTCATCCTGCACCTAAGCACCGCAGCACACAATACAAGGAGGGACGGACCCCGGCCCCGCGCCGAAGGTCCGGCCCCGCCCCCCCCACTACATGGCATCCATACAGTGCGTGAGGTAACTACCTCCGCCATTATGAAAAAAAGGAGACAGGCCCAGCACCGCACAGAGGCCTCCTCAAGAACGGCCACGGCGCTGAATTAATGACAGTTAAAGTGACACACACACAATAACCTTAGTAAAAGACAGAAAAGGTTAAGAACGTGCTAAAGAGAATAGTAAAGAGGGGACCCACACCCCCCATCCCCACTGTGGAAAAGGGATCCTGGGAAGGCCATTCAATGGTTAAAACTAAGGGACAGGGCATCCCAAACCGGGGTCACCAACCCGGTGTAACCGCCTACCCTCTTGTATAGGGTCTCACGGTGGAGCGTTGCTCCTGAGCACCTGAGGTGCTGATATACCCTCGCCTGGACCCACAGCCACAGCTGGGAGGCATATGTATTCTAGGAAAAAAGGGTCCAAACGGAAATAAATAAGTAGCGGGCCGAGAATCATCCCGGCTACCTTAAATCCCCCTGTGCAAGGAGGAGACATCATCTTCTGACTTGCTCGCCGTCTGCAGAGATGGAAAACTGGGTGATGAGTGGGAGGTCCCAGGTATTTATGGATCAGGGAGGGGCTTTCTTTTTGCTATCATCTCTGCAGGAACGCCCTCTTCAGGTCGGTATTACCCACATGTTATGGATATCTTGAAGCGGGGTGTGTGACATACTTAGAATAGATGTATGGTCCCGGCTCCAGTTTAATAAGGAAATATCAAGTGTTTTCTTTCTCCCCAAGTAGGGAAAGGGGTTATCAGATGGAAATACACTTGAAAGAAGAGCAGCCAGTACCAAATCTAAAGTAAGATCCCAGCAAAAGAGAACATCATTTCTTTTTAAGCATTTTGAGTTAACGTTAAGAAAGGGCCTATTGCTCCTAAGCTTAAACTCACAAAGAGGCATTTAACATAAAGCATCGGATGACCTCATAGGATTTCACAATAGAATTTAGGAATCAGACACAAAGTATGCAATCCTTTGCAAAGGATAAATTCTTAAAAGCCTTGGCAAGAGCAGCTTGATATTTTTTTTTTTTGGAAAAACACATATCTGTATCTCTAACAAAAATTTCAAGTCTATCAATAGCATGTGAGCTGAAGATATCGTCCGCTACCTCTTCATGCCTGACATCCAGGGTAAATGTTTCCAGAGGTTGGACGATAATGGCTGTCATAGATAAAACTTTCTTTTGAGATCTGTCTGGTTCTCGAAACATCTTTCATTCAGCTTAAATAACAAGGTTTTCTGATCCTTCAGAAATGAAAAAAAAAAATTTTTAAAAGAGGATAATGTTGAACCTTAAAAATAAGGTCACTTAGAATTTTAAATTAGGCAGCCACTTAGATGTTGGAAGGCCACGTGCCCAAAGTTTTGATTTGGACTTTGAGTACTTGGCTTATCAGACTCAATATTTTTCTTGGATTCATTTACAAAAAGGCCTCTTTTATCAAAGCACTGTTGCTGGGGCAAAACATGGCTAGATCCCCGGCTGAGGGGGACACAGAGCCCCCTCTCACAACTCCTCATTAGAGTTTGTTAAATAAATATGCGTGCTTTTTAAAGAGGACCTATCAAGGAGCTGACTGTCCAGGCAACTAATAAAGCCAAAGGGATACTAACCGTTTGTACCTGCAGTCCTACTCTGTTAGTTGGGTTACTTTTTTTTTTTAGTTTTTTTAGTTGCCTGAACAGTCCCTTTACAAAGTTGGATCAAAAACCGGTCAACTGCAGGGAACCCCTGACCTTGTCTAGATGTTAATTTGTAGGGATATGGACATTTTAAACAAAGCATAATTTTAATCAGCGATGGCCATCTACAAAATTATGAAATGATGAGGGCTCTGTGTATGGTTATGTTATATATATATATATATATATATATATATATATATATATATATTTCACTTGGTTTACTTTACTACTCGGCTATTAGCATTTTTGCACCTAAAGGCAGTCCAAAATTACCACCACCCCCCCGACATCCCAATTCCAGATTAATTTCCTCTTACAAGAAAAAAGTAGGCAGATTACTAGCTAACATTCCCGCATTTGTTGCAGTTGCTTCTGTTCAGTTCATAGCTTTGCCCGAGACTAATAGGCTTCACTGAAAATCATGAGGCACATGCAGATGCAGTGGGTAGGACGATGACGAGGATCTAGTTCAGCATAGTCAGCTGTCATAAACAAAGGAAGCCACTACATATAATAGTGTTAGTGCTAAGCAATTTGCCTAGGCTTTTAGCAGAAGAAGGTTTCTCACATGACATGGTCAAGTGTCTGCTGTGTTGCAATGGTATTTTGTTATGGTGGGATCAAGAGTAATATAAGTAAGAAACCAGCCAAAACTAGTTAAGTAAAAGCAACAACCTGAGCTTGTGCAAGAGAGGAGACAGAGGCAGAAAGTTATCACAACAGCCTACCAGGAGCTAAGCCAAAGATCTACTGCATGAAGGAAGCTTGATGCTTGGGTCACCCCATTAATGTATTGTACATATATGTTGTTGAACTCTGTGAGGGACGTAAGCGTGGCAAAGTGCAGGTTATCTGGAAGTGAACTGTGTGTTTTGGGGATGCTGCTAAATTGTTCTGCTGAAATAATGTGATCTGTACCCCTCAGCTATGCTGCCACTGATGGCTCCTCCTCTGCCTGTGATCACCCTCCATTCTGCCACCTATCATCCGCACTGCCACCTATTGTCTACTCCTTGACACCTTTACTACGGTTGTTTATTGTCCTCCAGCCCTTGTCACCTTTTCCACTACCACCAACCACCCTCTGGTCTTCGCTGCTGTTGATCATCCTCCAGTCTTTGCTGCTGCTGAAGAGTCCACCTATGCTGTCAATAGTCCTTTGGTCCTTGGTGCTTATCCTGCTGTTGCTGAAGAATCCACCATTGCTGACAATTTCCATTCATTGCCAATGATCATACTCAGACCAGCCATGAGCACATGGGACATCTGGTTCGCCGGTTTAATGGAGAGTCATTCTATGGCCCAGTCTGAGCCTGATGGACCACTAATACTGTCTATACTACAATCTTGCGTTATGTTCTATGGGAAGAAATAGGTAGAACAAGAACTGGTAAAATATAGCATTTAAACAAACTGAATATACTGTAAGTAATGAACCCAGAACCATAGTTTTCCAAGGCCACAATATTAAACCCTAAGCCAATGAACTACCATCATTACAGAAACTCCTCTGATATGAGCGTATATGGTCAAAAAATTGCAGAGCGGCATAGTTTTAGCTGGCAGATGGCAACACTAAGCAGAAAACATATCTAGCCATTAACCCATGATATCTAGCTCTCTAATGCCTTGTGGTACTATTACATCATGATGGTATTTGAAGGAACTGGCTGCACTATGGGAGCTGCGGTAAAGAGCAAACCAAGGTGAAATATGGACTTTCAAAGGCTCCCCCCCCCCCCCTAAAATGAGATCTGAGGAAACCACATTAATTAAAGGCTTAGCAGGAGTGGCCAGTGTGGTGGGAAAGTGTTGGTGGTGAGGCCGAGTGGGGGGAAGTGTGTTTTCTACTGCAGCAAATCATTTCTACATTAGGTATTGCTACATCTACACCAGACCGAGTTATTTGTGAATTCAACAAGCAATGTAAACTATAGGGCTGATTTAAGGGATAATAAATATATGTTAAAATTATCTAAATTCACCCAAACAAGCTGAGCCTACTCCTAGAAGATCTAAATAAGTGTTGAATGATGAATAGCAAAAAGATTACACCAAATGACACCTTGGTAGAATATTGTACTGTAAAAGAGATGAATAACGCATCCCAAATTATTATCAAAAAGGATTTGAAAACAATTAATATATAAAAATATTACAATGAACTTTACAATTATTAAATTGATTACCCATAATACTGAAATGCTGTATTTAAACTAGAACAATACACGTTTTTACATAAAATCAGAGTTGGTCCATCCACAATGCCAAGCGCTCCCCCTCGATAAACCCCCTGCAAACCTTGTAAATCTTAACTTAATCCAGGTTCCCCTGGCTTGCTCTGTGCCTGCCAGCGGTTGAGGGGGCACGTGACCACCGCTGGGCAATCATACTTCTGCATTATATCAGGGGAGTGTGGATTAAGGTAAGATTTACAAGTTTTGCATGAGGTTATTCGAGGAGGAGAATCTGGAAATCCAGATCACCCTGAGTGCACCAATTTTACTTGTTTTATGCAAAATTGGTGTTGATCTGGTTTGGTCCAGTTTTTAATTTCTACCTCTATCACACCTTTTTACCTTGTTTCCCAACTCTAATAAGCAGACAACAGGGTTAAAGTGGGCCTTCACGCAAAGCTTATCTACCTTAAACTCCTGCCCCCCCCCCGACAATCAGTGATGTAAGCTATTTGAGATGGGCTACCCCATGCCAGAGTTGTGGAATAGTGAGTGCCCATTGCTACACACCTGACACACCGTCTGAAGAACCCCAGTCCCACAAATTGTCTTAAATATCTATACAATCATCCCTTTTCTCAAGCAGGAAGTTGATTGTCATCAGCAATAATGACTCATCATTGCTCAGAAAGCTCCTAGAAACTTTGTAGAAACTGTTTGAATGCTGTGCAGCTGCTTCATAGAGTTACATGACCTCCCCAAGCACACAGTGTTTCTCTCCTCCACACTAATCACCCCTTCTCTGCTCTTCCCAACTAGGCTGCCCCATTTACCTGCAACATTCAGCTCTCTCAGTTTGGTGTAGGTTACTTATAGCAAAACACCCAGCTTTAATGCTGACAGCCTGCCTTGTGTGGAGAGTCTGAATAACACAGGCACACTTCAGCATCTTATCACTTCAACCAGATAGAGAAAGACCTGCTTCTAAGGTTCTGTGTGAAAAAAGATAACATCTATCCCTCTAGCTGGTTGGTTACTGACAGGTTACTGACACTCTCATGCAGTCCAGGAACGCAGTATCTGCAAATATTTTCCACAGAATCTGTATGAGGTTAAGCCCTCTCAAATAGCATATGCCACACATCGATTGGGTGGGAGAGAGTTAGGGAAGCAATTAAATAATCTTTATTTTTTTACTGGAGGTCTGATTTTATTAGTGCAGATCCTAAAGTGTTAGTCCATATTGGAGGATCCCCCACATAGTTTGACTAAAACATGAGGCTAAACTAGTTCTCAGATAATGTTCGAAAGAGTCAATTAAACTGTCCCTAGTGAACTTTTCACTACTAAATTCTTTGGTAAAATGGGCTTCTGCGTATTACATCTTAACGGGGTGCTTCAATTTGTTTTAAAAAAGGGGGGTCAGAGGAGATCTATTGATGCAGAAGTGTTTTTCTGCCTACTGGCGACATATTAGTGGTCAGTCTCTTACTTTCTTAGGTCATCAGGACCAATTTCCGAAATCATCTACTCTGGCATATATGGTAAATGCTATATTGCCATCCCAATTGCCGGTTCAAAACTGCATGTACCTTTCTCCTGGCTCCCTTGAAAACTAGGTCCCGTGATTGGCTGCTGTTGGTCGTCTGGTGCAGAATCTGCTAGAAGTGGACTCCAGACCATGTTACATAGTTACATAGTTAATACGGTTGAAAAAAGACATATGTCCATCACGTTCAACCAAAGGTGTTTACTGATAACAGCTAATAGTAACTGTTAATGTTATTTTCTTCTAAATTAGCATCTAACCCATTTTTGGAGAGCGGTTGATGCTGTAACAAGCTTCTGTGGGAGGCTATTCCACAGATTTATAGTTCTTATGGTAAAAAATGATTGTCGCCTCGGGAGATTGAATTTCTTTTTTTTCCAGGCAAAGGGAGCACAGCTCTTGTCTTTAGAGAGGATTTTACCTGAAATAGTGTTTCCCCATATTTTTTTGTATTGGCCATTTATATATTTATACAATTTAATCATGTCCCACCTCAGTCGTCTCCTCTCAGGACTAAACAGATTTAATTCTCGTAATCTTTCTTCATAACTAAGATCTTTCATTCCTCTTATTAGTTTGGTGGCTCTCCTCTGCACCCTTTCCATAGTCAGAGTGTCCTTTCTATGAATGGGTTCCCAGAATTGGACGGCATAATTCAGGTGAGGGCTCGCCAGTGCCTTGTAAAGAAGCAATATTACATCTCTATCCTGTGATTCCAGGCTTCTATTAACATATGATAATATCTTGGTGGCCTTGGAAGCAGCTGCTTGGCATTCCATGCTGTTATTTAGCCTGTGATCTACCAGTACCCCCAGATCCTTCTTAACTAGTGCAACCAAATTCATGTAAATTGTGAATAGAAAGATATGAAATATGGACTGGTACGTGCAGGGGCAGATGGGATCAACTCCCTTTTTGTATAAAATTCGTGTAGGTCCACGCTGAAGATATGTAACCCACCAAAGGGTTGTAATCAGATAACCGATGGCAAAACAATCGTAATCCAATTTATACATCACGGCTGATTAATCCACACACAGACAGATTCTTCCAAAACCTATGCTCTTGCAATGTATTACTTCGTCTTCACAGCACAATTAATATCACAGCAGATTGTCACAGTTCCAAAGTACACTTTTCACAACTTCACAATAGCAGCGTGCTCAAGGTAGCCTTCCACCCCACTTAAATCTGAGCACTATCTCTTCCCTTAGGTAGTGTAGAGCAAGGGAAATTATGACACAGGAGAGCCTCTCCACTGTGGCCAACAGTCAAAACCAAGGGTTCAGTCAAGATAAGTCTGGTGGGCTCCTCAGTACACCACAGTAACCAGGTGTAATCCTCGTGACAAGGTTCCCAGATTGGACACTCACACTTCACAGAGCTAAGGAGCTACACACAGGGGCAGCCACACCCTACCGGAGTCGAGGCACTGCTTCACATCCTCATGGTCCAAATCAATCTTCCTCCTCCTAAGGGGTGCCTCTTTCATCTATTCATGCTAGGGCCCTTTTAACTGCAGCATAGTCTCTTGCTAACTTCTTGTAAGCCCAAATCCTGCTTCACCACAACCCAAACTTAAACTCTAGCCCCACCCGCTGTCCCACTGTTTCTAAGGGAACTCCCCCCCTTTCCTCTAACTTAAAAGGAGGCTCCATCCCTATGTACTCTTATTAAGGGGAAATCCCAACCTCTTCTCTCAGGTTATAAGGAGACTACAACCACTATTTACCTGTTATAAGAAAACTCCACCCACTTTACTTCTTTGGCGGCTCTACCCCCTGCCCTCATCCCCACCACCCTAATGGTGGAGAGCAGATACTAGGGGAGAGGGTTGCATCCAGGACTGACCCCCGATCCGCAGGTCTGTCCTCCACTAAGGAGACCCAAATCCCGCAGGGGGCATCACAAACCCCGGGGATACTGGAGAACTACAGTCCCCCAGGAAAAGAGGAGCCCATCCTGCTAAACCAGACTCCCTCCCCTTGCTCTCCTGGGGCACCTGTATCACCGGGATGGCCAGGCCATGGGAGAACTCCCCGAGGCATCTCCATTCCAGGAAGACGGAGAAACCACCCGCTTCCCATGACCGAAAAGGAGGGTAAGCTACTCTCCCGCTACCCTCCTACTAGCCTAGGGGCAGCACTAAACTTCCTTACTAACCTTTTCTTCTCCATTTACAGCCACGGAGCACCATTAGCCCAAATTAGTTGGGGCCACCCGGGGATGAGATAATTACCCACGAGCAGCTTCCCTGTATGCGCCCATGTCTCCCTTTCAACACCCAGCTGGTAAATAAATAGTAGATTTTAGATTGAGTCACCCGGGTGGGACACTAGAACCAATTCCCAGTGACTAAATCCTATTGATTTTCCTTGTCAGGCACCTATTTCCCTCCAGCCTTCCCACTCCCAAAAGAGAAGACCCAGTGTACCCTGTGTTACCTTTCCATCCCAAACTTTTACTAACCCCCTAATAAATCCCCTTTTAATAGATGTATTTATATGTACTCAGTTCATATCAAAAGAAGAGAGGCATCATTTGGAAACTCTCAGAATAGACTTCAAGTATTAGCCTCCGCTAGACTGCAAAATGACTGGATGACTAGACACAGCCAGGAGAAGAGCTCAAACTGCAGAACTCTGCTACAGGCGAAGGAGCTGGTGGTTTATGTTTGTAATGTAAGCTTCACCTTTTTTTTCAAATACCTAAATACACCTCTCCACTATGTATGTGGCCTAGGCGCCATATTGCAATGGAAGCTGAACTTCCAATTTAAGAGATTGCAATTTTGCTCTTTGTACACAGAACATTGACCACCACTGATATAGAACATTTTTCTTTAACTTTGTACTAAATGCAGAAATAATGCCATAAAACCATAAAATATTTGCGAAAAGTCAGAAGCCAGCACTGAAGCTGCTCATCTTTAATTTGTAATGAGATTCTGGTCCATCATAACATCTCAGAACCCACTGCACACTGTAAATCCCACTCCGCCATGTACTGGGGCCAACCACATGAAACGTTGGACCTTTCCACTACAACTATAAAGTGTTCGGTAAGATTCACTAACCACAGTTCAGAAAAGCTGGAGGTCTCCGTAACGTCTTCCTGAAATCAAACAATTATGGGATCTGGCAGGGACTACTTTGGTTCATAATTGTCTGCTATCTTTTGTCTGGGACGAGGATCAAATAAGCCCTTGGCAGGCGTTCTCTAAAGAGTGGTGACTTAGCATTCCTGAGCTTCTTTGAGGGAGAAATTTCTGAGCTGAGAGAATGAGAAATACTCACCAGGAACAGGACATCTGCCCCTACCCAGATGTCTCTCATTCACGAGCTTCTATAAACATGGTCAGACCCCAAGTTCCCATCTTTCGCAAACCTCTCGTAATGTTATTTTATAAAGTATAATTACTCGTGGAAGCCATCAAAGAGGCAGCGGGGGTTGTGTTATAAAAATAGTCGGCATTGAGAAGAAGCTTATTTTAAAGTAAAACTAGATTTTTTTCTGTGAGTCATGTTGCTGGCAGGATAAAAACAAGTAAACAACAGGCAAGAGATCATTCTTCTTTAAAAGATACTTTAATTAGAGTAGCACGCGTGATAACATAACATATCTGTTCTCCAATCAACACTTATATTCATGTAGCTGTTTGTGTAAACTCTTTTGATGTACTGAAGAACCTATTCACCTCACTAGCTTTTGCCGGCTGAAGCCACCAGATGACAACAGATTTGTCTGCCCTATATTTACAAGTTTTGCCTTTAGGACAAAAGGACTGTTGATGGTCATAGTTTATGCTTGGAAAAAAGATTAAATGCAACCTAACTTACTGTATTTTTCACCCTATAAGATGAACTTATTTTTCCCCAAAACTGGGGGGAAAATGTCAGTGCGTCTCATTAGGCTATTGTAAGCCGGAGCCGGGTGTTTGCGTGTCCCTGCCGGTAAGAAGCAGCAACAGCAGCAGCGGGGATAAGTACAGCGCCCGTCGCTTCTCCATCTACTTCTGGCCTCCCACTGCTGTCGCTGCCTCTTCTGGCCGGGGCACATGTAAACACCCGGCTCCATGCAGCGGGTGGACGTGGCCTGCACCAAGTCGGCGCAGTCAACACCCATCCGCTGTACAGAGCTGGGTGTTTGCGTGTACAGAGCTGGGTGTAAGAAGCAGCGACAGCAGCTGGAAGTCAGAAGAAGATGGAGGTCCACCGGACTGCTTCTTACCGGCCGGGACACTCAAACACCCAGCTCCGTGCAGAGGGTGGGAGTTGGCACAGGCCACGTCCACCCACTGAAATGAGCCGGTTGTTTGCGTGCGCCCCGACAGCAGCGACAGCAGCGAAAAGGCAGCAACAGGGGATGCTCCGCCATTTTCCTCTGGCCTCCCACAGTGTTGCAGCCCGGCCAGCAATGCAGGAATGCCCGTAACATGTGAGTTTACTTTTTTTGTTTCATCTTCTTCTGGCGCCTATGCGCCTATGGGGAATAGGGTGGGGAAATGCCACAATGCCTATGGGGAATGCGATAGGGGTATGCCACATTGCATATGGGGAATGGGAGGGGGAATGGGAGGGGGGATGCCACACTGCCTATGGGGAGTGGAAGGGAGGAATGCCACACTGCCTATGGAAATGGAAGGGGGAGTGCCACACTGCCTATGGGAAATGGGATAGGGGGATGCCACACTGCCTATGGGAAATGGAATGAGGGATGCCACACTGCCTGTGGGGAATGGGATAGGGGGTTTCCATATTGCATATGGGGAATGGGGGGGATGCCAAACTGCCTATTGGGAATGGGAGGGAGCAATGGCACACTGCCTATAGGAAATAGGAGGGGGATGCCACACTGCCTATGGGGAATGGGATAGGGGAATGCCACACTGCCTATGGGAAATGGGAGAGGGATGCCACACTGCCTATGGGGAATGGGATAGAGGGATGCCACACTGCCTATGGGAAATGGGAGGGGGATGCCACACTGCCTATGGGGAATGGGATAGGGGGATGCCACGCTGCCTATCGGGAATGGGATAGGGGGATGCCACACTGCCTATGGGAAATTGGATGGGGGATGCCACACTGCCTGTGGGGAATGGGAGGATGCCACACTGCCTTTGGGGAATGCCACACTGCCTATGGGAAATAGAAGGGGGGATGCCACTCTGCCTATGAGGAATGGGATATGGGGATGCCACACTGCCTATGGGAAATGGGAGGGGGATGCCATACTGCCTATGAGAATGGGAGGGGGATGCCACACTGCCTATGGGGAATGGGTGGGGGGATGCAACCCTGCCTATGGGAAATGGAATGAGGGATGCCACACTGCCTGTGGGGAATGGGATAGGGGGTTTCCATATTGCATATGGGGAATGGGGGGGATGCCAAACTGCCTATTGGGAATGGGAGGGAGCAATGGCACACTGCCTATAGGAAATAGGAGGGGGATGCCACACTGCCTATGGGGAATGGGATAGGGGAATGCCACACTGCCTATGGGAAATGGGAGGGGGATGCCACACTGCCTATGGGGAATGGGATAGGGGGATGCCACACTGCCTATGGGAAATGGGAGGGGGATGCCACACTGCCTATGGGGAATGGGATAGGGGGATGCCACGCTGCCTATCGGGAATGGGATAGGGGGATGCCACACTGCCTATGGGAAATGGGATGGGGGATGCCACACTGCCTGTGGGGAATGGGAGGATGCCACACTGCCTTTGGGGAATGCCACACTGCCTATGGGAAATAGAAGGGGGGATGCCACTCTGCCTATGAGGAATGGGATATGGGGATGCCACACTGCCTATGGGAAATGGGAGGGGGATGCCATACTGCCTATGAGAATGGGAGGGGGATGCCACACTGCCTATGGGGAATGGGTGGGGGGAGTGCCACACTGCTTATGGAAATGGGATGGGGGAATGCCACATTGGCTATGGGAAGGGAAATGCCACATTGCCTATAGGGAATGGGAGTGGGAAATGCCACATTGCCTATGGAGAATGGGAGGAAGGGATTCCACACTGACTATGAGAATGTGAGGGGGGATGTCACACTGCCTATGGGGAATGGGAGGGAGGAATGCCACATTGCCTATGGGAAATGGGAGGGAGGAATGCCACACTGCCTATGGGAATTATATGGGGGATAAATGCCACGCTGCCTATGGGAATGGGATGTGGGGGATGTCACGCTGCCTATGAGAAATGTGAGGGGGGATGCCACACTGCCTTTGGGGAATAGGATAGGAGGATGCCACATTGCATATGGGGAATGGGAGGGGAAGAATGACACACTGTATATTTCGAATTGGAGGGGAGATGCCACTCTGCCTATAATTGGAGGATTCTGCTCCTTGCCTATTATTTGGTTTACAACATTTGGTTTAGAATGTTATTTTTACTATTTTCCTCCTCCAAATCCTAGGTGCATCTTAAAGGGCAAAAAATATGGTAGTCTTGGATCAAAAAAGAATGTGTAAAAATGCAAAAAGTGTAAAAGAGAAATGGGGGACATGGCTGCCCCTATTCACACAACATGTCATTGGCATTAAGAAAGATATAACGGTACATCATTAGTAAAATGGCTCAAAAGCTAATCTAAAAGTCTCCAGGGCCGGCCACAAGTGTGAAACTTTGAGGGTCATAATTAATCTTAGCTTTCCTGGCAACTCCCACAATGCTTCCAGCTTCCAGCGACCGCATCCCCGACTTCCATGTAGCTGTAGCGCACTCCTGCGCCCAACCATTCAAATAGGTTGAAAGGCAGACGCACTTCCCACACTGCAGGGAAACCGAGGATGTTGCCAGTGTGGCCTGGTCACGCCAGCTGGCATTTTTGAGATTGGCCAATTGGTGATATAAAAAATGCTGTGTGGGTGTGGCCTTTTTTTTAACTGGGCCACCACTGAGCCTACTGCAAATACTACTAATACTACTACTGCAAATAGGCTCAGCGGTTTTGTAGCAGGCGCTGAAGCCTGTGCCTTATGTGTATACTGTATGTACTCTTTATCTTAGGATATAAGGTTGCTTATCACAGTTACACATTTATACACAGTTATACATTTTTCAACTACCTCTGCTGGAAGTTTGTTCCAAGCATCTACTACTCTTTCTGTAAAATAATATTTTCTATCATTGCTCCTGATCTTCCCCCCGACTAGCTTCAGGTTGGGCCCCTTGTTCTATCATTAAGTTTCTTCTTAAAAACAATTCCCTCCTAATCCTTATTCCCTCCTGTCACATATATAAAGGTCTCCATCATGTCCCCTCTCTCCCTTCTTTCCTCCAGACTATACAAATTAAGTTCTTTAAGTCTCTCCTGATACGTTTTAAGTTTAAGTCCTTCTACCATTTTTGTTGCCGGCCTTTGGACCCGTTCTATTTGAATAATATATTTTTGCAGGTAAGGTCTCTAGATCCCCCCGTGTCGGAAGGGTGAAACCAGTTGGGGAAATAAGAGACACACCAAGAGCATCTTACTAGGACAACCTATAATTTTGTATGGTAATACTGAAACTTTATGGTGTAATGTGTGAATTACTTTTACAGAAATTACTTTTAAATAGAATGTAGAGAATAAAAGTGTAAAAACAATTTTTTAAGCAAACAAAGTTGTATTACTTGGAGACATGGGAGTACATTTTGTCTAAAAATGCTTTACTCAAGCGGTGATTCAATATATATGGGTGTAAGAAGACCCCTTCCATTAGGAATAACCTGCATGGCAGCAACGGTACACTCCTTATAACTTCTAAGGAAAGACTGTCTGTTGGAGGAGTGAGACAGCAGTCTCCTAATTTGATTGAACTTTGGGACTAACTAGCAAACCAGACAAACTCTTATTAAATACTCTTATCTTATTATCATAGCAATTTCTTTAAAAACTCTAAATTACGAATAAAAAGAACCTCACTGGTTTCCAGATTGCCTTTTTAAATCTACTGCTTGATAAATGCTCAGTCTTATCCCTGTCTAGAAGTGGCAGTCGGTGTCAGATTAGAATTTGGTGTTGATCTGGGGTACACCAAGAAATATTAGGCCTTAAGAAGCGCTAGTGCCATGTAGTACCACATAGCGTCATGTGAAAACCATATATATGAAGTCAAACTGGTGAGCGCCTCTAATAGCGCCATGTAGCGTCACATGTACAGCACTGGCTCAGTGTAAAGCGCCGGTGCTGTATGTTCAGCAGCGCCATGTAGTACCTGTCACTCAGCAGTGCTCTCCCATACATTTCAATGGTTTTTAATTTGTTTGTGTAAAAACAGAGTTCGGATCCACTTTTTACTACTATTTTATCATATGATGATTGTTTTGGCTCTCCTGGCCACGGACCAAAGACTTATATTGTCATATATTTAATTTTTTTATTTATGTCAGAATTGTATTGTTGTTGTGTTGGTCTGTCATTGTTACAGTGTTAAAACAATGTCATTCCATAAGTTTTCACTCTGGTGCTGGTGTTTATGTGTTCAGAAACATTTTTTTATATTGCGCCCGGCGCTTGTCCCTAGAGTGCCCAGTTTAATAGCGCCAACGTTGGCTTTGTGATTTTTTTCTTAAATATGGGCTTCAGTGCCGAGCGTCGGACGCACTTAACTAGCGCTACCTATGGTTGGCTGCAACGTTGTCCTGTTATATATGGCCTCGGGGCGCTACATATGCATTGATTCATGGAGAGAGCTTCTACAGCGCCCTCCAGACATCACATTTATCAATGCTGGACAGGATACTACAGCGTCACTTGTCCAGTGCCAAAGCTACATTATTGTGCCAGACACCCATTTGCAACGCACTCTTGCGGACGCTCTAAGCGCCACTACATAGACGCACAAATGGCATTATGTGGCGCTAGTCTAAATTCAGCCTCCACATGTACCTGGTGGCAGCTGTTCACATGTGCTGCCGATAAGACAACGGAGTTGATTCAATACCATTTTTATTTACTAGTTTTTTTGGAATAAAACACTTTTCTTATGAATTTTTACCATCAGTACAATTCAGCATCATATTCAGCTGTGCAAATTAAAAACAATGCACCCAGGAATAAAATAAAGTTTTTCTGAAGTTGCAAGCCTGATCAATTCATGCAATTGTTACACCCATGGTTGACTTTATAAAAGGGGCTGTGCTTATGTGCTTTGTCAGTGAGACTGAGAGGTTGTTAGACTCATAAATCATCTATGGAAGTTACATTATATAAATATATATTTTGCTATTTATTTCTGTGGGAGTTTTACTTGAAATGTACATTTTTGAAAAACAATAAACTCGAATAACTCCAAAAATACACAGCACAGTTGTCAGAGCTGAGGTCTTCAACCATGACTATATGTTCTAAATAATCAAAGAGAAAATATTAGAAATCAGGCTCCTGCCTAGATCGGTGATAAAACGTTCACAAATCCTGATATCTTTTTTTTTTTTTATTAAAAAAGGCATGTTACTGTCGTGGCCAGGACAGGCGATGATACACACAGCAACAATGTAAGTAACTCATTATGTCTGCTGCAAAACTTACAAATAGAAGGAAGATGTTATGCAAATGCACTTCTCTTTTTTTCATATATTTTAATGATGTCATACCACAAAATGTGTACACTGTACCTATATTGAAAACTCAATATAAAAACTAGACAAAGTGCAATTTCCGGGGAAATTGCGTGAAGTGTTCTTGCCTCCACTGGAGTGGGCGGAGTAACTGGGTGGAGTGACTTGAGTAACTGTTGTGTGGTTGGAGTCGCTGGAGTAACTGTGGAAAGGTTTGACTGAGCAGAGTAACTATATGGAGTAGGCAGAGTAACTTTATGGATTGTTTTGAGTGAGTAAAGATAGTAAGCACTAAATTAACCAATTGATTGATCATATTTAAAGAGTGCACATGGCAGGCTTCATAGAGTAAGAAATGCATTTCAACTTTTATTTATTTATATAGCACATTTATTTGCAATGTTGTTGCTCAAAGTGCTTAACAGTTGCATTAAAACATACATTTCTAAAAACCAAACAAAAAAACAGCCAGGGGCGGCACTACCTATTAACAGTAACTGGGTGGAGTGACTTCAGTAACTGTTGTGTGGTTGGAGGGGCTGGAGTAACTGTGGAAAGGTTTGACTGGGCAGAGTAACTATATGGATTGTTTGGAGTAAAGATAGTAGGCATTAAATGATGAAGTATTTCTATCTTGCTAAATGACTGGCTATGTCATTTGTCTAAGCTGTTTTCCATAACATGTTTTCATGGGGAGTTTTCCTGAGACTGGCTGTGTGGGCGGAGCAGCTGTAAAATGAATGTAACGAGCCAGGCTGCAGGTGTGTTGCTATGGCAACTCACTCTGAGGTAACCAGAGAATGCACATTAAAACACATTTCTAATGCACTGGTGGTTGTCATATTCAAATGGATGTAGCTTAAAAAGTATACAAAGAGCTTTATACTGTAAGAATCACAAGAGCCAGGCCTACAATATATAGCGTGTCTCTATTAAAAATGAAGGCACAGTCGCAGTTTAGAAATTGCCATTCAAATTTGTGGTGTCTAGAGTGGAGTTTCAATGAATGTCAAAGGGAGGTGTGAGTTGCAAACAAAAGGTCATATTGTGAAAACTGTTAGGGCTATGGCTTAGCCTTGGACATTTTTAGTGGCAGCAGGGATAGCTGAACGTTTTGATATAAGATTTGTGTAGGTGGGCTTAAAAATGAGGGAGAGGTCGCAGTTTAGAAATCATTGGGCTGATGCAGAGCCTCCTCGTTCAGCTATCCCGTACGTTTTCCCGTTGGTTTTGGGCTGTGATCGGGGCATGAAAGGGTGCTCCGTTGCTTTTTGTGTGCGTGTATGCGCTCAGGTGTTTCGGCATGCGCCTTTCCGATTGACGGCTCACAAGAGGCAGGACTCCGTGAAAACGGACTTGCCGATTGAAAGCAGCCCATTATAACGAGGGTGTGGGCGCTCAACTTACAGCCAGTGTTAGTAGCCGTATTTGTGCTCCGTGACTTTGGAATGCATTCTGCTGTGCGCGAGCATCAAAGGCGTCAGCTACGCGGCCTGGTTCTTTTGAACATGGCAGAAACCAGGCTGCACCGAACACGCCTGGACATCGATGGCATGCATGACCTTGAGCTATTCGAGCTCACCCGCCTTAACCGTGTTTCTCTCCAGGACCTGTATAGGCAGCTGCGGCCATGGTTAGCCCGCACCACAAGGAATGGGCATGCAATTGCAGGTATGACCAAATTGGTTGGCTGCCTGCAGTTTTTGGCAAACGGCTCGTTCCATAGACTGGGTGCCTTCTCCGTGGGGATGTCCCAGTCTACGCTGAGCCGCAGCCTTACCAAGTTTTTGCATGGCATGGCTACCCTGGCACCAAAATATATATTTTTCCCTGACACAGCGGAAGCCTGGAATGCGGTTAAGTTGGGCTTTTATAATCTAGCCGACATGCCCAAAGTCATGGGTGCCATCGATTGTACCCACGTTGCGTTAATTCCGCCAGCTGCGCAGGAATATCTGTTCAGGTATGTGGTTTAGGTCAGCATGTGTCTGCAATGTAGCACATACATTTACATTTTTGCAATGTGGAGTATTTTTAAATGGCTGAAAGCAGACCTACATCCTGTGTATACCAAACATCCAGTGGTTTGAAATGTTGCTTATGTGAATGTATCTTTTTAATTGTGTTTTGCCTTTTGTGCCCACTAATTCCTGTTATATTTTGCTTTTGCAGGAATAGGAAGATGGGCCACTCTATAAATGTGCAGGCAGTGTCAGGCCCAGATATGCAATTTTTTAGTATGTTTGCAGCCTTCCCTGGGTCCACACACGACTCTCACATTTTGAGGAACTCCAGCCTCTTTGTGCGCTTTCAATCTGGAGATCTGTCTGGCGGCTGGCTACTGGGTATGTGTTTAAAAATAGTTGTTGCCATCCAGCATGATTTTTCTGATTGGTCTGTGCCTGTACCCCACTAATCTGTTAGAGACTCCAATGAAACAGTAGAAGTTTACACTCACTTACTTACCAGTATTTCCTCCTATGGCTTTGTTTGTGACTCTCCACTATACCTTTCTGTCCTGGCCCTCTTAGCTATGTTGCATCCCAGAGTCATTGTACAGGAGTGTGCTGGGTGGATGTGCATGTTGCCTCATCAGAACTGTGCTTTGCACTGACACTGCACAGCTGACCTATTGTACTTGTTCACTAATGCTGGAATGCTAAGCAGCACATTACTGAGCCTCTTCCCCTTAGGCCTCTGTCTGTTGTTCCCTGTTCTTAGCAGTTTAAAGTAACCTAACATGCCGTATTTGTAAGTAGCATGTAAGGTACTTGTGGCTCTTCCTTAGTAGCATGATGCTTTAGATGTTTGTTGTTTAGGTTTCTATGTCTCGGCTAGTTATGGGGCCTGCCACTACATATGTGGCAAAGGGGCCCATTTGTCATGTGTTTTTGTATTATGCTGTGTGCTTATTTTTTGTATATTTTTTGGCAGGTGATTCTGGCTATCCATTGCTCCCCTGGTTACTCACCCTCATCCTCCACCCATCCTCGCAGGCCCAGGAGCGGTATAACACTGCACATAGGAGGACTCGCTCAGTGGTGGAACATGCCTTTGGCTTGTTGAAGATGCGCTTCCGTTGTCTGGACCAGACTGGGGGTGCCTTGCAGTATGAGCCCGCCAAGGTCCTCAAAATATTTGTTGTGTGTGGGGTCCTGCACAACCTCGCCATCCGTAGCCGGGTTCCCAGATACAGTGACCTGGCTGAGGACGCTTTAGTCATTTCAGAAGATGTAACACCTCCCTACTCTGGAACACAAAGTGGGTCGGCACAGGCGATCTGTTCCCAGCTTGTTGACAATGTTTTTGCTTAATTTTCATGCATTTTGCCCAATGTGTGCCTTTTGTATTTTGTGTGATCCAAAATAACAAAATAATGTGACAAACATTGTTGAAAAATGTTTAGGCTGTTAATGTGGGGTTGTGGAAGAGCATGTGTTTTGGGTTACGGTAGTCTTGTGTCCTGCTCCCCAGAATCAATACATGCCTTCAGTGGTAGGTCGAGTAGGAGGTGAAAGTGGATAGATGGAGTTGCTGCATGTTAGCGTCAATATGAGCAAGGCTCTGATTCATTACCTGCCATTGGTGGACCATTTCAGCCATATGCCTGCTTTGTTGTCTTGTTTCTGCAAGCAGGCCGGACACATTTTGATTCAAAACCTCTAGTTGTTGTGACATAGAGGTGATTTGTGAACACACTGTCTCATTAAACTTCTGTGTGTTAGCTGCAAACTCCACGTTCTCGTGGTGCCATGCTTCCTCCATCATCTGCAGCTGTCTCCTCTGGCTGATATGGCGGCGTTGCTGGGTTCCGCCACTGGCACGGGTGGGTGCGCCTGGTACTGATTGGGTGGCTGCAGGTGGCTGGCTGGGCGCAGAGTCTGTTGTGCGCCCAATATCCACGGCAGAAGAGGTTTGTGCCACTGAGGTATGGGTAGTGGACACCAGGGGCTGCACTTGCTGGACCTGTTGTGTTTGATGTTCTTCCACAGGTTCTGGTGGCCTTGACTGCAGCAGACTTGTATCCTCCTCCTCCAAATCACGAATAACTTCTATAATGGGTGGACTGGTTAGGGTCTGCAAAGAAAGGTAGCAGGTAGGGAGTCCACTATTGAACCTTAAATGGCTGCAAGTGCAATTTCATAAGTCTACACAGTGGACCATTGACTTACCTCATCCGTACACTCAGGTTGGTTGGTGTTGACCACAAGGCTGTTGTGGCGTGCTCCTCCGGGACAATGCAGGGGTAGCTTGGCCTTGTGGCGTGTCTTGAGTTGGTTCTTTGCCGAGAGAAAGTACTTTTAGAGGGTCAGCAAAGACCAGTGTGTAGTAAGGAGTATGCAACTGTTTGTGTCCCCATTAAAAAGTATCAATGTAAAAAGATACTCACCTCCGGACCTGACATTCCTGTCTGTGTCTTGGCCCCCTGGCAGGCCCTGAAGGGTTGCCGGGTGAATATAGGTCAACACATGCTCTTCTGCTGGTGTTGGATGATTTTTGTTGGGATCCCACCCCCTGTCTGAATGCTGGGGAAGATTAAAGCACACCTAATAAGTGTTACATCCTGTTACAAAGCAGGATATACATTTAGTTACACTCTAAAAGGACTTTACCTCTGCTGGCGGCGCATGTCCATTTTTTTTTCCCATAATATTTAAGGTCCCCAAATTTACGTTTAATTTGCTCAACATCCCTCCTCACAGAACCAACACTATTCACTTGCCGGCAAATCTTATCCCAAATCTCCTGCTTGGACTGCTTTGGGGTTGACTTGGAATAACGCCCAAATAGGGCATCATAGTGCTCACAAACACCAGTGGCTACAGCCATGCTTTGGACATCACAGAAACGGGCTGTAAGTGAGCCACGTCGCAGCTGGCGCCCACATGGGTGTGTGGTGTCCCCGGCAGCAGACGACATTGATGGCTGGCTGTCTACAGAAAAACAGAACAAAATAAGGTCAGGTCTGGGGAGGCTCTGAATCAAGCCGCATGTCCTGATTTTTCACTTCACACTCATCTCCCACTCTAGTTTTGAACATTCCTCCCATTCATTCCTATGGGAAAATTGCGCCAGAAAAATGCCAATATTTCGGAAATCGTTTGGCAAAACGTTCCACAAAGTAATAGCACACCATTCGGGAGCGATCCGCACGTTTTGGTATATTATGGTCTATGTAGTGTAAAAACTGTGGAAGGAGTTACAGTGCAAACTATAGTGGAATAATATATCAGCAAGAACAATAGGCTCGATTCAGAGAGACACAAACAAACTTTCGGTTTGGTGCCGACGTCGTAAGATTTTCAAAATTTCCCGCTCTCGCATGAACGTTCGATCGATTCTATGCATGCTTCGTAAACCTTCCGTAGCGCGTCCGTGTGCTCGTATGCCAGAGTACGCAGACGAGGATGTCATTTTCCATCGAAAATGTTCAGATTTATTTTTCCCAACTACCAACGTAGCCTTTCGTTTTTGCCCTTTTCCCATCGTATCCTCACACGAATCCTATCATTTTCCCGCTACATCCTGCTTCATTTTTTCCTAAAGTATCTGTCCAGACGAAATTCTTACGATATTGCGCCTGCGCACTACAAACTTCTCTCATTAAAGTGTTCGCCTACATAATTTCACTTCCATCACTAAACTCACCCTAACCACTTAACGCTCTCCTGCCTTTTCCCTGGAGCTCCCTTAAAGCTCACCCTAACCACTTAGCGCTCTTCTGCCTTTTCCCTTGACCTCCCTTAAAACTTACCCAAATCACTTAGCGCCTTGGTTCTTCTTCCATTTTCACACCCTAAAACTTACCCAAATCACTTAGCGCCTTGTTTCTTCTTCCATTTTCACACCCTAAAACTTACCCAAATCACTTAGCGCCTTGTTTCTTCTTCCATTTTCACACCCTCAAACTTACCCAAATCACTTAGCGCCTTGTTTCTTCTTCCATTTTCACACCCTAAAACTTACCCAAATCACTTAGCGCCTTGGTTCTTCTTCCATTTTCACACCCTAAAACTTACCCAAATCACTTAGCGCCTTGGTTCTTCTTCCATTTTCACACCCTAAAACTTACCCAAATCACTTCACGGACATCACAATCTTGATTTTCAAATATGTCATTGTCCCCTTGTTTTTGTAAAATGTATGTGTGCAAATAAATGGGACAACATGTTTTTTTTTTTTTTTTTGGTTTTTTAATGCTCAATTGGCATTTGTTATACAACTATTTTGGGCCACTTTGGCACAAAAAAATGTTTAACTATATACACATTGCTTTTTGGTTCCTCAAAATATATACACTGTTTTTTAATTTAATTTTTAAAACTATATACAATAAAATATTTGTTTAAAACCATAAAACTATATACAATTAAAATTTTGGGGTCACAAATAAAATTATGTCCAAAGACAACTATGTACAAATGTACAAATCAACAGGGCCAGGAACCAGGACACTAGTCTTCCTCTTCTGTTGTCCCCAACGTGTCCCGCATTGCCTGCAGATCGGCCACCAACTCAAGGACCCTCCGATTGATATCAGCAAGTCGCTGTCTTGTGGTCCCTGCCAAAAAATCAGAAAATCAAATTATTCGGAGAACAATACATGTTTATCACCTGTGTATTTAATGTATTTAAAGAAACAAATTAAGTTTAATGCACATATGATTAATCACAGGAATTAAGGTTAGGAAGTGGCCACAGGACAGTTGGGCAACTAATTAAGCTAATTAAGTGGCCACAGGACAGTTGGGCAACTAATTAAGCTAATTCAGTGGCCACAGGACAGTTGGGCAACTAATTAAGCTAATTCAGTGGCCACAGGACAGTTGGGCAACTAATTAAGCTAATTCAGTGGCCACAGGACAGTTGGGCAACTAATTAAGCTAATTCAGTGGCCACAGGACAGTTGGGCAACTAATTAAGCTAATTCAGTGGCCACAGGACAGTTGGGCAACTAATTAAGCTAATTCAGTGGCCACAGGTCCCTCTTATATTGGCATTGACTAGGGCATTATGTGTTTTTGTGTTCATGGGAATTTAGACCGAAATCTCTAGAATGACATGACTACTTACTTGGTTGGTGGCCGAGAGATGGCTCGTTGGGGACAACACCCTGAGGTCCTGGTTCCTGGCTCTGCTGTGAAGAAGTGCCTGTAGAAACATGGGCCAAATGGTTAGTTTGGATGTCTGATTCCGCAGTCCTCCAATGTTTTTAGCTAAGTCTGGGTCACATCACTCACCTTCTCCAGGGTCTTGTGGGCTCCTATCTGCTGCCTCCTGACCCACTACTTCACCCGCAACCGAAACATCTACAAATACAGAATAAAGGATTCAGTTTGGTGATATCAGGAGCTAGCAATTCTCTTTTTTGGTGTAGACATGAAGAGTGACATACCAGAGGATCCCGCATGCGAGGCAGGGTACGACTCCCTGCCCACGCTGTGCCGCCCCTCCTCTGTGGTAAGGTCCAGGGGCTGGTCTGAGGAGGCCACAGAGGAGGGGTCGGCCCGTCGCCCTGGAGATCCACCACCTTCACTCCCAGCTGCAGAATCATGCAGCACTGGTCGGCCTCTGCGCCTCCGGGTGCGGCGAATTCGGTAATCCATTTCCAACACTAGAAAAGAAAAGGCATTCTAAGTAAAGTCCTACCTTCTGTCTTAGTTACATATTGCATGCAATCGCAATCTACTTACTTGGGAAATGGATTCCGAAGAACCTCCGCACCCGGGGCATGTGCAGCCGTTTGAGGTCCGACCAATGCTGCATGATCTGCGTGTGGGTGAAGGTGGTGTTGGTCTGCTGTTGGATGGTCGAGATTATCTCCAGGGCGACGTTGCGTTTTTCAAATGTGTTGGGCAGGTAGTCGTACCTGCGCTCCAGCATGGTCTACAAAACATAAAGAAAACATCGACTTTACTTCTAAATACCTATCAATATGTGTCAGCAATACATTTTTTTGTGTAATTACATTAACACACACACATTTCTAGTGTTCAGTAATTTCACAATATGGCCTAAATGTTGTTTGGCACGTGTGTTGCGTGCCTTTGGTTGTGCATGTAGTTTATCACATTTTTAACCAAAGCCATTTATTCCTGCGCTTCCTTCACATGTAGAGCAGCATTTTCTAATCTAACAAAAGTCCATCAAATACACTTACGAACATGATGATCTCTTCTTGTTGGCGGGTGAAGATAGTGGGTGCCATCTTGTTTCTTTTTCTCGGCAGCAGATAAGTAACGCCCCAGCGCGTTCCGCACGGCCGTGCGAACGTACGCAATGCCTCAGCGGGTTCCGCACGGCCGTGCGAACGTACGTCACACGCTGGCTTGCTTACTTAAAGGTCCCTGCACACACAGCTGATTATTTTCTAAAATCAAAATGGCACCCAAAAAACCTCCTGGCCAAACTGGAAAGGAGCAAACGGGGAAGAAGGCAGCCAAACGGCAGGAGCCTTCCGAAGGGCCCAAAACCAGGTCGCAGCAGCCAAAAGCAAAATTACGGCCTAGTACCAAAACGCCGGCCAAGCCAACTACCAGCTATGGGCAAAAAAAGGAGCAGCCAGGCAAACCAAAGACCCAGGCCACAAAGGCTAGTATGGCTACTGGGCCAAAAACGGGTAAGAGGGTCCGAAGACCCACCCCACCCTGCCCCACTACAACACCCACAATAGTCCGCAGTAGGTCCCGCAGCCCCCCTCGAGGCCGAACCAGGTCCCGCAGCCCCCCTAGACGCCGCAGCAGGCCACGCAGCCCCCCTCGAGGCCAAACCAGGTCCCGCAGCCCCCCTAGACGCCGCAGCAGGCCACGCAGCCCCCATCGAGGCCGAACCAGGTCCTGCAGCCCCCCTAGACGCCGCAGCAGGCCACGCAGCCCGCAAAGAGGCCGAACCAGGTCCCGCAGCCCCCCTCGAGGCCGAACCAGGTCCCGCAGCCCCCCTAGACGCCGCAGCAGGCCACGCAGCCCACAAAGAGGCCGAACCAGGTCCCGCAGCCCCCCTCGAGGCCGAACCAGGTCCCGCAGCCCCCCTAGACGCCGCAGCAGGCCACGCAGCCCACAAAGAGGCCGAACCAGGTCCCGCAGCCCCCCTCGAGGCCGAACCAGGTCCCGCAGCCCCCCTAGACGCCGCAGCAGGCCATGCAGCCCACAAAGAGGCCGAACCAGGTCCCGCAGCCCCCCAAGAGTGTGCCAAAAAAAAAAACAGAAGAGGGCCGGCCCTGCAAGATCGCCCTCACCCTTGGTCCGCCCTACTACCTCCAAGGGCAGCACTACTTCAGGCTCAGAACGAAACTCTCCTGCTCGCCCACATTTGGCACCGGCACAGGTGGAAAGGCAAGGTTACTATGCCACATCAACACCTGGGACTTCTGTGGCCAGCCAGGCCAGAACACCCAGTCCCTTGCCCAGTCCTGGCCAATCCCCAGGCAGCCACCATTCCCTGCATTATACCCCACAAACCCAGCCAAGGATGTCACCCCATTTGGATGACACCATGGAGGACCCACAACCCAAAACAACAGGGCGCACATTGCGAAGAGGGCAGTTGAGTGGGCGTTTTGGTGAGGCCCAAATTATGGCCTTGGCTAGTGGCCTGACCTTAGTTTATGATGAGCTATATGGGCGCAGATCAAAAAACACCACCAAACAGCGCAGAGCCAACATCTTGGCCGACCTAACCAGACAAGTGAATGCAGCGGGGGAAGAGTTAAAGGATGTTGTACAGATTCAGCGCAAGATATCGGACCTCAAATATGCTGCGCGGAAGAAAGAAAATCAAAGGCGGATTGACAGGTAAAAATGTTAGCTTTAGGATTAGACTGGATGTTGTATTGGCCACCTGGTTCTAAATTAGCCTAACTCTGTTTTGCAGCATGAAAACTGGAGGAGGTTTTCCCTCCAAACTCAAGTTGACCCCGGCTGAGGAGATGATTTATGGATTGATGCATCCAGTCGCCGTCGAAGGCCACGCGGCCCTAAGGGACACAGATTCCCCGACCCGTCCTGCAGGTGAGTAAGATTTATGTGACCTTTACAATTAGTGAGCATGCACAATTAGACAGTAACACATCTGGGAAGCCAGGCACCTAGGCTGTGGCTTGTAGGTGATTTCTGTGTTGGGCCAGGGTGTGGCATGTGTGTGGCCACTTAACTTTTGATTTTTGGTCCACATACAAGACGTGAATGTACATTGAACCCGAGTGTAAAAGTTTGTTGGTTCCAATTAAACCGGACCTTCACCCTGAATTAATGAAAAGCCCAAACTCTTAAACAACAATTCCTCAGCATCTAAAATTAATATATTTTACATGTTTAGTCACTAATTTATTATACTTTCCCCCACTGGGCTGCAACTCTGTTCGGGAATTTAGGATACGGGCGCCACCATCTTGACTCAGAAGCATCACACTTACTGAGGAGAGGAGAGTGGGATAAGGTACAGGGGGCCGGGTTATAGCTGCTCAGACAGAGCAGAGCTGGGGTCAGGGAAAGGTCAGCAGTCCAAGAATGCAGAGCAGCACAGTCAGGAGGCACTTACTGTTTGCAGGCTGCCTGATAAGATGGCGGATTCCATAAGCCGCCATCTTTGATGTTTAAAGGCTCATAACATGCAGTAGATGCAGGTTGGAAGATTTGTAATGTGGTCAATCTGTATATACAGGGTGTGGGAAACATATAAGCTAGACTCTTAATCAGAGTGAAGGTCCGCTTTAATGGCCTATAAGGGATGTGGTCAGCCACAGAACAAGCTGAACTTGAATGTTTGGCTTAGTTGAGTAGAACAATGTTGAAGTAGTTGTAGGCCAAAAATTTTTAAACATAATGGCATGGAAATTGAAGCTTATTTGGCCCCGTTGTTGAAGTGCCCATGACAGCTTTGACCCGTTAACTAATTCGGCATATGTCTTTTGACCCGTCAACAATGCATAGGTGTGTGTTTACATAGTGTCTTTGCTTCTCATGCAGGCCACCATCATCGCTCAGCTACTGTGGAATCCACTGCCAGTGTGGACATGCCGTCAACTTCCGTGCAGCCTAGGAGGGAGGAACCGATATATTCTGTAAGTTTACTGAGCAAATGTCGTTTAGCCATGTTACTTTGCATGTTACTACTAACAGATTGACATATGTAGTGGGCAAGCTAACATCTAATTTGTCTCTGTCCATACAGACCCACACACTCATGGATGAAATCCAGGAGCTGGAGGAGGATGGATCCTTTATGTGCCCTTCTGAAGATCTACCCCTGGCCCAGAATCTGCAACTGGTCCAAAATGTTTCACCACCAACTCAGCAGCAGCAGAGGGAATCTGGCAGCATGTTGGCTGCACATGATGGCCAGCATGCACAGACTGACAGTCAAGTCCCCAGTGTTGTCTCTGCTGTTGAGGATAGTGAAAGCATGCCTGTGTCTGTTGAGGGGCCAAGACCAACAGCCTCGGCACGACCCCGAACCAGGGGATTGGGGAGGCGGAATCCGCTACGGCGCAACCAGGGGAGGGGCATGGCAATGTTGGACGCATGGCACCACGAGAGGGTTACCTTCCAGCACCAAAACCAACTAAACCGAGAGGCACTGCATGGCCGGATCGAGACCCTAAATACGACATTACAGGCTGTGCAGAACGAATTGCGGACCCTCAACAGCCACATGGAGACTGCCAACAATGACAACCGTGCCTACAGGGGTGAAATGGTAAATATCATGCGCAACATTTTGGACCAGTTGCAGATTCAGAATGCCACACAGGCCCACGTTCGGGCCAATCAGCAAGGGCCACCACCTGGGTACTATGGCCATCACCCATATTAATGTCTCCACAACATGAATCTGTACAACATCTTTGCTCTTAATCCCCCCTGTATTGACTTGTCTGGTGAGGCAAACCAAGATACCCTTGGTGTATGCCTTGGGTTGTGTGTTTTTGATTTGCGCCCATAGAGCTCCTTAGAGTGGTGAGGTAGGCCACTAGCCAAGGCCATATCTGAATCCTCACTGAACGTGCCACTCAAGCTTCTACACCTGTACCAGGTTTACACCTGTGGCAGGGGCAAATGTGGCCAACCAGGATTTTTTGTTGATTTCATTATTGCCATGGTTGATCTAACCATTAATCCTTTGTGGTTACCTAAATTTTGTTTGCAAATTGGAGTGAGCAGCAACTCCAAGTTTGAGCTCTTATTTTTATAAAATAAACAGTTAAAGACACCTGTGGCTCATAAATTTTATTGTCTCTTTTTTGGGTGTCACAGAGAAATATATACTTGGACATTCACACAGTTCACACATCCAAAAAAGAGAGTTGGAAAGCATTAGGCCTGTGGTGAGTAATTACTTAATTACTTATTTGAACACCACAAACATAACGAAACATACACAAAGGGAAAGAAAACTAAATCAACAACACAATGTTAAACAAAGGCCAATACAGGTTACATTAAGCAAAATGGGTCGCGATCAAATTAGTCCGCACACTTTGGCCAGACACACTACTGTGTGTGTCCAGAAATGAGTCCTCCTGGTCTTCGCTGGGTGGAGAGGGAGCAAATTCTACATACCGGGGGACCCGTTGTGAAATTGCAAAATTGTGCAGAACAGCACAGGCCATTATTATGTCTATGACCTTTTTCGGATCATATTGCAGGGCGCCCCCGGTATGATCCAAACAACGAAACCTAGTCTTCAAAAGACCAAAGGCCCTCTCTACCACAGCCCTGGTCTTGCGGTGCGCACAGTTGTAGGCATCCTGGGAGGCATCCTGGGGCCGGAGTACTGGCGTCAAGAGCCACGGCAGCAGCGGGTATCCTGAATCACCTTATACATAAGATTAGGAAAACAAACATGTAAGACCATCAAGGCACCAGCAACATCAATAGGAGGCTATTTGTCAATTGTGTGATCAACATGAGGCAACATTTGCCACTGTCCCAGTCCCAAACTAAACATCTGTCCTAGAGGTTTACAAAAGGACAACATACAAAGAGTGAGGATGAGGGACAATCATACATATGGATCCCAGCTCTGAGTTTCAAAGTGTGCTTAGGATGTAGGTTTTGCTGACCCCTTATATGCTTTGTGTGAGACCAAAACAGCAGAAACACGCCACATGCACTTTATCCCGCTCTACTCTCGTGTGGAAGTGCAAACCAGCTTAGCAAAGATGGGTCCTAAACTATGCTCAAGTTAAGTGCACGATTCCACACGAGGGTGGTGTAAGAGGGATTATTAAATTAGACAAACAGATAATTTAGAATGTGGCTAATGCAGGCCAAACTTGGCGAAACGCTTGGTTGGTTAATAACTAACATTCAAGTGTGGTTTCACATGGCCAGAAGTTTGTTTAAGGTGTAAGTTTGGCAGACATTACTGCCAAATGCTAATTAAAAACAAACATCCACAACTACATTATGTGGTTTATGTTCACTTACCAAGGAGCCATGCACCGGAAAATTCCCCAGACTCAAACCGTCGGTACAATCCTGATCGTCTAAGGATGTACGCATCATGGGCTGAGCCTGGGTAGCCGGCGAGGACGCTAAGGAACCGCATGTCCGGCCCCACCACTGCCTGCACATTAAAGGAGTGGCCCATTTTGCGGTTCCTGGAAAAAAAGGAAGACAAGAAAACATTAGGAAGGCATTTTGAAAAATGAACACACACATTTCGATAAGGAGGGACCATTACAAGGTGGGACCATTACAAGGAGGGACCCTAACAAGGAGGGACCATTACAAGGTGGGTCCATTACAAGGAGGGACCATAACAAGGAGGGACCATTACAAGGTGGAACCATTACAAGGTGGAAACATTACAAGGAGGGACCATTACAAGGTGGGACCATTACAAGGAGGGACCCTAACAAGGAGGGACCCTAACAAGGAGGGACCATTACAAGGTGGGTCCATTACAAGGAGGGACCATAACAAGGAGGGACCATTACAAGGTGGGTCCATTACAAGGTGGAACCATTACAAGGTGGAAACATTACAAGGAGGGACCATTACAAGGTGGGACCATTACAAGGAGGGACCCTAACAAGGAGGGACCATTACAAGGAGGGACCATTACAAGGTGGGTCCATTACAAGGTGGAACCATTACAAGGTGGAAACATTACAAGGAGGGACCATTACAAGGTGGGACCATTACAAGGAGGGACCCTAACAAGGAGGGACCATTACAAGGTGGGACCATTACAAGGAGGGACCATAACAACCAGGGACCATTACAAGGAGGGACCATTACAAGGAGGGACCATTACAAGGAGGGTTAACCTAAAATGAAACCAAAAAAAAAAACATTACTTACCTGTATATGTACTCGTCGGCAGCCGGAGGCACCAGGGCGACGTGGGTACAGTCAATGGCACCAATGACGTTGGGCATGTCGGCGATATTATAAAAACCAAGCTTAATGGCGTTTCTGGCTACCATATCATCTGGGAAAAAAATATATTTGGGGGTTAGGGTAGCCATGCCTTCCAAAAAATGTGATAGTGCGCGGCTCAGCGTAGGCTGTGAGATCCCCACGGAGAGGGCACCCAGCCTCTGGAACGAGCCGTTCGCCAAAAATTGCAGGCAGCCAAGCATCTTGGTCATACCTGAAATTGCATGCCCCTTCCTTGTGGTGCGGGCTAACCATGGCCGCAGCTCACTATACAATTTATGGAGGGAAGCGCGATTAAGCCTGGTCAGCTCGAACAGCTCAACGTCATGCATGCCATTGATGTTCATGCGTCGCCGCCGGTGCAATCTGGGCTCTGACCTCAAGATCCCATCAATGCCAAACAGAAGAAGAGCTTGATGCTCTTCAAAGTCACTCTCCATCACGCTTGGCTGCCTAGTCCCGAGGTCAAAAAGGTGCCGTAAGACGCTCGACAAGGAAATGACTATATGGGCGTCGGAATACTTGCCAATCAGCTCTCTGAATTAATCGCCAGCCCATTGCAATGACGTAAATGATTTGACCGATCGAAACATTTTCGATTTCGAAGGAAAAAAGTCCTGAAGTTGCGTAAAAACACAAAATTAATTTCGATGGACGAACGAACATATACGTCTATGTTCGAACGTTCGTGCGAGTCGAAAATGCCCCAAAAAAAAGGAAAAAATGACAAACACCCAACAAAACTTTCGATTGCAAATACGAACATAATGACATTTGGGATTTTGAATCGAGCCTAATAAGTGATCTTGCCATGCAAGAACACTTAATAAAAAAAAAAGAAAAGCCATGCTATATATTCCAGCATGTTTTTTTTCCAGTGAAAAAGCATTGCAGATGTTTGTCATTTTGTTTTTAAACTGGAGCTTCAATCTAAAAGCAAGTCTTTCCCATATGATTCTACTACACAGTATATTCAGATTGCGAGCATCAAAATTTTAATTACCTGCAGCAATAAAAAATTATTTACCTTTTTATATCCAAGATGGCGCATCCTGGAGCTTCAGGCAGCCTGCAAGCCGGAAGTGCTTCCTCGGGTCCCCAGCTGTCAATTATTGGATGTCGTCCCCTCAGCTCTTCGCTGCTGTTCTCGTGTGAGAGCTGGCATCTCTTCTCCCCTATCCTCGCTCCTGCAATCTGCGCATTACCAGCGCGCTGGTATGAACGTGTTCAGCAGACTGTCACGAGTGCGCTCTGTCTCTGTGAGTGGCGCTATCCTCCTGCTCAGTCAGCGCTGATTGGCAGCCAAACGAGCTCCACCAAGAGGCTGCTGTATGCTTGTGACAGAGCGCATGTGAATGAGTGATGTGGAACCTGGAGGCGCGCTCCCATTTGCGAGTCCGCACAGATGACAGCTTCAGGAGCCACGTCGGCTCTCTGAACTGGACTAGCTGCGCATGCGCGAGAGCTCGAGGAGTGCACAAGAGCGTTCTGGGAGGGGGGAAAGTCTCCTTCCTCAATCAGTATGGCGGCGGCGGCTACAAGGAAAGTAACGAGGCGGCGCAGGAGCCAGGAAAAGAGAAGAAAAAAAAGTAAGACTTTTTTATAGCTTTCTTCATCACTCTTAATTTGCATTATTTTAACATTGACTTAGGAGTTAAGGTCCGGTTTAACTATTTTTTCACTAAACAAATGCATGGCCCACTCTCCCCAAAGCAGGTCAGCTCCACTGGCATAGGGAATGGGAATGAGAGGCCAAATGGCAAGCTGAACGACCCTGCCAATATAAAGCACCAGCCAAATGTAGGTTGTAGGCAGGCAATGGCAGCACAGACTCTCTATATGGGCTGTGGGTTGGGAGGAGAGGCAAACACACACATGTGCAGTAAGCTGTGGGTTGGGAAGCCCAGAACAGACTCTGTATACAAGTGTTGTGGGTTAAGTAAGCCCAGCACTCTGGCTATATGCTCTGAGCTAGGAGATGCTCAAACCAGGTAAAGATTTTGCGGTGCCCCCAAAAAGTCCGAAATCCTATATAGCATAGCCAGGCTATACTACTCTCCGCAGCATCTCTCCACAGTATTTAGGGTCAGCTTAGGAGCCTGGAACATTCTTACATGGTGGTGCCAGAAAAGCGGTAACAAGTTCAAGAGATGTTTCTAGTTACAACTGAAACTTTTCCCAGAACTTCTGAATAATAAGATTGCTATTTGGGATAAAAGCACATTTTTTTATGTTTTAAGGCAGACTCTAGTATGCAAGCAGACCGAGGTCAACAAGAAAACTGCCCGTCAAATTCAGGAAGCCATTCATACTCCAGAAATTGTGTTTAGAAAGCTTTCAGAACAAACGTTGATATAGAAATAATTTTAAAGAATGTATGTAGAGAAAAAAATATGAGGGCCCAGCAGCCTAAGTATTTTAAAGAATTTAGCTATTAGATAAATAGAGAGAATAAGATAGATACTTTAGATATATGCTAGATAGATACTTTATTTATTCTGTCAAGTAGGTACAGTATACAAACAAGGAATGCTTTTTTAAGTACAAGTATTATTATGTTCATGTTAATGAGAGTCTTTACCTTACACACCATAAATCTGGGGTTGAACATGTGACTATCCTTTTAAGTTAAGAATTAGCCAATGAGAGCCATTATGCATTTGGCATGCACAGCAGCCTTTAATCTAGAACCATTTAGTGGGGTTTCGATCGTGATCGTTTGTTTTGGGCGTGTGACATCCGGGCCGCAAATAAAATAATAGCGTTGTTCAAATTTAAACACTTACCCATGGCCCAAATAAACTCTTGTGTTTCTAGATAGGAACAGGTAGTGTTGCATGCTCGTCTATGAACCCAACCAGTCAGCAGTTGTACAGGTAACGTGTGGACACAGCTGTTGTGAACAAAAATGTGGGTGGTGAATATTAAGCGCAGTTTTCTGGTTTCGTATAGTTATAAGGTGAGAATGCCAAATTACCCAAGGGGGCATTTTTGTCTTTAGGTCTGCTCTTATAAAAATTAATAAATTAATGGAACCCTCTCAAATGGACACTTAAAGGAGCAGTATCGCGAAATTTGCATTAAAAAAGATAAATAATTAAATAGCCACACAATAGCTTATAACATGTGTATAAATAATCTGGCGATAGAAAAAGAAAAAAATATATACCTCTCTTTTAAATTGTATAATTAAAATGGCTCAGTCCATTTGCTGAATAGGGGGATCTGCTGGCTTGTATTTAGTGAGCTACTTCATTTAGCCCACTGGTCTCCTAGCAACACTTTACCTCAGAGGCTGACACTGTAATCAGTGGTAACGGCTGTGTGTGTGAGGTGCTGCTTTTGTTATGAGACCAGGTGACTCAAATGTGTAAAATCTATACAAAATAAACTAAACTGACTGAAAATGAATGAAATTCTTCTTTGAATAACTGTGCAGGAAAATCTAAAGGTATTAAAGTGGAACAAAACCCCATTCTAAATCAGGATGCCCACTGTGTGAAACGACCCCTGGATAACCACAGATCCCCCCATTTTTCTGGCGCGCTCACGCAGATAGTCATTTAGACAGGCCGGGCGGCCAGGAAGGTTACTGCTCAGGCTCCCCATCTGCGTGCAAACAGAGCTGATTGGATGAGAGCCTGCGCATGCGCTGTGGGACAGGGAAAGATACGTTTTCACAGGCGAACTTGGGGATTTCACATATCAGGTCGGGATGCCCCTGGGGGCACAAAACAAAACTCCAGATAGTGAAAATCCTGGGTTGGGCTTTGCTCAAAACACACAAAGCTGAAAGAAAGATCATATGGAAAAAAGAAAAATAAGAATATGAAAAAGAAAATGGTAAACTGATAAAAAAAACTGGTAAAAAGATTCTGCAGCAGAGCCAACCTGAAGGGAAAACTGTCAAAATCAGCTAAATGACTTCTAGAGCTTTTCTCTCTGTTTTAGATATATAAGTTCTGGCCAGGCAATGTTGCAATGTTGTTATCTGATGCTGGACGGCTGCCAGCACTGAACAGCTGAGACTTTGATACATTCTCCTCAGCATGGAACTGATACATTGTATCTCCCTCTCCTCAGTGTGGAACAGGCCAGAGTGTCGGCTGCCGACACTGACAAGACATAAACATGAGCTATTAGTCTCCAGCTGTTCAACACACACATCATTTTTTTCTACATTTGTAATTTTTACTCCAACACCTACCTACATTCCAAGTACCATTTAAATATAAGTCACCAAGAAAAATTCGCGATACTGCTCCTTTAAGTCAAGTCATCACTTCCTCATTCACATGTTTGGCAGCAAATGTCAACTTATCATGTGACTACCAGCAACCATTCATAATTAAAAAAAAGCTACATATTCCAGCATATTTCCAATGAGAAAGCATTGCGGAAGTTTGTCATTTTGTTTTTAACTATTTTTGTATAAATGAATGAATGGCCCCCTCTCCCCAAAGCAACCAGGTCAGCTACACTGGTATAGGAAATGGCAAGCTGAGTAGCCCTGCCAATAGTACCATCTAAATGTAGGTTGTAGGCAGGCGATGGCAGCACAGACTCTCTATATGGGCTGTGGATTGGGGGGGGGGGGGCACACACATGTGCCCAGACAGGGCCGGCTCTAGGTTTATGTGGGCCCTCTGGTGGAACGGTCCCAGTAATCCCCTTTGTGGTGGAGAGTCGTGGGTCTGGGATCTATAAATTCTATGGCCAAAATTAAGAAGGGCTGCTTGCCCTCCAACCCCCTATTGGAGCAGTTTAGCCCCACATGAATGGGCAGAGTATTGAGGAAGAGGGATGGACAAAACAGGAAGGGTAGGAACAGATGGATTGAGAGATAGCTGGGAGGAAAAATACAATTCTGTGATTACTCACCTGTAGAATTGGTATTATGAGTATACAGTACGTCCTGCTCCAAATCTAATACTTACACGTGGGAAAATAGGGAAAATAGGCACTTCCCGGCCCCTCAAATACCCGGGGACCTCCCACAAATCCCCAGCATTGAAAAGCAGTTAATGAGAAGCCGGTAGAATTAAACAATCCAAACTATCAACTATAACAATGATAAAAATCACCATACAGGGGATCCAAAATAATGCAAAACCAAGGGTGGGTTGGAGCAGGACGTACTGTATACTCATAATACCAATTCTACAGGTGAGTAATCACAGAATTGTATTATTCTTAGTATAAAGTACGTCCTGCTCCAAATCTAATACTTACATGTGGGACATCCAATAGCAGTGTACATAAAGTAGGGTGGGATCCCCAAGAAAAATCAGCAGCAGACAGTTTAAACCACTGCCACCTGCAGAACCTTTCGCGGCCAAAAGCAGCATCAGCTGAGGCCCTAACATCAACCTTGTAAAACTTTGAAAAGGTATGAACAGAAGACCAAGTAGCGGCCTTGCAAACTTGTTCAACAGAAGCCTGGTGCTGAAAAGCCCAAGAGGCACCAATAGCACAAGTGGAATGAGCAGTAAGGTGGAAGAGAGGATTCTTCCCCTTAGCAGAGTAGGCCTGAATCACAGCCTGACGAATCCACTTGCTGATAGTAGACTTGGCAGGAGCCAAACCCTTCCTAGGACCAGAAGGGACCACAGTTTTCCTGAAAGGTGCAGTAGCCACCAGATAGTATTTCAGTTTTCCTGAAAGGTGCAGTAGCCACCAGATAGTATTTCAGACACCTAACCACATCCAAAGAGTGCAAAACCCTCTCCTTAGCATTGCTAGGATTAGGAAGGAAGGAAGAACAATATCCTGATTCAAATGAAAAGCAGACACTACCTTAGGCAGAAAGTCAGGTTTGAAACGAAACACCACCTTGTCCTGGTGTCTCTCATAGTAGGGGGGCTGAATGGAAAGTGCCGCCAACTCAGACACACGCCTGACAGAAGTGATAGCCACCAGAAATACAACCTTGAGCGTAAGAATGGCCAAGGCAGCATCCTGCACAGGTTCAAAGGGAGCACCCTGCAAGGCTGACAGAACCAAGTTCAAATCCCAAACAGGCACCATAGGCTTACGTGGAGGGCGCACATGAGTGACCCCCAGGAAAAAGTCTGATCAGAGGGTGCTGAGCAAAGGACTTCTGGAAGAAAATAGCCAGGGCAGAAACCTGACCCTTCAGAGTACTGAGCTGGAGTCCCATCTCCAACCCATGCTGCAGGAACTCCAAAATCCTGGGAATAGAGAACACACGACAGGGAAGAGACGGGGAGGCCGATTCATTAATAGCGCCAGGTAGCGACAGATGAGCGACTGAAGTATGGCGCTATGAGCGCCGCTAGCGTACACCGCGGGCGGTAGCGATTCGCTATAGCAGGCCTCCTCAGTCGCTACCTGGCGTTTTTGGGAACAACGCCTACATTGCTGAATATGATGTTTGAGCTCAGCTTTGTAGGCGCTGTCATTTTGACCACGCTATTCAACACAGCGCCTGCGCTTTGCTTTGCTGTGGGCTTGAAATCAATGTTAGTACCTTCACAAGTAAACACATTGCAACATGTTTCTTTTTAATTTTTTTATTTTGGTTTGATATTTTTTTTAAATTAAATGAAAATTAAGAAAAAAACAAAAGGAGAGTTCAAGTTGATTCTCGAGGTGCCTGAAAAATATTAAAAAGTGCAGTTAGTATTTATATTTAATGTGGATTATTCGCTGTTCAAAAATAATGCATTAATTTGTTACAAACATTTGGGTCCAACTTGCACAACAACCCTAATTGTTATGTTGTTCAGCTTCCACCCCCCCTTATAGTGGTTTTGGTCCTCTTACTCCCCCCTTATAGTGGTTTTGGTCCTCTTACACCCCCCTTATAGTGGTTTCGGTCATCTTACACCCCCCTTATAGTGGTTTTGGTCATCTTACTCCCCCCTTATAGTGGTTTTGGTCATCTTACTCCCCCCTTATAGTGGTTTAGGTCATCTTACACCCCCCTTATAGTGGTTTTGGTCATCTTACTCCCCCCTTATAGTGGTTTTGGTCATCTTACTCCCCCCTTATAGTGGTTTTGGTCATCTTACTCCCCCCTTATAGTGGTTTTGGTCAGCTTACTCCCCCCTTATAGTGGTTTGGGTCATCTTACACCCCCCCTTATAGTGGTTTGGGTCATCTTACACCCCCCTTACAGTGGTTTGGGTCATCTTACTCCCCCCTTATAGTGGTTTTGGTCATCTTACCCCCCCCCTTATAGTGGTTTGGGTCATCTTACACCCCCCCTTATAGTGGTTTGGGTCATCTTACACCCCCCTTATAGTGGTTTGGGTCAACTTACACCCCCCTTATAGTGGTTTGGGTCATCTTACACCCCCCTTATAGTGGTTTTGGACAAATTATGATTGGAGTCAAAAAAGATTTGCCCTGTAGTGCAGTACTTGTATTACAGTGAAGGGTAGTTAGCTTACCGCAAAAAAAGAAGTGATCAGGCTTTCCCTTAGCTCATTGCCAGTCTGGGTGTCCTCACTTCTTTCTGCGGGCAAGTTGGGGATTTCGGGCACCAGTGCTGTCTCTTCAGGGGATTGAATTCTGTGGCATATACAAATGTTGTGGAGCACACAGCAGGCGAGGATGATCTTGGAGACCTTCTGTGGACTGTACAGCATCTCTCCTCCTGGGCGTACCAAACATAGAAAGCGTGCTTTCAGCAGGCCGATGGTTCGTTCCACAAAGCGTGTTTTGCGGTGTGCTGCATTGTAGCGTTCATGGGCAGAGGTCTGTGGGCTTCTGACCGGAGTCATCACCCACGTTCTCTGCCCATATCCCTTGTCCGCTGTAGAAAAAACACAAGGAGAGAGACAGCAATTAGTACTAGTACATGGTTTTGGTTTTCATTTTTACTAATTTCGCTTACTAGGCCACATATTTTAGGCCAAATACTTTGACATGGTTAATTATTTACCCAGTAGCCAGCCAGCTGGCATTTCGTTGTTCTCAAACTTCCGGCACAGGACTGTCCGCTGCAGGACGTAAGAATCGTGGCATGAGCAGGGGAACCCCGATCTCACCGCCCGCAGCTTCATTTCGTGGTCACAGACCACCATGATGTTAAATGAATGAAATTGTTTCCGGTTTCGGTAATACAGCTCCTGTGCACGGGGAGGGCGGAAAGGGATATGTGTACCATAAACACACCCTAGCACATTCGGGATCCCTCCCATTAGATAGAAGGCATGTTTTATTTTGGCAACCTCCTCCTCATCCTCAGGAAACTTGATGTAAATTGGGATCAAATCACAAATCGCCAGAACTACCTGGATTAATATGCGGCTCATAGTAGCCTGGCTGATCCCGCTGAGGAGGGCAGAGGTTGCCTGGAAGGTCCCTTGTGCCAAAATATTAAGAGTGGCACACAGGCGTACTATGCCTGGAATGGATTGAGTGCGTTTGGTGGATGGCTCGATTTTGTGCTTAATCTGATCATATAGGGACTGTAGTGCAGCACGATTCAGACGGAAGCGGCTCCTGATCTGCTCGTCACTTAAGTCCCATACTGAAAGGCGGATTCCAAAGGAGCGGGGTGCCCTAAGCCTCACAGCACCCCGCTCCCTGTCCTCCTGCTCTTCCAGCATACGCATACATCCATCCACCCATACCCCATACATCACCCTCTTATCCATCACACACACTCAACAGATATACAAAATCAGACAAACCAAACCAAAAACCACAAACACACCACACACACAAACAATCACACTCTTCACACACTCACTACAATGCAGCTCACCACAAAACCAGAAGTATGGTGGTCCAAACCACCAGCCTGCTGAAAACCAGCTTTCTAAGTTAGGCACAACCAAGAGGGGAGTTGCTGCACAGCCCACAAAAGGCCCCAAAATCAAGCCTCACTTGCTGTATGCTCCACAATATTTGCATATGCCAACAAAATCAATCTCCTAAAGAAACAGCACTGATGTCAGAAATCACCCAACAAGCCACAGAGAGTGAGGACCAAACCCAGCCAGACACTCAAATGAGCTAAGGGAAACAAGCACCACACCACAGCCTTTGCCACAGTGTAACAATACCAGAAGCTTGCCAAATCCAGCCATTTATACTTCCCTTTCAAAAAGGACAGGTCCGCTTTGCCGCCTTTTGCGTTGCTCTGCTATTTCCGGCCTCCAATTAGCTGACCCAGGTGTGCGTGAAACGGAGTGCGCACGCGCACGCTAGTAGCGCTACTAGCGCACGTGAGCCTAAACTTGCGTGCATTAACGGACATGGCTGAAAATTCTGTGGTGGACCAATGAAAGGTAAGCTGCTCTTGATTTAAATAGCCGTTTGTATAGCCACATGTCACAAGTGTTTACATGAGTACATTGTTGTCTTTGGTTGTGTGTTGTTTTGTTAATGAGGTCTGTAATTAGTTAATTGGCTACCACACATGGTTCAATCACTGCATTTGAGCTGTGGCTACAAGCACCTTGCCAGTATGTGTTAATCAATTAAGTGGGCCTGTTTGTGATTGGCTGTTAGAGCACATAAAACCTGCCCAACCCAAAGAGAGGGCGATGCCATTCTGTAGTCTGCATGTGTGCTTGTTGGTTGTGTATTGGTGTGTGTGTGCAGCTACAAGATGGAACCAAATTCAGGACATCTGCCGGCCACAGCAGGCCCAAGTAGGAGTGTGGTGGGTGCTGTGCGCAGACCTCCCTTAAGGAAAAGGGCCCAGCCTGAAGGTGGTGCAGCACCCCAGGCTAAGCGCCCAGGTGCCAAGAGGGAGCCTGAATTTAATTTGGCGGAGAATAATAATCTTGTTCGCCTGGCCCTTGCGAAATGGGAGCTGATCTTTGGCTCCCAAAGCAAGTCACTAGGCAAACAAGAAAGAAGCAAACTGTGGGATGCCATTGGTGAGGAGCTTACTAGCAGTGCTCAACACCCACGTAGTGGCCCATCCTGCAGGAAACGCTTCTACACTTTGAGAGGGGCCCTTATGAAAAAGATGAACCACGACCTTGATGTCGAGAGTGGGACCATCCAGGGTCCAAAGAGTACCTACAGGCCGTATGAGGAGATGCTGAAGGGGAAAATTCCACTTGCTCGGCTGCAGGGTGTGGATCCTGGGGATGACACCACAGGTTGGACTGAAGGTACATATTTTCTTTCTATTTTGTGATGGTAATGTTAATGTATGTGATTAGCTTGTTCTCTTTCTGCCCAACTAACAGTAGGACCTGTGAAGTAGTACATTATACCTCATAAATGTTTTACTTTCATGTGTGTTGCTTTCTGCATAGGTGCACATGGTGCTGTCCATGATTCGGGGGAGGAGGAGGACACACAAAATCCTGCCCGTCAACCAACCTCCAGCCTAACCCAGTCTGCCATAGAAGGTATTTCACACTAATTTAGGGGCTGGTTGTTTTTGCCCAAAATGGGTGTGGGAGCACCTCCAACAATAGCTTGTACCACTGTTGAGGATTACTAATATGGACCTGCGGCCTAATTTCACGCCCACTTTAACCCTCACAGCAACTAACAAGGCCCTAATATGTGTAGCTATGTGGGAAGCCAGAGATGTGTGGCCATATATCTGCATATACATGTGTAAGCCACACTGGCCTGGATTAGGGAATATTATTGATTGAGCTGCTCACACACACACCTAAATGCATGTTTTATTTTGTGCGGCACATTACCAATGGCTAAATGTTTGCTTTGTTTTTGCCTAGCTGCCCCGCCATTGGCAGCATCTCCTCAGGAGCCAAGGTACTCTTTGGATGCCAGTAAGTGCATGTGTCAACCTTGCTTTAGCCGCTTGACCACAAGTGCATGTCTATCATTCCTCTTTTTGATTTGTAGGCCAAGTGACTGGTTCATCTTTGGACCCCACTTCCAATGTTGCAGGTCAACAGGACCCTGTTGGTGTGTATTGCAATAAATAATGTATCCTTTATGCTGTTTATGTTACACTGGTTCAATTGGGTTAGTCTAATAATCTACATGTTTGCTCTGTCAACTTGAAGAGCCTATTTTGAGTGTTTTTTCCATCCCCAGGGTCAGTCTAATAGTTTTTGGAGTGATTGCAATGCATTTTTTGAGTATATTTAAAGACAAACCTTCACCCAAGTAGTTGGAGGAATATTTAGAGACATTAATTGTGTCTTTTAGTTGGCCAGAATATCGGAAGTGGCTGTCCGGAAAGGGCCCTTCACGTTGAGGCTGCCAGAGATGAGGGTAAGTTGTTTTGGCTTGATGATCTAGTATGTATTTTTGCTCTACTTTTGTGGCACTTTCTTCGGCCAACTTGTGTTTAAACATGTATTTTCCAGGGCAAAGCTCGAGTGAGGTCCCCACTCCAGACATCTGGGAGATTGCGGGTATGTGTAATTTTAGCAATGTGTCTGATCTTATTTGGCCCAATTATTGCCTCATATTCCTCTTACATACATGTTAGCAATCTGAGTTTCCAAGATACCTTTTGGCTAGTGTGTAATCTGGCACTTTGTGGAGGTATGGCCTCGAAAGGCTATCCATGTTACATTTGAGTTTGGTCCACTGACCTACTAACCTGACTTTCCTGTTTAGCATATGCCAACTTGCCGGAGCTCTCGGATGTGGATTTGCCCCTCTCTGGCAGTGATACCCCGCTCCTACCTGTGCCGGATGACACGGAGGTAACATGGCTGATTTAGAGGACCAATAACCACATTGCCATGTTCGTGTGTAGGCGATGAACCAACATGTCACATTTCCTTTCTTGGTTGTTTTTGCAGGAGGCGGGACCAGAACCCCAAGCTGGGACCTCTTCCCAAGTGCCATGCGGCCAAGCTTCAGAGGCTCAAACAAGGGTAAGTTGTATTGTTACAGTTTGGGCAAATGATTTTGAGGGGCATAGCTGCATTGGTTCTGTTTGACTAAAATGTTGTTTTCTATTTTGTTAGCCTCAAACCAGAGCAAGAGGAGGTGTGGCACCAACCAGTCATGATTTTTATGAGCTAGGGGTCCGGATGCTGGAGGACTACAGTCGCCAACAGCCGTGTGATGGAACTAATGAGCGCATTGCGGCGTTGGAACATCAGGTGCTAATGTGTCAGCAACAAAATGAGGCCCAGCAGCGCCAGATAGACCAGTTGCTCCAAAACCAACAACATAACCAGGAACTTGGTCGCCTCTGCAATCTAATGGAGCAACCTATCCAGCGCCAGGAAGAATGTCTCCAGCGCCAGGAAGAATGTCTCCAGCGGCAGGAACAAAGTTTGTTGTTGACACAACAGCTCATACAACAGCAGTCTATTTTTTTTACTGCACTGTTGGCCCCCAACACACCTAGCAATGACTCCCAACCTCCCCGGCAACCCAGCCAAGAATATTAATATGTTTGTGGTTCTAATTTTTTTGTGTAAATAGATTTGATTAACCCACCTCTAAATTGTGTTTTTCCTAAGACATAGCTAAGAACACAGTCAGGGATGAGTATCTTGATCTACATATGTAAATGTAGGCCAAAATTTATGCCACACATTTGTGACCATAGCTTACTAATGACTACAAAGGTATGGCAAAATTTACACACAAATGGGTTTGTAGACACTTAAACTATGCTTGGCAAGGCACAACACACTGTAATTAGAAAAATATAACATTTTTAATTGTAAAGGTGGGCAACAGGCCCAACATTTGCCCCCAAAGGGCCTAAAACAAGGGGCCAGTCATCACCCCACTTTAACGGCGACGCCTCTTCTTGGCCAGCAGCATAAGGCGAAGACGCCGGATCGACCGCCACAGTCTGCGATGCTGGTTTTCACAAGCTGGAGAGAGTAAAAAAAAAACAGATTTAATAAATGGAATGTGACCTCAACAGACACAGATGTAGCAATGTAATGTCAGGGGGTCCAATTAGCTGACGCTCACATTAACATTGTTTCCCACTGTGCCCTTAGGTGTTACCATTATATGAGTACTAGTGGCTGGCTTAAATGTGGCCACCACATCCCAAGCATACATTTACTCTTAACTCTTGGTAATCAAAGAAGGTATAAGTCCCAGTGTGGACATTTATGTGCTTAGTCACAGCCAAACATCAGGGCCTAAGTCCTAATGAGTAAACTAGTTTGGCCAAGAATCTTAGAGGTCATGACCTAAGCAGGCCCATTTGGTTGGGTACAAACCACAAATTGTCTCTATGTGGCAAACTCAAGAATGTGAGTCCACAATCAAGCATGCAGACATGCATGTAGGATTGTTGCCCAAACACATGTAACCTAGATGTGTGTTGCTTAAACACATAGGTACATTGTAAATGTCTGCAGAATTGACTATAAGACATAGGGTTCACAAGTCTTTAGGCATATGAAGTGGGATGTACTCACCATCGCAGCTGTAGCGGGGGCCCATGCTGCTGGCTGTCCCGGGAGGTGTGGTGGTGATGTACACCGGCTCCGTCTGCGTGGCAACATCTGTCATGAGAAAGCAAAAGAGAAAAGCAAAATAAGTGGGCCAATGACACATGACTATTTGTCATCCATCTGGTTATGGAGTCTGCAAAAACAAATGCTTCCATGGTTACACACGTTGTCCAACATTAGCATATTTCCTGGTCCATGAGTTCCTTTAAATTATTTATGGTTGCAACATGGACACATAAAGATAATGTGCCAATAACCTTGACAGTGCAATGCTAAGGAATAATTTGCAGTTGATTGTAGAATGTTACTAGTGTGCAACATGTGTTAGCCGGAACAACTTAACCAAATAACACATTTGCTAGCCCCCATCATGGTGTGGGCAGAAACATAGGGGTGGTTGCCATTTGGATTGCACGGTAGTGGGGTTTTTGATGTTAATGTACATTATCCAACCAGCTTGTACTATGGACCAGGAAACATGTGTCTGTTGAAAGTGGGCCAATACCCAGGATTGCAACTATTCTGTGTTTTGGTCTGCTTTGGCAGAGCACAACAATTTGAGTGAGACACCGTCCGCCGCCGCTGCCTTCCGCGCATCACTCCTCCAGTGTGTGCGCACGCGCAGGCCATTATGAAACGGAGAGCGCAGGCGCACACACATCTAGAGGGGCACGCAGGAGGCTGCGGCGGTGGCTTCTGCCACCCCCAATGAGGTAAGTAGTTTGTGGGCTTTTTGGGGGGGGGCCCTGGGTGAGGGAGGTGATTGGGCATGGAAGCTTAGAGATTCCAAGCACAATCAACAATGGGTGTTGGTCCACTTTAAGGAATGTCATAACATATGGAATGTGAGGGATAACAACAAACACTTACCATGACTATGCCCGTGGAGAAGGCGTTGCCAAAAGGCCATGGAGGTGCCGCCTATATGATGCCCTGCAAATTAGAGAGGAATGGCAAGTGCTAAGTACAAATGGCCAGATGAAACCTGTCACAGACTAACACTGACTAAATGTGCACTCACCAGGGGATGATCCGCCACTTGAAGCCCAGGGAGGGCTCTGAGGAGGAGGCGGGGAGCCTCGGCTCCTCACACTGTGCTCGGAAGATCCCCCAGCCAAAGGGCCACCGTCCTCCCTCTCACTCCCTGCTCCTTCAGGGAGTGTGGGAGAGTCCACATCTTCCACCCAACTTGGACTCCCCACTTGAGAGTGGCCCCTTGGCTGGTGAGACTCCTCAGAGTCAGAGTGTGAGGAGCTGAGGCTTGATCCTGCCAGCCCCCCAGCAGCACACTCCTCTGGGGCGTCATCCCCTTCCTCCCCTGGGTCCTCTAAATAGGAGCCGCGAGAGGGACCCTCCCCCGATGACTCCCCCGAGTCCGCCTGCCTGGTTCGGGGAAGGAATCCCTTCCCACGTTTCCCCAGGGGAGGACGCTTATCTGTGTTGAGGGGGAGAAAGAAAATAATTAATATTAATACCCCAAATGGACACAGCTTAGCAGATTAGTTAAACAAAAGTAGAAACATAGCATAAGCTTAAACTTACCTGATGCGTAGGCATCATATAGACGGTACACGCCTTCAGGGTCCCGGCGCTTGAAGTCCGACCACTTCTGCTGGATAGCTCGGACTGATAGCTGGGTGTTGAAGCGCCGGGACACTGTGGCCTTCACCTCCATGGCAATGCGTTTTTTGCATAGTCATTGTCACGCTCGGGGTAACTCCAGCCCTCTTAATAAGCTCACAACCCCCAATCTCCACAGCCAGCTTCACCTGTAGGAGCCCCCGCTTGCCGGGACGCAAGATACGCCTACCCGGGATCGGTTGCCCCCAGGACTTAATGGCTCAAAGGATGTAAGCTTATATGTGGGAGGACTGGAGAACCAATAGCAAGAGCGTGAGTGACGGAAGTCCAGAGACAGGCAATAGGTCGATAACGGGAAGGCAGAGATCGCAGCGGCACCAGGGGTCAGGTAAGACGTAGTCGGGGTTCAGGCAGAGGTCAGCAACTGGGGATCAGGATCTAGAAGCGTCAGTTCAGGCAAAGGTCGGCAACAAGGATTCAGGATCGAGAGGCGTCAATTCAGGCAGAGGTCGGCAACAAGGATTCAGGATCGAGAATGGTCGTACAATCAAATCGGCAACAGGCTAGACTTCACAGGAGTAGGTAACACAGGGTTCTGAGCGCTATCACAGGCAATTCACAACTGAGAGGGAATTGCCTTTATAGGAACAGGTCTGAGGGAAGCAGTGTACTGATTGGAGCACATAGGATTCCAAGGGTAATTGGCTGCAGAGCAGAAGAGGGTGAAGCCCTCAATCCCCTAGGATTCATTAACCCTTTAATTGATCCTCCGGCGGGTGCGCGCAGCACAGCGCCGCCGGAGGGCATAACAGACACGTGCTCGCGGCCGCGCGCGAGCACGTCTCCTGGAGGAGGAAGCGGGGGGCGTGGCTGAGCTGGGCGCCGCTCGAGCCGACGCTGCTCGAGCCGACGCCGCTCGGCGCGGCCGCCGCACAGTGACAGCTGCAGCTGGCCGCCTGGAGACGTCGCTGGAACGGGGATCAGGTAAGCGGCTCCTGACACTACCCCCCCCCTTCACGAGGGGCCTCCGGACCCTCACCCGGTTTCCCTGGATTGTCACGATGGAACCTTCTTACAAGAGCCTTGGCATGAACATTCCTCGCTGCCACCCAGCATCTTTCCTCCGGACCATAGCCAACCCAATCCACCAAATACTGTAAAGAATTACGCACTTTACGTGAATCCAAGATCTTATTCACTTCATACTCGGGCTCATTATTAAGAAGAATTGGTGCAGGACCAGCAAGAGGAGCATTCTTCGCCGGTTTTAACAGTGAAACGTGAAAGGAATTAGGTATTTTCATAGTTGGCGGGAGTTGAACTTTAAAAGACACATTATTCAACTTCTTGATGATTGGAAAAGGGCCAATAAATTTTGGACCTAATTTGCTAGATGGCTGACGGAGCGCAATATTTTTAGTGGAGACCCAAACTAGATCGCCTACTCGAAGAGTAGGTTCCTGTGATCTGCGGCGGTCGGCAAATTTCTTATACCTCAAACCAGTGGTCTTAAGAATCTCCTGAACGTGTGTCCAGATATTCTTCCGTTCTTGAAGCCACTCCTCCAACGCCGGCAGATTGGAAGGTGACCCTGAAAGGGAAGAAGCTCTAGGATTTTTCCCTAAGTTACAATAAAAAGGAGATACCTTGGTACTCTCACTAGGCGCGTTATTGTAAGCAAATTCGGCGAAATCAATAAATTCCGCCCATTGTTCTTGGGCATCAGAAACATAACACCTTAAGTATTGTTCCAAAGTTTGATTAGTTCTTTCCGTCTGCCCATTAGTCTGGGGATGGTAGGCAGAAGAAAGAGAGATCTGTATTCCCAACCGCGAACAGAAGTGTTTCCAAAAACGGGAAGTAAATTGAACACCCCGATCAGAGACTATATTGGACGGAATACCATGAATACGAAAAATATGCGAAGTAAACAGCCGCCAAAGCTCAGGTGCAGAAGGAAGTTTGGCCAAAGGAACGAAATGTGCCATCTTACTGAAACGATCTACGACCACCCAAATGACAGTATTACCATGTGAGAGAGGCAAATCTACAATAAAATCCATAGAAATATGGGTCCATGGCTCAGCAGGAATTTCAAGAGGAACCAAACTGCCACTAGGAGCCTTGTGAACTCCTTTACTTCGAGCACAAATAGCACAAGCGTCTTATTCTGGCGAGAGTTACAAACTGACTCACCCAGATCAGTACTCTCTACCTGGTCTGGGTGCGGAAGTTTTCCGCCGGTTTCCCCTTGTTGGGACAGGACCCTGCAAAATGACCAGAATTCCCGCAATACAGGCATAACCCCTCGGATCGCCTACGCTGTTTCTCCTCTTGGGATAAGCGGGTTCTCCCTAATTGCATAGGTTCTTCCTGGGAAGATGATGAGGTATTTTCTTCACGGGGAACCGGGGATCTATGACTCTGGACTGGTCTAAAGGACGTGGGAGCCCCGACTCTCTCCCTGGCCCTTTCTCTAAGACGTCGGTCTATTTTAATGGAGACCTGCATTAATTGATCTAGGTCCGCTGGCGGGGGAAAATTGACTAAGGCATCCTTGATGCTATCCGACAGTCCCACCCTGAACTGACTACACAAAGCTGGATCGTTCCACCTAGCTTCGATAGCCCAGCGGCGGAATTCAGCACAGTAGTCTTCAGCCGAATTCCGTCCTTGTTTTAAGGCCCGAAGCCTATTCTCTGCGGTAGACTGTATATCTGGATCGGCGTATAAAACGCCCATAGCATTGAAGAAGGCAGTCACTGATTGTAGAGCAATGTCATGGGACGGTAAACTAAAGGCCCAGGACTGTGGGTCTCCTTGAAGCAAGGAAATGACTAGGCCTACTCGTTGGACCTCTGTGCCAGAGGAGATAGGTCTTAACTTAAAATATAGTTCGCAGGCATTCTTGAAATTGGAAAATTTTGCTCGTTCTCCAAAAAATTTCTCAGGCAGTGGAATCTTAGGTTCGGAGAAATGAGGTGGTACAGAGGAAGTTGGCACTTGACGAGATTCCTGAGTGGCCACTCTTTGAGCGAGTTGGTTGATTGCTGTGGCCATAGCTTGCACCTGCTGTACCAGGTCATCCATTTTTGGGCCTGTGATAATGTCACGCTCGGGGTAACTCCAGCCCTCTTAATAAGCTCACAACCCCCAATCTCCACAGCCAGCTTCACCTGTAGGAGCCCCCGCTTGCCGGGATGCAAGATACGCCTACCCGGGATCGGTTGCCCCCAGGACTTAATGGCTCAAAGGATGTAAGCTTATATGTGGGAGGACTGGAGAACCAATAGCAAGAGCGTGAGTGACGGAAGTCCAGAGACAGGCAACAGGTCGATAACGGGAAGGCAGAGATCGCAGCGGCACCAGGGGTCAGGCAAGACGTAGTCGGGGTTCAGGCAGAGGTCAGCAACTGGGGATCAGGATCTAGAAGCGTCAGTTCAGGCAAAGGTCGGCAACAAGGATTCAGGATCGAGAGGCGTCAATTCAGGCAGAGGTCGGCAACAAGGATTCAGGATCGAGAATGGTCGTACAATCAAATCGGCAACAGGCTAGACTTCACAGGAGTAGGTAACACAGGGTTCTGAGCGCTATCACAGGCAATTCACAACTGAGAGGGAATTGCCTTTATAGGAACAGGTCTGAGGGAAGCAGTGTACTGATTGGAGCACATAGGATTCCAAGGGTAATTGGCTGCAGAGCAGAAGAGGGCGAAGCCCTCAATCCCCTAGGATTCATTAACCCTTTAATTGATCCTCCGGCGGGTTCGCGCAGCACAGCGCCGCCGGAGGGCATAACAGACACGTGCTCGCGGCCGCGCGCGAGCACGTCTCCTGGAGGAGGAAGCGGGGGGCGTGGCTGAGCTGGGCGCCGCTCGAGCCGACGCTGCTCGAGCCGACGCCGCTCGGCGCGGCCGCCGCACAGTGACAGCTGCAGCTGGCCGCCTGGAGACGTCGCTGGAACGGGGATCAGGTAAGCGGTTCCTGACAGTCATATTGGTGGATGCAGAAATCCTATGAGCAATGAAAAACAAACACAAATCAATACATGACATCAGAACAATGGCATAAACAGTTATACTGAGAACAGATTAAAGTGGACCAACACCCTGGATTTTGACTATTCTGGGTTTGGGTCCACTTTGGTGGGGCACACCAATCGGGGGTGGGCCGCTGTCTGAAACCCCCTGGGAAGGCCAGAAATACACCACTGACCACGCTCCCACGTGACTGCGCCAGCCTAGCAAAGCGCTCTGCGCCGCTGTGGTATGCGCGTCCAAGCCCGCTTGGACGTGCATACCAGCTCAGCTGCCTCTGAGCGCTGTAGGACACGTGTGGCGTTTCACTCTAACAGGGAGGGCACCTGCGCAGGCCATTAACAAATGTCTGGCGCAGGGGCCCACCCTGCTAGAGGGAAGCGCAAGATGCATCCGCGGCTCACGCATGCAGAGATGGGACGGTGCAGAGGTAAGGTTTTTGGCCTCCAGGGGGGTTCATCCCCGCAGGACATCCAGATTTGGGATGCCCCGCGGGGAGTGATCAGATTGGTCCTGAAAACTAAGAGATTTCAGGGCCAATCCCCCCTGTGTGTTGGTCCACTTTAAACAGAAAATCCAAGAGAAACATAGTCACTTTGACCACCTGGCCGTTTACGCGGCTATCCACCCTCTGTCTCTTGCATTTTGCTTGCCCAGGAGGGGAAGGGGTGGGAGGGGGGTTAGGTGGGGGAGGTGAGGTAGGTGGGGGAGGTGGGGGAGGGGTGGTGGGGTCAGAATCAGAGGAGGAGCTGGGGAGGCGCAGAATCCGTCTCCTGGGCAGCATGGTGGAAACGCAAAGGAGGAAACAGGAACCGGATATGACCAAAGCGACAGGGGCCCAAAAAAAAAAAAAATACGCTCCTCGCAAAAGGAACCAGCTAATATCCGCTATGTGTAAGCTAAGTGGCAGAACTAGTCGATTTACGCATTCAAAAAAGCTATTGGACTAAGCGCTAGTAATTTATAACTTTAGGTGGCTTTGAAACGCAAAGGAGGAAACAGGAAACGGATATGACCAAAGCAACTGGGGAAAAAAAAAAAACGCTCCGCGCACCAGGAGCAAGCTAATATCAGCTATGTGCAAGCTAAGTGGCGGAAAAACACAATTTACACATTAACACAAGCTATTGGACAAAGCGCAAGAAAGTTAAAGCTTTATGGGACTTTGAAACGCAAAGGAGGAAACAGGAACCGGATATGACCAAAGCAACTGTGCCAAAAATTCACAAAAAAAAAAAACCTCCGCGCACCAGGAACAAGTTAATATCAGCTATGTGCAAACTAAGTGGCGGGAAAAAGTAAATTGACGCATTACAACAAGCTATTGGCAAAGACGCCATTAATTATTAGCTTGATTTAGCAGGGGGTTCACGATCCTGTAATGCATAGGTCCTTGAAAACCAAAAAGCTTGGTGTTAAAAAATACAAATCTTAGTCCTTCATAAAATAATCACACAATAAAACTATTCAACTACATGATACATGTGGCACACAGGAGAATGCATAACGGGTTGTTATGAGCTTGTACGCCTGAATAAATCCTGCATAATGTGGACATGCACACTCACAACTACAGTGTATTCATTAAGAACGACTGGGGTCGCGGGAAGTGAATTCCTGGAAAATGGCAGAAGGGCACATGTATGAACAGCACAGCGCAGCACAGCGCAGCACAGCGACGCTCGCGCCGCCACATAGCGAATCAAAACAGCGACTGCACAAACTCTGACCACCACAGATTGATCAAGGACAGGGCTGCCGAATAGCTTGGGCGCTGACAATTTCGATGAGCGAACGTGAGCGCCAAACATCACTGACTAAAAAGTAGCTTTACAAGCCCCGTGTGTTGTGAAAACAAGCGATTTTGAGCCCAATGAGTTTTGTGGGAGGAGATGCATTTTAGATGTCACTCACAACATTACAGTGTAAAAATTACAACTTTCATCTAAAAAAGAAAAATAACAAGACAGATTCATAAAACATATCCCAATAAACATGTGTTGAATTTTGTGCCAAAGACAAGAACACAAAAACCACTTAAAACAATCATTGCAGCGTCTGCCATTGAAATGTATGGGAGACCGGCAGGTAGCGCCAGGTCATACCTGTCGCTGTGATGGGATTAGCAGCGGCGCTGTTCGTTGCAGTCGGCTACATGATGAATCCCGCGCTAGCTGACGCTCTCGCCGGCGCTAGCCTCATTTAGCTTGATAAATGCGTCATTGTGGCCGTCACCGGGCGTACTTGAGTCGGTAGCCGCCGTTAGCTGACGGGACCTGGCGCTCGTCAGACACTACCTGGCGCTATCGCTTGATGAATAAGGGCCTTAGACTCACACCAGTCAATGTAGGCACGCCAAACCCTGTAATAAATGGAAGAAGAAGACATCTTCCTAGCCTTTATCAAAGTATCCACCACCGAAGAAGACAGCCCCTTCTCCATCAAGATGGAGGTTTCAGCAGCCAGGCCGTCAAAGCCAGAGTTTGTAAATTGGGATGGCGTAGTGAGCCCTGAGTGAGCAGATCCGGCACCAAGGGCAGAGTGTACTGATCTACTGCCAGCTGCACCACGTCTGTGAACCACACTCTTCTTGGCCACCTGGGGGCCACCAGAATTGCTGGCACCCCTTCCAGAGCAATCTTGCGCAGAACCCTGCCCAGCAAGGGAATTGGAGGGAAGACATACAGGAGCTGAAAGTCCTGCTATGACATTGCTAGGGCATCAGAGGTCAAGGCCAGAGGATCCTGGGACAGAGAGACAAAAGCTGGGAGCTTGTGATTGTGGCGGGACGCAAACAGATCCACATCTGGTTGGCCCCAATGGTGACACAGAGATTGAAACACCCTGCTGCATAGGGACCATTCTCCCTGGCGAGAGGTCCCCCTGCTCAGAGAGTCCGCCAGGCGATTTTCCACCCCCGGGATGTACACAGCTGATATGCAGGGGACACTGGTCTCCGGCCAAGTCAGGATCAGAGACGCTTCCTGGAGGGTCCCCTTGCTCCGGGTCCCTCCCTGATGATTGATGTAGGCAACTGCCGTCTGGTTGTCCGAGCGCACCTGAAAAGGCAGGCCCTGAAGTTGAGTAGTCAAGTGAGCCAGAACTAGCCTGATCGCCCGCAGCTCCAAGACATTGATAGGTGTGTGGGCCTCCTGAGGACCCCACTTCCCCTGGAACCGCAGGGACTTCCAGAAACCCCCCCAACCTGACAGACTGGCATCCGCAGTGACCGTCTCCCAGGGAGGGGTAAGAAAGGATCTGCCCCCCAACAGGTTCCTTGAGTCCATCCACCACAAGAGGGACCTCCTGACCCCCCATCCAGGGACGCTGGGTCCTTGTCCCACACTGACAATAGGTGGAGTTGCAGAAGTCTCAAGTGGAACTGAGCATAAGGTACCGCTTCCAAGCACGCCACCATCAGGCCCACCAGCTGCATCCCCTGCCTGATGGAGGGATGAGGACAAGCTAGGAGGGACTGGACCTGTGCAATCAGACTGTCCACCTTCTGCTGAGGAAGGAAGATCCTTGCCTAAACTGTATCCAGATTCATTCCTAGGAATGGAGTTACCAAGGAAGGGGACAGTGAGGACTTGGGGTGGTTGATCACCCATCCAAATGACTCCAGAGTGGACACCACCAGCTGAGTATCCAACTCTGCCTGATGTAGAGACTGGGAAGTGATGAGAATGTCATCCAGATAGGGCAGCACGCGGACGCCCTGACATCTGAGCAGAGACATCATGCCAGCCAGCACCTTGGTGAACACCCTGGGGGCTGAAATGAGGCCAAATGGCAAGGCCACAAACTGGTAGTGTTGATCCATCAGAGCGAACCTGAGGAAGACCTGGGAATACAGGAATATGAAGGTAAGCATCTTTGAGGTCCATGAAGTCATGAAATCCCCTTGGCGCAGGGAACTGATGGCAGAGCGCAGAGTTTCCATGTGAAAGCGCCTGCCCCTGACAAATTTGTTGAGGATCTTCAAGTCCCGGATGGGCCTGACAGAACCATCTTTTTTGGGTACTGTGAATAGATTGGAATAAAATCCCTTGCCTTTTTCTCTTGAGGGGACCTGGCAGATGGCCCCCAGCTCCAGGAGGCCTTGCACTGCTTGCACTAGCTCCTGAGCCGACACAGGGTCCTGAGGATCTGATGAATCTTGGAGGGGGACAGGCAGCAAACTCCAACTTGTAACCGGAGGACACTACCTCCTGAATCCACGGGTCTGAGACATGAAGCCTCCAGGCGTGAGCGAAGTGCTGCAGCCGTCCCCTCACCTGGATGGGTGAGGGCGCCCCATCATGCCTGAGGGAGCTTGGGAGAGGATTTTGCTTTGGGACCCCAGGAGGAGCCAGGACGTCCACGTCCTCTGCCCCTACCCCAGAAATCTCCCCGGGCCCCAGGAAAGGAAACCCCCCTTCCCTGTCTGGCACCACGGTAAGGGGAGGAGAAGGAACCCTGACCCCGAAAGGGCAGAGATTGCCGCCTGCGCTGGGGTAACCTCCCTCCCTTAGCAAAAAGGTCCAGGCGGTCCCCAAACAGGCACAGTCCTTTAAAGAGAAAACCAGTGAGGGCCTTCTTGGCAGCATTGTCAGCAGCCCACTGGCGCAGCCAAACTGAGCGGCGTATAGCCACCACAAGGGCAGAAGTTCTGGAACACATTCTGATGGTGTCATCCATTGCTGAGAGAACAAAATTTACAAAAACATCACAACTGGAGAGTGCATTGAACAACTCACAAGGCAAATCATCAGGGGCACTATTAAGCATATTTCTGATAAGGGTTCTAGTGGCCACAGCAGTAATGGCAGAGGCACAGACCGGGCGCAGCACCGTCCCCGCACATGCAAAGGTGTGGTATGCCAGCTGGTCAATGCGCCAGTCCTCAGCATCCCGCAGGGTAGTGGAGTCAGGGGAATGCATGACAGAGATGTTAGATAGCCCTAGGATCGGGGCATCCACCTCAGGGGGTGGGGGGATGACCAACATTTAACCACCTCAGCAGGAAAGGGATATTTCCTATCCCAGCTTTTTGGAACCCTGGGAAGTTTACTGGGGTGCTCCCATTCCTTGAGCACAAGGTTATGGAAATGTGCCTGCTCGGGAAATTCCAAACGTGATTTTGCTGTATGGAAAAGCTCCCCTCTTTGCCTGGGAGCCGCAACAGGGAGAGAGATGGACAGAACCTCAAAATCTGGGTCAATAATCTGTCAGTGTCATCCGGGGCCCAGGGGTCAGAGCCAGAATCGTCATGACCCCTTGGCTCCCCTCATCAGATGAGCCTGAATCAGAAAAGAGCTCCCCTTCATCAGACGGGGTATAGCCACAAAGATTCCAAAACTCCTCAGTTCCCATAGAGGAAACAGTGACATTAGGCGTCAAGTGTCGCTTCTTAGCAGGGGCCTTACGCGCTAAGGACTTAGCAATCAACTGCTCAACAGAATCCCCACTAGTATGCAACTCAGTAGGAGTTAGGTTTAAGCTTGGGGGTAGAGATGAGCGAACCGGTTCGGACGAACCGGAATTCGCTTCGAATTTCAGGAAATATTCGATTCGGCACGAACCCGAATATTTTGTGGTTCGTGCCGATCGAATTTTTCCTGAAATTAAAAAAAAAAAATGCCGGCATGGTGGGAGCGGGCCGGTAAAGCCGGCCGGCCCGCTCCCACCATGCCGGCATTTAAAAAAAAAAAAAAAAAAAAAAGTATTTTTGCCGGCATGGTGGGAGCGGGCCGGCCCGCTCCGCTGTCAGCGGAATCGGCCGGCCCTCTCCCACCATGCCGGCATTTAAAAAAAAAGCAAACACTTACCTGCAGGTCCGGAGCGTGGAGGCCGGCGCCGCTCTCAGCTGTCATCTGAGGGCGCGTCAGAGGCCGCTCCGCTGTCAGCGGAACCGGCCGGCCCGCTCCCACCATGCCGGCAAAAATGCTTTTTTTTTTTTTTTTTTTTTAAATGCCGGCATGGTGGGAGCGGGCCGGCCGGTTCCGCTGACAGCGGAGCAGGCCGGCCCGCTCCCACCATGCCGGCAAAAATGCTTTTTTTTTTTTTTTTTTTTTTTTTAAATGCCGGCATGGTGGGAGCGGGCCGGCCGGCTTTACCGGCCCGCCGGCCGGCTCCCACCATGCCGGCATTTATGATGGGGAACTTCGTAAAAGTTCGATTCGGCCGAACCCGAATTTCTTTGTGAAATTCGGCGAATCGGCCCAATCGAACTTTTCAAAAGTTCGCTCATCTCTACTTGGGGGGGTAGGCGAAGTGAAACGAGGTGCAGCCACTGGCAGGCCAGATTGCAATGCAAGCACCTGCTCAGCACAGGGTACACAGACCCGCGCCTTGTCAGCGTCAGCATGAGGCTGCCCACACGCTACACACAGCCGGTCTTGTCCCGAAGGAACCCCGGTCACATTATCCTGGGATGCCTCCATATGGTGATTATAGCGGCGCTATACGACTATAGGGAATAACGCTATATAGCAACCCCGGATGCCCCAATAACCCGCTAAGAAAGTGGGAGTATTATTTTTACAAGGCCTACAAGTTATACACTAATACAGGGCCGGGAGAAGCCAAAAAGGGTTCGCCCCGCCTGAAAGACATAAGCAGACAAGACCTGTAAGCACACAGTAACAAAAGTGAAAGATATAAGCCGCCCGCGAGGGCACTTACGGACCGCGGTAGGTAGGGGCCGTCGCGCATGGGCCAACCAAGCAGGTTAAAGATGGCGTCGGTATACCTTGAGGGGCGGGCCGGTATCAGCGATGACGCGGAGATAGACAGGCTCCGCCCCCCCCCGAAGAGAGCGAAGCCAGAACGTGCAAGCAGCCAATGACGGCGCGCCAGCGCCTGAGATAATGCCGCCGCTAAGCGCGGAACCAAGTCAGCGCGCTGCGGCGGCAATTTTAGAAAGACAGTAAAGGCAAGTCAGCGCGGCGGCTGACACAAGGCTAAACAGAATAAAAAGCGAGTGTAAAACACAGAATACATAGCATACACATTTACACACACACACCCCCTCTTTTCCCCCGAAGGCTACAAGGAGAATGAGGGAGGACAGCGGCCACTTAAACAGGGCCCACCGATGGGCAGGGGCAAGGGGCATCCCATAGAGGCTCACCATAAGCCTGAACCGTAAGCCTGAACCGCCTACCATTTGGTGGAGGATTGCGGTGGAGCAGCGCTCCTAAGCACCTAACAGCGGTGGTGTCTACCTTCACCCGACCAGCGCAGCCAAGGCTGGGAGGCATATTACTAGTGGAATGGGTGGGAATAGTCCTACAGGGCCGCAGGCTAATAGCCCCACTCACCTGCGAGTAGAGAGCCATTTCTCGTCCTTCGCAGCCAGACTGCAGAGATATTCTGGGGGATTTGTGGGAGGTCCCCGGGTATTTGAGGGGCCGGGAGGAGCCTATTTTCGATGTCTCTGCAGTCCAGCGCCATCTGGCGGAGTATATCTCACGTGTAAGTATTAGATTTGGAGCAGGACGTACTGTATACTAAGAATATAGATGAGAAGAGGGACTGCATTAACAATGAAAGAGTATGCAGCTTAGCCTCATTACAAGGTTAGTGATGTCCTGGCTCGCTAGGGGGAAGCAGCGCAGGGGCCCGATGCAATGTTAATGGCAAAAAAAGTTCTTTAACCCCATTGTGCCAGATGTCAATGGGGGATGGGGGCCCTCGGCAGCTGACCAGGCTTGCCGGGTGCTGACGCCGGCCCTGTGCCCAGAACAGACTCTGGATACAAGGGTTGTGGGTTAGGTAATATGCTGTGAGCTATGGGAGGCTCAGACCAGGTAAAAGCTCTGCGGTGCCCCCAAAAATTCTGAAATCCTATATAGCATAGCCAGGCTATACTACTCTCCGCAGCATCTCTCCACAGTATTTAGCTTGGGAACCTGGAACATTCTTACATGATGGTTCCCCAGTCACTTGTTTATCAGCAAATGGCAGCCAATCATGTGACCACCAGCAACCATTCAAGTTTGATGTTCAGGTCTAGGCAGCAATATACTGCAGTCCAAATTCCATCAGAGATCTCATAAAATGTGCAACTTATTTGTAATCTTTTAAAATACTTTCATCCATAAATTAATGCTAACTGCGACATTACGCATTTTGGGCGTTGCCCTTAGTCATACAACACATACAGCCTCTTATCTGCTATTTATGATGGAATTATGTGCCCGGACATCCCAATTCCCTCTAAAAACGGGGCAGGTGAAAGGAGACATGTGTGGCGATAATCCACTGAGACAGGCGTAACCAGGAATTATAACGTCAGTGTTTATCCAGCCTTCAAGGCTAGTTCACCACTCGGGGCACACTCACTGTCTGTGTTTGTCTCACTTCACAGATGGATTAAATACAAAGGATATATTTCTATGTTTGCGCAAGCATACAATGGCCATATATGTCCAAAATCTCAAAAACATTGATAAAGAGTGAAGACACCATGGCTCCATCACCATAGCTACCGGGGGCAGCCACCAGGCAGCACCATCTTCCCACATCCCCAGCAAACCTTCTATCCCCATGGTTATGGGGTAAAAAGATGCTTGGCCGCAACCCCTGCCAACCCATAACCCAGACAACCAAGGACACCAAGTAACAAAATCGAAATCCATGAATCTCGGTGTCCATATGAATGGCCCACCAGGAGGCTAGAGGGAGGGAACCATGGACAGCCTTTGCGTTCACCCTCCTAGATGAAGCGTGGAAGAGACGTTCGAACTCCACCGGAACAAATGTTGCACTCACCTTCCTAAATGAAGCGCGGGAGAGTCCTTTCGGACTCCACCGGAACAACAGGGAGCAGCCGCATTACCCTTTTGGCAAACCCAGTTGGCTACTGGCAGTCATACAATTAATAGGACTTTGGCGGAGTTGACTATATTGACTATAGAGCTGCTTTAAGATATATTGTAAGGTTGCAGTACTTTGATACCACAGTCCATTACTGGAAATACTGATCCCATGTATTATTGCATTCAGGCAGAATCCGTTTTATAGCCTTGGAGTTGAAATGAAACGTGAGAAGATCTGTGTCTGACAACGTTCATCCAAAATCCAGGAGATGAGAGATCAAGGACTTGGAAAGTGCAAATCTTGCCAGGATTAGGGTTGGTCTTCTGAAACTTGGCAGAAGGCTTTGATGGACAGTAGGTACATTTGGGGTTTTTGAGTTTGGCAGTTATCTGCACAGCTGTTTCTGTTCCTGCAGATTTTGGGGTACATTTGTTTTGGGAAAGTGGGCCAGAATTGTGTCAGCGTGCTCATAAAAAGTACATTTACTATGATCCTAAGCGGTACGAGGACGCCTCTGCTATTGTTATCTACATTGCACATGGCCTCCTGCTTTTAAATTGTTACAATTCTCTTTATGTCAATTTCCTGACACATTAAGTCTAAATCAAGATTGTGAGAGTCTCCAAGATGTTGCCAGGATGTAAGAATGTATGTCTGCTAGAACGCTTGCCTAAAGCATATAAATCCCATTATTATTATGAAAAACAGCCCCTTATCCAAAGCACTTGGATACCTACTGATGCGGAAATCACTTCAGCTACCTTAAAGCAGAACTCCAGACACATTGTATTTTAGTTTTAAATATATTGGGCATGATTAATAACATGCTTTCTTTGACCCTATTGTTAAAGAGGACCAAAACTCACCCTGGAGCCTATGAGACAGGGCAGGCATACTGTCTCCTCTGGGGGCACCTCGATCAGGAATGCCCCGCTGTGTGAAACCCCCCCAAAAACTCACCTTTGTTCCCGGTCCAATGGTGCATGCACGAGCAGAGGCCACATCCACTCTATCCCTTTAGCAGGGCGCGTGCCCTCGCCAGGCACTTGTGAATGGCCGGCGGAGGCATGCTCCCTGTTAGAGGGTAGCGGGGGATGAGGCCACCAAGACGCTCAGATCAAAGGGGCTCGAGCGGACAAAGGAGTCTGCTGCACATAGTAACATAGTAACATAGTATGTAAGGCTGAATAAAGACTTTAGTCCATCCAGTTCAGCCTGTTTAACTCCTTCCAGTGGTCTAGTAGCCATAGCCGGAAATGTTATTACATGCCAGGAAGGCATCAAGGCCACTTTTGAACATTTTTAATGTATCCCTCATTACTACCTCCTCTGGCAGCGAGTTCCATAGTCTCACTGCTCTTACAGAGAAGAATCCCCTCCTATGTCGGTGGAGAAAGCACCTTTCCTCTAACCTTAGTGGATGCCCCCGGGTTATGGTTACACTCCGGGGTATAAATAGATTGTGGGACAGATCCTTGTATTGACCCCGAATATATTTATACATAGTTATTAGATCACCCCTCAATCGTCTTTTTTCTAGACTAAATAAGCCTAACTTGGACAATCTTTCCGGGTACTCTAGCCCCCGCACTCCTTTTATTAACTTTGTTGCCCTTCTTTGAACGTGCTCCAGTTCTGATATGTCCTTCTTAAGCACAGGTGCCCAGAACTGTACACAGTATTCCATATGGGGTCTGACCAGTGACTTGTACAGGGGTAAAATGATGTTCTGGTCATGAGCACCTATGCCACTCCTGATGCACCCCATGATCCTATTTGCCTTGGCAGCAGTTGCCTGGCATTGATTACTACAGTTGAGCTTATTGTCAACTAAAACCCCTAGGTCCTTTTCCATTATTGTTTTACCAAGTGTTTCTTTATTTAGTGTGTAATCATGACACAGATTTCTCCTTCCCATGTGCATAACCTTACATTTATCTGTGTTAAACTTCATTTGCCATTTAACTGCCCATGTTTCCAATTTATCTAAATCTGTTTGTAGTTGCCTGTTGTCCTCCTTTGTTTTAATTACTTTACTCAGCTTAGTATCATCTGCAAAGATTGAGACTTTACTGTTTAATCCATACCCAATGTCATTTATATATATATTGAAGAGAATTGGTCCCAGAACTGACCCTTGTGGTACTCCACTGGTAACAGTGACCCAATCTGAGTGTGTACCATTTATAACCACCCTCTGCTTCCGATCACTAAGCCAATTTCCCACCCATCTGCACACGTTTTCCCCCAGTCCAAGCATTCTCATCTTTTGTACCAGCCTTTTATGTGGCACAGTATCAAATGCTTTAGAAAAGTCAAGATATATGATATCCAATGACTCCCCCTGATCCAATCTTGAACTTACCTCCTCATAAAAGCTGATCAGGTTTGTCTGGCAGGAGCGATTCCTCATAAATCCATGCTGATATGGAGTAATAAGGTCATTTTCCCCAAGGTGCTCCAGGATAGTATCCCTTAAGAAACCTTCAAACAGCTTGCCCACCACAGATGTTAAGCTTACCGGTCTGTAGTTCCCAGGTTCCCCCCTAGATCCCTTTTTGAATATTGGCACCACATTTGCCAAGCGCCAATCCATCGGAACAAACCCTGTAGTTATGGAATCCACAAATATTAGAAATAACGGCTTGTCTATTACTGTACATAACTCCCTTAAAACACGAGGATGTATGTCATCTGGTCCCGGTGATTTATCGATTTTCAGCTGCTTGAGACGGTGCTGGACTTCTTCCTTGGTTAGACCAGTGACATTTAATGGAGGGTTCCGGTTATTCCCCTGCATTTCACTCGGCATGTCAAATTCTTTTGTGAATATAGAAGCAAAGAAGTTGTTAAGCAAATTAGCTTTCTCCTCATTTCCCTCTATAGGGGTCCCATCCTTGCTTTTCAGGGGGCCCACACCCTCAGGTTTGTACCTTTTACGGTTTATGTAGCTAAAGAATAATTTAGGGTTAGTTTTACTCTCTTTCGCGACCAGTCTTTCTGTCTCCAGCTTAGCTGCCCTTATCTGTTGTTTACATTGTTTATTTTCTTCTTTATAGTTTTTTAACGCTTCCGCTGTCCCTTCCTGCTTTAAACGTTTAAATGCCTTTTTTTTGTTGTTTATTGCCCCCTTAACCTTTTTATTTAGCCACATCGGTTTACATGTGTGTCTAATAGTTTTATTCCTGTAAGGTATATATCTGTCACACTGAAAATTAAGTATTCCTTTGAAAGTATCCCATTTAGCGTCCATGCTTTTGTTCTTAAGGACATTTTCCCAGTCAATGCAGTGTAGGGCATCTCTAAGTTGGTCAAACTTTGCCTTTTTGAAGTCCCGCGTTTTTGTGACTCCTTGATAAGGCACCCTAGTGACTGCTAATTGGAAATTAATGATATTATGATCACTGCTTCCAAGGTGTCCCCCAACCTGTACCTTTATTACTTTGTCTGGTACATTGGTTAGTATTAGGTCCAATATGGCTTTCCCCCTTGTTGGAGCTTGTACCTGTTGGGAAAGGTAGCCATCTTTTGTTTTAGATAAAAAACTATTACTTTTCTGCGAAACACATGTTTCAGCGTCCCAGTCTATATCTGGGTAGTTAAAGTCCCCCATAATCACTACCTCATTTATTTTAGCGGCTATATCCATTTGCCTTAGCATCATATTTTCTATGGATTCGGATATATCTGGAGGTTTATAGCAAACCCCCATCAGTATTTTATTTTTGTTTCTCCCTCCATGTATTTCTACCCATACCAACTCCACATGGTCATTCCCCTCACATATATCCTCCCGCAGAGCAGGCTGTAGAGAGGATTTTACAATTAAGCAGACTCCACCCCCTTTGCGTTTGTTACGGTCCCTCCTAAACACACAGTATCCCTGTAAATTTACTGCCCAGTCATAGCTTTCATCCAGCCAGGTCTCTGTTACCCCCACAATATCATATTGTTCTTCTGTTATTATCAGTTCTAGTTCATCCATTTTATTAGTCAAACTTCTAGCATTTGTAAGCATGCATTTCAAATGCTTATGAGAATTTTGATAATTTTGTATATTGCCCTTATTCCTGCTAGATGTGCTAACCCCTCCCCCCTCTCCACCCCCAGTTTCATGTCTACACCCACTGTCACTTTCTTTCCTAACTTCCCCTTTGTAATAGCTTTTACCCTCCCCCCCAATGCTCAGTTTAAACACTCCTCTAACCTTTTAGCCATCCTCTCCCCCAGAACAGATGCACCCTCCCCATTGAGGTGCAACCCATCCCTGCCAAAGAACCTGTAGCCCACTGTGAAGTCGGCCCAGTTCTCTAAGAACCCAAACCCCTCCTTTTTACTCCAATTTTTGAGCCACCTGTTTACATCTCTAATCTCCCGCTGCCTCTCAGGTGTGGCTCTTGGTACTGGTAGTATTTCTGAGAATACTACAGTTGAGGTCCTTGCCTTAAGCTTACGGCCTAAGTCCCTGAAATCATTTTTAGGACCTTCCACCTACTTCTTCCTATGTCATTAGTGCCAATATGCACCATGACCGCTGGGTTCACGCCAGCCCCTCCCAACAATCTGTCAGCCCGCTCCGCTACATGCCGTACTCTTGCCCCAGGAAGGCAACACACTGTTCGGCAATCCCGGTCTTTGTGACAGATTGCCCTGTCTGTTCCCCTAATAATAGAGTCACCCACTACCAGCACCTGTCTTGCCTGCCCTGTTCTCCCATTTCCCCTCCCTTCCTTACTGGAGCCGACAGATGTGTCTTGCTGCAGCTCTGCCATTCCTGAGCTAACATCCTCCTCATCTGCCAACCGGGCAAACTTGTTTGGAGGTGCCTGTTCAGGGCTAGCCTCCCTGTAACTTTTACCCCTACCCCGCCTTCTAACTGTTATCCAGCTAGCTGCCTCATTTTCCTGCTTTTCCTCTCCCCCCATACTACCACCCTCCCCTGACCCTGAGCCATGTAGTGCCAGATCAGTGAGATCCAGACTCTTTTGCATGATAACAATTTCTCTCAGTGTTGCCAATCGCTTATTTAGATCGTGAATCACGGCTTCCAAGTCAGAGATTCGCAGGCATCCGGGGCATATATATTCACCCTCGACCGATTGATCAAGAAGTGCATACATAGCACAAGATGTACACTGAACAGCATTGTTAGGCATGGAACCCATTGTATGAATTTGTGGGAACACCAAGTGTAGAATTTACAACACGTAAAATAACAATATGAAATCAAAGGCAGATACTTACAGTTTCCGAACTTCTGCTTGTAACTTCTTCTTTTAACTCCTGCTTTAACTCACCACTTCCAAGCAGCCACTTACAGAGACAGCAACAAGAGCGTGAGGACCGGAAAGAGGTGAGTTTGTTCATAGTGGGGCATACCCGGGGGCAAGGAGCAAAACCTAGGATAGTCAAAATCCTGGGTTTTGATCCACTTTAAATGTGGTGAGCTCTCTGACCCTTTTCTCGAATGCTTGATACACACTTTGTTCATGAAATGAATCGAGTAGTTCAATGCTTTTAACCAAATACCCAGATTTACAGCCACTGCTCAATAAGGCCAGAAAAGTGAAAATTTTCCCCCAAGTGCTGCTCAATGGATGGATGTGCACTGCAACATACAGAGGCAGCAGTGCTAATGAAACCTGTGCTGCTGCCACCCTGTACAACAGGGATGCGCAACCCACAGTGGGAGAGGGGGGCACATGCAGCCTACACTGACCACAATTGTGACCCCAACAACCATAATTACTTTTTTAGGGAGTTGAAAAGCTTAGCATGCCTTGCCTGCAGTTCACACTACAGACAACTAGAGTGTAGCACTAAATCCTAAAGTGAGGCACCGATAAACCTCTCTGTAGGCATTAGTGCAAACACATGTTGCTACAGTATTTGCAGGAGACATTGTATTTTGACTGTTCATAGGCATTGTTGCAACAAATCCTAACCGAAAAACAAGTCATAGCCCAAAATAAACAGGCTGTAGCTTATCCACCTCTTCCTGCCTCATTTCTTCCCACCTCACTCCTGCCCACCTTTTCCCACCTCACTAGTGCCCACTTCTTCCCACCTCACTAGTGCCCACTTCTTCCCACCACATCTCAACCCACCTCTGATCACCTCTTCCCACCTCACCTAACACTTTTGCCCAGAGGGTCTTTGGGAGTGTCCAGCTGGGGGGTTAAATCCCAGACCCCAACCTAGGGCAAGGGGTTACATTTTCCCAGGGGTTACCGGCAAATGTAAAGTAGTGGTTCCATGGTCCTGCTGCTGCTTTATGCCCCCGGAGGATGTCCTGCCAACCTGTCATCTGAAGGCATTTAAGGTAACGTGGCATTTTGTTGTATCTTTGCATGTAATTCACTTTACCTGTAATCTGTATCCCACTTCTCAGAACTGGTATTTGTTAATTTTCCACCATATCAAATGCTTGTCATATTTGTCTATCACATTAAAATATATATTTAACTTGAGCTGTCTTTTTAACCTTAACCTTGCTGGACCATTTGGGCCGCTAGGCTGGTGAAACAGATGGTGATATAGGAAAGCGTGCTGACTGATCATAAGTTCTGGGTTGTTAGCGTGATCATGTGATATTAGCTTCCCTGACACCTATTTTAATGCATACCATAAAGGTTACCTTTTAATGAGGACAACCTTGGCACAGGAGTTGGCACATCTAATCCGCTGCTGATTTTGTAAACAATGGTTTCAGTATTTTCATGCAATACTCCATTACTGGAAATTCTGATCACACATATTTTTGCAGGTCACACAGTATCAGCTTTATAGCCTGGGATTTTCAATTTTCATCCAAAATCCAAGTGATGAGAGATCAAGGTCTTACAAAATGCAAATCTTAGTAGTATTTTCTGAAACTTAGCAGAAGACTTTAATGGAAGTGGGTACATTTTGGGCTTTATTTTATAGCAGTTGCCTACACAGGTTTTTTTGGTTCCCACAGAATTTAGTACATTTGTTTTGATTCATTTTGTCAGTGTGCTCAGTTGAATTCCATGTTCCATAAAACAAAACACAAGTAAACAGTTTGCTCAAAGCTAAAACCTAATTGAGAGGAGCAAGAAAAAAAAAACTTAATCAAGGTTGGGAAACAGAAGACATGTCAGAGATCAAGCCAAGGTTGTTACAAGTGAAAGTCTGACCACTAGATCATGGCTCACAGATGCCCACCCTGGAGTTCCTAACTACTGTAACTCTTAGGGAAGTGGGCTGAAAAAAAGGCAGCATTTTTAAAACCAGTTGAGACACAAAGAAGGACAAGGTTTGAAAAGAGGCTGGACTAGTGGCAGTATAAAGGGCAAAAGGTACTGTACAAAGACTCTGAAAGTAGGTCAAGTGTATCTGTTGATAGTAATAATAATAGTGGCCATTGTGTGCTTGCGCACACATGGAGTTTTCCTTCCGAATTTTTCCTATCCATGAACTGGTGAACTACACACTTCTGTGATCACACCACTGAATAAACACTCTATTAGTTAACACACACAAGTGACACGCCAGTGAATAAACACCACATCAATGACTACACACAGGTGAATAACACACTAAGGGGCAGGGAAATGCACATGTGCCCAGAGCGGTTCTTGCTCAAGGGCACTTTAGTCATATCCCATGGCCAGGAATTGAACCTGCCACCTTCCAATCACACGGCTGATTCCCTACCAGTAAGCCATGACATACTGTATGTTAATCTATGTCACAGTATCTTAGTAAGGTCAAAAGATACTGCAAATTTCTGATGCAAATTCTATGATGTATGCCTAACTTACAAGTAAAAAAAAGATAAAAAGAACTGCAGCGATCACAGGAACCATGGCCATGAAATAGGGTAGAAAATAGTATAAAATAGTAGTCTGGTAGCCTATAGTAAGCTTGTTACCATCCTGCATCTTCAGCCTAGCCTCTCATGGTAGGGAAGCACAGGCTCCCAAGCAGTCCTCTTGTGGTCACAGACTTGGGTTCATTACCCTATTGTTTGATTTGTTACCCAATCAAATGAGGTTCGGTACAGTACGATAAGGTACCGAACCTCCTGTGACCCAGGTGGTCTGTCACTTGCTTCTCTGGAGGTGCATACACTATTCCCTAGCTAATATCATGGCCCTGGTTCCCACAATCTCTTTCCTCTAAGTACCCTTTATCTAAATCCTCTATTCCCAAGTCTGTGACCACAGGAGGACTGTTTGGGGGCCTGTGCACCCTCCTGCTTCTTCAGCCCAGCCTCTTATGGTGGGGGGAAAAGACTTGGGTAAATAGATCATGGTATCCAGCACCACAAAATAAAAAGAGAATAGCGTGGACAGAAAGCACCCACCAGAGTGGGAAGTAGGTGAATGAGAGCTCTGCTGCAAATTTATTTGCAAATAATTCAGTATTATGTGTGTATAAAAGGAAGATATGAAATATGATAATTCAGATGAATATTAATTATCAATATTCCATGATCATAACCAAAAATATAATTATCAGTTATAATTATCAATCTCCATCTATATCCTATTGTATCCCTTGGTATTTGTCCTCCATCTATACACACACTTTGTCCTGTAATATACGTCACATATACACAGTTGTATGCAAAATCACAACATTTATTAGGTAAAACTGTAACTCATTGAGATAGTATACTAAATGAATATACAAACCAAGCAACCCACAATAACTAGAAAGCTATACAACTAGTTAATAAAACATTAATAAACACATACATTTACCGCCCCACACCCACCTACTAAACTTAGCTGTCCCTATGTTATACAGAGAGGAAGTTACACAAGTATAGAGGGAAAGAGGGAGATTAGGGATGGTTTAGAAAGGAAGTGTGGGAGAAATAAAGGTAGCGAGAGGTTTAGAGAGAAAGATTGAAAGAGAGAGATTGGGAGAAGTAAAGAAATAAACATTATAATACAAAATATTCAAACGTAATCCCAAGAAATATATCAGAATGTAATTGTCACTGAAGCTATACTGGTAATACACCTATACTGATATAGATAAGAGATGGAACGCTTTCCTATATTTGTGAGTGCAAAATGAAGGACCTGAAAATACAAGGCTACATCCACTCTCTACACTTCCCTCCCATCTAATTTCTTGCATCAGGAGGAAACATTCCTGCCATGAACTCCTTACAGATGTGCAGCAAGCACGGAATGGACTCTGAAGATGATGTTTTATGAGGTTCTTCCAGAGGTCACATTTTTGGCTGTGAGACAAGGTATGGAAACAAACTCTAGCAGAACTCATTGTGTCATCACTCCACTTGGCAACAGACAAGACATAATATAGACAAAGAGCAAGAAGATTTGCTTTTGGATTAGGCCATCAACCTGCTGTGTCTAGAAAGAATCAACCATACCAATGAAGTTAGTAAAAGGAAGGTCCAGCTATTTGCATTTTATATCATAAAACACAAACTTGTAAAGAAAATCTATTATCTGAACATTTCGTAGATAACAGACATAAGCATTAATAAGTTTGCAACTACTAGTTGACCAACTAAAGAAAAGTTTTATTCTTACTTTACCTTTGATTCAAGCTCTCAAGAGACTTCGGAAACCAATTTATTATTCTGACAGGGAATAGCTGTGCTTTTAAATAATGTGGGTATGATTTCTGGAAAAGAACGTGCAAAGATCTAGGAACATCAAGTGGTCCTCCAGGGATGTAGTAAACCAGAAGTTTTCAACCCTCTAAGGCCCACCGACAGGCCATGTTTTGCAGACCTCCTCACAGGTAAAATCATTTGTGCTCAAACAGAGCTAAATAGCCAGATATGTAGAGCTCTGGCTGGTGGCCTTTGAGGAGAGGCTTTAGCACCACTGTTGTAGATTGACTCATCCAGGTCAGTCTCCTAATCAAAGTATACTGAGGTATCTTCTACTAATGGAGACCTCTGAATAATACACTTACTTGCCAAAGTTATAAAAAGAAAGTCAGCTCTAACTTTTATGTTGTAGACCACAATCCAATTCAAACCAGATATATTCCCGACTGAGAGTGCTCCACTCCAGATCCAATGTACAGAGAACATTTGCCAGACAGAAAAAAATCTAAAATCTATCCATTTTTTTATTGTAAAAAATCCTTAAACATCTACACGTTTCATACCTGCCGGTCCTTACTCAGGACCTCGTTAGAGGAATTAAAGGGGCAGATGGTTGCAGCAGGCATTACCAGACCATCCCAGTCCAAGTCCCCCAGAAGTGTGGATGATTCTCCTAAAACCCAGAGAGCTGGGAAGAGGCAGAGAAAAGGTCTCCGATCTGCAGGATGTAGTTCCTCCTTACCATTCCATGATACCTGAAAGTTTGTTTTTTCCTTTTTTTTTTTTTTTGAGAGGGGAATCGATATTGTTTGGTTTTCTTTTTAAGAATTTTGCTGATGCTTCCAGTTAAATCTGCTAGCCTAAAGGCAACTTGTTGGAAATGTCTTGGTCATACGAACACACGTGGTGACTCGGCTTTAAAAGTCCCTCTTTTGGATGAAGAGACGTCTTTTTTTTTTTAATGTTTATGTTATCCCTGTATGTAAAGTTTTTTAGGCCATTATTACTAAAACGTTAATTAGTGTGAAGTGGGCAGAAAATAGGGAGGAAGATAAACGTGAAGAAGAAAGAAGTGAGGGGGAAGGAAAGGGAGAAGGAGGAAAAAGGGGAACAGGAAAGGGGAAAAGAGGGAGAAAAAAAGAGAGAAAAAAAGAGAAAGAGAAAAACTGGGATGACATCCGAGAATAAGAAAGAGGAATATGTAAGAAGAAGGGAAGAAAAATAACCATGAAGATAGGGGAGGGGAACATTTTTTTTTTTAATTTTAATTTTTTTTTTTTCTGAGTGTAGGTTGAGTGCTATTTGTTTTGTTATAGTTATGTTATCTATTTTTGTTTGTCAGTATGTTTGTCTTGTCATTTTAAGCAAAGTTTATTCCTTATTCAGGGCTGTTTCAGGTTTTAACCCCTTCTGCTCTGGGGACTAGAGAATTACTAGTTTAGATCCTTGTTAATGATGTTGGTTGCTTTATTTAGTATTGATATAGCTAAGCGCTAACGGTTTTGATTTGGGCATAACCCCCTCTGCCCGCCGGCATTTTCATGACGTACTCCGGTTAAATCTAAGGGATTATCCCTCTGATTTTGTTATTATATATTGTCCATTATATTGGATCTTCTTTATATTGCATTATTGGTAAAGTTTGATTATGCAATAACTTGCTTCTCTGGGTCTGAGGATTATTCCCGGGTCCAGATTGGCAACTAGTGGAAGTGAGAGATCTCGAAAACGAAGTGCCTGAGGTGTTCTCTCCTATTTGCGGGCCTGTGCTAAGTGAGTGGTCTGTGTGAATATTTTTGTATTCCCATAATAGGAGATATTCCTTAGCGAGAACTCTCTCTCTCTTGTAACGTTTTGTGTGCTCCCTTTCCCTCTTTCCGTTCCCTTTGTCTTAACCCTCTTTCCGTTTTTTTTTTTCATTAGTTTGTTGGATTCATTGAGAATGACTATTGTACTCTCATTAAATGAGCAGGGTTTCAATTCCCCGCATAAGAGGAGCCTTGCCTTCCGAAAATTTAGAACCCTCCGCCCTGATGTGCTATGTTTACAAGAAACACATTTCTCGAAATCTTCTACTCCCAGGTACCTGGATGCAGCTTATCCGCAGGTATTTATGGCATGCGCTGACACTAAGCAGAGGGGAGCGCTAATAGGTTTTAAAAGAGGAGCTCAATTCTGTTGCATGAAGGAAATTAAAGATCCCGAGGGGAGATATGTGATTCTTGTGGGGACACTGCAGGACCATGAGGTTACGATTGTCAATTTCTACACACCAAATGTAGACCAAATAATATTTCTTACTAAATTAGTGGATGAAGTAAGTAGTGTGGCGCGAGGCTTGACAATGCTATGTGGGGATTCAAATCTTGTTTTGAATCCTTACTTAGACAGACAGCCTCCAAATAACAATCTAGTAAATCCGCAGTCGGCGGCAGCCTCAAAAGCATTCAGACAGCTGTTAGATCCACACTCCTTGGTGGATAGTTGGAGAGAAGCACATCCGGGGAATCAAAACTTTACCCATTTCTCCCATCCCCATAATGTTTGGACAAGGATTGGCCATGTTTTCTTAACACAGGGGTCTTTGGCCTCTATGAGATCAGTGAAAATTCTTCCAATTTCCTGGTCAGACCATGATAGTAAACTACTTAAATTGGACTCCTTGTCATGTGGACAGTCTGGTTTTACCTGGTCTTTAAATGCTTCTCTCCTAGTGGACCTGGGGGTGGTGTTGGAAATCTCTAATGCATTGTCTGAGTTTTTTCAAATAAATGAGACCCCTGAATTATCAGCAGTTACTTGTTGGGAGGCCCATAAACCCACCATTAGGGGCCATTTGATTCAGATCACTACCAGGAAAAAAAATGAAAGGAATAAAATTATAGAGAGTCTGGAGAGGGTGTATCTGAAAGTAGCAGAAGATGCAAAGTCTCATATGACCCCCTCAACACGTGCAAAATTAAATAGAGTAACTCACGCTAAATTTAGCACTAGCAGACGAGGCAGAGAATGTAATGCGTTGGATTAAGCATAAATATTACTGTAGAGCCAATAAGCCAGATGGATTGTTGGCTAAAAAAATTAAAAACCCCAGAGCAAAGATATAACCCTATAAAGCTTAAAAATGAGAGGGGAGAGCTCACAAGTAACCCAACTAAAATTGTGGAGATCTTTAAGGAACAACTTAAAAAACTGTATGCGAATCTTCGTCCATCTAAGGCTGAAGATCTACACACTTTTTTTGGAGGGGTCTCCTTGCCCACCCTGACGGATCAAATGTTGGAGACAATGGATAGTGACTTTAGCACTGTTGAGTTAGAGCGCGTATTAGCAAAGTTAAAGTTAAATAAGAGGCCAGGCCCAGATGGGTTTTCGGCAGCCTATTACAAAACCTTCAGTGATATTTTAATCCCAAAATTAGTGATCATGTTTAATGGAATTAGAGCAGGTGAGTCGTTCTCACAGGAGTCCCTCACTGCCTCGATTAGCATGGTTCCTAAGCCCAATACTGACCATACTCTGTGGTCAAACTATAGGCCTATGTCTCTTATTAACCTAGATATGAAGATTTTTACAAAAATTTTAGAGGATAGGATGTCAGAATTTTTACCTAAGCTAGTTCATAACGATCAAGTAGGCTTTATTCCAGGTAGGCAGGCGGGGGATAATATTAGAAGGATCATTCAGCTCTCTCAAATAGCTAACGAAAGAGCCACTCCGAGTATGCTACTTTCGTTAGATATTAAAAAAGCATTTGACTTGGTTTCGTGGGAGTACCTCCTTTTCCTGCTGGAGAGATGGGGTTTTGGCACTAAATTCTGTGTAATAGTTAGAGAGGTTTATTCTAAACCTATAGCATATGTGAAATACTGTGGATTTAAGTCTGAGACTTTTCCCTTGATGAGAGGAACTAGACAGGGTTGTCCAATATCCCCTCTCCTGTTTGCCTTGGTAATGGAGCCTTTAGCGCAGAAAATTTGAGTTTCCCCAGATATTTCTGGGATATCGTTGGGTAAAGGTAACTATAAAATATGTTTATTTGCGGACGATGTCTTGTTAACAGTGTCGAATCCAACAATCTCCCTCCCAGTCATCCTGCAGATATTGAGAGAATTTGAGCTGGTTTCAGGGTTCCAGGTAAATACAGCTAAATCTAGAGCACTGAATATAAATATCCCGGCTAACCAATGGTCCCAGCTTCAATCAGGGTTTGATTTTCACTGGGAAAGGAGTGTGATAAAATACCTGGGAATTAATCTAACTAGCAGTTATGATTCTCTGTTTGATGCTAATTTCGTCCCCCTGCGTCATAAGCTTATAGCATTGTTAGGGAAGTGGAAAGATTATGGCCTATCTTGACTGGGCAGAATAGCTGCCACTAAAATGACGTTATTACCAAAGTTCCTTTATTTAGTGAGAATACCTCCTGTCAAGATTCCCTTGCAAAATTTTAAACGACTCCAAGGAAAAATAATGGACTTTATTTGGGATCAAAAACGTCCAAGAATATCACAGAATATTAGGGTTGATTCAGAGCCCCTTTCTCATCATTTTTATGGAGGTCTTGCTACCAAACGAAAAATCATGCAAAAATGAAAACATTTCACACTAAAGTTCTTGCAGAAAAAAAGGCTTTGCTGAATCAGACGAGGGGAAAAAATGTACGAGAACGGAAATATTCACGCAAAAAAAAAGTGAGAAAGGGGCTCTGAATCAACCCTATTATGCTTAAACCAAAAGACCAAGGAGGTATGGGGGTCCCTAATTTGCGAAAATATTACCAAGCAGCCCAACTTACCCAAATGCTTTCTTATCATACAACTATTGATGTACCGGTATGGGTCCAAATAAAAACTGAACTGAGCTATCCGGTCGCGATTGACAATTTACCTTGGATAACCCCCAAAGTTAGACCAGCTCTGGATAATCCTTTAATAGCCCATACTTTGAAGGTGTGGGATGACTTGAAATTTGCAGGAGGCCTTGCCTCTCCACAAATGCCATTATTAAAACTATAGGGGAATCCCATGTTCCCTCCTGCCTATATGGATCCAGGTAGGTTCAGCTCTTGGAAGCGAGCGGGGATTTCGTATCCTGGTGATTGTCTCATAGAATCTAGGGTCGCTACCTTTCAACAGTTGAAAGATAAATATCAGTTACAATCCAGAGATTTTTTAGGTTATATACAAGTAGTCCATTTTATCAAAACAATAGTAAAGGAGGCAGAAGTCCCAATCCGATATTCCTCCTATGAAAGGTGCTGTAGACATGACCCAAGGGGGAAAGGAGCGATTTATGAAATTTATAACCAACTATATGAGCACGTGGGAGGTCTGAGCCTCTCATATAGGCAAAAATGGGAGCAAGAATTACACGAGAGGAAGGATCTGCGAGAGTTGCAAAGTATGTGGAGAGCCTCATTTGGTTCGGCATCTTCAGCCATGGCAGTCGAAACAAATATTAAATTGTTCTTACGGTGGTATTTAGTCCCTAATCAAATGAGACATTTCACGGGAGATCACCAGGGGCTCTGTTTTAGAGGGTGTGCGGAGGTGGGGTCTTATAGACATATTTGGTGGGATTGTGTTAAGGCAAAATTATTTTGGGATAAAGTGTTTAAAGCTCTTAGCAAGGTTTTAGATTACACGAGACCCATGGGTGGCCTTACTAAATTACCCCATTGAGAATAGTACTAGGATGCAGAAGCGCCCAACCTATACTATTCTGACAGGAGCTAAACAGGCGTTAGCAGGCTTCTGGAGAACCCCTGATCTGAGCTTCAAGGCATGTGTTAATAAAGTAAACTTTATAATGTCGATGGAAAAGCTATCTGCGATCCAGGCTGGAGATCTGGAGGGCTTTCAAGAAATGTGGATCCCTTGGATTCAGGAATATGGGCCGGTAGATTTTGACATTAACATGCTTATGGTTTAATTAGTGATATGTGAACTTATTTTATTTTTTGTTTCGTCCTTTTCTACCCTTCCCTTCCCCCCCCTTCCCTTTCCTTTGGCCCTTCCCATATATCCCATCCCACACGGTTACTTGTTTAAAAACTTTATGTTGCGTATGTTGCTTGTATACACTGGTCTCTCGGTTTTCATCGGGTACTTCTACGCAGGCATCGTGCGAGCAATGGAAATGAAGCGAGTCCACGCCAGTCAACTTTGCATCATATGTCTTATTTTTTTGTGTATGGATAGATCACTGCTTGCAGGCGGCTGTTTCACTATAAGCATTGTACGTACTTTGATGTACTTTAAAATCTTTCAATAAAAAATATTGAACAAAAAAAAAATAATTACCACCAGGAGCGGTTGCATGACAGAAGAGAATCTAGGACCTGCCATGGCCAATTATAGCTGCAGCTGCACCAGGGCCCCACAAGGAGGATTGCAGAAGTAAGGTTAGTATTTTTCCCCAATTCTCAAAATTGCTCAGGGGGAGTGAACAAGGTGGGGAAGCCTGGCTAGGAAAGACTGGAGGTTCTGTTTGAAGCAGCCCCCAGAAATTCTACACCTCCAATAAACACCAAGAGGGGTTTTCCTATTGGACAGAGTGACTTGAAAAAAAGGTAAGTATCTCTGCAATGTCTTGGGTAGCACGGGGAGGTGTGTCCCTTCAGGAGGTTTACTTCAAAGCACACTGTTACCGTCAGTTTTGGGCTCCCACCTGCCTGTAAGGCCCATCACTGAAGAGTCACTTCCCTTTTCCTTGTGCTGTTAAAACCGATGTGGACCAGGTAAGGGCTACACACTGTGGCGCCAACACATGCAAGAAATGTCAGAAGAAGTTTTTTGGGGGGGTATACTCCTCACTATTACCACTGTGCCCTTAGACCTAAATATAAATAAGAAAATTCCCTAAGGACTTAAAGATGGGGCATAATACAAGCAGATTTCACCCTGAACCCAAAAAGTATGCAGAGAACTAGGTGATTCTAACCCAACAAATAAACAGGCAAAAAAAGGGTGAAATACCCCAGTCATTTATACTATAGGCCGATGGTTGCTACTTTTTAAACACTGCAGGGCCAGTGGTCTCCCTCTAAGCTGGGTATCTCAATTGTGGATGCCCTGATGTGTGAAATGCCTGGGAATGCTTGCCACTCCCCTTCCATTCAGTGTTCAGCCACACAATATTTGAATTTGATTGGAAATGGTAACAATACTGGGCATTGCTGTGAGTTTCACACAGTGACCATCCCAAATCCCTAGACCCCAGGAAAACCCAGCAAAGAGAAAAGCCCAGGGTTTGTTTATACTTAAAGCTGTCTAAAAATCAAAATAGACGTTTAGTCCAGTTAAATGTGTCCTGGGGGCATGCCAATTAGGGATGCCCCAGAGTGTAAAACTTTAAGGACCCCTCACAGGCTGAGCTACATAGCCACCACTTCTAGGATCCCACAGTGATGAAATCTGGCACAGAGCAGAGCGGCTTTATCTTGGCTCCCTCCGCTGTGCAAAAGATTCCAGGGCTGGCCGTTGGCTTTTCTATGGGGCATACCGCATTGAGATGCCCCACAGTGTAAACCCCCCCCCCAGGGCTTCCAACAGCACAAGTGCACATGCACGGACTCTCGTCCAATCAGAACCCTTTGCCGTGTTTATTTCCTTTTGGCAAAGGGCTCTGATGTGAACAGGGAACATGCGCATCCGCATCACCTGCATTCCCGGCGGAAGCACGTGAAAGGCTGAGGATGCAGCCGCACGCTCCCGATTCAAACTCTGATGACGCGCCCTCAGATGACAGCTGAGAGCGGCGCCGGCCTCCACGCTCCGGACCTGCAGGTAAGTGTTTGCTTTTTTTTGAAATGCCGGCATGGTGGGAGCGGGCCGGCCGGTTCCGCTGACAGCGGAGCGGGCCGGCCCGCTCCCACCATGCCGGCATTTATGATGGGGAACTTCGTAAAAGTTCGATTCGGCCGAACCCGAATTTCTTTGTGAAATTCGGCGAATCGGCCGAATCGAACTTTTCAAAAGTTCGCTCATCTCTAGTGACCATCCATTTTTAAGTGCAAGTCCACCTAAATCAAAACCATCATTTGCCATACATTTCCTGGCACTTGGTCTAAAACATTAAACAGCCCAGAACCATGTACCTGATCTTCTGGTGGCCAAGGGAGACTGACTCAGCCAATCACTACAAAGCTGCAACACTGCAAGCAATCAGTTACGGCCAGTCTAGCAGCCCAGTATTCAGTAGGGAAACCTTCCCTTTTGCTTTAAATAGTGAAATTTGGTCTAGCACTTGATGATAGGTGGACTAATAAAAGTTAGATCACCACCATAACTGTCATATATCCCTGCTAAAATCAATCCGGTGATAGGTATGTTTCACTTGTGCATCCCAATTTGGGATGCCCTGCTGTTTGAAACCCCCAAGATTACCAACATAACTCACCTTTCCGCCACCTTCACTGGACCCTTGTCCATTCAGGGCTTTGTGCTGTGCAAATTGATGCACGGCATAAATCTCTGTTTTGGATAACCAGCAGGAATGGAGTTCAGCCACTTGGCATTTACACAATGTGGCCAAGTGGCTTCCAAAATTGCTAGCTATTGACAGTAGAAAGCTACTGATTCTTTTTGGGACCGTATACAGAGATGGCTGCTTCTGAACAGCAATTGCTGCTTGGTTCACATGCTAAAATTGCAGACAGGCTCATGCAGTGCATGGTTTATATGCAGAAACTGCTGCATATATGGTACACAGTGATGTACTTTAGCAAGAATCATGGACATGGCCAGTGACTGTGTCAGTGGAGCATGGAGATTATTTTGACTCTGGGAAACAAGGCTTACAAGACTTACTGATCCCCAATAGTGTCAAGAACATCCAGTCCAATTGTGTAAAATGCCTGAAACCATACCTTCCAACTTTTCAGGGTGGGAAAGAGGGACATTTGCTAAATTAGTCCACGCCCCCTCATTGAAAGATGGATAAGGGATAGGGTGTAACAGTTACAACAATACAAACACTTTGAATAGGTAAATGAATCATTTATTGATGCAGATCTGCATGTTACACCTCAAAGAGGGACAAATGAGAACAACAAGGGACAAGGGGACATGGACTCAAAAGTTCCTGGCTACTGATCTTGTACCTGGTGCCTCTGTTCGGGCCCCGACCCCACCAGGACCACGCTCCGCTTTTGCTCGCTGTTATAGGAGGGAGACAGGCATCAGCTGATGGCAGGCAGGGAGTGACACTAGGTAAAGGAGGGGCAAAAGATCACCCCCATTGAACCACTGATGAGGGCCCTGCCTGCCGCATAAAAAATTTGAGTTAGTGGCTGGCACACACCTATCCATATTTCTTGTTCTCCAATGCAGGTGCATGGTTTGCGGAGACGCCACAAGTCCAAATGCGCAAAGAAGCCCGACACTCCAAATGATCTGTTTCAGATCATTTGGAGTGTCGGGCTTCTTTGCGCATAAAAAATAAACGCTGGTTCCCTAACCCCCTGATCACAGACATTGGCCCCGCCGGCTCTGGGCTCCCGACATGTGACCGAGTTTGCCGACCTCTGGGGCCAGCCCTGGTAAGATTGTTTACAGAGATTGTGGCGTTAGACAGGGGAGGGCAGAGTGATATATGGCATATGATGTGACATACAACTAAGGGGCCCATGAGACTCTCTTGTCCAAGGGCCCCACATAAACCTGGAGCTGGCCCTGTGGCTGTGCAGGTCTGTACTTCTACAATCATTACAGCGGACCCTTCTTTCCATTCTCTTTCTTGAACACAATAATGACCCCAGTTCACCTTCCCTCCTGAAATTTGGGCATCACTCATCACTAGCATCCAGTAATATTTCCCTGCAGGAAAGCAGCGGGCATAGCAGTCGCATGACCCCTACTTTGTGTTTTTTGTAAACTATTAGCCTGTCTGGTCAAGAAAGTATTTGTTACAACAAGCTGGACCTATTTATAGAAGGATCTGTCAGGGGCATTTAACGTCAACGTTCTTCTCTTGCCAAGAAGACCAGCATTTGGCTTGGAACAGTCATTTTTTTAGGATGGAACTGGTCGTAGGCGTTTCGGCCGCACATTCCTACATCTTCGTAGGAGTCCGGGAGACCTATAATTTCAAGCTGAAAACCAGCACTGGCACTGGCACTCTGAGAAAACAAACAATGGATGACACGTGCTATGAATAAGACCTAAAATATTCCAGGACTGCAAAAGCACAACAATAAAAGCATGACGGCTGCACTGCGGCCGATTACATATTGTATTCTGATTTCTTTTTTTTTACATCAGCAGTTTTTTAATTATGGTTATGTTATCCTTCCCATGGCTCCTGGCCTCTGATGATAAAAGTCTTGTTACAGATCCCTGGCTTCCATTGTTTTCCTTGAAGCAGCCCCTAGATAATGCCAGGCCACAGAGACCCCCGAATCTCCCCGCTGGAGAAAAATCTGTCCCCCTGAGGACGCCATTATTCAGCTTGGCGTCACACTTGGCTGATGAGGGTTCAGTTCTCCGCTCTGTGGCTGCTCTTGGCCAGGACAAGGCTCAGAGTGTGGAATGGACTGAAATCACATCAGTTCTGAGAAGCAGTCATTGAAAAATATTAGTTTTTAATGGCTTCATACAAAGGAACAAAATGAACACATTCAGTTCTGCTTGTTAGAGATGGGGATCAAATTTAACCACTTGATAATAAGAGGTAGACACATGGAGAATTCCTGGTGGGCTACAGCAGGGCTGGATTATGAGGGGGGTGCAAGGGTCCCAGGGCCTCCACCACTTTTGCCCTGCAAAGGGAGCCTCCACCAACCTTTGGGTTATGGTCTGGTCCAGAGAGCTTTTCAGTCTTTGGTCTGATGGTCTATCTAAAGCTATTAGTGGCAGTGAGGGCTCATCTGGGCAGCCAAATCCACCACAGGGCAAGATGGAGAGTCTAGAGCAGCAGATTCTAGTCAGCAATGCTACAGTGACAGGTGCGTAAAGAGCTGACAATCGGCGGCTGCTCACTGCACATAAGCCACCAAGCACAGCCGCTGGCAGCTCAATTCAGGAAGTTGTTTTCTGCTGGAGCAGCCGGGCGACTACACTACTACCCAGAATGTCAAAGCAGGAGTTCCCGAGCAGTATGCACACTTAATCTGGCTCTGGGCTACAGGGCTAACTAGGTTTTCAGTATTACTTCCTGCAACCTTCCCCCCGCCAGCCCCTTTACTCACTGCCTCCTAAATCTTTTACGTGTACTCTGGCCCAGTGTATGCCTAAGCCAAGACACCTAGTCCATGTTCTACTCCTGCAAGTCTATCCCCACATATCCGTCCCTACAGCACCAAAGCTTCAGTTTGAATGTATATTCTCATTGACCATCTAGGATGCACTTTGGTGGTGGAGCTCAGCAGCTCATGGAATAATCAAGTGTTGGCCATGGCCAGTAAAATCCTGGGCTGATTCTTGTCCCCATTCTTCCCCCCTGGTGACCACCCTGTACACATATAACTATTGGAGATATATTACTTTTGCAACAGCTTACAGCTGTGTCTTTAATCGTGATTAATGACTTTTGTTAGATTTATTACAGTTTGCAGCTATTGCAGGTTATGACACTAGATGGCAATGTGACCAATGCGCAACTGTAGAGTTTTCTATGTAACTTACTGTTGTGTTGTTACTTCCTGTATATCGAGCTGTAATCTCTATCACTCCAAGTTCTATTCCTGTCTGTGATTTAGCCACCATCACTCACACTCTGCAACAATAACTATGTCCTGGTAAACTTCCCTGGCTTCCCCTGTGCCAGGCATTTCTTATAGGCTGATGTTGGTAAGCAGGGGAGTGGCCAGCCGGTCTCTTTTAGTTTAGCTTTGCTAAGCCTCTGTGGCGTGAGAGTGGCCTAGTAAAGCTGAATGGAAAGCAAGCCACTGATTGGAGGAGAGCCCACGCATGCAGCATATGATCACTGGTGAGGCCATTTTACATGGCTATATAAGGAGATTCACAGAGCAGAGCATCTCAAATTGGAGTGCCCTGCTGTAGAGAAACATTACCCGGAATTGTCATAACATAACATTGTCCTGTGTTTTGTTCCTCTTCAAAAAAATCAAGATCACAAGCCGGATATTAACATGAATTAGTGCAGTATTAATTAGTAGTAGTAATATTAAGCTAATATGAATAAATATGCCAAACGTGAATAAATATATTAAACAAGGTAATATTTTAACTTAAAGATGAGGTTAAAGTTCTTGTTAAGACAAAAAAAATAAGGGAACTTACCTGCCCGTCCAGAGACTGTTGGCTCCAGGTATTAATCCGATCCATAGCAGATCCCCTATTTAAAAAAAAATCCATGGGAATGAATTACCAGTTCCTGATAAGCCTGGATTCTATTTTTTTAGACCTTACAAGTGCACTGGGCCGGTCACACTCTCTTCTATTGACAGGCCGGCTAAGTCAGAATGTCAGTGATCCTTCTAGAGGACTTTAATAAGGATTTCACTTGTCCTCTAGCTTGCTAAGTCCTTATCCAGCACCCCATAAACCTTCCCACCTCCCTTTGTAGACGCCTACCTAAGCATTTTGGATTTAATTTAAAACGGACCAAAACCCACCGAACTTGTGAAATACATTTGGCCAAAGCCCCTACCAATATTCCCTTCTTAGGGTGTAGAACTAGAAATTGATATTTTCGCTTTTCGAATCGTCCTGGAACACTGTTGTTATTTGCTGTCCCTGTCTGTCGGATGGCAGGTGATCAGTCATTGCATAGATGTGGCAATGACATCACTGCCACACTCAACAATGGCAATGAATGGAGGAGGCGGAGCTTTTCAACTAAAACAAGGACCATTATCTGTGTTTAAAGTGAAGCAGGAGGACTAAAAGTTGGCAAAAGGTGCTCTTCGTGGGGTGAGCAATTCAGGGGATGCTAGTTAAAAATGTGCTTTAAAAACATCGACATAATAGTTAACTTTTTTCCCATAGGTCGCTTGACTTTCCTCCCTTGATGGGTGGAGACTAAATGGCACTGAACAGCAGAGAATGATAATGCGGGAGCACCTTGGTCTTCCAGCATGAGCTGAGAGGGACAGCTCAGATCCGCCAGATAAGTTGAATTATAAGTGGACATGCATTGGGAAAATATGGGGCAGGGCCAAAAGGAGTAACATGTCCATTCTTTTCCGTGACACTGCAGGATTGGAGACAGGGAAATGCTTTGCTCAGAAGGTTATGCAAATAACCTATGTTTATTATTGACCTAAGCAATAACTCTAACTGGAAAACCTCTTTAATAAAGTAGAGATGATACCAAGTATAAAACTCAGTAGCTTGCTTGAAAACCGGATTTTCGATTTCTCTTCAAAGCCGGATACGCTACTCTTCTGTGGCACTGGAACATTGAAATTAAGTATTGAAGTCTGTTTTGGGGCTTTCTACTTAGTTTTAATTGAAGGGGCTCCCTGATTTTGGAAGGGCTCTCCAAATCGCAATTTCCCCATGGGAGGGTATTTAGCAGACCTAAAGTATTTTTGGACTTTAAAAAATCTTAATGAGGGAACACATTGCATTGCATGCATTAAGATGTTTTCTTCAATGGATTTACTACATTGTCATTAATTCTGCTAATTCCCGTACAAAAGGTCAGAGGAGACGGGACGATTACTTTGGCATTATATGAAACACCTAGAATTTATATATGTGCCCTTCAATGAAAAATATCCACTTACAACACCTTTCCTTATTTTCTGTGATTAACTTTATATTGGTTTTCAATTGCACCAGCCATTTCATTTTAATGCCAAATCTCATACTGGGGCATCGAAAGGAATTCTTAGGGAAAAATACTGTTATGTAACGCGTGGCATTTTTCCAGAAGACCTGGAGTTTAGAGAGTTGGCCTGAGAGGAAAAAGGAGAAGCGAGAGAATGGTTCTGGAGACATGTCTGTTAAAATGAGCCAGCACAGAAGAGTGTCAATGTTAGTTTTCAGCAATAGTTAATAACAAATTATATATAATATATATATATATATATATATATATATATATATATATATATATATATATATACCAATTTACGTAAGAGTCAGGCCTCCTCTCTGTAGAGATAACATTGTTCCTAATAGTGTAAATATCAACCAGTCATGCCTTTGCCAGTGAATATTACAGTTGGTGGGAGGTCAATGTTATGGCCGTCAAACTGTACAATTGCCAACCCACTGTTTAATTTAGGTAGAGGAGAGAATAAATATATATATACATTATACAAGTTTATAGTTGGGTGAAGAGCTGCTTATCTTAATGTTACTGGTTGGAGCATGCTGCGCAATTCTGGGTCCTGGAAGCAGATAAGTGCACAAATGTTTCTGTGTCTGATGGAACTTTTAATTTTGCCCTGGACCCCCATTATTCTCAAACTGGCCCTGGTCACTGTAGATATATTTTATTTAATTGGTTTGCACAGAAATCGAATATACATTAAAAGCCTGAACACGATAGAACACTATTGAGTATAGCAATATGTTATATAGTTATCCTGCATTATCACATTCTATAGGTTTACTACATCTTTGTTTTTTCTTCCTAACTAGTATGTACAGTATATATAGATGTATGTACATGGTGAAATAAACATCAATGATTGATTGATTTGAGTTTCTAGTGGTGGGAGCAATTATAATGGTGGTTATTCTTTAACAGTTTAGGCAGTGGCATTGAAGGCAGATGGGGGAATGTTTATCTATCTATCAATGGTCAAGGCTTTAGTCACTGTAAACTAGGACAGTTTGGGCCACACTTACGTTTTTTACATCCTATTCAGTGGGTGTAAGGGGGCCAGTTATTCTTGTCAGAAACAGAGATGTCCCAATGTTTCTGGCACAATCCTCTACCAATGCTTCCAATAGATTTCCTCCAGGGAGTCATCTTGAGGCCAAATGTTGGTGAGAATATAACCATGGTTATCTATCAACAGTTAAGGCAGTGGCATTGGAGGCAGGTAGGACCATGCATCCACATTGTACATCCCATTCAGTTGGTTCAAGTGGTCAAATTATCTTGTCAGCAACAGAGATGTCCAGAAACTCCAACAAAATCTTTTACCAATGCTTCCTATGGGTTTCCTCTAGGGGGTCGTCTTGAGCCTACAAATGTTTACATTTTTAAAAGTGCTACTCTGATGGCGAGATCACACATTGCAGTCAGCTTTGAGTCCTGATCTAGAAGCCAAATAAATGCAGAAAAACTGGTCAGCCTAACTTCATAATGGATACAAAATGTGATCAACTTCACTTTAAAGCTGACCTGTGCCCATGTAACAGCCTAACTTGCGTGGCACCTCCTAATTTCCAGGCATCTCAAATGTCTATCCACTTGAAATGATCCAATAGCCCTCCTCTCCTCATTCTACAGTATATCATCAGGGCCTGACTTACACTGTGTCATATAGAACAAACAGGCTTGAAAGCTAGGTCATTTCTTTTGGTGGGATACCTTGGGGGGGGCAACTAGTTTAATCACGTAAAAAAGGGTCTTAAAGGTATGCAAAAAGTCCCACCAAGGGACATTAGGCCATGAAATTGATAGAACCGAGTGGTCTGGATTTTTTGTACTTCAAATCAGCCTGAGTTTATTGTGTATATTCACATACAGTAGTAAGTATATTAAATTAATCAACATACAGTGCATATTACATTAATAGTTGTCAGAACCCTGATTGCGGAGACTGCAACTCATCTCACCTCTCGACCGGGAAGCCTGGAGTCTAAGGACCAACCTGGTATTCACTAGAGCCTCTGATGGTGAGGATAGGCTGGGCTGCAGGAAGGCCCCAGGTCAGGCAACCTAGGAGTGGGTAGGAGACAGACCAGAGCTGATCTGGGAGTGTGAGGCAGTCGTGGGCTGGCAGATCTGGGTCGAAGTCGAGAAACAAGCAGAGGTCGTGGGCAGGCAGAACAGGATCGGGGACACAAAACAAAGCAGAAGTCGTCAGGAAGGCAGGATCGTAGTCAGAAGCAAGTTGGGTCGGTACACAGGAAGGAATCACAGGAACTCAGGAGCATGCAGGAAAAGACCAACTGGCAATTGAGGACAGGCCTTGTCTGTTTTTATAGGCCCCTGCACATGCTCAGTAGAGAGGACTCACAGGCGGCCTCTGCTAGTCAACAGGAGGAACAGCCCTGGTTCTCCGACATAAGCGAACAGGTGCCCTCTGCTGGACTACAGAGGGAACAGTCTTGGTTCTCCGACATAAGCGAACAGGTGTCCTCTGCTGGACTACAGAGGGAACAGACCTGGTTCTCTGACAATAGTATACATGGTAATCCTATTCATGCATTGGATGCATTGATATGTGCCTTCCTTCTGGATAGAGGTAATAGGGTTAAAGATCATCTCGACTCATTTCGACCTAAACAGCAGTGTGGGCTTCTTCAGGAGTAGGGTGAAGTAGTAACTATGGAGGGTTGACAGACCTTTGTGATTCAGGGAAATTGAGGTGGCCAGCTAGTAGCTGAGACTGGAAGGTGGGTACCTTATAGGAATGGTTGTAAAGGTGAGATCCTGGGATCCACAGGTAGTTGAATTCTCAGATTGTAGCAAGATTACCTCTGTTTGTAGAAAGAAGTGTTCCCTCAGTTTGTAGCAGGCTGATCCCACACCCCTTTGTTAGAAATATGTGTGGGTCTGCTTTAAGTGGACAAGCATTCCAATGAGAAATGCCACTTAAATAAAAATATACTATAGAGTTTTCCATTTGAAATTTTTTTAGTGTCCAAATTTCCTACAAATTTACAAGTTAAAACATCTATTGGAGAGACAGGTTGGTGGTTGTGCTTAGGTCTCAGGTTTAGGCTCCTGTTTGCGTTTTCCTATACTCGGAGAGGTTTGAGCGCACCGCTTCACAGGGCCAGTGTACACAGTGCTGCAGGCTTTCAACAACCTAACCTTGTGCCAGCAAGTGTGGAAAGGTCAGTAATATAGCCAGGAACAGTTTCAAGTGGACAAGCATTCCAAACAGGGAGGCTAGTTAGGTAGTTGCCCACTTAAAGTGACTTAAATAGACTTTTGGCCTACATAGAATGTGCCTAGGATACCTGCAGTGTGGCTCGGTAAGGAAAGGCCCCAGCCCTTGCTACATAATCACCTAGTTACAGAATCTAAAAAGCAGGATCTACCAGCACTTAGTGGTTGTATGGAACCACTTTCATCAGAGTACAAGCTTACAGAAGTACAAACTAGTTCCAGGATCAGGTAGTAGACAAATGTGCATTCAGATTGGCAAGTGGAGCAGCAACTTCTCTGTGCTTTCCGCTAATTGTACCACCACCAGTAAACCATCAGGCAGTGGAGCTCCCAGTAATTTAATCGGGAAGGGGGGGGGGCAGGTGTAGGTGTAGCACAGATGGGACATGGCTTCTGTATTGCATTGATTGATTGAAGCCAATTTTCAATTCTGGGTGCCTCTGAGAGCTCATGAAATCATTATGGTCAGGCACCTACTCTCCACACCTCCTAAATCATGAAAGCCCACTCTTACGTGTCCTGAGATGTGCCCTGAGCTCCACGAACTTGCAGTTTTTACGCCCTCCTTGCCCACCTCCTTTTCTCCATTGCTGCTTTCCTTTAAGTTCTGCTCTCATTTATAGTCATTTCCTGGCTGCTCTTTGCGCTAGGAATCCTCTATTGCCAGGGTTCCCAACTGGTGGTACTTGGGCTCCTCTGGTGGTATCTGGTGGAGAAAATACAGCACTGCATATAGGATGTGCCAGGCGGCTGCAGATGTGGAACATTTTGGGGTGAATGTATTGCTGGAAGAAGAGCTTGTATTGTTGGGTCAGTATAGGAGCTCCACCCTTATGAGTAATTTTGTATTAGTGGGGGTACTTGAGATAATCATAAAATGAGAAATGGTATTCCATGAGAATTGTCTTGGAAATGCTGCCCTAATGCAAACTGTGCTCAAGAGTGCTGCAAAAGACAGCCAGAGCGGATCTGTGCTCCACCAGGTCGGGCCCGCTGTTCTTGGGAAGGATGTTTCTAGGGAACATTCTAACTGGGTCAATAGACTTTTGGTCCATTTTAAATAGTGTTATACTATACCGTGTCCCTTTAAAATATCATTTTGGTGCGTAATTTTCCTACACATTTACAAGCTCAAACATCATTTGGAAAGACAGGTTGTTGGTTGTGCCGAGGTCTCGGGTTTCGGCTCCTGTTTGTGTTTTATACGGCCCTTGTTCTTAAACAATTTTAACAGATGGCGAAATATTCCACTTTGTTTTATATGATGTAAGCCCTCTCCTGTAAAGACATATAATTTGTTAGCGACTAAACTATAAGTTACCGGGAGTCCGAGTGATGTGGTTTCATGGGGGCTGCCAGACGTCACTAATCTGTTTCCAAGCTCCCCGCTTCCCCCCAAGGCTTATTTTGTAAATACATAAATTAAGGTTTCATTGAGAAAAATGCACTGAAAGATGGATGGTGTTATGCTGGTTTTTCGGTGTGCATTAAGTCATTGTGGTCCATCAGAATACACAAAAATGTAATATAAAACTTTGGATTAAAAAAAAAAAACTGAATATTTTATGACTCTTCAAGCGAGTCGGACATCAGCTACAAAAATGCTTTTAGCATCAGCAGACAAGTTGCCATATGGAATACTTTAATATCTTTTAAGCACGCCCGGTACCGCAATACGATGTTACTGTATACTTTTGGGAGCCGGCGTGACAAGTCAGCGGCAGAAGGATGAAGTAGCTGCGGGGAGACGCTGGAAAAACAAATAGCCAAAGGTGACAGTGTTCTTTTCCCATCTGATTGATGAAAGAAGGCACTTGGGGGGTTTATAAAGTGAGAAGAGGAAGGAGTCAGTAGACGCTTCCAAGATAAACTTATAGAAGGTCCACATCGGAGATGAAGAAAGAGACTTTTTACAGTAACTGGGAAACCGATGCCATGATTCACCCACCTGCTTTCTTTACTACAAAACATGATATATATTTTGATATTTTAAAGGGTTGAATCGTATGTGTGCCTTACTGGGGATTTGAAATATGAGGTCAGTTCGAATTATTTACTAAAATATTTGCGCACTCCACGGGGGGCTTTTTGGCCGAGAAACTGAGCTGTCGGTGTGGTCACTGGAACGAGGCTTGGCAGCACGGCCGGTGCTAAACCCATCATTAATCTAATTTGCTATAGAGTTAGCACAAAGGTTAGTTGTGGCAAGAAACCCAACGCTCATTAAAGTGAAAATTAAAAACCCTTTCTTTTTTTAAGTTTACAGCTAATAAAAGTTAGTCGTGCATTACAAATGTATCCAACGTTTATTAGAAATGAAAACAAATGGCATAAACTCTACAGATGTGTGGATCTCAGTTCTACATAAAAATAATATTCCCAAGCCTATCATGGGTCGCAATTACAAAATTGAAGATATGTGAGAAAATATCATAAATTCTTTATTACATATATAAATAACAAAACAATTAAAAACATCAAAGAATTATAAACTGTCAAAAGCAGTACTAGTGTACCTATAATATAAATTTCAAATAGTAGATAAAGGGTTCCCAATTGAATCAATATCATACACTCAATTTGTATAATTAATATAAACATGAGAAATGCCCAAAAGGGATGTAATAAAGTACATAAAGTACAAAAACAACCAGTTAACATATAAATAGTGTCATGCTATAAATGCCAGATACCTTGAAGACATTGTCCAGGCAAAAACAAAACGCTATTCTCACCTCTTGTCCCATGTAGACCATCGCTCTTTGTATTGGCTCCAGCTCTTACCTGATCGCTGGAACCATTTCCTGCACCACCCAGGCCAATCACTCGTCTCCTTCATGTTCTCGATGGGGCTTCTAGCCCTACAAACAGTTACTGGAACATCAGCACACCCTCTCCATTCACTGCAATGGAAGGGGTGTGTCAAGACCTGGCACGCCCATTCCAGTGCAGTGAACGGTAACTGATGGTGGACACTCCTGGAGGTGTCTGCAACATGGAAAATGATTTAGCTTTACTAGATAGATGTTCAAAACTGTGGAAACTAGAGTTTAATGTCTCTAAATGTAAAATCCTGCACTTGGGTAGAAGGAATCCCTGCTCTGAGCACTGTATGGGCAGTACTGTGTTATCCAAGACCTCGGAGGAGAGAGATTTAGGGATACTGATTACTGATAGCTGCAAGATGTGTGGACAGTGTAGCCAGGCAGTGGAAAAAGCAAGCAGGATGCTCGGCTGCATAGCTCGAGGCATCACCAGTAGGAAGAGAGAGGTTGTGATGCCGCTGTATAGAGCCCTGGTGAGGCCACATCTAGAATACTGTGTGCAGATCTGGAGACCTCCCCTGCAAAAATACATTATTCAAATAAAACGGGTCTAAAAATAGTAGAAGGACTTAAAACTTAAAACAGGAAAGACTTAAAAAATGTAATTTGTACAGTCTGGAGGAAAGAAGGTAGAGAGGGAACATGATGGAGACCTTTATATATGTGACAGGATTGAATAGGGTTCAGGAGGGAAGAGTTTTTAAGAAGAAACTTAATGACAGAACAATGGGGCCCAACCTGAAGCTAGTCAGAGGGAAGATCAGGAGCAATGTTAGAAAATATTATTTTGCAGAAAGAGTAGTAGATGCTGAGAACAAACTTCCAGCAGAGGTAGTTGGAAAAATCAACAGTCACTGAATTTAACGGTGTCTGAGATAAGCCTCCATCTATCCTAAGATAAAGAGAACATACAGTATACACATAAGGGCAGACTAGATGGAGCGTATGCTCTCCTTCTGCCGTCAACCTTCTATGTTTCTATGATGGTGGGGGCGTTGCCCTGTTGGGAACATGGAAGAGACAAATGATCGGGCCCAGTGTGGGACATGGATTCAGCGATCAGATAGAAGCTGGAGCCCTGGACTAGGAGCGATCATCTGTGTGGGACAAGAGGTGAGTATAACTTGTTGTTTTGTTTTGTTTTGTTTTTTGCCTGGACAATGCCTTTAAATGGATTGTAGAAATGAAACATTATTTGCATATCTGCAATCATCAGAGGATTCATTCTAGTGAGCTGCTGTATAAAGCAGTTGTTGCTGAGATACAATCCATTTTCTGTAGCCCAGTCCCTGGATTTTTATTTATTTATGCCTTTTTTAGTACTGAATGGTGACCTTATAAAAAAATGCAGGAAAAAGACAGACAAGCAAATCAGATATCCTTCCCCCCACCCCCCACCCCCACACTCACAAGCATTGGTGTGTCCCACACAGTCTGAGGCAAGAGGGGCAAAGATAGGTCCACCTCCCAATGTTAAACAAAAGTTGGAATGAAGAAAATCCAGGGGTTGGGCTACACGTTAGTGGTTAAATCTCAACAGCTTTATTCAGCAGCCCCCCCCCCATGTGTGCCTCTCCACTGGTGCCTGAACTTCCTGGTTCCCATGCTCCAGGAGCCAGGACTCGAACCATACGTGACCACCAGTGGCCAACTTCATTTGCTGTTCTGACATTTGCACAGTGATTTGCAAACATTTCCAAAAGTCGGCCTGTAATTTTTCTCCACCACACTGACTTGCAGCCTGTCCTGCCTAGTATTCAGTCCCTCACGCTTATCCTTACTCTGTTTGCTGGTACTGATATCATCACTCCGTTTCAGTACACAATGCCAATATGGGCTAGGTGTCCCTATTGGCATTTTACTTTGGGACAATGCCAGTATCAAATACTAGGTAGATTTGAGACTGCGGGGTACCGGGGTCTCACTACGAGCAAGCTGGGCAACAGAGACTGCTACTCAGAACCCAACACTGGACCCAAAAGCCTAGAATCTAAGACCAACCCTGGTCTTCTACAAAGGCCAGAAAGAAAATACGCTGGGCTGTGCCCTGGGAAATTGAGTGTCTGTGTAGTCAAGCTGTGAACCCCTGGTCCTGTTGGCCTACCAGTGTGGTTAGCAAGGTCAGATGTAGCTGAGGTTGAGGGAAAACAGCTGGAAAGAGAATCAGTTCCATAAGCAAGGGTTATGGGCTGGCAGCAGAGGTTCTAGAACAAGAGGCCATAGAAAAGTTCGTGGGCAGGTAACAAGTATGTATAATCTGACATCGAGGCAAGATTTAGAGTCCAGGCAGAGGTCGGCACAGAAGAATCCAGATGAAAGAGAAACTCAGGAGCAATGGATAGGGCACATCAACACAGATCCTATAAAGATCTTACAGCACCATCTTGGTGCCTTGGCTTCTTACTTTAAAGCACCTGCATACCTTACATGCAAAAGTTGGTCTCATGACAGCCAGGACCCAAAGGCTACCATAATACTGTAGGCATTTGGCCTGGCCAACCCTGGGACAATGAGGCCCACCAGGAATTTCTCCTGTCTTACAAATTACCAGTCCACCCTGCCCCCAATGTCCCAAAGGACCACTAATGGATCTTGCCATGAAGGGTGTCACGGCACGCTTACCTTCAGCCTGGTCACGTGGCATCCTCAGGCGGCGTGAGCTCGGGCGGCTGGCCGGGACTTCCTCCGCCCGGCAGCTGCATCCACACCATATATCGAGTGACGCCGAGCATACCTGCCTCCTTCCTCTTGCTGCTTCCCGTGCTCCTCTTTACTGCTCCTCTGTACTTGTATATGTCTTATGCCCTCCAGGGGCGCTGCAATTGAGCCAATGAGCCCAAAGGTTACTGTGGGCAAAACGCCCTAAAAGTTTATAGAGGGCAATCAGCCCACAGATTACTAGTAAACCAATGTGATCTGTTTCTTCCTGTCCTATCCCCTGCATGTCCTATAAAGGTGTTCCCAGGTCATTCAGTCGTCGCCCGTGAGAGCGCTTAGCTGGGTGTGATATTCCTGAGATTCCAGTGTTGTTTATCTGTTGCCGACCTTGCTAACCTGACTATTCCTGATTGCTGCCTGAACCAACCTCTGCCTGAATTATGGCCACATATCTGTCTCTTCTCTGGTGCAGCGAAGCTCTCTGATCTTCTGGTTTGACCCTTGGCGTGATCTTTGACCTTACTCGTGTCCTCCTGTGGAGCTGCTATTATGAAAACTGTATTCTGTGTTTACCTCAGCTACCTGATTAAGTCCAGTCTTACCTTCAGTTCATCTGTCTTCACCCCTCGTGAGTTTATATCCTTTGAGCTAAGAAATCCTGGGGGCAACTGTGTCCGGTGAGGCGTTTAAAGTGTCCCAGCAAACGGGGGCTTGGCTAAAGGTGAAGCTAACTGCAGAGATTGGGGGTTGTAAGCTCACTAAGAAGATGGGTGTCCCCGGGTTTGACAAAGGAGAGGCAGGGTGCTGCTCTAAGCAAGGCCACCAGGCAAACCCTTTTGACTTCAGGTGGTTCCACTCACATTGGTTGCTGCACTCACAGAAACTTGGAAGGGTAGCACAATAATGATTTTCTTGCATTTCCAGGGTATAATTAGAAGAAAGTGGAGGATGCTTTTGTCCCCTTGAAACAAAAATAAGAGTACTGTATCTTTCGCCCTATAAGACGCACCTGCCCATAGGACGCACCTAGGATTTGGAGGAGGCAAATAAGAAAATAAATATTCTGAACCAAATGTCCAGAATCCCCCCATTACAGGCAAAGTGGCATTCCCCCTCCCAATCCCCATACAGGCAGTATGGCATTTCCCCCCTCCCATTCCATATAGGTAATGTGGCATTCCCCCCGCTGTGTAAGGCGAGTGCCTGTGTCTTGGCTCCGTGTAGAAGGCAACAGATATAGCTGCCTCCGAGTGAGTTAATTTCTTTCGTTTTTTTTCTTTTTCCACATTCGCCCAATAAGACCTACTTTTGGGGAAAAATATGTGCATCTTATAGGGCAAAAAATACGGTATATTCCAGATTGGAATATATATACCAAAAACTAGCTGTGGTGACCCCAAATGACCCACTCACATGCATTAATGTAACAGAGAGATGGACCGATACTGTGCTACATCTAAAGTCCTCGGGTTAAAGGATAAACTGCTAAGAGCGAGAAGCTTAGCCTAGTACTGTGGTCTACACTACATCCTGAAAACCAGAGAAACACAAACTCTCTGGAATTTTTAGTGTTTGTCAGGATTTACTACTGGGCAAGCTAATACTCGGGCTTTTCTCTAAAGATCTAAAATTAAATTAAAACAAACTGTTATGCTCCTTTGACTAACTACATTAGAACCTGTCTAAATTGAAGGAAAACTTTTTTTTTCTACTCTCCATGTTCCTTTTTTGGTCCTTTATTAAAAGGTTCTCTATTCCATTAGAAATTTCATTTTTTATGTGGGTTGACTTTAGTCAAGTTAATTTTTCATAATAAAAGTTGGGTGAGATGAGGTTTAAAATTATGTTTATAGTGATTAAAATGGCATTTCAAGGTTTTATTGGGTAAAAATATGTTTCATTGATTTTGCCAGCCAGCTTTTACGCGTTTGGTCTCCAGAGAGAGATTTCCACTGTTTGTTGGTTCAGCTTTAAAACCAGAAAAACAGTTAAGCCCATTTTTTTTCTAATTTTGCAGGCAAAGTGCAAGTTTATTGCATCATTTGGTTAGCGGCTAACAAATCTAGCTTAAGTAGGTGTCTGTGATGAGGTGTCATTGAATATTAACTACCTACCTTTTTAAGCTCCAGCCAAAACTTTTTTTTTTTACTTTGGATTGTGAGTGGAAAATTTAGAGTGATTCACTGTAAGTAACTCCACTCTTACCTTATTTTACATTTTAATAAAAGACCAAAATATGCCAAATGGCACAAAATATGAACAGGGGTGAACTGGCCATAGAGCCATAAGAATTCCTGGTGGTCTGTGCAGGTTTTGGGCCTGGTTGGGCTACTGCTTCATATACTCCCATCCACTCCCTCCAGAGTCTCCCCCCAGACCCTCCTATGTGGACCCACTGTATACCAGCTATGTCTTATCCCTACAATGCTAGAGCCTCAGCATCATGGTTGTGGGCCATACTATTGCCACATTATTTTCCACTAAGATATTAAAGTCGTAGTACAGGGGGTTGATAAATTCCCAGTCTAAAATGCATTTTTATTTCTCCGTGTTCATGCCATTAGTAGAAACTAGGGCTCTTTTTCTGGCTGACTGTTGAATGATCATCTTATCTTTATCGAAGTTTAAAGTTTGAAACCTAGAGGCTAATTTAAGACTAGCGCCACATATTGCCATGTAAGCGTCTATGTAGTGCCGCTTAGAGTGTCCGCAAGTGGTCGCTGCAAGCGGGTGTCTGGCGCTGTGACCTAGCTTAGCGATCGGACAAGTGATGCTGTAGTATCATGTCCAGCATTAATGAATGTGAATCTGTAGAAGCGCGCTCCCTGATTCATTGCAGAGCCAATGGAAAATGCTAGGTGGTGTCCCGAGGTCACAGCGCACAAGACAACGCTAAATCTAACAACAGGCCAACGCTCCAGCGAGCGATAGGTAGCGCCGGTTAAGTGTGTTAAGCCCATATTTAAGAAAGAAACTACACACAACCAGCATCGAGTGCCAGAAGCTGTGATAAAAGTCTGTTTCACATATCCACCAGCACCAGAGCGAAAACATATAGAATTACATTGTTGTAACACTGTGGCAATGACACTGCAATGGCCGACCTCCACATACAATTCTGCAAAAAAAAAAAATCACAATAAAAGTGTTTGGTTGCCGGGCAGGAGAGGCCACACAATCATTTGAATAAAAAATTTAGAACATTACTTTAGGAAAACGCTATTTATACACAACACCATTGAAATGTAAAGGAGAATGCAACTGAGTGACAGGTGCTACATTGCACTGCTGAACATACATCACCGGCGCTTTACACTGAGGCACCACTAGTGATACATGTGACGCTACATGACGCTATTAGAGTGCTCACCAGCGTCAAGCTAACGCCATGTAGCGCCACGTAGCATCGGGCGAATGCTGGACGTAGTACGTAGTACGTAGTACGTGTAGTATGTGAAAACCATATATGAAAGTCAATTTCATACATATGGTTTTCACATACTGTGCCCAGCGTTCACCGTTCACGCTATGTGGCACTACCTGGCGTTAGCGTTTCTTAAATAATCTCCTTAGTCTCATGTTGACTGCTCCGTCAAACTGAGGTGTTGAAATGCACTTAGTACATGCTCACACTCTTGGAAGAGGTACTGGTCATTCACAAGTATGGGTATGCTTCTTTAGTTACGTTTCTACATTTAGAGCCTGATTTATAATGTAGGTGGCTTTATGTGAGTTTTGCCATCCCTCTGTGCACCGTATGTGCTGCGAGTGGGTATTTACTAGAAAAAATGGTTTGGCAAAACCTGGCAAACTGCAGAAGTCTTGGGATGGGTCTCAGAACATATGTGTGATGTCCCGGGAGTGTCTTGGTTGTTATAAAAGATTTATATAAAGAGTTGAATAGAAAATCAAAATGTACAATGAAAAAACAATGAAACAATGAAAAATAATGTAGTTGTTTTTCAAATACTAGATAACTATCTGATGTTTTAGCTCAAAATTTCAGGTACAAATGCAAAAATGAACTAAAGAAACAATCTAAAATAAAATTCATTCCTATGATTTTCGCTGCTAAAAGCTGGAGAACTGCTCAAGTGTTTGCCAGACTACGGTGAACTAGAAGTAAATACAGCAAACAAGGGAATATTTGAGCAAAAAAGGCACATTTCCTTGTGAATATGGAAAAAGGTGGCTGACACGGCTGCAAACGCCGGAGATGCAGTTCATAAATCAGGCCCTTACAATGCATGTCCACAAGCACCAGTGTTGGCCTGCAACTTTCCAGTGCATTGTGGTTGTCCATGCGTAAAGCCACAAAAGCTCACTACGAACAGTCAATTGGTGCCAACAGATATTATTGGAAGTGACATCCACCATCTATATTGATCCTTTGTATATGTCAAGATGTCATCTCTGGCCAGGTGCTTAGCTACTGAGTTAAGCTCGGGTTGTTGAGGAGACCCTGCCAAAAAGAACTTGCTGGTGAATGGGGTACAGAGTCTACAAAAAGCCCAGGTTATCACTGAAGCCTACAGCAGGGGAGGTGTGAGGAATAGGTCAAATATTACATTGCACCTTATCGCTGTTGTCGGCATTCCCCTTTAGGAAACCTCACATATCCAAGTCTGGAGTTCTTCTTTATCCCCCCTTGTTCTAAATACACACGTCCGTATCTCCCTTCAGGAAGAGATAATTAGCATGTATGTGCTGAATAGCTCAGAGGACAGACCTTCACCCCCCCCCCCCTGCTGGTCTTGTCACACCTTAGGCTGGGAAGCTGCTGGCCAGTCTGTAGCTGGCTCGACCCCTGGCTGTGAATTTGTCATAGCAAGGATTAAATCGCAGACTAGTGGCACCAACAACAATTGCTCCATAACTGCGCGTCCATGTGTCGCAGCGCCAAACCGGTTACAGAATCAGTACCGGCTCACAAAACCGCACATGGGGATAGGTTATGAGGGAATAGGAAATAAAGGAATGCCCCGTAAACGGAGACCTAAGGTTCTGGTCAGCGTAGGAACCCGATTTCTGGACTCATTGCATGCACGGCGTCCAGCCCGATAGCTTGGGACCGCTTCCAAGGCCATACGACCCCCCCTGCTCCAAGTTATAACCTATAAAGGGTTTTAGGGCAAAAACACACGCCAAAACCATAGGAGGTGACGGCCCATCCCACAGAGGGGAGGGGGGCGGAGGGCCCTCACAGCATAAATAGGGTGGTCTGGAACCAGGTAGGGGTCACTCATCTGGAGGGGATATGCGGTCAGCATACTGGGGGTGGCCATCATCACCATAAGCTCTTGACACACCCCTTGTGAGAGCTCCCCATCATCACTACTACTCTGCAACTGCATACTAAGGTAACTGCTTATTGTTTCTCTGTGTAATGCACTCAATCCTGTAACCATCTCAGAATAGCATAATTGTATCATCTGTATCATATTATATTACATCATAGTTAAATGCTTGTTATCAGTGCGTAGTGTGCTTATAGCATTAAAACTTATATTTAATCTGAGCGATCTGTTTTGCCTTAAACCAAGAATCTGTGTGTCTGTGGCTTCGGGCCTTGTATCCCTGGTAGGAGGGGTCAGACAAAGGGTTTTGGGGAACGCGGTCTTTGTGTCGGGAGGTCCCTGGTTTGTAGGGGGACCACGTGACCGCGGTTCCCTGACAGGAGGAAAGACTGGGCTGCAGAATCTACCATGGTCATACAACTGGCAATGAGGCACAGAACAAGGTGAGGGGTGAATGGAGTTCTTGAGGGGAAACCTGCATCATTTTCTCTGCACTGACTCCATCTTATATTAAAATTTCATGTAGAGCTAGCCCACCATTACAGGGAACAAAAAGTTTTGTTTCTTGTAAATCATGGGACCTCCTGTGGAATGTACTGATAAGATGAAACCGGCTAAAACTGCCCGGCCAAGCTTGCCCAGTAACGTCACTAGGACGTAGTAGTTTTTAGAAAGTTCTGCGTGTTGTGTTAAAAAAATACAATTCTGTGATTACTCACCTGTAGAATTGCTGTTATACGTATACAGCACGTCCTGTTTCAGAATATTCCTTAACCATGGGTAATACATCCACAAGATAGCGCTGGACTGCAGAAATACAGCTTGTGGCCTCTCCCGGCCCTATATAAGTCAGGGACCTCCCACAAAATCCCCAGTATTGACAAGCAGTTAACAAAAGGCCGGGAGAACAAAACCAGAATTCAACAATGAACATATGAACAATCACCATACAGAGGTACCTAAGAATAATGATAGCAAGGGTGGGGTGGAACAGGACGTGCTGTATACGTATAATACCAATTCTACAGGTGAGTAATCACAGAATTGTATTGTTCTAAGTATACAGCACGTCCTGTTCCAGAATATTCCTTACGCATGGGATAAGGACAGAAGACCAAGTAGTGGCCTTGCAAACTTGTTCAACAGAAGCTTGGTACTGAAAAGCCCAAGAGGCACCAATAGCACGAGTAGAGTGAGCAGTAAGGCGGAAGGGAGGCTCAAAGTAAGGGGGTTTGATGGAAAGCGCTGCCAACTCAGACACACGCCTAACAGAAGTGATAGCAACCAAAAAGTCTACTTTAAGAGTCAAAATGTACATAGGGGCCTCACGCAAAGGCTCAAAGGGAGACCACTGCAAGGCAGATAAGACCAAGTTCAAGTCCCATACTGGTAACATAGGCTTACGTGGAGGACGCACGTGAGAAACCCCTTGGAAGAAAGTCTTGACCAAACGATGGTGAGCAAAGGATCTTTGGAAGAAAATGGCCAGAGCAGAAACATGACCTTTGAGGGTACTAAGCTGAAGGCCCAAATCCAAACCCTGTTGCAGGAATTCCTAGGGACAGAAAACACCCTACAGGGAAGCGACCAGTCAATGTAAGCATGCCAGACCCTATAGTAGATGGATGATGAGGACTTCTTCCTAGCCTGAATCATGGTATTAACAACAGAGGCAGGCAGCCCCTTCTCCATCAAGATGGAGGTTTCACCAGCCGGGCCGTCAAAGCCAGCGTTTGTAAATTGGGATGGCGTAGCTGTCCCTGAGTGAGCAGGTCTGGGTCCTTGGGCAGAACATACTGATCTACTGCCAACTGCACGACGTCTGCGAACCACACCCTTCTTGGCCAACGGGGGGCCACCAGGATGGTTGGCACCCCTTCGTGAGCAATCTTGCGTAGCACCTTGCCCAACAGAGGAAAAGGAGGGAACACATAGAGAAGCTGAAAGCTCTTCCAAGACATTGCTAGTGCATCCATGGCCAAGGCCAGAGGGTCCTGGGACAGAAAGACAAAGACTGGAAGCAGCGTATTGTGACGGGACGCAAACAGATCCACATCTGGCTGACCCCAGCGGTGGCACAGGGAGCAAAACACTCTGCTGCTGAGGGACCATTCTCCCAGACGAGAGGTCCCCCTGCTGAGAGAGTCTGCCTCCAGATTCTCAACCCCCGGGATGTACACAGCTGAGATACAGGGAACATTCTCCTCCACCCAAGACAGTATCAGGGACACTTCCTTGAGGGCCCTCTTGCTCCCGGTCCCTCCCTGATGATTGATGTAGGCAATCGCTGTCTGGTTGTCCGAGCGGACCTGAACCACCCGTCTCCGAAGGTGTGGAGTCAATTCGGCGAGAACCAACCTTATCGCCCTCAATTCCAGAATGTTCATAGGGGTGTGGGCCTCCTGAGGGCCCCACTGACCCTGGAATTTCAGGGATTTCCAGAAGCCCCCCCAACCTGTCGGACTGGCATCTGTGGTGACTGTCTCCCAGAAAGGATCTGCCCACCAACAGGTTTCTTGAGTCCAGCCACCGTCTGGCCAGAGGGGACAGAACCAACACCTGATACAGGGACCGAGGGTCCCGATCCCAAACTGATAAGAGGTGAAGTTGAAGAGGTCTCATGTGAAACTGAGCGTATGGAACCGCCTCGAAGCAAGACACCATCAGGCCCACCAGCTGCATCCCCTGCCGGATGGAGGGATGAGGGCAAGACATAAGGAACCTGGCTTGGGCCTGAAGACTCTACACCTTCTGCTGAGGCAGAAAAATCTTGACCTGAGACATATCCAGAGTCATGCCCAGAAAGGATCTCACCATTGACGGTGACAGAAAAGACTTGGGGTGGTTGATCACCCAGCCAAAGGGCTCCAGTGTGAACACCACCAGCTGAGTATCCAACTCGGCTTGCTGGAGAGATTGAGACATGATGAGAATGTCGTCTAAGTAAGGAAGGATGCGAATGCCCTGAGATCTCAACAGAGCCAGTACGACCGCCAGTATCTTGGTGAATACCCTGGGGGCTGAGGTGATACCGAAAGGCAGAGCCACAAATTGATAGTGCTGATCCTCCAGAGTGAACCTGAGGAATCTCTGATGACCTGGAAAGACTGGTACATGAAGGTAAGCGTCCTTGATGTCTACAGAGGTCAAGAAGTCCCCTGGACGTAGTGAATTGACAGCGGAGCGCAGAGTCTCCATGCGAAAGTGTTTGAATCTGACCAATTTGTTGAGGCGCTTTAAATCCAGGATAGGTCTGATGGACCCGTCTTTTTTGGGAACAGTGAAAAGAATGGAATAGTAGCCTCTGTCCCTTTCCCTCAAAGGCACCTGGCAGACACCCCCCAACTCCAGAAGGTTTTGGACAGCAAGGCACAGACCTTGAGCTGACAGGGGGTTCTGAGCCATCCGGGATGTGATGAATCTTGGGGGCGGCCAGGCTGCAAACTCTTGTAACCGGAGGACACTACCTCCCGAATCCACCGGTCTGAGACATGAAGCCTCCAGGCGTGAGCAAAGAGCCGAAGCCGTCCCCCCACCCGGATGGGTGAGGGCACCCCTTCATGCCTGAGGGGGCTTGGGTGAGGATTTTGGCTTGGGACCCCAGGAGAGGCCAGGACGACCACGTCCTCTGCCCCTTCCCCAGTGATCTCCACGGACCCCAGTAAAGGAGCCTCCTCGAACAGGTCTGGAACCACGGAAGGATGGGAGAAGGGCACCCATTCCCCGAAAGGACCGAGACGGCCTCCTACGTTGAGGTAACCTACCGCCTTTGGTAAACAAATCCAAGCGTTCGCCAAAAAGACGCAGGCCCTTGAAAGGGAAACCAGTGAGAGCCTTCTTAGCAGCATTATCAGCTACCCACCGACGTAGCCAGACAGAGCGGCATATAGCTACCAACAGGGCAGAAGTTCTACCACACATTCTAATGGCATCATCCATAGCAGACAGAACATATTCAACAAATTCATAGCAAAGCAGGAGAGATCTTTATTCTTCTCCTCCTGCATCATCAGAGGCCCCTTCTAAGAGGCTCTTAAGCAAACCCTTAATAGCAATAGCTGTAACGGCAGAGGCACAAAATGGGCATAGCGCGGTCCCCACACAGGCAAAAGCATGGCAAGCCAGTTGGTCTATACGCCAGTCCTCACCATCCCTCGGGGTAGTAGTGTCAGGGGAATGCATGACAGATGTATTGGACAGCCCCAGAATGGGCACGTCCACCTCAGGAGGACATGACCAACGCTTAATCACATCAGCAGGAAAGGGATACCTTTTGTACCAACTAGGACGCTCCCAATCTTTGAGCACCAGATTAAAAAAAGTGCGACTGCTCAGGGAATTCCAAACGTGGTTTAACCGTATGAAAGAGCTGCTGCGGAGCCACGGCAGGAGAGGAGATACAGAGCACTTCAAAAATATGAGCCAAGAGCCTGTCAGTGTCATCTGAGGACCATAGATCTTCCCCAAAGGGAGACCCTGTACCACCATAAACCCTGGGTTGCTCCTCAGATGATTCTGAATCAGAGAACAATTCCCCCTCCTCCAGGGGGGAATAACCAGTAGTGTCAAAAACCTCCTCAGTTTCCACAGGAAAGAGGGAGACGGTGGGAGACAAATACCGCTTCTTAGCAGAAGCCTTACGTGATGCATACCCAGCAATATGTTTCTCAATGCTGGCCACCCGTGCAGCCAAATCAGGCTGAGACTCGCCGCTAGTATGCTAGGCGAAGCCCGAGGGGGCGCAGGCCCAGCAACAGGTAACCTAGACTGCAGTGCAAGTACCTGCTGGGCGCAGGATACACATACCCTGATATCATCACCGATTGGAGATACCCCACACGCAACACATAGCCGGGCTTGTACCGAAGGAACCCCAGGCTCATTATCCCCAGAAGCCTCCATATGGTGATTTGAACAGGCACAGTAGGCCAGTAAGGGTTAATGCTAAAAAGCTACCCGGGATGCCCCAATAGGCCGCTAGGGAAGTGGGAGATAATGAGGGGAGAGGGCTGGGAGAAACCACAGGACCGAAGCTTTATCCCGCCTGAAAGACACAACAGTATATTCCCATAAGAATAAAGCATAAGAACAAATAGAGAAAAAATCACCCCATCAGGGTTACTGACAGACCGCAAGGAGCCAGCAGCGCAGGAGGAAGACAAAATGGTGTCTGCAACCTCGAGGGGCGGGCCGTGGCGATATGAGGTAAATTGCATCATCCACAGAGCCCGCCCCCCCCCCCCCCCGAAGAGCGCGAAGCGTGCCCATGTGATCTGGCCGGCCAGTAGCGGCCCGGCAGCTCTGAGGTGAATGGCGCTGCCAGCCGCGGAGCGAACAACAAACATGCAACGGCGTGTTTTAATAAAGTAACAGTCACACATATGTCTAAAGTCACAAAAAAACAGACAACCACCCCCCCCCCCCCCGAGATCTCCAGAAGGGAGAGTGAGGGAGGATAACAACGGAATACCCCGGGGGAAATGGCGCCCGTGGTCAATATGAAGAGAGGAGGTGGAGGGGGAATGGGAATAGGGTTTACCGCACAGGATAGCCTGGCCAAACCCATGAGGCAGTGGGGGCATCACAAAAAGGCTCATCATTAGCCTAAACCGCCTACCCTATTAGAGCAGGGACTGCGGTAGGAGCCTAGCTCCTCAGCACCAAGTGCTTCTTTCGCCTACCTTCACCTGAACCTTATCAGCCGAGGCTGGGAGGCAGTAACTGGGACGGAACGGGTGGGAATAGCCCTGCAGGGCCGCAGGCAATAAGCCCCACTCACCTGCGCCACGAGATATCTGTCTTCTATCTTCTCAGAGCAGACTGCAGAAATTAACTGGGGAATTTGTGGGAGGTCCCTGACTTATATAGGGCTGGGAGAGGCCACAAGCTGTTTTTCTGCAGTCCAGCGCCATCTTGTGTATGTATTACCCATGGGTAAGGAATATTCTGAAACAGGACGTGCTGTATACTTAGAATTACTGAGTTGCTTCAATAAATGACAGATCATTTTTTGCAACTATACCTTGTGTGCCTCAGAGTTCTTAAAGGTGATCTTCGGTGCCGGTGCCGTGGGTGTGGCGGGGCGTTCCATCAGACCAGACCAGACTAGCCATAAGACGTGTATCTTCCCCTAACAGTTCTTACAGTGAAAAAGGAGCAAAGAGAAAGCATGAGAGGCAGGTGGCGTAAAAGCAGTCGCTAGACAGGCCAAGGTGAGAGTCTAGGGTCAGAAAACAAGCCATGGTCAGAGGCTGACTGCAAATATTCTAAGTAGAGGATAAGCTGTGTTTCAAGCTGGGTGGTAAGTATGAGGATTGCCTGACGAGCTAGGACAGTAACAAGGAACATGAATCACTCATGCAGAAGTCAAGATGAGCTGAGAATGCTGCAATAACTCATAGTCAACGTGGGGCTTTAATAACTGGCCTCTCAGCCAATCAGCATGCTTCTTCTTGCCTCAAGTGTGTGCCATGAGAGCAGCAGGAGTCAATAGGGCAACCTTGGGGGATACAAACACCATTGAGAGGAACAACACCCCGAAGAGTGAAAATCTGGTGTGTTGTTCCTCTTTAACCATCAGAGTTACAGTTACAGAGTTCTGGAAACTTTTTTTTTGGTCTGTTGGGCACCGCTTGTAACATTAGCACGTGCTACCAGCTTGCAACGTGTAACATTTCACAGACGTCGGTGTTTTTACATAAACATTAGCGCTTGTTCCTGCCTCATGTACCCAGCACGGAGCCTCGCTGGAAATGAAAGGTGCAGGCGTGAGAGAGTCGTAATGGCTCTCTCCACTGGAAACACTGAAGAAGTGAGAATCAAGTCACATTTATTTGGATAAAGTTGGTTGGAAAGAATGTGCCAGAAGTGTAAATCTAATTAGCTCTTTTACTGCTCCCAAGATGTTAGGGAATAAAGAGCTACCAATTACGAATGGCAAAACAGACTTGTCACCATCGGCGAGTCAAGACCAATAAAAGACTAAAATTCGTGAGGTGTATTTATAGACACGAAATATAAAATTAAAAATTAATGAATAACAGGTCATATTTTTAAAGACCAGAATTGGGGCTTTGATTGGACGCTTACCGGCTAGGTGGAATGTTAGACGTTGAGGAAAATTAAAAAGTCTCTACGCTTTAAGCATTTCTCTTAAAGAGGCTTGTTATAGGTTCAAAGAGGACCGAAATCCATTCATTGGTCAGACCTGGCAACATATCTATAAGGACATGACCAGGGCCAGCTTCAGGTTTGTGGGGGGCCCTTGGGCAAGAGAGTCTTAGTGGGCCCCAAAGTAGTGAGTAGGAGTCACATGTTGTCACCTTTCAGCTCCGCTGCCACAAATGGCTCATCTCCTGCTGCTGATCGCCCTCCAGTACTTGTCAGTTGTCACCTGGTTCTCACCACCTTCTGAGCTTCCATCAATAGCCCTCCTCCATTCCAGGCTACCTCCTCCATTGTTGCTGATCATCCCCTGTTGCTGAGGCTAGCCATGAGTAGGTCTGCACACAGCACCCGGCATTCGGTGGTTTGGGTCCACTGTAAAAAAATACCATGGTCAAGCATGAGCCTGAGAGGGCTGAAGAGGCCAGGGGCCCTGGCAATTGCCCAGGTTTGCACTGTGCTGGCGCCGTTTTACCCAGGGCTGGCGTCAGCAGGTCAGCTTCTGAGGGCCCCCTGACAGCTGGCACAATGTGGTTAAAGTGAACCAAAACCCAGCAGTATGGGCCCAGGAATCTTATAGATTCCGATCGATTCCCTCCCCCCTGTGTGAAACCCCCCATGCCGCCCGCTACACTTACCTTACTTCCCGGTCCAATGGCGCATCCCCATTATGCCTCTAGCAGGGCACGTGCCTGTGCCAGCCATTTGTGAATTGCCGGCGCGGGCACGCTCCCTGTTAGAGGGAAGCGGGGGAAGTGGCCAGCAGCGTACTCGGAGATGCTCTGCTAAATCGTCACCCAGACATGCATAGCTCAGCATCTCCGAGCGCACTGATTGGACGAGTGGCTGCACATGCGCCGTAGGACCGGGATGAAGTGAGTTTCCTCGGGCGATCTGGGAGGATAGTCAAAATCCTGGGTTTTGGTCCACTTTAAAGAACTTTTTTTGGCATTGCACCGGGCCCCTGCGCCACCTCCACAAGTGAGCCGGGTCATCACTAATCTCATAACGAAGTTGAGCTGCATGCTCTCACATTGGTAGTGCAGTCCCTCTTCTCATCCCTCTTCCTGACAGCTATCTCTCCATCCATCCATTTCTGCCCTTCCTGTTTTGTCCATCCCTCTTACTCTGCCCATTCATGTGAGGCCAAACTAAAAAACAGCTCCAATTGGGGGTTGGATGGCAAACAGCCCTTCTTAGTTTTGGTCACATAAACCTGGAGCCAGCCCTGGTTTTACCAAATGGTAAAAATTAGCCATTACAAATCATCTTAAAATCTCTGAATAAATGGAAATAGCTTAAGTATTCTAAATGAAGATGTTTTCTCCGCTTCAAATCTTGGTTTGTGGCTTACCTAGGAAGAGCGTGTCGTGGCCTGGCTTGATAAGTCATGAGTATGCTCTACTGTGGTCAGAGACAGCTGTAGGCTTGCCATGATCACTTGCACAAAGGGGCCTTGTGGCTGTTAGGTTGTTTGTCACATACTGGGGAACTTTCTAAGGTTCACGCTTGAAAAATAAGTTAATAACTCACTAAATAAGAAGTAACTCACCCTCTGCCTGATCAAACGGTGCATGTTTGACCTGCACCTGCCATAAGCTATACCTATAGCAGGGCATTTGTGAATGGCTGGCGCCTGTTAGAGGGTAGCAGGGATGTAGCCACTGGCGCGCACAGCTCTGCTTGGCTCTTCTCTACTAGACTCTTAGCCAATCTTGCCAAGCTCCCTGATTCAGAGTAGTAGCTAGGCTTTCTGGCACCCAGGGCTTACATTCGAAATGGCGCCCCCCATCTGTGCTCACTTTGGTGCCCCCCCTGACCTGCTGCACCCAGGGCACGTGCCCCCCCTTCTCCCCCCTAGCTACACCCCTGCCTTGATTGGACGAGAGCCCGTGCATGCACCGTAGGGTCGGCCTGGGGAGTTCCACACAGTGGGCCATTTCGAATTGTGTTATATGAAACAACATTAAAATTAACAATAAAAATAATGTGTTTTTATTAGTAGTTTATATAGTAAGCTGTGGCTCGCGGACTATCTCAGGTTAATGAGTTGGACAGATAGAGAAGTATCATAATTGTTAACTGTCTTTGTACAGTAGCTTACAGTCTCTCTCTGGCATTTAACCTCTTTTGAGGTAGGGGATCTGGTATATTACAGGGTGGGAGGATACTGGCCATTTCTTTACACCGATTGTGGCTGTGACTGTCTGAAAGAAGTTGCTCTCAAATTAGGAAAGTCTGGGGACCCCTGCTTAAAGGGATTGTCCAAGCTAAGTGAAAACACTTATGGGTTTATTTAAGAAATGCTAAGGCCACGTTGTGCCAGATGAGCGAATGTCAGGTCCCAGTGCAAACGGTGTATTTATCAAGTCAAAAATCCAGAGCACCTGTGATAGTGCCGGGTAGTGTCCCATCTATCATCAGCACTGGCGATGGAATGAGCGTTTCCTACAGTGCCAGATAGGACCAGACGCTCACCCTGCACCGTGTGACCTTATCCTATAGATTTTAATGGGCTTGAATGGTTACAGTTATTTAGGCATTTTATAATTATTCTTTTATGATTTTTTGGGGCTGCTACATGTGTCACGGGATCCCTGGTCTGGTTGGGATTATTTTTGGATGAATTGTTAGCACTTTTGTGTTGCACTGCAAACTTGTGATTTGGGTCGTGAGAAAGCTGTGTCATGTCTTTCAAGTGTCCCCAATGCAATTCCCATTTTTTTTTTAAATGAATAAATTCCATGACCCTAAAAAATTACAAATTGTGATCCCAACAGGCGCTGTGTGCCTGGAATCCCTTTTTTTAAAGTACCTCTGTATTTTTTCTTAAAGCGGACCAAAACCCACTGAACTTGTGAAATACATTTGGCCAAAGCCCCTGCCGATACTTTCTTCTTAGGGTGTAGAACTAGAAATTAATATTTTTGCTTATCAAATCACCCTGAAACACTATTTTTTGCTGTCCCTCTCTGTAAGATGTCAGGTGATCAGTTATTGCATAAGTGCGGCAATTACATCATTTCCACACACACAACAGTGGCAATGAATGGAGGAGGCGGGGATTTACAGCTAAAACAGGCGCCATTATCTGGGATTAGAATGACTCAAGAGCAGTAAAAATAGGCAAAAGTTACTATTCATCGGGGAAGCAATTCATTGGTCTGCTTTAAATACTTGATTTGCGATGCTCCGGCCGCTCCAAACTTTACTGACGGGGAGGCTAATTTAAGACAAGCGCAACGTATTGCCGTGTGAGCATCTGTGCAGCGGCTCTTAGAGCGACCACTAGTATACACTGCAAGCGGGTGTCTGGAGCTATAACCTAGCGTAGTGGACGGATAAGTGGCACGGTACTATCCTGTCCAGCATTGATAAATGTGATGTCTGGAGGGCGCTGTAGAAGCTTCTCCCTGATTCACTGCAGAGCCAATGGAGAATATTAGGTGGTGCCCCGAGGTCATAGCGCCCAAGACTACACTACATCTAACAAAAGGACGATAGGTAGCGCCAGTTAAGTGCGTCCGGAACTAGGCGCTGAAGCCCGTATTCAAGAAAAAACTACACACAACCAGCACCAGCGCTCTAAAACCAGGCGCTCTAGCATAGAGCACCAGAAGATGTGATAAAAGTCTGTTTCTCAACACAAAAAGACCAGCACAGAGCGAAAACATATGGAATGACATTGTTTTAACACTGTGACAATGACACTGCAATGGCCGACCTGTACATACAATTCTGCATAAAAAAATAAAAATAAAAAAAAAACAATAAAAGTGTTTGGTTGTTGGGCAGGAGAGGCCACACGGGGAGGCCGATTCATTAATAGCGAAATGTAGCGACAGTTGAGCGACTGTAGCAGTATTTTCACAGCGCCCGCTAGTAGTCGCTGTGCTTGGCCATTGTTCGGTTGTTGATAGCGACTGAGTCGGTGTGCAGTAATGTTGAATACGGGGTGATGAGTCGCTATTTGACAGGTTCCGCGATGTATGGGTGCGCATGATAGCGACTGGTCAGAGCGACGGGCTCCCACCATATTCATCAAAAAATCACGCTCAAAAAATTCTTGCGCTGTGAAATGCATGTTTAAACCCCAGAGCGCTGGAGGCGATGTGTTAAAAGTAGTTTTTTAACCCCCAAACCACCATATTTTTGGAAACCAAAAAAAAAAAAAAAAATTTAAAAGAATTTAGTAATATGAATACAATAATATCAGATCTGTAATATCAATTCTGCACATTTTTTTTTATTTTTTTTTTCCCTTAAAAAAATTATCTAAAATGGCAGAAGTGGTCACAGAATTTTTCACATTTAAAAAAAAAAAAAAACCATTAATAATAATTAATTATGAATATTTAAAGATTGTTCCATTGAAATGCATTGGAGAGCGCCAGGTAGCGAGAGGTCATACCTGTCGCTGTTCAAGGTCGGACGCTGGCGCTGTGGGCTGAGGCTGGAATAATGATGAATGAGTGGCTATCTGGCGCTATCTCAGTCGCTAAGCAGGATCGGCTTGATAAATGTGTGATTGTGGTGGGGAGCCGGCGTTCTCGTGGCGGTGCCCGTCATTACCGGTCGCTCACCCGTCGCTACCTGTCGCTATTCCTTCATAAATAAGGGCCTATGATTTGAGCCCAACATTTTAAAGTTTAATTTAGCAACAAGCTATTTATACACAACCAAATGAAACACCGTTGAAATGTATAGGAGAGCGATACTGAGCGTCAGGTGCTACATGGCGCTGCTGAACATACAGAGCCAGCGCTTTACACTGAGCCACTGCTAGTGATACATGTGGCGCTACATGGCGCTGTTAGAGGTGCTCACCAGATTGACTTTATTAAATGTGGTTTTTACATATAGCGCCCGGCGTTCACCCAGCGCTACGTGACGCTACCTGGCATTATCGTTTCTTAAATAACCGTCATGGACCACATGTGTTGGTAGACTCTGCACCTCGCCTAAGCTTTGCCCATGAGCAAGACAACATCCATAAGGTTCAGCGTATCATCCTGGCCTCAGTGAGTTAACTTACAGTATCTGCCATGGGAAACCAGTCATTATAGCAGATAGTGGAATTGGATTTACAGGAACAACTATAACAACCAGATGAACAGTTAACAGGTCAGGTGGGGAGGGAGGTTAAATATACGTAAAGATGTTGATATTTGCCCACAGTCCTTTTTTTAGAGATGAAGGTCAGAAGCCCGCCACGTTTCCAAAGCTCTCTACCTTTTCTTAATCTAACAATCCGAAAATTTGCTAGGTCACCCACAAAAGGAAGCCTTTTATTAAGCATTGTATTTTCTTTTGCCGCAGGCAGGCAGACTAAATAAACATGGGCATAGACTGCTCACTATTCCTGGTCCTGCTTGTGTCCAAAAATCACAGACAATACGGCTTTGCAGAATGAAGGAATTTTAATAAAAACACGCCATTGAAGCCCTTGTCAGCCCCCTATACCGGGCTCTTATAAAGAATTTATTTCATTACTAAAAGTGCTGTTGATTTAGTGTAACTTTCAGCACTTGAATTCTTGGACAGCTTGAATAGAACGGCCATTTCCAAGATAAATATATTATGCAAAGCAAGGAACTTCTTTTTTTTTTGCAGTTTTACTGATACAACCTCCTCCCCACCCTCCAATCAATGTGTTTCACATTTTGCGGTTCAAAGAGGCTTATGGGGCAACATTACTTTTCTCTTTCTCTCTCTCTCCGTCACTTAGGTGTAGGTTGTTTCAACATATGTATGGCTTTAGTTGACAAGTTGGCCAAGACGAGAAGCATTTCCGCAAAGTAGTCCTTTTAGGCTGCAAACCGGACGTTGATATACATTGAAGTAATTGGTTTGAAAGGATCACAAGACAAGGGCACCATAACATGTCACCCTGGAGAGATTAGGATGTCTGCTTTCCAGTTAATTATGTTTTTATTAGACGTGCTGAGGAGTGACATGGATACTTATTACCGGTATCGCTTTGCCCCCGTCTGTAACAAGTGGGGAAAAGTTGTAAACTTTGGTCAGGAAACAGAGAATGCCCCTGGGCTTTAACTTGCCAAATAAAAGACTCGGGTACTAAACACCAGATTTCTTGGCAGACCTTAAGTGCCATTCACACGTCAATGCCTCTATTCACGTCTACTGTAGCTGGCAGATAGCAGACATTTATGGCACTGTAAAACAGCAGAGAATTAATTAAATATCCCGACACACCGACTTGACCTTAAAACAGTGCTTAGTGAAACCCTGCACTGTCTGGTCAGAGAAGTCAAAGCATAAGCTTTGATGTCACCTTGGCTGCTAATTGCAGAGAGGGCATTAAAATAGTTCACATGAGACATGGCTTTGGTTCAATTTAAGTTAATTGGTTGTCTTATTTCTTACCTTTGTGGTATTTCAATTCTCTAAATAACTTACCTTTAGTGTTGAGGGAACCCAAACCACAAAGTTCGAGTCCGTGCCAAGCTTTGTGGGCTCCTGACCCTGAACACGGACTTCAGAAGTCCATGCCAAAGTTTGGCATTTGGCCCAACACCAAAGCTGGTTGATGGACCACAATCTCTGTAAATAATCTTAAATAACTGCAACTCCTCAAGCTCGGTGCCTGAGCGTCATTCTGGATTCTCTCTCATTCACATCTCACATTCACTCTCTAGCCATCTCCTGTTGTCTCCAACTCAAAAATATATCCCACATCCTTCCCTTCCTCTCACCTGACACCACTAAAATGCTTGTGCCCACCCTGGTTATATCCCGAATGGACTACTGCAACACCCTCCTCTGTGGCTTGCCACCGCTCCAATCATTTCTAAACTCTGCTGCTCATCTCACCCACCTCTCCTCTTGCTTCTCCCGCGCTGCCCCCCTCTGTCAATCCCTCCACTGGTTACCTGTCTCTCAGATCAAACTTCTAATACTTATCTACAAAGCTTTCTCTAACCAGGCCCCTCCCTACATTTCATCTCTGATCCAGCGTTACCAACTCAACACCAACCTCCGCTCTGCCTATTGCATTCTCCTGTCCTCCTCCTTGGTTACCTCCTCGCACTCCCGCCTTCAAGACTTCTCCTGTGCCTCCCCACTTCTCTGGAATGCACTCCCCCACTCAATCCGTCACTCTCCATCACTCCAAACCTTCAAAAGGGCACTCAAGATGTAACCCTTCAGACGAGCATATGGCCTGGCTTAAGCAATTTCTATAACCTTCACATGGCACATGCAGCCCAACTCAAGCTCTACCACTTGTGGTCCAGCCCCATTGTCTCCAGCCCCTTCCTTTACACTGTAAGCTTGCAAGGGCAGGGCTCTCCTTCCTGTTGTCTCCTGAACTTACAACACCTGGTTTGAACCTTGTGGCATCTAGTCTTGTATTGTTCTCTGTACTATATGTTTGATCTTGTCTGTAATCATATCTTGTAAAGAGCTACAGAAGATGATGGCGCTATATCAATAAACAATATTAATAATAATGGACCGCTGAGCAGCCCATCAATCAGCTTCTAGCCCTCTCCGCGGCCAATCAGGTCAGCCAGCAGGTCCACCATCTCAATGCCCCCGCCAAAGCTCCAGCCCCAAACAGTCAGGGTGGGGAGTAGGAAGGGCTGACCCGTGATGGGGAATGTTCGCAAAGTGGGAGAACAGCTCCCAGCCTGGCCAGCAAGCATGCAAGCGCTCACAGTGCTCTAAGATGATGGGGGGGGGCTTTGTCACTGTCTGTTATGTAGGATGATGGTGGGCTCTGTCACAGTCTGCTATGAAAAATTATGGGGGGCTCTGTCACATTCTGCTTTCAAACATGTTGGGGCATCTGTCAGATTCTGCTATGAAAAATGATGGGGGGGGGGGCTTTGTCACTGTCTGCTATGGAAGATGATGGGGGCTCTGTCACAATCTGCTATGGAAGATGATGGGGGCTCTGTCACAATCTGCTATAGAAGATGATGGGGGCTCTGTCACAATCTGCTATGGAAGATGATGGGGGGCTCTGTTACAGTCTGCTGTGGAAGAAAATTGGGGGCTCTGTCACAGTCTGCAATGAAAGATGATGGGGGGCTCTGTCACAGTCTGCCATGAAAGAAAATTGGGGGGCTCTGTCACAATCTGCTATGGAAGATGATTAACTGCTTTTTCGGTTCAACCGTGCATGCGCGAGCTGCGGTCGCATCACCGATATCCCCCTAGCAGGACGCATGCAGGGGCAAATGGCGCTGTCACTAATGACGGCGACCTACGGGGGTTTCCCGATCATGTGCAAGGACCAAAACATAGGACAATCAAAATCCTGGGTTTTGGTCCATTTTAATCTCTTATGGGCTGTTTATTTTGCACAATATGTATATATTTATTGAATGCTTATGTTTTTCTAATTCATTCGATTTTTGTTTAGTTGTGTGGGGCAAAGTTCTCTAGGTAAGGTTTAGCAGTTCTCCATAAAGACATTCTCCACCCCATGGGGTATTCCATAAAATGCAAACAGCTCTCTGCATTTTAGTAAATAGCCCTTAGAACATGCATGTTGCGGATTAGTCCCCATAATTGCTCTCTTCTTGTCTCTGAAGACAGCCGTTTGCAGCTGGCACTATCATCTTATTTATCTGTCAGTCATGTAACTTAGCTCCAGATTCCCCATATGTTCAGTTTATACTCTGTAGGAGGTTTCCGGAGGTATGGAGAAACTAGGGGGAGGTACAAAGCAAACCTCTATTACACTTAGGTACAAAGTGACTGAGGCACATCCTGAAATCAAATGAGAGGTCAGAATCTGCTCTTCATTATTGGCTCATTTTTTTGGTTTCAATTTAAAGTGAAGTATGCCTTTAGCATTGGCTAAATAAGCATCGGTATAAACCAACACTTTAGCAACTGTACGGTAATCCCTCCGGTTCTCGAATGATCTCATTGCTACATAGTGGGTCCTATGGGATCAAAAAACTCATAGCCACTTTTTTTGTCCTAGAATCCACAGGTTAAAATGGACCAAAACCCAGGATTTTGACTATTCCGAGTCCTTTTGGTCCCCAATCGGGGATGCCCCCCAATCTGACTTATCTTTCCCCAGTCCTATGGCACATGCCTCTCATCCAATCAGTGCGCTCAGATCCGTTCCCGCCTCATCGTCTGAGAGCTCGTCTAAGACGAGTGGACCCGAGCGTGCTGGCGGGCGCATTCCCCGCTACCCTATTACAGGGAGCGTGCCCACACTGGCCATTTACAAATGCCTGGAGCAGGCACGCGCCCTGCTAAAGAGATAGGGATGTGACTGCTGTTTGCACATGTGCCCTTGGACCGAGAAAGAAGGTAAGTTTCCAAGTGACCTCATCTTCTGGTTTGTTTAATGATTAATACCCCGTTTCCTCTAAAATATGACAGGTCTTATATATCTGATATTAATCGTTTTTCCAAAATATGCTTTTCTTGGCATTCCAGCTGATCTCTTCCATGTTCAGTAGTAGCTGTTTGCTCCCCTTAGTAACCAGAAGCAACCACAATGCTCTCTTATATGCTCAGGAGTGAAGTGACTCCAGTGGGACTACTTGATCTGTGTGTGAATCATGCTGGGACTTATTTTCAGGGAAGGTCTATTTTCAGGGAAACGGTATCCATATTTGGTCGCGTAACTAAATGTGACCATGGAGCGAACATTAAATGGGGGCCTGTCATGGCTCATACATTGCTCTTTTCATGTTTATTATAACTTAAACCGGACCTTCACCTTGAATAAGAGCCTATATATCCCCCACCCTGTACATAGAGATTGCCCACATTCAATCCACTTGCATCTACTGCATTTTATGAGCCTTTAATCATCCAAGATGGCTAAACGCAGGGGCACTATCCGGATGGGAAAAAATAATTGTGGGGGTGTTATTCTGGTTTAACAGACTGAGCAGGGAAGATTTAAAATGTAGTGCATCTTTACTTCAGGCTTGGAGTTTTGGATGGCTGTCTAAAGAAGAGACTTAGTAGGTTGCTTACCCGAAGGAGAGTCAAGAAGGCATCAAATGCTTGCCTGGAGAAGAAGCTTAGTAGATTTCAGATTTCTGCTAAAAAAGAAGCCCCCTCTCAATGATCCATCTCCAGGCCCCCCTTCCAACTGAGCATGCGCAGGCAGCGATGATAGTGACATTGGTAGTGCCTGGCTTAACCAGGAGCTGAACAGCGATTCCGCTTTGCCGCCCTTATCATTCTCAAGGGCCGCCATTATGGCCAGAAATATGGATTTTTTTTTTACAATAAAAAAAGGTGAGAACTTTTTTTTAGCCAGCAATCTGAATAGCGTGGGGGCACTATCAGGATGGAGAAAGATCATTTTTGGGATGTTATTCTGGTTTAACAGACTGAGCAGGCAAGCATTAAAATCTACTACATTTGTAGTCCAGACATTGAAAACAAATCTAGCAGGTTTTGGATGCCTGTCTAAAGAAGAGACTTAGTAGGTTGCTTAACCGAAGGAGAAGACAAGAAGGCATCAAATGCTTGCCTGAAAAAGAAGAAGCTTAGTAGATTTCTGATACCTGGCTAAAAAAGAAGCCCAGTAGGTTTAGAACGCTAACCCCATGAAAATAAATGTTTCAGATGCATGTTTGAATGAAAAAAATGCTTGCATAAAGAAGAAGCCAAGGAGGTCTCAAATGCCTGTTCAAAGATGTAGTAGGTTTCAAAGCTTCTTTGAAGAAGAAGCCAAGGTTGTTTTGGATGCCTTCCTGAAGAAGAAACCTAGTGGGTTTGAAACGTCCAAAGATTAAGTCAAGGTGGTTTTAGATATCTTAATGATGAAGACTAGTAGGTTTTGGGTGCCCCCTTTTCAGTCTGTTAGTTGTACTAGTATTGTGGTTGTTTGTTTAACTCTCTTTGATCAGAGAGATCCACTGCTTATGCTATACAACGCAGACTCATCTGAACAACCACTTGAAATGGATGAATTTAAGGGGGTTATTTAAGAAACGCTAACACCAGGTAGTACCACGTAGCATCGGGTGAACACCGGGCGCAGTATGTGAAAACCATATACTGTATATGAAAGTCAATTTGGTGAGCGCCTCTAATAGCGTCATGTAGCGCCATATGTATCACTAGCGGCGGCTCAGTGTAAAGCCATGTAGTACTTGTCGCTCAGTAGTGCTCTCCCATACATTTCAATGGTGTTTCATTTGGTTGTGAATAAATAACTTTTTCCTAGAGTAATGTTCTAAATTTTTAGTTCAAATCCTTGTGTGTCTCTCCTGCCCGGCAACCAAACACTTTGTGTTTTTTAGTTTATGCAGAATTGTATGTGCAGGTCGCCATTGCGGTGTCATTGTAACAGTGTCATGTCATTCCATATGTTTTCGCTCTGGTGCTGGTGTATATGTGTTTAGAAACAGACTTTTATCACATAGCTTCTGGCGCTCCCCGTGCCAGTACCGAGTGCCGGATGCCCTTAACTGGTGCTACCTATCGCTCGCTGCAGCATTGTCCTGTTAGATGTAGCGTAGTCTTGGGCAATTTGACCACCTAGTGTTCTTGATTGGCTCTGCAGTGAATCAGGGAGAAGCTTCTACAGCGCCTTCTACAGACATCATATTTATCAATGCCGGACAGGATAGGACAGTATAACCTGTCCAGCCACTACGTTAGGTTACAGCGCCAGACACCCGATTGCAGCGAACACTTGCAGACGCTCTAAGTGCCGCTACATAGACACATGGCGATATGTGGCGCTAGTCTATAATTTTCCTCTTACTGTGTTACCCAGGCATATATAAAAAAAAAAAAATCCAGAAGCTTAAATGTATTTGGTCAATTTATTTTCAAATAACATGGAAAATGTGCAATATATATATATATATATATATATATATATATATATATATATTGAAAGTCATGGCAGTCAATAATTGTATTTATATTAGCTAGTTACACAGTATACTAATGTAGCCCTGGTTTACTATCAAGTACCACAGTAATAAATGTGTAATGTTCTTTGATACCATATGGTTAATGTCAACCTTTTTAACACTGGCTATCACCCAATTTCAGTCTACGATGGTTCCTAGATGATTGTTAGAGAATGCATGAGCTAATCAGACTGGCCACAGGCAATCAAGCAAATATCACGACACAAGAATTGTCATAAATATAATTCTGCTCTAGACAGATGCTCAGAATTATTATTTGCTCTTTTTAACCGCCTTTTAGCTTCTTGACCATTGGCTGGTCCAACCCCCATTGTTATCCATTCCAGGTTGCTTCTTCATATATGACCCTGGCTATTCCTAGACTATGATTTTATGCTGCTCTCACTGACCTTGTCCTGTTTTATTGATTATGATCCTTTGCTTCTTCTGTATCTACACTGGAAGGACAAACCCCAGGACCAATACCTGGACACACCACGCAGGCAAATTAATCACCACTTATCTGAGGCTCTGGTGAATAATAAATACAAAGGAGACAATTTTTACTTTTCCATCACACACCACAATGCACACATCACATTGCACTGTAAGCTATCTAGATTCTAACTGTAGTCTCATGACTGCTTTAGAATGTATCATAGCTGATTACAATAGAAATAATTTAGCTAATCGAATTGCTCCTTGGCTGTAACAATATAACACAATGGACCTCTCAGAACAGAAGGCTTTTCAGAATGACTCATCTTGTTTGTTATAGTCACAGCAGGAGAGAAAGAAAGTGCATCCCAATATTTTTAACTCAATCCCATTATATGGCTGTGTGAGCTCTGTCACCTCTGCACATCTATAGTCTGCACAATACAAGTAGTCTTTCTTACCTTGAATTAATTAAGCACTGAGAGATGGCTGTGAGCCAAGATAAACATATTGTATAGTCACTATACATATAAAGGACATAACTTTATTTGTAGAAAATTGAAAATCCCAATCATCCCACAAAAATAATTTTCAGAATGAGCTTCAGTCCCCTACCCCATGAAATACTTTCCCACCTCACAAGGTGACCCAGCAGCCACAAATAGTATAAACAGCAAAGTTCGGACGGTGAAGAAGTATCTCAGCAGATGTCTCTAAAGCTTTTGACACCACACTTGCACAGCTTCCCTTCTGTACAGTGGCGGACTGAGGCTAAAAGCCTGGGCTTTTACCAGCACTTGCCCGGCCCATGACATCTAGTGGCATCTCTGCTGCTTCCTGGACAGTCAACCAGTGTGCTCCAAGACTGAGGATATATCATTAGGGCGAGGACATGGGCTGGGGTTGCTTGGCTCCAAGACTGAGGATATATCATTAGGGCGAGGACATGGGCTGGGGTTGATTGAGTGAAGGGATAGAGTGGTGAAGTGGATGGGGGGCTGGGATTGGATGGGACTGTAGCAGCCTAGACTGCCCCAAAGCAGTGCGGCCCACCGGGCATTTGCCCGGGTCTCACTATGGCCTGCTTCTGTATGTATAGAGGATTGTGACACACAAGGAGGCTGAGAAACCGAATGTGGTGCTCAACATTGGATTATGTGTGGTTGAGGCCTTTGGGTATAATGTCTAACAGAGGACCCCTGTTAGTAACTCTAGATCAATCACCGCCCTTGTTAACAAATGGTGGGGCCCCCAAATAGTGGAGACTTCGAGGCTGAAGCCCTGGTTTGCTCTTTTTTTCTTCTTTATTTAGCTCTGGCCTTGCTAAAAGCTGTAGAGACAGGTACAGTAAGCTGCCGTGTACCTTCTTCTAGGCAAGTACCTGATCCAAGGCAGCCCTTGAGCCACACAGACGGGATGTATGAGTGGCATCTGTAGCTGCAGGTTGGGGACCCCTGCTATGAAGTGTGACACTGTAAAATAGTTTCTAAAATTAAAAACTGTTATGTGACCCTTTCAGTCAGTTGGAAATGGTTTCTTTAGTTTCAAAGTTGATTTAATTGTCCTCACTAACAACAATCTTACAATAAAAGCAAATTAGGGCCCGTCTATTGCTATACATAAAACTCAGTAAACTGTAGCCACATAGCTCAGGGGCAAACAGTAATTTTGGCGGTTTCACATAAAAGAATGATCTTAATAAGTACGCTTAGCAGATCTTAACTTTTACGTGATATTTCATTCCAAACACTTCGACCTCAAATGTTGACTTACCAAAGCCACCGACATTATTAGCACAAGGAAAGGCTCTTTATTGATTTCTACATTTTAATATAAATCACACCTTTGGAGTTTCAGTACTGAGTGTGGTTGTGTATGCCGCTGTTCTTTTCCCGGAACGCTTGGTCAAACGCTTCCACGGTGGCTGATCGAGCATGCCCGAGGAGATACAGAGCAATAATTAAAAGCAGTTGAGCTCCCAATGACTAAAAGTTCTGCACATTTTCATGTCCAGACATTTGCACAATTGAGGTTTTGGTACACATTGCCCACTTGCTGCAACCGCTAACCTGCGCTGACCTTGGACATATGGAATCAACGTTATACAGGATTAAAACTATCATATATCTAAAAATTCATAAACTTTTATAAGTTTGATTGAGTTATTTAAAAACATGATTTAACCCACATACATTTATAAGAGAAACTCAATTCTTGACAATAATTACTGTAGGTAGAAATTCTTGTTTGGTTTCCTACATGTATCCATAACCAGATGTAGAGATCATATGATAGTCAGATGGTGGTTTGTGAAGGTTCTCATTCATCATTCCCCCACCCCTAAAATATTTTCCCCCAGGGGGTAGTTAGGTCCTTGAAATGCAGGTGACATAGCTTTGGTTTAAAAAGTGATCATCAAAGACCCTTGCATAACCCAAAGTAGCAGTTGGGCCACAGGTGTGTTTGTGGGGGTTATCATACATTTAAGGGAGGACTATTGCAAAAAATGGGCCAATAATAAAAATCCATATAAATATGCTGTATGGCAGGAAGAGGGGTCACATATATCCTACATATCCAGCAAGGCTTGATTCTTTCTTTTAATAGAAGGAAGAGGAAATCGGGGGCAGGTTCTGTATCCCCTGATACACTCAAGCCTGTTTTTATTCCTACCTGGAAAAGAAGACCACAAGCTTGGATGGTGTTTTTTCCAGTTCGGGTGTATAAGTGACCCCTCCTCTCATTAGCCGATGTGTTTATATGGATTTTTAATATTACACCTCCTTTGGCAAAGGAGAGGTTGCGGAGGGACCTTAGGTGGCTCTAGAGAGGCAGATAGACCTGGCTGTGAGTGCACATTAGCTGGAGAGATGCCAGGAATGCAATCAGTGCCAAAGACAGCCAAGGACAGTCATGGGCAATCATGAGTAGAACAGGCAAGGTTCATAGGTAAGACTGAAGATTAGACAGTAATTTTAAACATCATAGTGTAGGCTGATTCATATTAGCGAATGCATGTCTGCAGGCAGTGTTGGGTGCAGGTTCATGTGAGCCTTTGGGTGAGAGAGTCTCAATTGGCCCCTTTGCGGTGTGTCAGGATGCATGTCATCATTTAGATTTGCTGACAGCAGTGGGTCCTCTTCTGCCACTGACTGCCCTCCTGCCTTATCCACTGTCACCAATCATTCTCTAGTCCTCAAAGCATTCTCTGATGCTTCCAACCTTCCTCTGGTCCTTGTCGCATCCTCCATTCCTTCTCCATTACTTGCCCCTATACCACTTCTATTGAATAGGGTCAGGGGGAGCTAGTGCTCAGGGGGAGCTTGTCAGCTTGGTTGAGGAAGGCATGTATCAAGGAATATCAATGCGCAAACACATTTTTTGTCCTCTCAGTTTGCACTCCTAGCAAAGTATAGACATAGACCTTAGTGTGGCTGAATTTTTCTGCCCCATAGTGTGCCTGGCACCTTTTCAGAGTTTTCATCGGAGAAAAGGTGAGGTCATTGAGTTAGCCTTCTATTGTTATTGTCCTTCTATTTTTGTTGTTAGAGGTCTTTATCTTGTTCTATCCCGATCCTTAGCCCTCTCATCACGTAAATATTCACTTTATATGTTTTAAACGCCTTTGGAAGGGATCTTGGATGCACAAATCAGAAGAGCACAGGTGTCTGATAAATGTAATATTCTGAACATGAGCAAGAAATCAGGTACTGGTAAGTTCAGCCCTCTGGTTGAGAAGATCAAACAACAATGAAAGGAAGATGGTTCTTTTGCAGCTCCACTGCTGAGCAATATGATTAAGGGGACGCAACCCCCGAAACACCTTGCCTCTGGTCGGACTACAACTACTATTTAAATGCAACAGTAAAAGCTAAACTTTAACTCCTACTACTTACAGTATTTCATTTGATTTGCTGGTGCTGGATATATCTTTGCTTTCCCTAGCTGAGAAACCTGGGTGCACCAAGATGGGGGCAGAAGACCTCTCAGTGAATTTGGGAGTATACAGTAAAAACAAAAAGCGGAGTCTGAATATGGAGCACACACACCTCGATAAAGTGCAAAAAATGTATTGATCAGACATGAAAATTAAAAACTACAACAATCAGAGATAACATGACACTGTTAAAAACTTAGTCGCCTCACCTAGACCTGATGGAAGGACACAGATCCGGTACTGTACCACTGGAGAAGCTGTGGACCCACAGCAGAACGTGTGCCTCTGTAGGCTCTGGTGGGTGCTGCATGTCAAGTGGACACTTGGTGGCTCATTCTTGCACCTTGTGCGAGGTCCAGTACTCCCCCCCCCCCACCTCATTTGCTGATGACTGCAGCCGGGTCATCGTGGGGGGTAGGACTGTGATAGCAGTGAGGCGGCAGGATGATTCCGGTCCAGCATGGCAGGCAGCGGCCAGTGGGGCCTATATGAGGAAGGGACACAGATCCGTTACTGAACCCCTGGATAAGCTGTGGGCACACAGCGGAACGTGTGCATCAGGTCTAGGTGAGGCGACTATGTTTTTAACAGTGTCATGTGATGTCTGATTGTTGTGGTTTTTAATTTACTTGTCTGAGCAATAAATTATTTGCACTTTATTGAGGTATGTGTGACCCATTTCTAGACTCAGCTTATTGTTTTCACTGTATACTTCTATATTTTTGGCTTTTAAAGGGGCAAAGTCACTGACAGCCGGGATTGATTGGGTGGAAGGTGGGGTTAGACGGAATGGCCCTGATACAGCACTGCATTACTGGGCAAAATTCCTCAGCCCTTACCGTACCATGGACCTATAAAGTCCTTTCTTGCATTTATTATTTAGATGTGAGATGAATATGTTTAGAATATTATGTCACCTTTTTATTTGCCACCAGAAGTTGTTTAGCTCATTAATATACTTTATACCCTTGGCGAAAGAAAGGTCTGTTACTTGTTACTCAAAAATCTTCATTTTAGGTTTAAGAAGTGAACTATAACTCAACTCTACGGAGAAAGCTGCTGCTGACCTCCTTCTGACCAACAGACCACCAAGAGGTCACCAAAAGACCCAGAAGAACCATGAAATGAGCATAATCATTATTTATCCAGTTTTTATGATAAACACGTGCAAAAAAAAACCTCATAAATACCTCTTTGTTCTACAACATCTGCTCTTGGTCTCCTTTAACTTTGTAGCATGCAGAGTAGCCTTAAGCTGAACTCTTATTGGATGGTTTTATGATAGAACTCTTACCGTTTCACAGCTGAGCATAATGTCCTCACGCAGTATGTTGATTACACAATATGCAAGTGTCCGGTTATTTTTACTCCTCTTCGTCTGGTGCAGGTTAGAGAAAGATGAAAAACACGTATGAACTACCATGTGTTCTCTAAACTTCATGTGAACCCTGGAGGAACCATTCTTCATCACCGAAATGAAAAGTGATAATAGAGAAGAATGTTCATCCCTGGCCTGCTTTGCTTGGGACATTATCCAGTGATGTGTGCTTAGCATCTCCAACTTAGGGAGAACTTATTAAAGCGTTCATACTGACAAATTTCCCATTGCGTCCCTCAACTCTGCACATCTTGATTTGGTATGACCAATTGCTGTCATTCCGCTGGAAATGTCCAAAATTGGGCAATAAAAGTTACCGCTGCCTGGCTCCTGCCCTTTTCCAATGATTCATGATTGATGACTAGTGTTCGGTGAATCTCAATCGCAAAGCTGAGCAGCCCATCAACAAGCTTCACTTAAAGGGCGCAGCAGCAAGAAGCTACTGTACAACTTACCCGAGCCCCAATACAGTCGCTGGTCATCATTGGCGTTCTTTACAAATGGTCTACGGCCAGGGAGCGGCACATATCTTTCTGTGGCCCCAGCCATTTGAAAGGAACACCGCCAGCCAACCAGGAACCAGTTTAGGGCTCAGGTAAATTGTACAGCAGGAGTCCTGCTGCACACTCTGCTTGTTTCCTCAACAGCTTTTGGATCTACATTGGACTGATTTTACTGATCGGATTTAACTTTGGCTATTTCCTGGACTTACTTCCCCTGCGCTGTCTCCCCCTCAGCTCTACCCCATCCCTGCCCCACCCAGTTCTGCCCCATCCATCCATGTCCCCCCAGCTCAGACCCATCCATCCATGTCCCCCCAGTTCTGCCCCATCCATCCATGTCCCCCCAGCTCAGCTCCATCCATATTCCCCCAGTTCTGCCCCATCCATCCATGTCCCCCCAGGTCTGCCTCATCCATCCATGTCCCCCCACCTCAGCTCCATCCATCCATGCCCCCCAGTTCTGCCCCATCCATCTATGTCCCCCCAGCTCAGCTCCATCCATCCATGTCCCCCCAGTTCTGCCCCATCCATCCATGCCCCCCCAGTTCTGCCTCATCCATCCATGTCTCCTCAGCTCAGCTCCATCCATCCACGTCCCCCCAGTTCTGCCCCATCCATCCATGTCTCCCCAGTTCTGCCCCATCCATCTATGTCCCTCCAGTTCTACCTCATCCATCCATGTCTCCTCAGCTCAGCTCCATCCATCCATGTCCCCCCAGTTCTGCCCCATCCATCCATGTCCCCCCAGTTCTGCCCCATCCATCCATGCCCCCCCAGCTTAGCTCCATCCATCCATGTCCCCCCAGCTCAGCTCCATCCATCCATGTCCCCCCAGCTCAGCTCCATCCATCCATGTCCCCCCAGTTCTGCCCCATCCATCTATGTCCCCCCAGTTCTGCCCCGTCCATCCATGTCTCCTTAGCTCTGCCCCATGCATCCATGTCCCCTCACCACTGCCCCATCCATCCATGCCCCCAGTTCTCCCCCATTTTCCCTGTCCCCTCTGCTCTGCCCCACAGTCCTGTCCCCTCAGTTCTGTCCCATCCACCGCTCTACCCTCAACTCTGCCCCACCCCCTAAGCTCTATGCCTCTCCATCCCTGTGCTCCCAGCTTTGTCCATTTACCCCTCTACCTTCCAGCTCTGCCAGTCTATCCATCGTTTTTCCAGCTCTGCCCATCTACCCCCCCCCCCCCGCCAGCTCTACCCAGCCATTCCTGTCCTTTTCATTGTGCCCATCGATCCCTCTTCCTCCCAGCTATCTCTCAGTCCATCCGTTCCTGCCCTTCCTGTTTTGTCCATCCCTCTTTCTCAATACTCTGCCCATTAACGTGGGGCCAAACTAAAAAACAGCTCCAATAGGGGGTTGGAGGGCAAGCAGCCCTTCTTAGTTTTGGCCATGGAATTTATAGACCCCTGACCTGCAACTCTGCACCATAAAGGGGTCCACTGAGGCCATTCTGCCTGATGGTCCACATAAACCTTTAGCCAGCCCTGGTTGCAACCAATGGACTTTATGCTTTGTCTCTGACTTTTACTATTGCATTGCCATGCCTTGAGCCTCATACTCAGTTCTGCCAGGTAGACGACCCAAGGTATTCCCACATCCCAGTCTATGCCCACCACTGGGAGCACTTCAAAATTTCCGGGACCTGGTCTAGAGTATTCAGTGGTGTCTGCTAGTTTAACTTTTCAAGTTAAACCTGACATTTCAAGATCAAGATGTCTGCTGTCTGCTGCTGGGTTGCAGAAGTGACACTTCTCAGTGCCACTATGAGCCTAGAGTTTTGAAGGACTCGACTCCTACCGCATAAGTGCTGGTAAGCAAGCCTGACAAAGAGGCAGCACTTCTTGTGGCTGTTTTTGAGACTCATAAAGAGGCATCTTTTGTGAGAGTTTTATCCCTCATGCTGTCGCCTCTGTGCCTCATGCTGTACAATGTAACCATGTCCCACTTATACAATGTAACAAGCTGGCTCATGTCCCAGTGTTACATTGCCCATGCATTCTGCTCAGCTTCCAGGTTACAGTGATGTTTTAAGATTAGTTAAAGTTAAAAAATAAAATTTTCAAGCACAATTGACAGAACAACAAGAATTGAAAAAGCAAAATAGAATCGAGGCATTACCAGGCAAAACACACTGATGCGCAGTAGATGTGATGTAAAAAGCTTGTAATAATATAGGACCATAGGATTTATTCTGAGAGACATAAAAAGACTTTCGTTTTTGTGTCAAATTTTTCCCGCTTTCGAGTGTACGAATGATTCTAAGCATGCATCGCAAGCCTTCAGTAAAGTCTTCGTCCGTTCGTATGCCAACAAGAATGTCATTTTTCAGCTTTCGTTTTCCATTTATGTTACTCATGAAACAATGTAGGCTTTCGTTTTTTGCCGTTTTCCAACGTCGCCTTGAACAAATGATTTACGTTTCCCGTTAGATTCAGAATTACTTTTTCTATAAATAAACGTCCAGACGAAAATCGTTACGACCTTACGCCTGCGCACATCAAAATTAACTAATTAATGTGCTGGTCTACATATTTTCTTTACTCACTTCTGCTACAATGCTTACCTAAATCACATTGCGGTTTCATTCTTCTTCCATTTGTGCCCCTAATGCTTACCTAAATCACATCGCGGTTTGTATATTCTTCCATTTCTTCCATTTAGGTTGCAAGCTAACTCATGAGGCCATATGTCATTATGCTAAGGCAATTCTTAAAAGAAGAGTCCATATATCATTATGCTAAGGCAATTCTTAAAGGGAGAGGCCATATGTCATTATGCTAAGGACATTGACAATGGATTTTGGTTGATTGGTGATGATGTTTTTTTACACATCCTACAAATATTTACATTACAACTTACTTCGGTGGTGGGTGCCCTCTGATTGGCGGACCACCCTACGGTCTGGGGCCTGCCACTGCTGGGAATGTGAGGCTGTAGAGACATTTAAAATAGGCTCACTTCTAATGTCTGATTCAACAGTAAGCAAATGACACTTAGAGTGTGTGTGTGTGTGTGTGTGTGTGTGTGTGTGACATAACCCACCTTCTCCATGTTCCTCCTGGGCATGATCTGCTGCAGTCTCTGCTCCAGATCATTCAGCCGCTACATATTCATCTAGAAAAAGAGATTATGGGAATCAGTTTTGCTTTAAATAGCATGTATGTGTGTGGGGTTACATTAAGAGTCACATACCAGTCACATACCAGAGGCTAATGGCTCTGTCGTTTGGTACGACTCCCTGCCCACGCCGTGATGCCCCTCCTCTGTAGAAAGGTCCAGGGGCTGGTCTGATGCCGCTACAGAGGAGGGGTAAGAATTTGGCCCTGGAGATCCACCACCTTCACTTCCTGCTGCAGATTCATGCCGCACTGGCAGGACTGCGCGCCTCCGGGTGCGTCTGATGCGATAGTCCATTTCCAACACTAGAAAAGAAAAGCATTTATAAATAAAGGCCTACCACTACGCCCAGGGCATGTGGAGTTGTTTAAGGTCCGACCAGTGCAGCATGATCTGCGTATGGGTGAAGGTGGTGTCCGTCTCCTGTTGGATCCGGGCCACGATCTCCAGGGCCACATTCCTCTTCTCGAATGCATTGGGCAAGTAGTCGTACCTGCGCTGTAGCATAGTCTAAAACACACAAAAAACAAAATAGTTGTTAGATCAAACAGCATACAAATATCATTCACAATTAGATCAGTTGACTAAATGACATTCCCAAACACATTTCTAGCTTTAAACTTTCCTTCTAGATGCTAGTGTGTTGGTTCGCACATGTGCACACTAACTTCTGTTTTGCACAGAGTTTAAATCACTTTTAAAAACAACTGTTTCTTCCAGCGCTTCCGTAAGGCCTAGGCATGCATTTAGATGGCAAATCAACGTCCTTACAATACACTTACGAGCATAATCCCCTTTTGTTGTTGGCGGGTGAAGATCGTGGGCGCCATCTTGTTTCTTGCACACAGCAGATAAGTAATGCCCCAGCGGTTTCCGGGTTCCGCATGACCGGAAGGAACGGCCGTACGCATGCATAAGCGTCATACCCAGCCATTAGTATTTAAAGGGTTATGGACACAGCTCATTCTCTTTGAGATTGTCAGCATGGCACCCAAAAAAGCGAGCGGAAAGCAAACAGCAGCAAAGGAGGCCAAGACCAAATGGCCACAGCGGCATGAGGACACTTCATCCTCCAGACTGAGCACTTGGTCGCACCAAGCGACTAGCAAGGTATGTGAAACGCGGAGCCAAAGTGACCACCACAGGGCGCCATTGCCCACAAATCCCGCCACATCCAAAACAGCAACCACAAGCAAGGAAGGATCCTCAAAGAAGAAGGCACCCACATCCAAGCAGCAAGGAACCTGCGAGACCTATGCAACATCCACGCCTGGAAGTTCGGTGGCCACCCAGGCAAGGACCCCCAGTCCTAATGCGAGTCCAGTCCAGTCTTTTTCCATCGACGTGACACCCGATTCATCACCACAGAGCCAGCCCAGAATGTCCCCCGAATTGCCACCAAACAGAGATGAGCCAGAAGACAAACCATTAGGCCGAACATTGCGGCGAGGCTAGTTGAGTGGCCGGTTTGGGGAGGCACAAACCCTAGCATTGGCAAGTGGCCTCACACTTCATTATGATGAGCTATTTGGGCGACACTCAAAATCGACCAGCAAAATGAGAAAGACCCAAATCTTGGACGAGCTCACCAGACAGATCAATGCAGTGGGGGATGAGAGGAAAGATGTGGAGCAGATACAGAGAAAAATATCTGACCTGAAGTATGCAGCATGGAAAAAACTGAATAAACGGCGCAATCACAGGTACATATTTGAGTTGTGCATTTTGCTGCTTGTTGTAGTGACCACAATGCCCAAAATTTTTTAACCTCTATTTTTCAGCTTACAAACTGGCGGAGGCTTCCCCACCAAATTACAATATACCAGAGCTGAAGAAATGGTCCTGGCATTACACCCCGTCGCATTAGAGGGCCTCTCTGGCAGACAGGACACGGACATACATACCATTTCTGCAGGTTAGCAATGTTTGTTTGAATGTGAACTATTGTAAAAGTGTGAAATGAGGCTCACAGGCAGATATGAACACATGCCCCTAGGGAGTGGCTTTGAGGGGAGGTTACTGTTTTAGGCAGGTGTTTAATGTCTGAGGAATGGCCTTCATGATGGACAGGGTGCAGTAGTTAATGGTCCTTAAAAAGGTTTGCAGGTCATACACGACCTTTGACAGTGTTTCTGCTCACGATTAAACTCTTTATCTTACCAAAGCACTGAATGTGATGTGAATATAGTCAATAATAGACAACACTTACTTCTTTGTCTTTCTACCACTGGGGTTGTAGCTGTGCTTTGGTCAGACAAACATGAGCTGGGGTCAGGGAAAGGTCTACATTAGAGATGAGCGAACTTTTGAAAAATTCGATTCGACTGATTCGCCGAATTTTCCGACAAAAATCGCTTCGACCCGAATAAATTCGCAACGAATCGCTATTAAAAACGGCTATTTCTGAGCCTCCTAGAGCCTCATTAGGGTTGTAAACCATTCTGCCTTGCTGTAACACGCACAGGATGCGTGCTGGGTTAGTTAAATAATACTTTGAAGAAATATCACATGCAGATCAGAGGCATCGCTAATAGAATCGCAGAGCGGCACAATTGCAGAGAGTTGAAGTGGCATCACTATGAGGGGCAGAAGGAGCCCAAACATTGCTTTAAAGAGACACTGGAGTTGGCAGCAGCAGGAGCCCAAAAATTGGATGAATCACACCCTGGAGTTGGCAGCAGCAGCAGGAGCCCAAACATTACTTTAAAGAGACACTGGGGTTGGCTTCAGGAGCCCAAAAATTGGATGAATCACACCCTGGAGTTGCCAGCAGCAGGAGCCCAAATATTACTTTAAAGAGACACTGGGGTTGGCTTCAGGAGCCCAAAAATTGGATGATTCACACCCTGGAGTTGGCAGCAGCAGCAGCAGGAGCCCAAATATACACTGGAGTTGGCTTCAGGAGCCCAAAAATTGGATGAATCACACCCTGGAGTTGGCAGCAGCAGCAGCAGGAGCCCAAATATTACTTTAAAGAGACCCTGGGGTTGGCTTCAGGAGCCCAAAAATTGGATGAATCACACCCTGGAGTTGGCAGAAGTTGGCAGCAGCAGCAGCAGGAGCCCAAACATTACTTTAAAGAGACCCTGGGGTTGGCTTCAGGAGCCCAAAAATTGGATGAATCACACCCTGGAGTTGGCAGAAGTTGGCAGCAGCAGGAGCCCAAACATTACTTCAAAGAGACCCTGGGGTTGGCTTCAGGAGCCCAACAATTGGATGAATCACACCCTGGAGTTGGCAGGAGTTGACAGCAGCAGCAGCAGGAGCCCAAATATTACTTTAAAGAGACCCTGGGGTTGGCTTCAGGAGCCCAAAAATTGGATGATTCACACCCTGGAGTTGGCAGCAGCAGCAGCAGGAGCCCAAATATACACTGGAGTTGGCTTCAGGAGCCCAAAAATTGGATGAATCACACCCTGGAGTTGGCAGCAGCAGCAGCAGCAGGAGCCCAAATATACACTGGAGTTGGCTTCAGGAGCCCTAAAATTGGATGAATCACACCCTGGAGTTGGTAGCAGCAGCAGCAGGAGCCCAAATATTACTTCAAAGAGACCCTGGGGTTGGCTTCAGGAGCCCAAAAATTGGATGATTCACACCCTGGAGTTGGCAGCAGCAGGAGCCCAAATATACACTGGAGTTGGCTTCAGGAGCCCAAAAATTGGATGAATCACACACTGGAGTTGGCAGCAGCAGCAGCAGGAGCCCAAATATTACTTTAAAGAGACACTGGAGTTGGCTTCAGGAGCCCAAAAATTGGATGATTCACACCCTGGAGTTGGCAGAAGTTGGCAGCAGCAGCAGCAGGAGCCCAAACATTACTTTAAAGAGACCCTGGAGTTGGCTTCAGGAGCCCAAAAATTGGATGAATCATACCCTGGAGTTGGCAGCGGCAGCAGCAGGAGCCCAAATATTACTTTAAAGAGACACTGGGGTTGGCTTCAGGAGGCCAAAAATTGGATGAATCACGCCCTGGAGTTGGCAGCAGCAGGAGCCCAAATATTACTTTAAAGAGACACTGGGGTTGGCTTCAGGAGCCCAAAAATTGGATGATTCACACCCTGGAGTTGGCAGCAGCAGCAGCAGGAGCCCAAATATACACTGGAGTTGGCTTCAGGAGCCCAAAAATTGGATGAATCACACCCTGGAGTTGGTAGCAGCAGCAGCAGGAGCCCAAATATTACTTTAAGGAGACACTGGGGTTGGCTTCAGGAGCCCAAAAATTGGATGAATCACACCCTGGAGTTGGCAGCAGCAGGAGCCCAAATATTACTTTAAAGAGACACTGGGGTTGGCTTCAGGAGCCCAAAAATTGGATGAATCACACCCTGGAGTTGGCAGAAGTTGGCAGCAGCAGCAGCAGGAGCCCAAAAAATGGCCTAAAGACATAAATATGTTTTGCACCATTTGGAAAGTGTAAAACGTGGCACCATGCTGAATCTAGTCGCATGCATCAGGCATTGGTGGGTGGAAATCCTGGCTGATCCATCCCTGATTCATTTTGACAAAGGTGAGTCTCTCCACATTTTTAGTTGACAGACGAGTTCTCCTCGCCGTAACTATGGCCCCCGCCGCACTAAACACCCGCTCAGATGGCACGCTACTTGCCGGGCAGGACAGCTTTTCCAGGGCAAACTCTGCTAGTTGCGGCCACAAATCAAGTTTGGCTGCCCAGAAGTCCAGCGGATCCTCAAGGTGTGTTGGCATGGTCATGTCAAAGTATGACATGACCTGCTGGTTGAGGTCCTGCTCCAGGTCTTCCTGCTGCTCATGAGTAGCCTCACTATGCGGGTGTAGAAAGCTACTCATTAGCGACTGAAGACTGAGGCTGCTGCTGCTGATGGAGCTGCTGCTGCTGCTCCTGCCAACCCCCCCAGCGGCCATGGCAGTGGAAGGTGAGCGCAGAGGTCCCCTCGAGTCAGACCTGCGAGAGTATGGACCATGGCGCAGATAGGCCAACTGCCTACGTAGAATGTCTTTGTAGTAGTTGAGTTTGTCCTCCCTCTCGGTGGGTTTAAAAAATGCCCCCATTTTGTGCCGGAAGCGAGGGTCCAATAAGGTGGACAGCCAGAAGTCATCCCGCCGACAGATGGAAACAATTCTGGGGTCACTACGCAAGCACGTGAGCATGCTTCGTGCCATTTGCGCAAGTGACTCGGATGGACTACCTGTCTCCATCTCCACTGCATACTGCCACGGTGTGCCCGGGTCCTCTGTCTCGCCTTCCTCAAAAACCTCTAGCTCCTCTGGCTGCTCCTGCTCCTCCTCTCCTGTCCGCTGACTAGATAAACCAGCCATTTCGCCAAGCCTAAACTGTGTTTCGCTGGGCAACTTCTCCTCCTCCTCTTCCTCCTCCTCCTCCAGTTCAGCTCCAACGGGGTTCATGTGGCCGTAAGATGTAAACGCCATGTCTCCAGTGCCCTGACCAGCCATGGTTTCCAACATGTGCTGTAGTACATGAAGCAGTGGAATCACGTCGTTCATCCCGTAATCCTGCCGACTGACAAATAAAGTGGCTTCCTCAAAGGGCCTGAGCAAACGGCAGGTGTCACGTATGAGCTGCCACTGGTTGACATTGAAGTTACACAGGGGAGTCCCCCTATCTGCTTGGATCATCAGGAAATCCGTGATGGCTTTTCTCTGTTCATATAATCGGTCCAACATGTGAAGGGTGGAATTCCAACGGGTGGAAACATCGCAAATCAGACTATGTTGGGGGATACCATTCTGACGCTGTAGCTCAAGAAGGGTGTGTTTGGCGGTGTAGGAGTGGCTGAAGTGCATGCAAAGTTTCCTTGAAGTTGTTAGGATGTCTTGCAGATGGGGGGAACACTTCAGAAACCGCTTGACAACCAGATTGAAGACGTGAGCCATGCAGGGGGCATGGGTCAGGCTTCCTTGGCGCAGCGCAGACAAAATGTTCTTCCCATTGTCGGTAACCATGATTCCCATTTTAAGTTTTCTCGGAGTAAGCCATGTTTGGATTTCCTGATGAATACATTTAAGCAGTTCCTCCCCTGTGTGACTCCGTTCGCCAAGACAAACCATGTGAAGCACTGCGTGACACCTCCGTGCCCTGCACACATGGTAGACTGGAGGGGCACTGAGACTTGAGCCTACAGTGGAGGGTGAGGAGATGGCGGAGGATGAGGAGGCCGAGTCACACGGTGTCACAGGTCCAATGGGCAGAAAGCGCGGAGGCCGAAGCGGCGTGACCTGTCCAAGTTGCTGCTGCTGCTGCAAAGGGACCACATTCACCCAGTGGGCCGTAAACGACATGTACTGCCCCTGACCGTAGTTACAGCTCCAGATGTCGGCGCTGCCATGTATTTTGCTACACACCGACAGGCTCAAGGACTGGCCCACCTTCTGTTCAACAAAAGTGTGCAGCGCTGGTACTGCCTTCTTGGCAAAGAAATGACGGCTTGGGACTCTCCACCTCGGCTCAGCACAAGCCATCAGTTCTCTGAAAGGTGCAGATTCCACCACCTGAAAAGGGAGCGACTGCAGCACCAGCAACTTGGACAGGAGCACATTCAGCTTCTGCGCCGTAGGATGAGTGGGCGCATACTGCTGTCTCTTGGACATGGCTTCGCTGATGGATTGCTGGCGGGATGCATGACTTGGAGGAGGAGGAGCAGGAGTGACAGAGGATGGGTATGACGCACAGCTGCCTTCGGCTGAGGTGCTGGAGCCTTGGCTGGCAGAAATTGGGAGCTAACTTGGTGAGGAAGCAGACTGGACCACCCCTTGGGAGCCTCGGTTCTCCCAGGTCGTTTTATGGTGACGCATCATATGTTGACGCAGGGCCGTGGTGCCAACATTTGGACCCTGGCCACGCTTCACCTTTTGCCTACATATCTTGCATGTGGCCATGTTACCCTCCTGCGGATGCCTCAGGAAAAACTGCCACACTGCCGAGTAGCTACTTTTCCCACCCCCTGGCCTCACTGATTCACTGCTGCTGTTGCCAACTCCAGGAACCCCTGCTCCACTACCTCCCGATAAGGTAGACTGCCGCACAGCAGGTGCTCTACCCCGGCCCCGGCCGGCTCCAGCCTTTGGAATTGTGCCCCCATGCTGACTGCTACCACCTTGCTGCCTCAGCTGCTGACTCCGGGGCAACCTGCGCCCCTCTTCTCCTGATGATGACGATGAAGCCCCTTCATCACCCGGCTCCCAAGTGCGATCGGCTTCATCGTCATCATCATCATCACCGAGTTGTGGCTGTACGTCACTGATGTTCGTGGATTCGTCAACAGTGTCTGGCGCAGGAGCTGGAACGCTCGCAGCACCCACGACACTGTCCACATCACTATTTGTCTGCCTAGCTAGAGAAGCCACCTACATTTCTTGGCTGGGCAGTAGCTGCTGACTGTCCTCTATCTGATGGTCCTCCTCACTAAAGAGTGGAGCTGAACCCAAAGCATAGGATACATCGCTGGGGGAGGGAACGGCGTAGGACAGAGGCAATGGGAGGACAGGGACTGCTCTCGGGGCATGCCAACTCAGGGTTGTGTCAGAGGAACCTACCGACCCTAGACCGGGGGTCTCAGACGTAAGTTGTGATGATGTTGTTGATGAGCGCGTCAACCAATCTACCACGGCAGATGCGTTACTGGTGGAGACCCGACCGCTAGCAGATACTGGCAGATTAGGTCTCTCAGCGTGACTCCTGCTGCTACTGGCCCCCAGTCTGATGCGAGCTCTGCCTTCGGAATCTTGGCCTCTGCCACTCCTCTTTTCACTTCCAGGCACTTGTCTGCCCGACATAGTCTAACTGGCGTGGTAGTAGGTGATATTTAAAGAACCCCCGGGCAGCGGTGGGTCTATATGAAACAGAATATAATGCACACCAAAAGTGAGCAGTAACACTCAGCCTCCAACAGGCCTGCTTAGTGTAAATAAGAGAGCTGCTTAGTGTAAATAAAGAGGGGTATGCTATGTTACAGAATGGGATGCCCCAACAGAAGTGCACCTGGCAGGCAGCAGTAAGTCTATGCCCAGCAAAAGTGTCTTTATCAGGCTAATTTCAATTATAATAAGTGCAAATGGTTATATGGTCTTAAACAGAGGCTGCTGTAGTCACAGAATGGGATGCCACAACAGAAGTGGACCTGGCAGGGTCCAGAAGTACTATGCCCAGCAAAAGTGTCTTTATCAGGCTAATTTCAATTATAATAAGTGCAAATGGTTATATGGTCTTAAACAGAGGCTGCTGTAGTCACAGAATGGGATGCCACAACAGAAGTGGACCTGGAAGGGTCCAGAAGTACTATGCCCAGCAAAAGTGTCTTTATCAGGCTAATTTCAATTATAATAAGAGCAAATGGTTATATGGTCTTAAACAGAGGCTGCTGTAGTCACAGAATGGGATGCCACAACAGAAGTGGACCTGGCAGGGTCCAGAAGTACTATGCCCAGCAAGTGTCTTTATCAGGCTAATTTCAATTATAATAAGTGCAAATGGTTATATGGTCTTAAACAGAGGCTGCTGTAGTCACAGAATGGGATGCCACAACAGAAGTGGACCTGGCAGGGTCCAGAAGTACTATGCCCAGCAAGTGTCTTTATCAGGCTAATTTCAATTATAATAAGTGCAAATGGTTATATGGTCTTAAACAGAGGCTGCTGTAGTCACAGAATGGGATGCCACAACAGAAGTGGACCTGGCAGGGTCCAGAAGTACTATGCCCAGCAAAAGTGTCTTTATCAGGCTAATTTCAATTATAATAAGAGCAAATGGTTATATGGTCTTAAACAGAGGCTGCTGTAGTCACAGAATGGGATGCCACAACAGAAGTGGACCTGGCAGGGTCCAGAAGTACTATGCCCAGCAAAAGTGTCTTTATCAGGCTAATTTCAATTATAATAAGAGCAAATGGTTATATGGTCTTAAACAGAGGCTGCTGTAGTCACAGAATGGGATGCCACAACAGAAGTGGACCTGGCAGGGTCCAGAAGTACTATGCCCAGCAAGTGTCTTTATCAGGCTAATTTCAATTATAATAAGTGCAAATGGTTATATGGTCTTAAACAGAGGCTGCTGTAGTCACAGAATGGGATGCCACAACAGAAGTGGACCTGGCAGGGTCCAGAAGTACTATGCCCAGCAAGTGTCTTTATCAGGCTAATTTCAATTATAATAAGTGCAAATGGTTATATGGTCTTAAACAGAGGCTGCTGTAGTCACAGAATGGGATGCCACAACAGAAGTGGACCTGGCAGGGTCCAGAAGTACTATGCCCAGCAAAAGTGTCTTTATCAGGCTAATTTCAATTATAATAAGTGCAAATGGTTATATGGTCTTAAACAGAGGCTGCTGTAGTCACAGAATGGGATGCCACAACAGAAGTGGACCTGGCAGGGTCCAGAAGTACTATGCCCAGCAAGTGTCTTTATCAGGCTAATTTCAATTATAATAAGAGCAAATGGTTATATGGTCTTAAACAGAGGCTGCTGTAGTCACAGAATGGGATGCCACAACAGAAGTGGACCTGGCAGGGTCCAGAAGTACTATGCCCAGCAAGTGTCTTTATCAGGCTAATTTCAATTATAATAAGTGCAAATGGTTATATGGTCTTAAACAGAGGCTGCTGTAGTCACAGAATGGGATGCCACAACAGAAGTGGACCTGGCAGGGTCCAGAAGTACTATGCCCAGCAAGTGTCTTTATCAGGCTAATTTCAATTATAATAAGTGCAAATGGTTATATGGTCTTAAACAGAGGCTGCTGTAGTCACAGAATGGGATGCCACAACAGAAGTGGACCTGGCAGGGTCCAGAAGTACTATGCCCAGCAAGTGTCTTTATCAGGCTAATTTCAATTATAATAAGAGCAAATGGTTATATGGTCTTAAACAGAGGCTGCTGTAGTCACAGAATGGGATGCCACAACAGAAGTGGACCTGGCAGGGTCCAGAAGTACTATGCCCAGCAAGTGTCTTTATCAGGCTAATTTCAATTATAATAAGTGCAAATGGTTATATGGTCTTAAACAGAGGCTGCTGTAGTCACAGAATGGGATGCCACAACAGAAGTGGACCTGGCAGGGTCCAGAAGTACTATGCCCAGCAAGTGTCTTTATCAGGCTAATTTCAATTATAATAAGTGCAAATGGTTATATGGTCTTAAACAGAGGCTGCTGTAGTCACAGAATGGGATGCCACAACAGAAGTGGACCTGGCAGGGTCCAGAAGTACTATGCCCAGCAAAAGTGTCTTTATCAGGCTAATTTCAATTATAATAAGTGCAAATGGTTATATGGTCTTAAACAGAGGCTGCTGTAGTCACAGAATGGGATGCCACAACAGAAGTGGACCTGGCAGGGTCCAGAAGTACTATGCCCAGCAAAAGTGTCTTTATCAGGCTAATTTCAATTATAATAAGAGCAAATGGTTATATGGTCTTAAACAGAGGCTGCTGTAGTCACAGAATGGGATGCCACAACAGAAGTGGACCTGGCAGGGTCCAGAAGTACTATGCCCAGCAAAAGTGTCTTTATCAGGCTAATTTCAATTATAATAAGTGCAAATGGTTATATGGTCTTAAACAGAGGCTGCTGTAGTCACAGAATGGGATGCCACAACAGAAGTGGACCTGGCAGGGTCCAGAAGTACTATGCCCAGCAAAAGTGTCTTTATCAGGCTAATTTCAATTATAATAAGTGCAAATGGTTATATGGTCTTAAACAGAGGCTGCTGTAGTCACAGAATGGGATGCCACAACAGAAGTGGACCTGGCAGGGTCCAGAAGTACTATGCCCAGCAAAAGTGTCTTTATCAGGCTAATTTCAATTATAATAAGTGCAAATGGTTATATGGTCTTAAACAGAGGCTGCTGTAGTCACAGAATGGGATGCCACAACAGAAGTGGACCTGGCAGGGTCCAGAAGTACTATGCCCAGCAAGTGTCTTTATCAGGCTAATTTCAATTATAATAAGTGCAAATGGTTATATGGTCTTAAACAGAGGCTGCTGTAGTCACAGAATGGGATGCCACAACAGAAGTGGACCTGGCAGGGTCCAGAAGTACTATGCCCAGCAAGTGTCTTTATCAGGCTAATTTCAATTATAATAAGTGCAAATGGTTATATGGTCTTAAACAGAGGCTGCTGTAGTCACAGAATGGGATGCCACAACAGAAGTGGACCTGGCAGGGTCCAGAAGTACTATGCCCAGCAAAAGTGTCTTTATCAGGCTAATTTCAATTATAATAAGTGCAAATGGTTATATGGTCTTAAACAGAGGCTGCTGTAGTCACAGAATGGGATGCCACAACAGAAGTGGACCTGGCAGGGTCCAGAAGTACTATGCCCAGCAAAAGTGTCTTTATCAGGCTAATTTCAATTATAATAAGAGCAAATGGTTATATGGTCTTAAACAGAGGCTGCTGTAGTCACAGAATGGGATGCCACAACAGAAGTGGACCTGGCAGGGTCCAGAAGTACTATGCCCAGCAAGTGTCTTTATCAGGCTAATTTCAATTATAATAAGTGCAAATGGTTATATGGTCTTAAACAGAGGCTGCTGTAGTCACAGAATGGGATGCCACAACAGAAGTGGACCTGGCAGGGTCCAGAAGTACTATGCCCAGCAAGTGTCTTTATCAGGCTAATTTCAATTATAATAAGTGCAAATGGTTATATGGTCTTAAACAGAGGCTGCTGTAGTCACAGAATGGGATGCCACAACAGAAGTGGACCTGGCAGGGTCCAGAAGTACTATGCCCAGCAAGTGTCTTTATCAGGCTAATTTCAATTATAATAAGTGCAAATGGTTATATGGTCTTAAACAGAGGCTGCTGTAGTCACAGAATGGGATGCCACAACAGAAGTGGACCTGGCAGGGTCCAGAAGTACTATGCCCAGCAAAAGTGTCTTTATCAGGCTAATTTCAATTATAATAAGTGCAAATGGTTATATGGTCTTAAACAGAGGCTGCTGTAGTCACAGAATGGGATGCCACAACAGAAGTGGACCTGGCAGGATCCAGAAGTACTATGCCCAGCAAGTGTCTTTATCAGGCTAATTTCAATTATAATAAGAGCAAATGGTTATATGGTCTTAAACAGAGGCTGCTGTAGTCACAGAATGGGATGCCACAACAGAAGTGGACCTGGCAGGGTCCAGAAGTACTATGCCCAGCAAGTGTCTTTATCAGGCTAATTTCAATTATAATAAGTGCAAATGGTTATATGGTCTTAAACAGAGGCTGCTGTAGTCACAGAATGGGATGCCACAACAGAAGTGGACCTGGCAGGGTCCAGAAGTACTATGCCCAGCAAGTGTCTTTATCAGGCTAATTTCAATTATAATAAGTGCAAATGGTTATATGGTCTTAAACAGAGGCTGCTGTAGTCACAGAATGGGATGCCACAACAGAAGTGGACCTGGCAGGGTCCAGAAGTACTATGCCCAGCAAGTGTCTTTATCAGGCTAATTTCAATTATAATAAGAGCAAATGGTTATATGGTCTTAAACAGAGGCTGCTGTAGTCACAGAATGGGATGCCACAACAGAAGTGGACCTGGCAGGGTCCAGAAGTACTATGCCCAGCAAAAGTGTCTTTATCAGGCTAATTTCAATTATAATAAGTGCAAATGGTTATATGGTCTTAAACAGAGGCTGCTGTAGTCACAGAATGGGATGCCACAACAGAAGTGGACCTGGCAGGGTCCAGAAGTACTATGCCCAGCAAGTGTCTTTATCAGGCTAATTTCAATTATAATAAGTGCAAATGGTTATATGGTCTTAAACAGAGGCTGCTGTAGTCACAGAATGGGATGCCACAACAGAAGTGGACCTGGCAGGGTCCAGAAGTACTATGCCCAGCAAAAGTGTCTTTATCAGGCTAATTTCAATTATAATAAGTGCAAATGGTTATATGGTCTTAAACAGAGGCTGCTGTAGTCACAGAATGGGATGCCACAACAGAAGTGGACCTGGCAGGGTCCAGAAGTACTATGCCCAGCAAAAGTGTCTTTATCAGGCTAATTTCAATTATAATAAGAGCAAATGGTTATATGGTCTTAAACAGAGGCTGCTGTAGTCACAGAATGGGATGCCACAACAGAAGTGGACCTGGCAGGGTCCAGAAGTACTATGCCCAGCAAAAGTGTCTTTATCAGGCTAATTTCAATTATAATAAGTGCAAATGGTTATATGGTCTTAAACAGAGGCTGCTGTAGTCACAGAATGGGATGCCACAACAGAAGTGGACCTGGCAGGGTCCAGAAGTACTATGCCCAGCAAAAGTGTCTTTATCAGGCTAATTTCAATTATAATAAGTGCAAATGGTTATATGGTCTTAAACAGAGGCTGCTGTAGTCACAGAATGGGATGCCACAACAGAAGTGGACCTGGCAGGGTCCAGAAGTACTATGCCCAGCAAAAGTGTCTTTATCAGGGCTAATTTCAATTATAATAAGTGCAAATGGTTATATGGTCTTAAACAGAGGCTGCTGTAGTCACAGAATGGGATGCCACAACAGAAGTGGACCTGGCAGGGTCCAGAAGTACTATGCCCAGCAAGTGTCTTTATCAGGCTAATTTCAATTATAATAAGTGCAAATGGTTATATGGTCTTAAACAGAGGCTGCTGTAGTCACAGAATGGGATGCCACAACAGAAGTGGACCTGGCAGGGTCCAGAAGTACTATGCCCAGCAAGTGTCTTTATCAGGCTAATTTCAATTATAATAAGTGCAAATGGTTATATGGTCTTAAACAGAGGCTGCTGTAGTCACAGAATGGGATGCCACAACAGAAGTGGACCTGGCAGGGTCCAGAAGTACTATGCCCAGCAAAAGTGTCTTTATCAGGCTAATTTCAATTATAATAAGTGCAAATGGTTATATGGTCTTAAACAGAGGCTGCTGTAGTCACAGAATGGGATGCCACAACAGAAGTGGACCTGGCAGGGTCCAGAAGTACTATGCCCAGCAAAAGTGTCTTTATCAGGCTAATTTCAATTATAATAAGAGCAAATGGTTATATGGTCTTAAACAGAGGCTGCTGTAGTCACAGAATGGGATGCCACAACAGAAGTGGACCTGGCAGGGTCCAGAAGTACTATGCCCAGCAAGTGTCTTTATCAGGCTAATTTCAATTATAATAAGTGCAAATGGTTATATGGTCTTAAACAGAGGCTGCTGTAGTCACAGAATGGGATGCCACAACAGAAGTGGACCTGGCAGGGTCCAGAAGTACTATGCCCAGCAAGTGTCTTTATCAGGCTAATTTCAATTATAATAAGTGCAAATGGTTATATGGTCTTAAACAGAGGCTGCTGTAGTCACAGAATGGGATGCCACAACAGAAGTGGACCTGGCAGGGTCCAGAAGTACTATGCCCAGCAAGTGTCTTTATCAGGCTAATTTCAATTATAATAAGTGCAAATGGTTATATGGTCTTAAACAGAGGCTGCTGTAGTCACAGAATGGGATGCCTCACAGCAGACTTAAGATCAGTTCAGTATATATGCACAGTTAGTTAGTATAAGCAGCCTGAAAACGCTAACAAAGCCTGTCAGGCTGGATGAAAAAAAAAAAAAAAAACTCCCTGTGACAGCCTCCGATTTTTCTACCTTTCCCTGTTTTTCGCTGACTTTCTGTCTGTCTCCTGTCTGTCTCCTGCCTGTCTCCAGCCTGTCCCTGTCTGTCCCTGCCTGTCTAACTGCCCCTCTCCCTCAGCTACACAGCGTTCTGTCTCTCACGAATGCAATAGAGAAATGAGGCAGGAAAAGCAAGATGGCCGGCCTTAAATAGCGCTGTGACGTCACCGGGCTTGCTGGCTGCTGATAGGCTGCATGTGACTGTCCCAGCTTGCACTGGCACGGGGTTGATGTCTGGACATGTCCCGTCCGCCATCTTAGAATGCCTGTAATGTAAATGAATGGATGTTAAAGGAAAACTTCGAGCGATCGAATCGCGGGGAAATTCGGATTCAATCCGAATCGAATTTTTCCTGAAATTCGGATCGAATCCGGGTTCGTCCGGATAGATTCGCTCATCCCTAGTCTACATAGGAAGAATGCCCAGCAGCATACTCTGAAGCCAAATGCTATTTGCAAGCTGACTGTGGGCCCCTAATGTGCCATTTGGGATCTGTAAAGCCTCCTAACATGCAGTACATGCATGTTTGTATTATTTAAGGTGACCGATCTGTATGTACAAGGTGAGGCATACATATTAGAGATACTGACATCCATTGTGAACGTCAATTTGGACCGTTGAGGGAGTTGTCATTCATGCTTGGCCACGTGTTTTCTAAAGCATATGTAGTAATCCGGCTCATCAATGGATGTTTGTGTATTTACGTGCCTTTTACTTTTAAACCCAGCCCAGCATCCAGCCTCCGGAAGTGTGGAAGCCTTCTCCAGTTTGAGCAAGCCGTCTACTTCCCTGCTGCCTAGGACACAGGAAAAGATATATAGTTGAGTGGACTTTGATGAAACTGCTGATGCATGTGAATGCACATGACTAATTTTGATCCAAAAGATATTTAGGGCCAAATCTGAAACACTTTTCACATGTCCCAACAGAATCCCACACTGATGGATGTAATCCAGGAGATGGAGGAGGAGGAGGATGCCAGCCGGATTGGACCTTCTGAAATTACCCCCCTGGAACCTAATCTGCCACTGCCCCAGCATCCTACTGCACCAAATCCTCTGCAGCAGAGTGAAGCTGGACGCATGCTCCACCGTGCCCATCGTGGGCAGCAGGCTGAGACTGAGTCTACAGTCCCCAGTGGTAGCTCTGCTGCAGAGGTTTTGGCGAGCACATCTGGGACTCTTGCTCGCCCTAGAGGTCCAGCATCTGCAGGCGCTCAAACCCGGGGAAGTGGAAGACGCAGTCAACAACATTGACCAGTTTCCCAGGGGAGGCGCGTGCCGATCCTGGAGTCAGCATGGCGCCATGACAGCCGTTACTTTCGGCAGGTGACTCAACAAACAACAGATCAGATTACTGCATAATTCGAGAATTTCAATAATACATTCACCAACATGCTGACTGAATTTAGGATGAGCAACAGCCAGATATCTGAACAAATGGCCAACTTAACCACACAGATGGCAGGACACATGGCCACCTTAAATTCAAACTTCAATGCCATGCTCGATGAATTTAGAACAAGCAATAGACAGATGCTGGAGCAGTGGCAGGTTATGAATGGCACACATGCCCAGGTGTTGGGACACCTCCAAGGCCCACCACAAGCTTATTATGGGCAACATCAATATTAAGACCTATTTGACCTGGATCCTTCCTCTACATCCCCACTTTATTTACCTGTCTGGTGAGCGCTACCAAGATTGGGTTTTTTATGGCTTTGCTGGTTTGTTTTTGAATTCGCCCATATAGCTCATTAGAGTGCATGGGTTATCAACTATATTCATAGGCATACAGTGAAAAGGGAATGATGGAATTTGAGGAAACTTACCAAGGAGCCATCCACCAGATAATTCTCCAGACTCAAACCAACGGAATAATCCTAAGCTCCGCAAGATATAAGCATCATGGGATGAGCCTGGATACCCGGCAATCACACTAAGTAATCGCATGTCAGGGCCAACCACTGCTTGGACATTCAGTGAGTAGCTCATCTTGCGGTTCCTAAAGCCATAAAAAAAATTACAGCAAGCCAAGGTAAACTACTAAAACACTAACTCCTAACACCCTCAAAAAAACATGTTCTACAATCCAAATACATTAACAAAGTACATAAGTAGTTTAAATAACCAAGATTATATGTATGTGGTAGAAAATACAAATTAACATTCTAATGACTAATTAAGGTCTGCATTAAAATGGTTTGATAAGGCATACATGAAAAAAATTGATGAAGGTATGCATTGTTAAGTGGTTCACAGGGACTTTTTAGAAGGAGGGATTAAGAGATACATTGTAAACTGGTTCACAGGGACACTTTAGAAGGAGGGATTAAGAGATGCATTGTAAACTGGTTCACAGGGATACTTTAGAAGGAGGGATTAAGAGATGCATTGTAAACTGGTTCACATGGACACTTTAGAAGGAGGGATTAAGGTATACATTGTTAACTGGTTCACAGGGACACTTTAGAAGGAGGGATTAAGGTATACATTGTAAACTGGTTAACAGGGACACTTTAGAAGGAGGGATTAATAGATAGTTACAATACAGTTTGGCAAAACAATATAACAAAATGACCTAATTAACTTACCTATAGATGTACTCGTCGGCTGCGGGAGGGACCAATGCAACTTGGGTGCAATCAATCGCACCCATGACGTTGGGCATGTCGGCGATATAAAAAAAATCCAACTTAAGCGTGTTCCAGGCTACCATGTTGTCCGGAAAGGAAATATATTTGGGACTAATGGTAGCCATGCCATCCAAAAACTTGGATAGCGTGCGGCTCAGCGTAGGCTGGGACATCCCCACAGAGAGGGTAACCAGTCTCTGGAATGAGCCGTTTGCCAAAAACTGCAGGCAGCCAAGCATCTTGGTCATACCTGAAATTGCTTGCCCCTTCCTTGTGGTGCAGGCTAACCATGGCCGCAGCTCACTATACAATTTATGGAGCTCGAACAGCTCAACGTCATGCATGCAATCGATATGCATGCGTCGCCGGTGCAATCTGGCCTCGGCCATGCTGACACATGCAATGCCTTGGAGCTGAAGGCGCTCATACTCCTCCACAAAGCTGCAATACATGTTCATGCAGACCGAGGCAAAAATGGTCCCGTAAGTGCATCGCAAATGAAACCGTTTTATAGGGCGGTGGTCCCTCGGCAATCAGGTCTCAAGAATCAAACGCAAGCCCATCCCAACGTAACTTATCTGAACTAACGCAAAATATCAGATTTTGATCCGAAAATGATAAGAACTAACGCAAATGATCACATTTAGATCCGTACCCCGAAAGGGCATATATGCGAGAACGAACATACGTATGGAAAAAGTAATGTAAAAACCAAAAAACCTGCCAAACAGACACAAAAACATACACAGACACATGCGAAAGTCCAGACGTATCTCATCTCCCAGAAGAAACCAATTTTCCAGCAAAACATGTCGAAGGATCCATCAAATTTTGTTTAAGATGCCATGCTGTATTTATAGGCTTTGAACGTGTAAGGTAAATTATCCTAGTGGTACTGCTAAGCTAAACATTTGGTGGGAATGAAAGTGATTCAGCGGGAAAATAAAAAACAAAAGGTTACTTACCTTTTGTCCTGCTCCACTGGTCCTTGCAGGTCCAGTGCTGCACCACTTCCCGGATCACTCTTTCAGGTCCCCCACTGCAGCCACGGCCTTCTGCACCTTCCATGGCCAGACCCCAGGGACGAGATTGATGGAAGGACGGAATTGTGTCTCACCATCAATCATCGGGTGTGGCCAGGGCCAGATTAAATCTAGTGGAGGCCCCAGATACAGTATTTTTTTTCCTTTAAAATAATAGTCCAGCCAAGTAACTGATTGGTGTGACATTGTGATTCTCTGGCACCTGCCTACTTACTGGAATGTCATATCGAGTCCCTTGTGCTACTCTTGTGCGGGTGCGGACTGCTCGGGGACTCCTGCTTTGCTATTCTGGGTGGGGGGTGTGGTTACCCAGCTGGTCCAGCAGAAAACAGTTCCCTGCATTGATCTGCCAGGGGCTGTGCTTGGTGGCTTATGTGCAGTGAGCAGCTTTGCTGCTCTAGACTCTCTGTCCTGCCCTGTGGTGGCTGTCAGGGATCGCCGGACACCCCTCTTTCATAAGCCAACAATCCCCAATCCCAGGACTTACTGGCGCAAAGATTGCTGGCTTATGGTGAAGACAGGTGAACAGCAGGGTATCCCAAATCGGAAGTTCAAGCGGGCTGAGACCGAAACGTCAAGTCCAGCAGGTTTAGGCAAGAATGGTCGAGACGGGCAGGGGTCAAAGCCGGGTGGTCACAGGGCACGGTATCCAAGGGGTTTGACGGAGAATGGTCGGGACAGGCAGGAGTCAAAGCCAGGTGGTCCCCAAAGCGCGGTATCAAAGGGGTAAAGCAGAGACGAGGTCAGACAGGCAGATGGTCGGTGCGGGCAGCTGACAGGAGTGGTCAAAGGCGGAATTCCAGCAGCACACCCAAGCTAATAATGGCTATAACGGGCACTGGTGGATCGGGCAGGAACGTATTTAAAGGGGAACTGGCCAATGGGAAGGGGAATGTGGTGATTGATGTAACTGTGAGGGTGATGGTGGTGCAAACTACAACCTGGTTCCCTATAGGAGCAGCCCCAGTGACTGGACCGCCCTGGCCAGTCAGGCTGTCCAGTCCCTGGGTTCATCCCCACCCAGGCTTAGGACCCAACTGGTCCATTTAAACTTGCCCCCGGCGAATGCGCTGGGAGCAGCGCCGCCGGGGGGCATATAGAGAACGTGCTCGCTTGCGAGCACGTGACTGGCCGGGCGCGCTCCCCGAGAGGAGAGGGGACGCCGCACCGGCTGAAGAGGCGGAGGAGCCGCCAGCAGCAGTGGAGAGGACCCCCGTGACGCCGCCAACCCCAGCCGCCACCGCCGAGGCAGAGGAGGCGGCGGAGGCTGAGGCCCCAGCGCAGGATGCGGAAGACCGGAGCCGTGCGCCGCGGGACAGGACCACGGAAGCAGGTAAGGACCTTACAGTGGCTTTGGCTACAGGCTTGCAACAAAAAAGGCTTGCCCATGTCGATATCTTTGTTGCTGGCTCCGCAGACCATCACACCAAAGACTGAAAAGTCCCTTGGACCAGACCATACCCCAAAGGTTGGTGGAGGCCCCCTTTGTAGGGCAAGTGGTGGAGGCCCCCGGGGTGCACGCCCCTTGCACCCCCCTCATAATCCGGTCCTGTGTGTGGCCATGCCCTGTCCATTCATTGTAATGGAGGGCAAAGCTATACATGTCTCTCTATTGTAGTGAATGGAGGGGCATGGCCACACCCCCTGTAAATTATGGCGGGGCGGGGTCTGGCAGGAAAGTACCAGAGAATTGAGATTCAGGCCCTGAATGGTGCAGGAATGGTGCAGGAGGCAGTGATCAAGTGAGTTCTGAGGAAGAGGGTGGTAAGTAACCTTTTATTTATTCACCTGCTGTAGGACTTTAATTCTAGTTTGGTTGTATTCTATTGACTTTGTCTTTGACCTTTAGAGATACTAGAATGTTAAAGGGACAGTCCAGGCAAAGGCATTAATAAGGCAGGAAGGATCTCACCTGATGCCTGCCCCATGTGCCTCCCCTGCATTTCCTGCAAAACACTTTAGATGCTGTAATGGGGCTCCAAAGTTTGCACCTCCCTTTCTTTAAATTTTTTCATGGCCATGATTCAAATGTGATCTCATGATCTCCCTGTTCCTTAGCGCTCACAGCTTGCCTGGCTCTCTCATGCTGGGATAGCTGAAGGACAGGGGCAGCTATGTGACCACATTTCGAGTATGGTCATGAAAAAAATGGAAAGGAGGGGGGCAAACTTTGGAGACCTGCTACAGCATCTACAGCTTTTTAAATGGACAAATGCCAGCTACTGCCTGAACTTTGACCCCTGCAGCTGACCCTTATTACTTGTATTGTGTACTAGTTGACAGGGGAGAACTCACCATAGGGAGATTTCCCGGTGAGCCACAGCTTTGGGGTCGAATAGGCTGGCTCCCCTCAACCCACCTATACCCAGCCCCACTGTACACACCAGCCTACTATACCCAGCCCCTTTGTACCTCCCAGGCCCCTATATACCCAGCCACATTGTACCCCCCTTAACCCAGTATACCCAGGCCAGCCCAGCCTTGAAGCCCACTAGTTGACTTGCCAGAAAGTCTATTGATAGGGGCTCAGTGGAGATGCCACTGGCCAGTCATGGGTTGACTGGGTGTTCATTTCTGGCTCCAATCTGCAACTGCATGTCCTTATTTGGTGCTATAGGCTCGTATGAAAGGATTTTAGCTGACCAAATGCACAATGAATATATATTAGCAATTTATCTTTATCTCAAAGAAAATATCTTGTGTCTTCGAGACTATTCGTCTGGAAAACTGATGCAAACACTAGATGTGATGATATGATTGAGGTAAGATGAAAAGGACGGACACATACGGTGCACACACATGAGGTTGGGGGCCTTCTAAATTTGGAAAAAATGATGAAACATAAGCTTGCATAACATAGTAATAACATAGTGCATAACAAGATGTTGTAAATCACCGCTCCAAACAAAAGGTAGCCATGTGACAATCGTACTGAACATTGGTGACCACCTGGAATTTGGATTAAAATCAAAGAACTACTTGACAATCTAAAAAGAACTTTGTTTATATGCCTCACACTTTCCCAATGCAAGAACCAAAGCACCCAACCGACTATGCCACATGCACAGCTGTTACCAGTCATATCTTGGTGCTCCTGCAGCTCTGGCAGCTAGATGCAGTCTAGCATGAGTCTATGAATGAGAATGTTTTACCCTTGGAATCAATGGAAATCCGAAAATCTTGGAATCCAAAAGTCTTTTGGATAACCCCCATGTGTAAGTAGTACAAATGTATAGAATTCTTGAGAGTGCCAATGCGTTTTCTCTCTAGATTTGTAACATAGATGGTGGATTAACCATCACTCTTGTTAAGATTGTTAGAGTAGGGTAGTTAAGTTAGGCTGTAGTTGCAGGAATAGCAGCAAGGGTATTTGGACACTAGATGTTTCCCTTGCTGTGTATTCAGGTCTTTACAGGCATAAAATAGTGAACTCCCGTAAGCCTGCTGATTGGTTCCCGAGCGGTCTGAAAGACAGGGCAGTATTGCTGAAAGACTGAGGCTGAGCACTCTCTGTGGCCCTTCAAGAGAAAAAGCAGCGATGGACTCCTAGACAATGTACCGGGGGGGGGAATCAACCACAGGACGTGATAGGAATTGGACCCTATGTGCCGGGGGTTATATATATATATATATATATATATATATATATCTGTCCTGCAATTAATAAAATAATGGTTTGATTGAACATTGGACTTTTCAAATGAATCTTAGTCATCTGGGGCCATTTTCCAACACTGCTTGAAAAAAAGGATATGTTGGGGATGTCCTTTGTGCCAGTCTTACCATGCCCAGTCCCAGGTGGGCAGTAGTAGCAACGGGCTTACCGCTGAGGGTTTGCAGCCTTCAAACTAAACTAAACTGTAGGATGTAGATCGAATGTGGTATACAATTCCCACTAACTAAAGAATGTAGCTCAAATGTGGAACAGAATTCCCACTAACTGAAAGAATGTAGATCAAATGTGGAACATAATTCTGACTAAACTGTAGAATGTAGATCAAATGTGGTACACAATTCACCCTGAATGTACAATATAGATCAAATGTGGTATACAATCCCCACCAAACTGTAGAATGTAGATCAAATGTGGTATGCAATTCCCACTAACTGAAGAATGTAGATCAAATGTGGTATTTTATTCCCAATAATATGTATGATCTCCTCTGTATGGCCTCCTCTTCCCACCTATATATGTCCAGTAGCCCAATTTCCCCACCTGTGTACAGATGCCTGATTACCCCACCTGTTTGTCCTGAAAAGAACAATTGTGTTTTAATTAAAATTGCCTACTTGAAACAGCAACCTGTCTATTGCAGATGCTCTGAGAATGGCATGACGCACACCTTTTATACAGTGGGATCACGTGTCCCACCTGGCTAATCACAGCCATGGCCAGCATGGGCATGGCTGTTACTTTTGGATATAAAAATCTGGTTGATTGGCTACTCAGCAGATGTTCAACTGTGATTTTTGAAAGGATTTCCATGGATTTCCTAGGATTATATATTATATATTGTTTATTTTTTTAGTTTGGGCTTTAACATATAACATGAAATGCCTGGTTTGTCATCTTTTTAGGCTATTCTAAACATTTTTTGGGTGGAAAAAAACAATTTTTTACAATTTGTAGTGTTATTTTGTAATATTTTTTTAATAAAATCATATTGCATGTAAAAGCCCCATTTCTCATGTTTACAACAGCCACATATGCATTGGTAGACACTCTTTCCTGCCAAGGAGACTCCCCCAATCTGAAATAGCGCTTTCATCTCTTGATAAAATCCCTTGAATAGCCACATTTTCCTAAAAAAAACAATATGAAAACAAGAAAAAACACGTTAAATCTGAAAATGCAAGGTCCCTGGAAAAAAACAATACCCAACATGCATAGGTACTGTGAAGGGAAAAGTTGCCAAATGTTCCAAAGTGAGGCATGCGCATAAGGGTAATTTTACTAGAAAATTTCAGCTCAGTAGGCAAAGTGCGCACCTTGCGCTTTTTCAACCAAAACAATCAATCATTTTGTTCTCACCATAATCTCTGAGACTCAGAGATTATGATGAGAACATAATAACTGATTTTTGCTCTACCTAAAGCTACAAATATGGTGGCATACAGTGGAACACTTGCCCTATTGGGGGGCTGCACTTTATACTTTATATCTAATACTTAAGCTACTCTAGGTAGACTTATATATTCTTTCTTATATTAGTCATTATGAGTTTAGGCGTTAACATGACATTTTTTGTAATATTTCCAGTGTTTTTAAATGTTTGAGTGAAAAAAGTATATATATATATATTGTAAGGGGTTAGGTAGCGGGTTAGTCGTCTCCTGGGTAGACGGGCACACTTTCAGCAAGCACAAAGTCCACAGAACAAGGAAGAATCATTTAACTGACCTCAGCCAGTTTTATTGCCAGATTGTGGTATAAAGTAAAACAGAACTAAACAAAAGAAATCCTATGCCTGTCCGGCTCTAACTAAACATTAGGTGCTCCTGACTAACCCAGTGCCGGCCTAGTACCGGGCACCATAACATAGCAGATCATAACATACCACTGGCAATGCTCCCACAGGCTCATAGCAGATGTCCTGCTCTCAGGATGAGAGAGCCAGAGTGTGTGTGAACTCCCTCCTTCTATCAGGCAAGCACACCTTGGACTAATCAGACAGCCCAAGACCCGGACTGTCCGGGTGGAGTGGGGCCCACCCTCTCTTCCCCACTCCAGCAACACAGGCCCTGTACATGGGTTTTTCCTCAAACCCTAAACTAGAGATCCTAGATCCCTAGTTTCTAAATTCCTGGTTGCTTTTAGCTGACAGATACAAGAAATCTTGGGCAGATATACACACCCTCTATGACTTGTCCAGACACTCTGTCACACATCCTCCCCCCCTGTTTCAGACCCGGGGCTGGAACACAACTGGACATCATACAATGGACCCGAGATAAGGCATCAGCATTTTTCATTTGGGTCCCTGGCCTGTGTTTTACTGTAAACCTGTATTCCTGTAAGGCCAAGAACCATCTTGTAACCCTCCTATTCTTTTCCTTATTTTCACACATCCACTTGAGGGGAGCGTGGTCCGTAACCAATTCAAACTGACGGCCAAGCAGGTAATAACGGAGGGCTTCTAGGGCCCATTTAATGGCTAGGCATTCTTTTTCTACAATGGCATACTTTGTCTCATGATCATTTAATTTTCTACTTAGGTACAGCACCGGGTGTTCCTCACCATTCCGCACCTGTGACAGTACTGCCCCCAGTCCCACATCAGATGCATCCGTTTGAAGGACAAACTCTCTCGTAAAGTCTGGCGTTATCAGCACCGGCTGAGCACACAGTAGGCTTTTAAGGGTCTGAAATGATTTTTCCGCCTGTGGCGTCCACTTAACCATGACAGAGTCTTTGCCTTTCGTCAGGTCAGTTAAAGGGGCCGCAAGAGAGGCAAAATTAGGTATAAACCTTCTATAATAGCCTGTAATTCCCAAGAAAGCACGGACTTGCTTCTTGTTAACGGGCTGAGGCCATCTTTGTATGGCTTCAATCTTGTTTAGTTGGGGTTTTATCAAGCCACGGCCTATGTTGTAACCCAGGTACTTAGCCTCCTCCAGTCCCATGGCACATTTTTTTGGATTGGCTGTAAATCCTGCCTCACGCAGAGAATTGATAACAGCCTGTACTCTAGGTAAATGGGAATCCCAATCTGGACTTTGGATGATTATATCATCCAGATAGGCTGCTGCATACTGTCTGTGAGGCCTCAAAATTCTATCCATAACCCTCTGGAAGGTGGCAGGTGCCCCATGCAACCCAAACGGCAAAACAACATAATGAAACAACCCGTCCGGAGTGGCAAAGGCAGTTTTCTCTTTGGCCTCATCTGTTAATGGTATCTGCCAGTACCCTTTGGGTAGATCTAGGGTTGTTATATAACGGGCATTTCCGAGTCTATCAATGAGCTCATCTACACGTGGCATTGGGTAAGCATCAAATTTAGATATGGAATTAAGCTTACGGAAGTCATTGCAAAACCTCCAGCTGCCGTCTGGCTTGGGGATCAGAACTATGGGGCTGGACCATTGGCTATGGGACTCTTCTATTACCCCAAGTTCTAACATTTTCCTCACCTCCGCAGAGATAATCTCTCTCCTGGCCTCTGGTATTCTGTAGGGCCTCAGCTTAACCTTTTCACCTGGTTCAGTCAGAATGTCATGTTTAATGAGAGAGGTACGACCTGGGGTATCAGAGAAAAAACCCCTGTTCTTAAAGAGGAACCCCTGTACTTCTACTTTCTGTGTGTCTGCAAGGGAGTCGGGTACTGTTACTTCTGGCAACAAGGGCTTTGCAGAGGCCAACTGCTTTGGTTGGGATGAGGTGTCTGCAGCAAGTGACAGTCGATCTTTCCACGGTTTTATAAGATTGACGTGGTACACTTGCTCCGGCTTCCGTTTACCTGGCTGGCGGATTTTATAGTTCACCTCATTTACTCTTTCTAATACCTCAAAGGGCCCTTGCCATTTAGCCAGAAATTTACTTTCTACTGTAGGGATCAGCACTAAAACCCGGTCACCGGGTGCAAAGGTACGTATTTTGGCACTGCGGTTATATACTCTTTGTTGTGCCTCCTGAGCATGGGCCATATGTTCTCGCACAATAGGCAACACGGCCGCGATTCGATCCTGCATTTGGGCCACGTGTTCAATGACACTCCTATAGGGGGTAGCTTCTTCTTCCCAGGTTTCCTTTGCTATATCTAGAAGGCCCCTCGGGTGACGGCCATATAGTAATTCAAATGGAGAATACCCTGTAGAGGACTGAGGGACCTCACGGATGGAAAACATTAGGTAAGGGAGAAGGAAGTCCCAATTTTTCCCATCTTTATCCACCACCTTCCTTAACATGGCTTTTAGGGTTTTATTGAATCTTTCTACCAGCCCATCGGTCTGGGGATGGTAGACAGAAGTACGCAGCTGTTTCACCTGGAATAATTTACACAGCTCTTTCATGACCCGGGACATAAAGGGGGTACCCTGATCTGTAAGGATCTCTTTTGGTAGTCCTACCCGGCTAAACACGTGCACCAACTCTTTAGCTATAGCCTTGGATGACGCATTGCGTAGGGGTATAGCTTCCGGGTAACGGGTGGCATAATCCATAATTACAAGAATATGCTGGTGGCCGCGGGCAGATCTTACAACGGGCCCCACCAAATCCATTGCTATTCTCTCAAACGGCACCTCAATAATTGGTAGAGGAACCAGGGGACTACGGTAGTGTGGCCGAGGAGCTGAAACCTGGCACTCTGGGCAGGAATCACAATAATCTTTTACGTCTTTGTAAACCCCCGGCCAGAAGAACCATTGAAGGACTCTATCTATAGTTTTCTCTGTCCCCAAATGCCCCCCCATAAGGTGACCATGTGCCAGATCTAGCACAATCCTTCTATATGCCTTAGGGACCACTAGTTGATCCACCAGATCCTCTCCCCTTTTTACCACTTGGTATAGCAAGTCATGTTTTACCGCCATGTATGGATAGGCTCCACCAGGTTACCATCAATCATTTTAACATTTTCCCGGGCTCGGGTAAGAGTGGGATCTTTCAACTGTTCAGCACCAAACTGATCCTTCCGCACCTCAAGATCAGGCATACTGTCACTAGGGGGCTCTAGACTGCTATGACCCTCTGGGGACACCACATTGTGGGGTTCAGCTTCTTCCCCAGCCATAACCGAAAAGGGGAAAGTTTCCTCCTCAATTAGGGCCCCACTTACTGGCAGTGTATTTGAGACCCTCTGTTCCCACATCTTCCAGAAATGTGGGAAGTCCCGCCCCATGATGACATCATGCATTAATAATGGCACTATCCCCACCATGAATTTTACTGCACCAAACTGTGTATGTATGTCCACTAAAGCCGTGGGGTAATGTCGAGTATCCCCGTGAATACAAGTAACCCCGATAGTTTTCACCCGACGGGTTATTGGAGGCACCAAATCTGCGTTTACCAGGGTCACTAGACTACCTGAGTCTAACAGTGCATTTACAACTTTACCTTCGACCGTAATAGGACACATGTGTTTCTCATCCCCAGCATTTGGTAACGCTACACACGCAAGCTGAGTATACAGTGAGTGATAAGCGGCGGTTTATGTATGAGACATCACATTGCATGGCATCATCATACATTGGGCAATTGGCAATAATATGACCGGGCATTTGACGTCGAAAACACTTTATAACGTCCTTACTGAGTCTCTTATAGGCCCCCAACTTCCCTGGCATGGCTTGCCAGCTTCTAGAGCCTGGGCCTTCAGTCTCTCCACTTGCATGCACCAACCCATCAGATCTACCAGCCCCCTTTTCCCTTAGAACAGTCTTACCAGGAAGTCCTGGAGATCTCCGCTGTGGGACTAGGGGGCGCTGTGGCAGACTCATCAGTTCCTCAGCGGCTTTGTACCTCTCCACCATCTCCACCATTTGGTCAGCATCTTTAGGGTCTCCATGGCTCACCCACTTGCGCAAGGTAACGGGGAGGGATCTTAAGTACTGGTCCATCACAACCCGTTCCACCATCTGGGGGCCTGTCAGGACCTCTGGCTGCAACCACTTCTTGGTTAGGTGAATGAGGTCATGCATTTGAGAGCGTGGAGGTTTGTCCATGCTGTAGACCCAGGTGTGCACGCGCTGTGCACGGACAGAAACTGTGACTCCAAGGCGTGTTAAAATTTCCTTTTTTAGCTTGCCATAGTCCATAGCATCCTGGGTTTCCAGGTCAAAATAGGCCTTTTGAGGTTCTCCTGAAAGGAAGGGTGCCAAAAGACCTGCCCATTGTTCCTTTGGCCAACACTCTCGCTCGGCAGTCCTTTCAAAGGTTGTCAGATAGGCTTCCACATCATCAGCTGTGGTCATTTTTTGTAGGAAATGACTAGCTCTTATGGAGGCTTGAGTAGCGTCTGCAACACCTGGGGCCCGCTCAGCGACACCGGCTAGCTGCTGTAGAACAACTTTTAAGGTCTCCCGGTCTTTTCTTTGCTCTTCCTGTGTCACCTCCAGTTGAGCTGTCAGCCTGCGGCTTGATTCCTCAAGTGCTCTTTGCTGCACCATGGTAGCCTCCTGCTGCACTCGGGTAGCCTCCTGTTGAGATGCCACAGCTTGCAACATAGCTTTAATTACATCCTCCATTTTCCAGATGCAAAGAAACAGTCTGCAATAAAAGGGACTCCGGCCCTTTAAATTTCCAGTTTTGTTTTCTTTTGCCAAAAATTAGTGCCTAAATCATCCTCCACCACTTGTAAGGGGTTAGGTAGCGGGTTAGTCGTCTCCTGGGTAGACGGGCACACTTTCAGCAAGCACAAAGTCCACAGAACAAGGAAGAATCATTTAACTGACCTCAGCCAGTTTTATTGCCAGATTGTGGTATAAAGTAAAACAGAACTAAACAAAAGAAATCCTATGCCTGTCCGGCTCTAACTAAACATTAGGTGCTCCTGACTAACCCAGTGCCGGCCTAGTACCGGGCACCATAACATAGCAGATCATAACATACCACTGGCAATGCTCCCACAGGCTCATAGCAGATGTCCTGCTCTCAGGATGAGAGAGCCAGAGTGTGTGTGAACTCCCTCCTTCTATCAGGCAAGCACACCTTGGACTAATCAGACAGCCCAAGACCCGGACTGTCCGGGTGGAGTGGGGCCCACCCTCTCTTCCCCACTCCAGCAACACAGGCCCTGTACATGGGTTTTTCCTCAAACCCTAAACTAGAGATCCTAGATCCCTAGTTTCTAAATTCCTGGTTGCTTTTAGCTGACAGATACAAGAAATCTTGGGCAGATATACACACCCTCTATGACTTGTCCAGACACTCTGTCACAATATATATATATATATATATATATATATATATATATATATATATATATGTAAGTTCATTTATGTCATTGTAAATATCTATTAATCCCACCTTTTAAAGTGTCCCTGTGACCCATTTTACAGTGTATACCTTAATCCCTCCTTGTAAAGTGTCCCTGTGACCCATTTTACAGTGTATACCTTAATCCCTCCTTCTAAAGTGTCCCTGTGACCTATTTTAGAGTGTATACCTTAATCCCTCCTTCTCAAGTGTCCGTGTGACCCATTTTACAGTGTATACCTTAATCCCTCCTTCTCAAGTGTCCCTGTGACCAATTTTACAGTGTATACCTTAATCCCTCCTTCTAAAGTGTCCCTGTGGCCCATTTTACAGTGTATACATTGATCCCTCCTTCTCAAGTGTCCCTATGACCCATTTTACGGTGTATACCTTAATCTCTCCTTCTCAAGTGTCCCTGTGACCTATTTTACAGTGTATACCTTAATCCCTCCTTCTCAAGTGTCCCTGTGACCCATTTTACAGTGTATACCTTCATAAATATTTTTAATGTAGGCCTTAGCAAAACATTTTAATGCAGACTTTAATTAGTGATTACAATGATAATCTTTATTTTCTCCCACATACATCTAATTTTTGGTTTGAAAACTACTTATGTACTTAGTGTTATTTGGATTGTCCAACATGTTTTTTGGAGGGTGGTAGGAGTTAGTGTTTGAGTAGTTTACCTTGGATTGCTAATTTTGTTTTTTGTTTTTTTTTTGTTTTTTTTCTTCCAGGAACCGCAAAATGGGCCACTCACTGAAAGTCCAAGCAGTGGTGGCCCCGGACATGTGGTTCCTTAGTGTCCTCGTCGGGTATCCAGGCTCATCCCATAACACTTACATCTTGCGGAGCTCAGGATTATTCCGTCGGTTTGAGTCTGGAGAATTATCAGGTGGATGGCTCCTTGGTAAGTTTCCTCTAATTTCGTCATTCCCTTTTCACTGTATGCCTATGAATATAGTTGATGAGCCATGTCTTAACCTATGGCTGTTTTTACCCCTAGATGACATGTTCAACCGGACCTTCACCATGATTTTTAGAAAAGCACTTAAAAACTTATTACCCCACATTTCCAATATATTTCTACTTTTTAATAACTTACTTATTATTCTTTCCCCCACTGGGCTGCAACTCTGTTCATGACTTTAGTAGGGGCACCGCCATCTTTGCTCAGATGCATCACACTTACTGAGGAGAGGAGAGCGGGATAAAGTGCAGGGGGCAGGTTATAGCTGTGCTTTGCTCAGACAGAGAAGGCACTTCCTGTTTGCAGGCTGCCTGATATTCTCTTAGTCGCCATCTTGGATGTTTAAAGTCTCATAACATGCAGTAGATGCTGGTAATATTTTTTTTTATGTGAGCAATCTGTATGTACAGGGTGTGGGTAACATATATTATAGGCTCTTATTCAGACTGAACGACCACTTTAAACAATATTGTTGTTTCAAATGTGTAATTAATGTAAGTATTTTATTATTCTTTCAGGGGATTCCGGATATCTGCTTCTTCCCTGGCTCCTGACGCACGTCCTTCGGCCACAGAATGAGGCACAGAAGGCCTACAATCGGTCACACAGAAAGACCTGGGCCGTAGTCGAGAGGGCATTTGGGCTGCTCAAAACCCGCTTCCAGTGTTTGGACCATACCGGGGGGCCACTCCAATATGACCCCAACAAGGTCATAGACATAATCCTGGCCTGTTGTGTTCTGCATAACTTTGCCATCATGCAGCGTGTCCCCCGGTATGTGGATCTGCCCCCCCTCGCCACCCAGCCAGGAGGCAGATGAGCAGTACACTGGCCCAACTAGTGCCTCTGGGCAAGCAGTGCGGGCCAATGTAAAAACCCCCTATTTTGCATAAAATTTGGTTTATTTGTTTGTTTATGTTATTTTGTAATTTTAAATATGATTTGCCTTTGTGAAGGCCTTTGTCTTTATTTTTTCAAAAAGTAATGACTTAATTACTAAAAAATTGACACCTGATTTGAGCCTCATGCAGTTTATTTTCACATGTTTGTTCTTAAAAACCTTCATTAATCTCAAAATAACCAAAACATTAATGCATCAACTTAGTCAAGAACAGCTAAAGTCACATTCAATATATTTTATTGAAATATGTAAATTTTTAGTTGAAGGGCACTCGCAGACTCAAAATGTACATGCATAGTAAAACATAAATATAAATTGGGGCAGACTCATGGCCCCTAGCAATTGGACACATCCAGGAGTTGTAAAGTTACTTACTCCAAGTATCACCGCCCAACAACATAAAGATACATAGGGAGCAACCATTTCCAGGGGAATAGTTGTGCAGGAATACATAGGGCGACATACACATCCTCTCCTGCTTGGCCACATTTGCCACCGGCACAGGTGGAAAGCAGCCATACCTATGCCACATCCACGCCTGTAAGTTCGTGGGCCACCCAGATAATAACCCCCAGTCGTAATGCCAGTCCAGTACAATCTTTGCCATGAGCAAATGTAGTTGTTGCACACCCAAGAATGTCCCCCAATATTGCCAACAAACAGGATGAGCCAGCCACCATTTGATTAGGCCCAAGCCTGCAGCGTGGCAGCTGCAGTGAGGTTTTAGCTCAGGAATTGGCTAGTGGGGTATGTCAGCACTCTAATGAGCTATATGGGTGAATTCAAAATCAAACCAGCAAAGCCATAAAAAAGGCAATCCAGACAGGTAATTAGAATGGGGATGTAGAGGAAAGATGTGGAGCAGATACAGGTCAAATAGGTCTTAATATGGATGTTGCCCATAAAAACCTTGTGGTGGGCCTTGGAGGTGGTCCAACACCTGGGCATGTGTGTCATTCAGAATCTGCCACTGCTCAAGCATCTGTCTGTTGCTAGTTCAAAATGCATCTAGCATGGCAGTGAAGTTTGCATATAAGGTGGCCGTTTGTTCTGCCATCTGTGTAGTTAAGTTGGCCATTTATCCTGCCATCTGTGTGGTTAAGTTGGCCATTTGTTCAGACATCTGGCTGTTGCTCGTCCTAAATTCAGTAAGCATGTTGGTTAATGTATTATTGAAAATCTCGAATTGTGCAGTAATCTGCTCTGTTGTTCGTTGAGTCACCTGCCGAAAGTAATGGCTGTCATGGCACCATGCTGACTCCAGGATCCGCACCCGCCTCCCCTGGTCAGCATTGTTGGCTGCGTTTTCCACTTCCCCGGGTTCGAGCGCCTGCAAATGCTGGACCTCTAGGGCAAGCAACAGTCCCAGATGTGCTCGGCAAAACCTCTGCAGCAGAGCTACCACTGGGGACTGTTGGCTCAGTCTCAGCCTGCTGTCCATGATGGGCTGGCAGCATGCGCCCAGCTTCACTCTGCTGCAGAGGATTTGGTGCAGTAGGATGCTGGGACAGTGGCAGATTAGGTTCCAGGGGGGTCATTTCAGAAGGTCCCATCAAGTCTGTTGGGACATGTGAAAAAACTGTTTCAGTTTGGGCCCTAAATATATTTGTTAGGCAAATTAGTCATGTGCATTCACATGCATCAGCAGTTTCATCAAAGTCCACTTACCCTATATATCTGTTCCTGGGTCCTAGGCAGCAGGGAAGTAGACGGCTTGCTCAAACTGGAGGAGGCTTCCACACTTGCAGAGGCTGGATGCTGGGCTGGGTTTAAAAGTAAAAGGCACGTAAACACACAAACATCCATTGATGAGCTGGATTACTACATAAGCTTTAAAAAACACGTGGCCACGCAGGAATGCCAACTCCCCCAACGGTCCAAGTTGACCTTCACTATGGATGTCAGTATCTCTTATATGTATGCCTCACCCTGTACATACAGATTGGTCACCTTAAATACTACAAACATGCATGTACTGCATGTTTTGAGGCTTTACAGATCCCAAATGGCACATTAGGGGCCCACAGTCAGCTTGCAAATAGCATTTGGAGTATGCTGCTGTGCATTCTTTCTATGTAGACCTTTCCCTGACCCCAGATCACGTTTGTCTGACCAAAGCACAGCTACATCCCAAGTGGTATAAAGACAAAGAAGTAAGTGTTGTCTATTATTGACTATATTCACATTACAGGCAGTGCTTTGGTAAGATAAAGAGTTTAATAGTGAGCATAAATACTGTCCAAGGTCGTGTATGGCCTGCAAACCTTTAAATTGACCATTAACTACTGCACCCTGGGAGAGTGGCCATCAGGAATCCCATTCCTCAGACATAAAACACCCGGCTAAAACAGTAACCTCTCCTCAAAGCCACTCTCTAGGGGCATGTGTTCATATGGGCCTGTGAGCCTCATTTCAAACGTTTCCAATAGTTCACATTCAAACAAACATTACTAACCTGCTGGAATGGTATGGATGTCCGTGTCCTGTCTGGCAGAGAATTTAGCTGCTTTTCAAAGAGAGAAACACACAAAACATATTTTACTCTACCTCTATACACTCGAGAAGTCCTCAGATTCAGTTCCTCCTGAATTTTTGAAAAAGTTTAGCTGGACTGATATTCAAGCAACTGGGAACCATTTTGTTTAGTAACTCCCTCTGTCGACAATATGAGACTGGAACACACAGTCAATTCATTTATCCAGAGAAGTTTGTTGGTCTTCCTATTATATTTGGAAGCATTTAACGGCTTTCCAAAGAGAGGAACACACCAACTAAATTTTACACCTATAGTGCTCAGTAGTGCTTAGATTTATTTCCTCCTGAATTTTTGTAAAAGCTCATTTAAACTGAACCTACTAATGCATATTTGCAATAGCTGTAGATACCCTTGAGCATGTGTTTATGAACTAGAAATGACTTATGACATAAGTCCTTATATTCAAGTTAAAATCTTTTTGTACTGTTTATATTTTTTTTGCCTCGGGCCAGGACTCTCTGAAGATGTGTCAGACAGCAATAAAAAAAACCCGCCTACACACACTACTGAAAGTGAAACAAAAACAATTTTGAAATACATGGCGACATCTTGGACATCCTTGATAAATGTGTCATATCAGACTAGGCTTTGTTCCATCAGTCATTTGTATTTGGACTTTGCAGACTAAATAATCCCCGTTCTCTCTTACATCATAGCACTGAGTGTGACTTGCCCATTCGAGGCTCAAACCGCAAGAACCAGATTCCAGCAAGCGTTAAGCAAATCGCAGAGATCTTTGCTTCATAAATCAACTCTACTTCGACTTCCCCGCACACAGCCCCAGAGTATCTCTACAGCTCCCCACGGTTTGTGTGGTTAGTTGTGTTAATTCTGATTCTCAAGCAGAGCCCGCCTGACGGATGAAGAGCAAGGCGGTGAGCTCACGAGTGCTGAAACGCAGATGGAGCAGGAAGTTGTGTTTATTGCCCCGGTGAAAGAAGTCCGTAAATATCTTATGTGCTCATACTTCACAGTATATGTCACTGTTTACAGATGTGGATGACCAGTTGAACTTCCAGAATTTTGCCACAGTTGAACGCATTCAGATTACACAATGCGACTAAATATATACATACAACAAATATTTACGCCTTTTCCCAGATGTACGCATGCTGAAAAAGATTTTTAACTAAACAGAGACATATTTAAAATGTATAATGGCAATGGAATAAATCTTTAAGAATAACTTGTTTATTTCATAGGGCCAATGCTTGGGGGGGCTAGGGAGATGACACATTTCAAATGAGCTGTCTCAACCAGATTTTGAAGGCCTAAAGCGACTGGACTTGTTTGTACTGAAATATGATTCTTTGCTCATCACTAATTCCTTTGAGGGCCCCTGCTGTTTGATCCTCACACCCATCGCGAAACACAAACCAAGAGCTTTCAGGGACTCCCTCCAGGCTGAGAAGGTCACAAACAGGGAACAACTTGGGCAAGGGAGTACAAGGTGCTTAGAAGGGCCCATAAAAGTTCTTAACCACAATTATTATCAAGGGAGCAATCCTAGACCCTCCCCTCAGAGACCTGTTGGAGCACAGCGCCACTCCAGCTTTTTTTCGCACTCTTCAGAGTAGCATGCCTGCTTTTTTGGGATGCTTATGTGACTGGTGGAACTACAAGGAAAAATTAGAACCCTATCAGAGGAGAAGTCATGAGAGAGACCTAGTTAGTTAATTTAATTAGTAATTCACCCCTAAATTACAATGGGAAAAAATAAGTAGCAGTTATATTAGAATTCAAACACTAGATGGCAGTGAAGATGATTCTCATAAAAGTGAATAGACCTATAGACAATAATGGAAGGAAATGTCGTGGAAAGTGGTCAGTGGTCTTTGGACAGAACAGGAACCCATACAGACATCGGATAGTAACACCAACTCGTGTGGAACACGTGTTATACCTCACATGGGTAGGGTGAATGGGTGTGGTCTTGGGAAGTTAGCAGGAAGGATACAGCTAGGAGGTTCTTTAAAGGGAGCATTGCCCTAGTGTTCCATGATAGTTATCCATCAGAGGGGATGTCTAAAAATGTTTGCTGAGGAGACGCGAAAGTAGCAGCAGTAGGAATCCAGCTGATGTCAGCAAGAGCCCAAGGGATTTTAGGACCTTCATGTGGAGCTAATGTGCTGAATAAAACTGTGGATTGTTAATGTGTATGAAAGATCTTCTGTATAATGCTGCTGAACGTGTGTAAGCTCAAATAATAAAGACAACCTGGGATTTACTTCACCTCGAGACTTTCTGGATTAGAACAGATAAAGGAGAACAGGGCAGAGATGTGGGTGCAGCGATTTAGAATTTAAGGAAGAATTCAGCAAAGTGTCAGGGTTGCATATTAATTGGGAGAAATCGGCTTTGTTTCCCGTCAATGTCCCAGGGAACTATGATTTCCCTAGCTTCAAAACTTGAAGTGGTAGAACAATTCTGCAATTTACCGGAAGGCATCAGTGTACATAAGAAGCCTTCGTGTTACCTAGCCCTAAACATCAACCCGGTGCTGGATTCCTTGAAGATTCATTTGAAGCAATGAGCTTCTCTCCCCTGTCTTTAAATAAATATTTTTAAAATGTCTAACACCTACTGTATATTTACCATGCTTCTCTGATGCTATTTCCTGCTTTCCACTTCAGAATTCTTGACTCAATCATATGGGGACATGGTACCCTGAATAAGTCAATTGAAAGATCTGGCATTGATAGGGGGGGCCTAGTTCTGCCACCTCTGCAAATGTACTTTTATACAGTGCAATTAGCATACGCACATTGGTGGACCTGTCAGACACTATGAACTACGTCTTGGTGCTCGAGCAGCTAGATTGGCAAACAATAGGGTTGATTCATAGCCTTCTCAAAACCATCTTGTTTTTGTCTTGAAATTTGTAATTTTCCCCTTTTTTTTCTGCATGTCTACGTGCGTACGCATGAAAAAACACACGAAAATCCCGATAATGGCAGCTAAAACTCACAAAAAATACACAAACACCTGTGAAAGTGAAGGAAAGGAGGCTGTGAAACAAGGCCAATGTCCCCCTCCCACTGATTATGTGCTGGGGCACCACAGATATACACAGGGTTACATTGCTCATTAAAATGGTATACTATAAAATTGAGAGACGCAATGCAGTCTCCAGTACGAGCCAGACCTGGCTCCCCTTAGCTTTGGGAATGAGTCCACTTGAGAGATACTGGTTTGAAGAAGGTCATCTCCGGCATCTACCATGAAATTATTTAAAGGTTCCCATCAACTTTGTATGTAGCCAGGGGCAGACTGGTGAAAAAAAATGGTCTAGGACTTTTTGGGGCACACCGGTCTTTGCTGCCTATTCTTCACTGCCTCTACTGGAACCTCTGCTCTTCTTTGCCATTACTGCTCCACCAGAAAAAAACACACAACCCCCCATCTGCACCCTGCTCCATGCTGCACCTCCATCTCTGCCCTGCTCCATGTCGCACCCACATCTCCACCCTGCTCCATGCTGCACTCCATCTCTGCCCCACTCCATGCTGCACTCCATCTCTGCCCCACTCCATGCTGCACCTCCATCACTGCCCCACTCCATGCTGCACCTCCATCTCTGCCCCACTCCATGCTGCACCTCCATCTCTGCCCCACTCCATGCTGCACCTCCATCTCTGCCCCACTCCATGCTGCACCTCCATCTCTGCCCCACTCCATGCTGCACCTCCATCTCTGCCCCACTCCATGCTGCACCTCCATCTCTGCCCCACTCCATGCTGCACTTCCATCTCTGCCCCACTCCATGCTGCACCTCCATCTCCGCCCTGCTCCATGTCACACCCATATCTCCACCCTGCTCCATGCTGCACTCCATCTCTGCCCCACTCCATGCTGCACCCCATCTCTGCCCCACTCCATGCTGCACCCCATCTCTGCCCATCTCTGCCCCACCCCATGCTGCACCCTATTTCTGCCCCACTCCATGTTGCACCCCATCTCTGCCCTGCTGGGGACACATTACTCCTGGCTGTCCTTCTGGGAACCTGGGGACTTTTTTGAGACCCACCAACAGGACTGCCAGTGAGGACCATCATATTCCCCTAGCCCACACTTGCCACCATTATGGGGTACAGAGAAAATAGTCGTTCACTTTAACATGTGTGCAGGCACGGAACTGGAGGGCACAATCGGCCAGCCCTTTGATGGAGCTATGGGGAATAAAACATTGTTCCAGCACAGGCCGACTCAAGGAACAGCCCATTAGAATCGAGTAGTTCTTCTCTATGAAAGCAGAATGATATATTGAATACCTTTATCCCCCGATTCGTCTTCCTTCCAGTAAAGGAAATCAACATACTTGGCAGAATTGATGTAGTGTGTAACCACTGCTCTTGCTAACTAGCATATTTAAGTGCACCTATACGCGGAAATTTATGTTGTCACCTTCCATCCCCAGCCTAGTTCCTCAAATCAACCTGTGTTTCCTTTTTGACTAAAGTCTTTGCCCAATATTCATAAAAACACAGGAAGCAGTATGATGATGTTTGAATAGCAGCCATTTGGCTCCTTGGCCATTAAGAAGCCACCTTGGCTCTCTCCAGTGTTGTTTCAGTTACACACCAATAAATGCAATAAATTTGAAAGCACTACAAGCTAAACTGCTACAAACACCTAATGTGGCAATTAGCACGTAACTCAATGTATCATCACTGGAAAGCACCGGAGGGCGATGATGTGCGGCAAGGATGCCGAATGGCCGCCATTCGAACAACATACTAAATCCGGTTAGTGTTTTTTGGAGCTAAGGCTTTAGTGAAAAAAATAAAAAAAGGCTGGGCATAGAAGATAAGAAGTTAAACTTCCTTTCTGGATATAGAATCACTTTAATGCAGAACTTCAGTCAAGTATGACCCCCCGCCCTACCCTGGCATTGAGGCACAACGCATCCGCCAGGTCTGCGTGCACTCCCACTGCTTATCCACGTGAATGGGCATACGGGAGTGCCCATGGAGCCGGGGGAGGTGGCTATGTGTCTTCTGACAAAGACCGGAGTCCTGGAGGAGGGGCGCGGGCGTCTGGATAAGGTATGTTTTTTTTTATTTGTAACCCCACTGTTCTGCCTCATTGCCAGGTTAGAGTGGCAGGAGGAAGGGGGGTTGTCATGATGTAACTGAAGTTTCGCTTTAATATGGATTTTTTTTTTATTGTTGGACCATTTTTTCTGCAATAGTGCTTCTATAAAGAAGAACATGGGGGGGAGGTTAAAACCTTTGCTGGCCCCCCCTCCTCCGGTTTTACTTTTGGGCACTACTTACTCACCTCGCCGGGTGATCCATCTTCTGGGTCCCTCGGATTCCGGCCGATGTTCCAACGGGCTGCGCCATCTTCCATCCCATCATGCGCTGTCTGCGGCCACCAATCTTGCATGAATGGGATGCAATGGAGCCGCCTGAAATCCCCTGAGACTTCGTTGAGTGGTGCGGGACTTTGAAAAACATGGCTAAAGCCGTGCTGTCATTTACAGATGGCTAAGCTGGCGGGGGAGCAGAGGATCGCACCCTGAAGCAGCCAGGTGTCGCTGCAGCAGTTAGGGGATACATCCAAAAGGTTAGTAGGGGCCGATGGGGGGGGGGGGATCGTCCCCTTTTTATTTTAGGTCCAATGTTCCTCTTTAAAATCTGGGGAGCTGCGGATATCTCCTCTCCAAGTTATAGCAGGCATCCCCTTCCTCTGGTAATCATTATTGAAGTATGTATATATAACCTTAACATGTACTCGATGACTGGTCTTTGAACACTTCCAGGATTGCGTTTCAGATAAATGTATGGCTGACCTGGTAAGATAAAGATGGATATGCAGAACGTTAACCTGATATGATTGATGACATTTGCTTTGGATTGGATCCCTTTCAGCAACATGTCTAATTAGCTGTTGTGGACTGATTCAATCCAGATAACTTTCAATGTTCCCCCAGATCACCCTATGATACCTGAGCAAGGTTATCTGCGTACACAATGGGGTAGATCTGACCTGAACAAACAGAGGAACCCAGAATGAGGACAATCACTCAGGGAGCTCCTTGGCAAGGGAGGAATAATGGTCTGGAACTATTTTTTTTTATGGTACACCATACAATGATCTCTGCAGCTTTAACATCACCCCAGCCTGAATACAGCGCTACATGTTCCTGGTCTTCGTTGCACATATCCAGCCGAGTATAGAATCTAAAAATACTCACAATCATCCAAGGGTCTTCTGAAGACACAAAGGGGGAATAGCAGCCCTAAGAGACTGATCATCCAGCAGACATTTACTATCAAGGACTATTATGAAGATTTAAGGCAGTGTTCCCCAAACCTCTCCTGGAGGGCCACCAACAGGTCAGGTTTTGCAGGTCTCCACAGTGATACACAGAGCCGGCCATGTGGCTACTCACAAAACAGGACCTGTTGGTGGTTTTCCAGGAGAGAGTTGGGGAACACAGGTCTAGGGGGTTCCCAATCCTCACCCTGAGAGAGACCATCAGGACATGTTTTACAGATCTCAAAGTGAAGTAATTAGTGCTAAGACCAAGGTATAGAGCCAACTATGTATCCACAAAACACCCCCATCCAAGAGTCCTTCTTTTCGTTCAGGGAGCCTTCCCAGATTTTTAGACAGCATCAGATGTTGTAGAAGCACAAGGATACATCCAAACATTACAAACATTACTTCCAAACATTTTGTCCTTCTTGGGCACCGGAACCTTGGAGGGGTCCATGCAACTACTCGAGGGCAGGTGGTAAACTGAAGTCGGGGTCCATGATTGCTCAGTCAACTCCTAATGCACTATATTTATTCCTTGACTTTTGTCACCTTTTTATACAGTCCTTAAACTCACAGAGCTCAAATCCATCATAGCAAACAAGGACACAGTCTGATGGATGGAGATCAATCTAACTAGTCTGGATGATAGCAGACCTAAACCCCACAGGCCCCTAGGGGCATTTGTGTGGGTATCCCAATTTGGCATTTCTATCTTCGTCAGTCTCCCTAGAAGAGAAGATGGGCCAAGTTGGCCAAATTATTAGTGGACTTCCAACTTACTTTCAACTTCTGTAGCTATGGGTTTTGCCTTCCGTTCCTTGGTCACCTGTGACTGGAAAAGTACTTAAAAATACAATTCTGTGATTACTCACCTGTAGAATTGGTATTATACGTATACAGCACGTCCTGTTCCAGAAGATATTCCTTACTCATGGGTTATACATCCAGTAGATGGTGCTGGACTGCAGAGACAGAAAAGTGGCTCCTCCCGGCCCCATATATACCAGGGACCTCCAACAAAATCCCCAGTATTGAAAAGCAGTTAAAATTAGACCGGGAGAGCTATAACCATTATATAAAAATTGAACATAAGAACAATCACCATAAAGAGAACTAAAAATAATGATAACAAGGGTGGGGTGGAACAGGACGTGCTGTATATGTATAATACCAATTCTACAGGTGAGTAATCACAGAATTGTATTATTCTAAGTATACAGCACGTCCTTTTCCATAAGATATTCCTTACTCTTGGGACATCCAATAGCAGTGTCCGTAAGGTAGGGTGGGATCCCCAAAAGTAACAGCAGACAGTTTAAACCACTGCCGCCTGCAGAACTTTGTGACCAAAAGCAGAATCAGCTGAGGCCTTAACATCAACCTTGTAAAACTTAGAAAAAGTATGAACAGAAGACCAAGTAGCGGCCTTGCAAACTTGTTCAACAGAAGCTTGGTGCTGAAAAGCCCAAGAGGCACCAATAGCATGAGTAGAATGAGCAGTAAGGCGGAAGGGAGGCTCCTTCCCCTTAGCAGAGTAGGCCTGTATCACAGCCTGACAAATCCACTTACTGATAGTGGACTTAGCTGGAGCCAGACCCTTCTTAGGTCCAGACGGGAGCACAAAAAAGAGCATCAGTCTTCCTGAAGGGTTCAGTAGCCACCAGATAGAACTTCAGAGTCCTAACCACATCCAGAGAGTGTAAAACCCTCTCCTTAGAGTTACTAGGATTAGGACACAGGGAAGGCAAAACAATGTCCTGATTGAGATGAAAGGCAGAAACAACCTTAGGCAGAAAATCTGGCTTAAAACGAAACACCACCTTGTCCTGGTGTCTCTCAAAATAAGGAGGTTTGATGGAAAGCGCCGCCAACTCAGAAACACGCCTAACAGAAGTGATAGCCACCAAAAAGACTACCTTAAAGGAGCAGTATCGCGAAATTTGCAAAAAAGATAAATAATTAAATAGCCACACAATAGCTTCTAACGTGTATAAATTATGTGGCGATAGAAAAAGGAAAAAATATATGCCTTTCTTTTAAATTGTATAATGACAATGGCTCAGTCCATGTGCTGAATAGGGCGATCTGCTGGGTTGTATTTAGTGAGCTGCTTCATTTAGCCCACTGGTCTCCTAGCAACACTTTACCTCAGAGGCTGACACTGTAATCAGTGGTAACGGCTGTGTGTGTGTGAGGTGCTGCTTTTGTTATGAGACCAGGTGACTCAAATGTGTAAAATCTATACAAAATAAACTAAACTGATTGAAAATAACTGAAATTCTTCTTTGAATAACTGTGCAGGAAAATCTAAAGGTATTAAAGTGGAACAAAACCCTGAGTGGCTGACCCTGAAGTCTATAAGACCCGGCCATTGACCTTCCCCCGGGCATTCTAAATCGGGATGCCCCACTGTGTGAAACGACCCCTGGATAACCACAGATCCCCCCATTTTTCTGGCGCGCTCACGCAGATAGTCATTTAGACAGGCCGGGCGGCCAGGAAGGTTACTGCTCAGGCTCCCCATCTGCATGCAAACAGAGCTGATTGGATGAGAGCCTGCGCATGCGCTGTGGGACAGGGAAAGGTACGTTTTCACAGGGGAACTTGGGGATTTCACACATCAGTGCATCCCAAGTCGAGATGCCCCTAGGGGCACAAAGCAAAACTCCAAATAGTGAAAATCCTGGGTTGGGCTTTGCTCAAAACACACAAAGCTGAAAGAAAGATCATATGGAAAAATGTGTTGAGAAAAGAGAGAGAAAATGGTAAACTGAAAGATTCTGCAGCAGAGCCAACATGAAGGGAAAACTGTCAAAATCAGCTAAATAACTTCTAGAGCTTTTCTCTCTGTTTTAGATATATGAGTTCTGGCCAGGCAATGTTGCAATGTTGTTATCTTATGCTGGACGGCTGCCAGCACTGAACAGCCGATACTTTGTTACATTGTTTCCCCCTCTCCTCAGCGTGGAACAGGCCAGAGTGTCGGACCCCGACACTCAGCAGACATAAACATGAACTATTAGTCTCCATCTGCACAACACAGACATTTTTTTCTACATTTGTAATTCTTACTCCAACACTTACCTACATTCAAAGTACCATTTAAATATAAGTCACCAAGAAAAATTCGCAATACTCCTCCTTTAAGCGTAAGAATGGACAAGGGGGGCCCCTGCAAGGGCTCGAAGGGAGACCCCTGCAGGGCAGATAAGACCAAGTTCAAGTCCCAGACTGGTAACATAGGTTTACGTGGGGGACACACGTAAGTAATCCCCTGGAAAAAGGTCTTGACCAGGGGATGCTGAGCAAAGGATCTTTGGAAAAAAAAAATGGCCAAGGCAGAAACATGACCTTTCAGAGTACTGAGCTAAAGACCCGGATCCAAACCATGTTGCAGAAACTCCAGAATCCTAGGAATAGAAAACACACGACAGGGAAGTGAGTTAGACTCACACCAGTCAATGTAAGTACGCCAAACCCTATAGTAGATAGAAGAAGCAGCCCCTTTTCCATCAAGATGGAGGTTTCAGCAGCCAGGCCGTCAAAGCCAGCGTTTGAAAATTAGGGTGGCGTAGGTGCCCCTGAGTGAGCAGATCTGGAACCCGGGGCAGGGCATACTGATCTACTGCTAGCTGCACAATGCCTGCGAACCACACTCTTCTTGGCCAACAGGAGGCCACCAGTATGGCTGGCACCCCTTCCTGAGCTATCTTGCGCAGCACCCTGCCCAGCAGGGGAAACGGGGGAAACACATACAGGAGCTGAAAACTCGTCCAAGACATTGCTAAGGCATCCATGGCTAAGGCCAGAGGATCCTGGGACAGAGAGACAAAGACTGGAAGCTTGTGATTGTGATGGGACGCAAACAGATCCACATCCGGCTGACCCCAGCGGTGGTACAGAGAGCGAAATACCCTACTGCTGAAGGACCATTCTCTCAGACGAGAAGTCCCCCTGCTCAGGGAGTCTGCCTCCAGATTCTCCACCCCCAGAATGTACACAGCTGGGATGCAGGGAACATTCACCTCCGCCCAGGACAGTATCAGGGACACTTCTTTGAGCGCCCTCTTGCTCCGGGTCCCTCCCTGATGATTGATGTAGGCAACCGCCGTCTGGTTGTCCGAGCAGACCTGAACCGCCCCACCCCACAGGTGTGGGGTTAGGTGGGCGAGAACCAACCTGATCGCCCTCAACTCCAGAATGTTGATAGGGGTATGGGCCTCCTGAGGGCCCCACTGACCCTGGAATTTCAGGGACTTCCAAAAGCCCCCCCAACTGGCATCCGTGGTGACAGTCTCCCAACAAGGAGCCAGAAAGGATCTGCCCCCCAGCAGGTTCCTGGAGTCCAGCCACCACGACAGAGGCCGCCTGGCCAGAGGGGACAGGACAAACACCTGATCCAAGGACACGGGGTCCCGATCCCACACGGACAAGAGGTGAAGCTGAAGAGGCCTCATGTGGAACTGAGCATATGGAACCGCCTCGAAGCAGGACACCATCAGGCCCACCAGCTGCATTCCCTGCCTGATGGATAGATGAGGACAGGAAAGAAGGAGCTGAGCTTTCTCTTGAAGACTCTCCACCTTCTGCTGAGGAAGAAAGATCTTGACCTGAGATGAATCCAGAATCATGCCCAGAAAGGACTAAACCATGGAAGGAGACAGGGAAGATTTGGGGTGATTGATCACCCAGCCGAATGACTCCAGTGTGGACACCACCCGCTGAGTGTCCAGCTCTGCCTGATGGAAGGACTGAGAAGCGATAAGCATGTCGTCCAAGTAGGGAAGAATGTGAATGCCCTGAGATCTCAGCAGAGCCATCACACCTGCCAGCACCTTGGGGAATACCCTGGGAGCCGAAATAAGACCGAATGGCAAGGCCACAAATTGGTATTGCTGATCCTCCAGAGCGAACCTGAGGAATCTCTGATAACCTGGAAAGATAGGTACGTGAAGGTAAGCATCCTTGATGTCTACAGAGGTCATGAAGTCCCCTGGGCGTAGGAAAGTCACAGCGGAGCGCAGTCTCCATGTGAAAGTGTCTGAATCTGACAAATTTGTTGAGGGGCTTCAAATCAAGGATGGGTCTGATGGACCCATTTTTTTTTGGGAACGATGAAAAGATTGGAATAATAGCCTTTGCCCCTTCCTCTTAGGGGCACCCGGCAGATGACACCCAGTTCCAGAAGGCCTTGGACAGCCAGGGACAGACCCTACACTGACAGGGGCTTTTGAGCTAACTGGGATTTGATGAATCTTGGGGTCGGCCAGGCTGCAAACTCTGCAAAATCTTGTAACCGGAGGACACTACCTCCTGAATCCACCGGTCTGAGATATGACGCCTCCAGACATGAGCCAAGAGCCGAAGCCGTCCCCCCACCTGGATGGGTGAGGGTGCCCCTTCATGCCTGAGGGGGCTTGGGGGAGGACTTAGGCCTGGGACCCCAGGAGGGGCCAGAGCGGCCACGTCCTCTGCCCCTGCCCCAAAAATCTCCACTGGCTCCAGCAAAGGAAGCTCCCCGTCCAATTCTGGAGCCCCTGAAGGAAGGAGAAAAGGCACCTGAACCCCAAAAGGACAGGGGCTGCCTTCTACACTGAGGTAACTTGCCGCTCTTAGTAAACAAGTCCAGATGTTCCCCAAAGAGGCGCAGCCCCTTGAAGGGAAACCCAGTGAGAGCCTTCTTAGTAGCATTGTCGGCTGCCCACTGGCGCAGCCAGACCGAGCAGTGTATCGCCACCAACAAGGCAGATGCCCTGCCACATATTCTAATGGTATCATCTAAGGCAGAGAGACCATATGCAACAAATTCCTCACAACGCAGAAGAGCTCTATACTCTTCACTACCAGCATCATCAGGGGCCCCATCTAAGAGACCCCTGAGCAGGCTTTTTATAGCAACAGCCGTAATGGCAGAGGCATAGACCGGACGCAGCGCGGTCCCCACACAGGCAAAGGCATGACAAGCAAGCTGATCTATGTGCCTGTCCCCCCCATACCTCAGTGTAGTAGAGTCAGGGGAATGCATGACGGATGTGTTGGACAACCCCAGAACTGGAGCATCCACCTCAGGAGGACATGACCACCGTTTAACTATTTCAGCAGGGAAGGAATACCGCTTATCCCATCTCTTTGGCACCCTGGGGTGCCGGCTAGGCCGTTCCCACTCCTTGAGCACCAGATTGTTAAAATGAGTTTGTTCAGGAAACTCCAAGCGTGGTTTAACAGTATGAAACAGCTCCCCCTGCTGCAGCGGAGCCACGGCAGGAGGAGAGATACAGAGTACTTAAAAAATGTGAGCTAAAAGCCTGTCAGTATCATCTGAAGCCCATGGGTCAGACCCAGAATCGGTACCGTACCCCCTAGATTGTTCCTCAGATGATTCTGAATCAGAAAATAATTCCCCCTCTTCCAGGGGGGTATAACCGGTAACATCAAAACATTCCTCAGCCTCCATAGGAAAGAGGGAAATACCAGGTGATAAATGCCGCTTCTTAGCAGAAGCCTTACACGGGCCAGAGCCAGCAATATGTCTCTCAATGCTGGCCACCCATGCAGCCAAATCAGGTTGAGACTCCCCACTGGTATGCACCTCACTAGGAGTCAGATGTAAGCGTGGGGGGGGTAGGCGAAGCCAGAGGGGCGCAGGCCCAGCCAGTAACCCAGACTGCAGCGCAAGCGTGTGCTGGGCGCAGGGTACACACACCCTGACATCATCACTTATAGGGGATACCCCACACGCCACACACAGCTGGGCTTGTCCTGAAGGAACCCCAAGCACATTATCCTGAGAAGTCTCCATATGGTGATTATGGTGGCACAATAGGCCAATTGGGATTGACGCCAATAAGGCTACCCGGGATGCCCCAATAGCCCGCTAGGGAAGTGGGAGATATACAATACAATAGCCCTCAATAAGGAGTTAACGCAAAATAGAGGGGATAGGACCGGGAGAAACCACAAAAAAGTTTGACCCTGTAAGACATAAAGCAAAGAACCCATAAGCATAATACAAGGAAATATAAAGAAAAGCCAGCCTGCAGGGGCACTTACGGACCGTGACACGAAGCACAGGAGCTCCAAAATGGCGCCCACATATACCTTGAGGGGCGGGCCGCGGAGAAGTGATGCGGAAAACGTCATCCGCAAGGTGATGCGGAAGTGATGCGGAAAACGCGCCCTCGTGACAAGGCCATCCAATGACGGCGCGGCAGCACCTGAGGCGATGTACAAGCGCGCAGCGGCATAGCAAAAACCAGTGCAACCAATGCCAAACACAAAGCAAACACATAGTAATATATATATATATACCCCCCCCCCCCCCCCGGAGATCTACCCAGGAGGAGTGGCGGGGAAGCAGCAGACCTAAGAGGAGCCTAACTGAGGGGACAGGGGGCGGGGGGCAAATAAGGCTCACCACGGGCCTGTACCGCCTACCCTTTGGTGGGGGACTACGGTAGGAGCAGTGCTGCTTACCATCACCCAACCAGCGCAGCCTAAGTTGGGAGGCAGTGAAAAGGAACGGGTGGGAATAGTCCTACAGGGCCACAGGCTAATAAGCCCCGCTCACCTGCGATCTTCTAGTCATCGCAGCCCAGACTGCAGAGAAGAACTGGGGATTTTGTGGGAGGTCCCTGGTATATATGGGGCCGGGAGGAGCCACTTTTCTGTCTCTGCAGTCCAGCACCATCTACTGGATGTATAATCCAAGAGTAAGGAATATCTTCTGGAACAGGACGTGCTGTATACTTAGAATAAAAGTTGAGTTGTCCCTGGGAAACATGGTTTCTTCACAGGGGAGGTAGCATGTATGCTTGCTATGCACTTGCTTTTATACCCCCTGGGTGCATCATGCATTATACACATAATGCGAAGCATTCATTATACACAGAGGGTACAGTATGGATTGTAAAAAGGGGACTGTACAAAGGGAGTGCGGTATGGATCATACACAGGGGCACATGTATTTATTGTACACAGGGGAGGCAGCATGGGTTGTACACAGGGGCAACGTGAATTTATTGCTAGGCCAAGCAGCATAGATTATACATGGAGTGTAAAGCATGAGTTATACAGATGCTTTTATACCCCCTGGGTGCATCATACATTATATACATAAGGTGAAGCATTCATTATACACAGGGTGAGCAGCATGAATTGAACATGGGGGTGCAACATGGAAAGTAAAGCATGATTTTTTTTTTATAGGGCATTATACACAGGTTGTGCTGCGTGGTTTATATACTTGGGGGTGCAGTATAAGTCATACATATAAGCAAAATATGAATTGTACACAGAGAAGGCAATAAGCTTGTACAAACAGGGAGCAACATGAGGTGTACTTGGGGCTTCAAAATGGAACGCACATGGTGGGGCGCAGTATGGATTATACACAGGTGGTGCAGTATAGATTATAAACAGGGAAGACAGCATGGATTATACACAGTGGTGCAATATGAATTATACACAGGGGAGGCAACATGGATTATACACAGGTGGTGCAATATGGATTATACACAGTGGAGGCAGCATGGATTATACACAGGTGGTACAACATGGATTATACACAGGGGAGGCAGCATGGATTATACACAGGTGGTGCAATATGGATTATACACAGTGGAGGCAGCATGGATTATACACAGGTGGTACAACATGGATTATACACAGGGGAGGCAGCATGGATTATACACAGGTGGTACAATATGGATTATACACAGTGGAGGCAGCATGGAATCCACACAGAAGGTACAGTATGGATTATACACAGTGGAGGCAGCATGGATTATACACAGGTGGTGCAATATGGATTATACACAGTGGAGGCAGCATGGAATCCACACAGAAGGTACAGTATGGATTATACACAGTGGAGGCAGCATGGAATCCACACAGCAGGTACAATATGGATTATACTCAGGAGATGCAGCATGGATTGTACACTTTCATTTACTAAGAAATGTCAGTTCCCCAGTTTTCATATTAAATATAAGGTAAGATATGTAAGAATTAGGAAGCTCTTGCAATATATTAGATTATTAGGGAGGGTACACAAGGTGAAACCTTACCAACCCGTTCCCAAAACTGACAACCTCTCCAACCAGACACGTCAGGCAATTGGGCCCTGTAGCAGCCAATTGGCTAAGGTTCTGGTTATTGGTCAGAAAATACTCAGGGATGGATGGAGGTCAGGAGGTCAGACAGATGATTGAGAAAGTATCTCTGGCTGGGCTGAGGGTTAAGCACAGGCCGTCTTGGCGCGGGGCGGCCAGCGCGCACACACGCAGCAGCACCCGCTTTGTTTTGCTAAGAGTTAATGGAGGAAGATAAGGGTGGCCACCAGGACCTTTCTTTCCGGCGTTGTTATTTGTCATAACACGGCGCACGTGGAAGGAGCACGGAGCGGAATGGCTGATTATTGACATATTCCAGGCCCCCCTCCCAAAGAGAATCATTTTTAATATTATCTTTGTAAATACTGCAGAAAAGATAAATAATAAGGGGTCACGCTTCCCTTTCCCCGGGACTGTATAAACACCGGCTTTATGCCGACTTAGGATGCATTAGCGCACGCTCGCTTGCTCGCCGCTGCTGCGTCTCCCGCTAGCCTGCGGCTCGAATTCCCTCCCTTTGCCAAGAGTCTCATTGCTGACATTCTGAAAGTCAATCACCCGTGGCTCTGCTGCTGGCTGGAGTTACCATTGTAAAGAATAAGCGCACCTCTCCTGCTCAAATTTTTAGTTTTCTAATTCCTATGAATTCCAAGTTGCATCCTGGACAGTGCACAGTGATTGCTAGCTCTTGAGAACAGTGTATCAGACCGAGTCATATTGACTTTGACCATACACAGAGGCTGAATGGCGAATGTATCATCCAGAGGTATGGTGGCATGGTACATGGGCAGGCTGATTCATTACTAGCGCCAGGTATCGGCAGATGAGCGTCTGTGCAGAATTGCTAAGAGCGACCGCTAGCAGACGCTGTGATCTGCTATCGGGTACTGTAACAGAGCGCCTCAGTCACTCTAGTAACCTGGCCCGCACTGATGAACGTGATGTATGTTGGGCGCTCTAACACCAGTACAGTGCTGTAGGGAGCGAAAGGAAGTGCCAACTCAGTGCGACAGACTCTTAGCGACTTACACCATATTCAACAGAAAACAGACAAACACAGCATCGGCGCTTTGGATCTGAGCGCCAGATGCTGTGTGATTAAAGTCTGTTTTTGGACACATATCCAGCTGTAACAAAGCGAAAACACATGGAATGACATTATTCTAGCCTCAGCCCACAGCGCCAGCGTCCGACCTTGAACAGCGACAGGTATGACCTCTCGCTACCCGGCGCTCTCCAATGCATTTCAATGGAACAATCTTTAAATATTCATAATTAATTCATATTTATGTTTTTTTTTTTTTTTTTTTTTTAATGTGAAAAATTCTGTGACCACTTCTGCCATGTTATATTTTTTTTTAAGGTAAAAAATAAAAAAAAAAACAACTTTGTGCAGAATTGATATTACAGGTCTGATATTAATGTATTCATATTACTAAATTATTTTAAAAACTTGCTTTTTTTGGTTTCCAAAAATATGGTTGTTTGGGTGTTAAAAAACTACTTTTAACCCATCGCCGCCAGCGCTCTGGGGTTTAAACAAGCATTTCACAGCACGAGAATTTTTTGAGCGTGATTTGTTTATGAATATGGTGGGAGCCGGTCGCAATGGCCAGTCGTTATCATGCGCTCCCATACAGCGCGGAACCTGTCAAATAGCAACTCCTCACCCAATATTCAACATTACTGCACACCGACTGAGTCGCTGTCAACAACCGAACAACGGCCAAGCACAGTGACTACTAGCGGGCGCTGTGAAAATACTGCTACAGTCGCTCAACTGTCGCTACCTGCCGCTATTAATGAATCGGCCTCTTTAATGCCAGACCTGTAATGACAATTCTGCATAAAAAATATAAAAAGTCAAAAAAGGTTTCAAAAATGACTCTTTCTAGGCCAGGAGAGAAGTTAAGAAAAGGAACGTCTATTGAAATGTATGGGAGAGCGACAGGTAGCGACAGGTAATACCAGGCACTCTGGAAGCCAGAGCGCCGGCGCTATACGCTGAGACGCCTGTAATAATACATGTGACATTACATGGCGCTGTTAGAGTCGCTCACCAGAATCGCTTTCATTAATGTGGTTTTGCATACAGCGCCCGGCGTTCACCAGACGCTGCCTGCCGCTATCCCTTGATAGTTACATAGTTAATACAGTTGAAATAAGACATATGTCCATCAAGTTCAACCAAGGGTGTTGGGGTAGGGGAAGTTATTTTTAATTTATTTTTTTTTTTTTACTGATAACAGCTAATAGTAATTGTTAATGTTATTTTCTTCTAAATAAGCATCTAATCCTTTTTTGAAGCTGTCAGCGGTTGATGCTGTAACAAGCTTCTGTGGGAGGCTATTCCACAGATTTATAGTTCTTATGGTAAAGAATGATTGTCACCTCCGGAGACTGAATTTCTTTTTTTCCAGTCGATTGGAGCGCGCCCCTTGTCTTTAGAGAGTATTTTACCTGAAATATTGTTTCCCCATGTTTTTTGTATGGGCCATTTATATATTTATACAAGTTAATCATGTGCCACCCTCAGTCGTCTTTTCTCAAGACTAAACAGATTTTATTCTCGTAATATATTTCCTCATAACTAAGATCCTTCATTCCTCTTATTAGTTTGGTGGCTCTCCTCTGCTCCCTTTCCATAGTCAGAGCGTCCTTTCTATGAATGGGTGCCCAGAACTGGACGGCCCTATCCCATGATTTCAGGCCTCTACTAACCCTTTAAATGCCAGCCTTCCTAGAGTTTTTGTCACCCTCTGTTGCCAGACCATGTTTCACTATTTTGTGCTCCACATGTTCAACTGTGATTTATGAAGGGATTTCCAGGGATTTCCCAGAAAAATTATATATTGTTTTTTTTTTTAGCAGAGTCTGGGCTTCAACATGAAATGTCTTGTTTGGCCTTTTTTGTAAATTCTTAATACTTTTGGGTGAAATATGTGCAAAAACTTTTTTTAAAAATCTATTATTTACAATTTGTAGTATTTTTTTTGCAATAAAAAATGTAAATTTATCAATAAAATGTTATTGCGTGTGAAATCCCAATTTCTCCCGTTTACAGCGGTACCACATATGTATAGGTAGACACCCTTTCCTGCCCAGGAGACTCCCCCAAACTGAAACAGCACTTTAGCAGATTTGCAGAAAAAATACAACTATGTTATGTGCTATGCGCACCTTACAATTTATCGAGAAAAACAACCTTTTACATTTGAAATATCCCCCACAAATTATATATTCTCTGAAAGTACACACATTGAGCTTTCTAGGCGTACCAGGCTTGTTGACATGGGCGCAGTTTTCTTGAAGTAATCCCTCAATGAATTCTTTGGTTGCACAGAATTTCCCTAAAAAATAATAGAAAAGAAGAATCAAAGACACATTTTCCTAAAAAAACTATATACAAACAAGAAAAAACTAAATACATCTCAATAAGCAAGGTCCCCTGAACAGAACGATACCCAACATGCATAGGTACTGTCAAGGGAAGAGTTGGCTTCATCTTTCTGGAAGTAATTCCTCAAAGAATTCTTAGGTTGCACAGGGTTTCCCTAAAAAATTTATTAAAAAACAGAATAAAAGACAAGTTTTCCTAAAATAACAATATGCAAACAAGAAAAAACAAGCTAAATCTGAAAGCGCAACGTCCCACGAACAGAACAATACCCAACATGCATAGCTACTTTTAACCCTTTTAACTGCCAACCTACTTGAGACTTTGTCACTCTCTGTTGACAGGTAATTTTTCACCTTTTTGTGCCATGTTTAACCGTGATTTTTGCAGTAGTTTCCAGGAAAATTATATATATATATTTTTGCAGCAGAGTTTAGGCTTTAACATTAAATGTCTTGCTTGTATTTTTTCTGCTGTTTTTTTAAATATGTTTGCTTAAAAAAACAAAAAATAAATAATTTTTTTTTTTTTTTTTAGAAAATTGTCTCCTTGATTTTAAATACAACATTTGTTTTATTAAGGAAAACCATATTGCATGTGAAAGCCCCATTTCTCCCGATTACAACGGTACCACATATGTATCAGTAGCCCACCATTCTTGCCCAGGAGACCCCCCAAACTACTATCCACACTATAAACATAAGGGGTTCATTTAAAATAAAAATTTCTTGGAATTTTAAACTTGTAGGAACAGGGTGCAGGGGCCACCAAAGCTTTGGTGGCCCCCCACCCTGCCGGCTACAAGCTCCGTGGGCCGGGATCTTCTGCCCCCCGGGTAATTGGGGTGGCGGGGCTGGCGGGGCTGTGCACTGCAGACATGTAGAAAACAAGCTCCTCCCGGCCCTACATATACCGAGGGACCTCCCACAAATCCCCAGCATTGAAAAGCAGTGAGAATGAGGAGCCAGGAGAAACCAACCACCCAAAACTGGCAATAATTTCAAAGATAACAATCACCAAACAGGGGATCCAGAACAAAGTGAACCAGGGTGGGGTGGAGCAGGACGTGCTGTATGCGTATAATATCAACTCTACAGGTGAGTACTTCACAGAGTTGTTTTATTCTAAGCATACAGCACGTCCTGCTCCAGTAGTAGTAATAACATGTGGGACATCCAATAGCAGTGTCCATAAAGTAGGGTGGGATCCCCAACAGAAAGGCAACAGCAAGCAGTTTAAACTACTGCCGCCTGCAAAACCTTGTGGCCAAACACAGCATCAGCTGAGGCCCTAACATCAACCTTGTAAAACTTTGTAAAGGTAGGAACAGAAGACCAAGTAGCGGCCTTGCAAACTTGCTCCACAGAGGCCTGGTGCTGAAAAGCCCAAGAAGCCCCTACAGCTCGAGTAGAATGAGCAGTAAGACGAAAGGGGGGAGACTTCCCCTTAGTAGTATAGGCTTGAACCACAGCCTGACGAATCCATTTACTGATAGTAGACCTGGCGGGAGCCAAACCCTTCCTAGGCCCGTGAGGCACAACGAAGAGAGCATCCGTCTTCCTGAAGGCCTTAGTGATAATCAGGTAATGCTTGACACACCTAACCACGTCCAAGGAATGCAAAACCCTTTCCTTAGGGTTACTAGGCTTAGGGCACAAGGAAGGAAGTACAATATCCTGATTCAAATGAAATGCAGACACAACCTTAGGCAGAAAGTCTGGCTTGAAGCGAAACACCACCTTATCCTGGTGTCTCTTATAGTAAGGAGGCTGAATAGATAAAGCAGCCAACTCAGACACACGTCTAACAGAGGTGATAGCTACCAGGAAGACAACGCTGAGCGTGAGAACAGCGAGAGCAGCCTCCTGAATAGGCTCAAAAGGAGCACCCTGTAGGGCTGATAACACCAAGTTCAAATCCCAAACAGGAACCAGGGTTTCCGAGGAGGACGCACATACAGGAGCCGAAACTCCCTCCAAGACATTGACAGGGCATCCGTGGCCAGAGCCAGAGGATCCTGAGACAGGGATACAAAGCTCGGGAGCTTGTGATTGTGACGGGACGCAAACAGATCCACGTCTGGCACACCCCAACGGTGACACAGGGCCTGAAAATCCCTGTTGCAGAGGGACCATTCCCCTGACGAGACGATCCCCAGCTCAGAGCATCTGCCAGCAGGTTCTCCGCGCCCGGAATGTAGACAGCCGAGATGCATTGGACATTGGCCTCCGCCCATGTTAGAATCAGAGACACTTCCTGGAGAGCCCCCTTGCTCCGGGTCCCTCCCTGATGATTGATATAGGCAACCGCCGTTCTGTTGTCTGAGCGTACCTGAACCGCCAGACCCTTCAGGTGCTGGGTCAATTGTTCCAGCACCAATCTGACCGCCCTGAGTTCCAGAACATTGATGGGTAGATGGGCCTCCTGAGGGCCCCACCTCCCCTGGAAGCGCAGGGACTTCCAGAATCCCCCCCAGCCCAACAGACTGGCATCAGTTGTGACCGTCTCCCAGGAGGGAGCCAGGAAGGATCTGCCCCTTGTCAAGTTCCTGTGGTCCAGCCACCACGCAAGGGATTGTCTGACCGAGGGGGGAAGCACCCAGATCTCATCCAAGGACGCCGGGTCCTTGTTCCATACTGACAGAAGGTGAAGCTGCACAGTTCTCAAATGGAACTGGGCAAAGGGCACTGCCTCGAAGCTTGCCATCATCGAACCCACCAACTGCATTATCTGCCGGATGGAGGGATGAGGGCTCGAGAGCAGGGACCTGGCCTGCGTTGTCAGAGCTTCCACCTTCTGCGGAGGAAGGAATATCCTTGACTGAATCCAGAATCACCCCCAGAAACGGGGTTACTGAGGAGGGGGACAGAGAGGACTTTGGGTAATTGATCACTCAGCCGAATGACTCCAGGGTGGACACTACCAACCGAGTATCCAGCTCTGCCTGCCGCAGAGACCGAGAGGTGATGAGTATATCGTCCAGGTAGGGCAACATGCGTATGCCCCTTTGCCTTAACAAGGACATCACTGGCGCCAGCACCTTGGTAAACACCCTGGGAGCCGACGTAAGGCCGAATGGCAAAGCCACGAACTGGTAATGCTGATCCAGCAGCGCAAATCTGAGAAACCTTTGGTGTCCTGGAAACACCGGAACGTGCAGGTAAGCGTCCTTGATGTCCACAGATGTCATGAAGTCCCCTGGACGCAACAAGGCAATGGCCGAGCGCAGTTTCCATACGAAAACGTTTGTTTCTGACAAATCTGTTTAGGATTTTTAAATCCAGAATGGGTCTGACTGACCCATCCTTTTTGGGCACCGTGAAGAGGTTGGAATAAAACCCCATGCCCCTGTCTCTTAAGGGGACCTTGCAAATGACCCCTAGATCCAGAAGGTCCTGCACAGCCAGCATCAAGACCCGAGCCGAGGCAGGGTCCTGTGGGATCCGGGACCCAACGAACCTGGTAGGGGGCAGTACAGCAAACTATCTTGTAACTGGAGGACACTACCTCCTGAATCCACCGGTCTGAGACATGACGTCTCCAGACATGCTCAAAGTGCTTTAGACGTCCCCCCACCCTGACGGGCGAGGGCGCCCCTTCATGCTTGGGGAGTCTTGGGAGGGGCTTTGGGCTTGGGCCCCCAGGATGAACTGGGACGGCGTCCTCTGTTCTTGTTCCAGGAATCTGCGCGAGACCCCGCAAAGGACACTCCTCTACCCTGCTTAGCCCCACGGTAGGGGGTAGAGTGGGAGCTTGGGCCACGAAGGGCCGAATCTGACGCTTGCGCTGGGGTAACTTGCCACCTTTGGCAAAGATATCTATCCTTTCTCCAAACAGGCGCAGCCCTTTAAATGGAAGCCCCGTAAGGGCCTTCTTGGCGACGTTATCAGCAGCCCACTGGCGCAACCTGACTGCCCGGCGTATGGCTACCACCAGAGCAGAAGATCTAGTGCTCAGCTTAATAGCATCGTCCGATGCAGATAGGATATAATTCACAAAAGTCTCACAGCATTGGCGGCATCAGAGGGCAAGTCATCCTCCCCTTCAAGAGCAGTCTTAATCACAGTCCTGAGCGCCACCGCCGTGACGCGCCCAGCAGGTACCCAATTAAAATCTCCTCAGCCGAGGGGAGGGGGCACCATAACTCGCTCGGCTGCAATCACTTTGTTACTTAACATAGTATAAGAAGGAGTGAGGAAGAGGCGATGGACACGTCCTGACAAAGTGCTGGGTAGTCCCGCACGCAACTCGTCGATGGTCTGAAGGGTGATCTGTGATGGGACCTGGCTCCATTCTTACGAATTTGGTGATACTAGTTTAATCTTACTCTGAGCAGTCTTATCATTTATTGTATGTTCGCTTATATTGCACTTGTCACTTTATATGTCCATTTTGCACTCAAGATAACACTATTGGCACCTTACTGTGCACCTTGCACATTTTTTGCAGAACCAGAGAACATTTTTTTTTTTTTTTATATAGCACTGTAAATGACTGCTTGCATTTTTGATAATCATACTTTATGTATTAGAGCCATAAATTCAAGCCCCTTTCCCTAACACCCTGTTCTATGTCTTTTAACAATTGTTGGTCTTGTTATGTGTATGTTTTTTCAATAAAGGCTTGATCTATAATCTTTTAATTGCTGAGTGCGGCTCTTTATGATAAAGGCTATTGGGACTGTGCTGGCAGCCCCATTATCTCTCACTTGTTTACACATTTGTGTTCCTTTATCAGCCAGCACCAGCTCTTACTGAGATTCATTAACTGATTTAGATTAGCAGTGCGGGACACATCCTCTCTCTGTGTGTAACTCACTGTGACCTGTAACCCACTTCTCAGAACAACATTTGTACTCATTCATATTCCATCATAGCCAAATGTTTTTTATCACTGCCTAGTGCGCTCAGTGCATTCAAACCTTTATTTAACTTGAGCAATCTTTTTGCCTTAGCCAAGAATCTGTGTGTCCATAGGCTTTGGGCCTGGTAGTCTCACTAGGAGGGCAAACTGACGGGGTTTTGGGAAGGTGGGCTGCATGATCGGAGATCCCTGACTGATAGTTGGATCACGTGACCCGTGGTTCCCTGACAACAAGCATTGCAGAAAAAAGATTGCAGAGTATTTGGCTTGAGGTGCGGACTTTTTAGAGGTAATGTAGCATGAATCCAGGGCTGTGGAGTTGGTGTCGGGTCCTGGAGCCAAGGTCAGAGCTAGTTTTTGCTGGAGTTCAAGTTGGAAAAAATACAATTCTGTGAGATACTCACCTGTAGAATTGGTATTATATGCATACAGCACTTCCTGCTCCATCTATAATACTTACACATGGGTAATCCTCCGAGGGCGCAGTTCACTGCAGACATGCAAAAACAGGCTCCTCCCGGCCCTTCATATACCCAGGGACCTCCCACAAATCCCCAGTATTGAAAAGCAGTGAGAAAAGAAGCCGGGAGAAACCAACCACCAACTGGTAACAATAGTAATGATAACAATCACCATACAGGGGATCCAGAAAAATGTAAAAACCAGGGTGGGGTGGAGCAGGACGTGCTGTATGCGTATAATACCAATTCTACAGGTGAGTATTTCACAGAATTGTATTATTCTAAGCATACAGCACGTCCTGCTCCATCTATAATACTTACACATGGGACATCCAGTAGCAGTGTCCATAAAGCAGGGTGGGATCCCCAGAAAAAAGGCACAGCAGACAGTAAAGGTGCTGTCACCTGCAAAACTTTGCTAACAAGTACAACATGAGCAAAGGCTCTAATGTCAATCCCATAGCAAAACCTTTGAAAAGGTATGAACAGAGACAAGCAGCGGTCTAGCAACTTGTTCAACAGAAAACCTGGTGCTGAAGGGCCAAGGGTACCCAAACACCAATATAACGGAGTAAAACAAGAGAGGGAGATTCTTCCCCCTTAAAGAATAGGCCAGTGTAACGGCCCAACCAGCCCACAGGCAACAGAAGCCTAGGTAAAACTTAGAACTCTCCCCAACGGGGAAATGAAAACTGGTCTCCCGCCAGACGGGCGGGGATACTGACCCCTTCATTAACAAGGATCAGCAAGAAGCTGAAACCTTTACTCAGGACCAGGAAGGCAACCATCCAAATAAGATCAGTCCAAAGGGCGCATAGGCCCTGGAAGCAAACAAGATCAGGCGCATACATAGACCCCAAGGGCATCAGTCCCCCTAAGGGACAAGGAAACAACCAGGAAAATTTCAACACCTGTTGAGGGAATGTAGACCCCTTACTTCAGCATTATTAAGAATAAGGCCCATAGGCAGACTAAAAGGACTTAAATAACGATCATAAAAAAAAAACAAAAAAAAAACACTTGGACAAAGGGGTCCGGCGTAAGGCGGAATACCACCACGTCATGGTGTGTATATAGATATATAGATATATATATATATATATATATATATATATATATACATAATGAGCGAAGGCTAAGTAATCAGATCCACCTTCTCAGGCACCCGTCTGACCGAAGCAAGAGCCCCCGGAGAAGCGACTTGGACTACAAAACAGCTCAGACAGCATCCGGAATAAGTCCCAAGGGAACAATCCGCAGGGCAAACAGAATGAAAATTGATCCCAGCAGGGACCATGGAACTACTTGGGATATGCCCCTGAGCAATCCCCAAGAGAACTCCTCGCAAGGAAGACTGACCCAGACTTCTACAGGAAGACAGACAGGACAGAACCTGAATCTTCAGAGTACCTAGATGGGGAGCCAACCCCAACCTATGCTGTAACAACTCTAGAACCCTGGGAACCGAGAACGTCCAACAGGGGAGAGACCAAGACACATGCCAATCAATATGGGTACACCATAACCCACAACAGACGGAGGAAGAGGAAGCCAAGGAAGCTTGCTCCTCGCCCCCCATATACCAAGTCACCCAGAAGATAAGCCCGTCTCCAAGGGGTGAATGAATCAGCTGTCAGGCCCCAGACTAGAGTCTGTAGATTGGGACGACAAAAGAAGGGGCCTGACAAGGGCAGAACCGCACTCCTGAGAGAGCGTACAGGTCAGCTGACCTCAGCAGAAGCATCTGCGAACCACAGTTCACTAGGCCACCCAGGGGCCATCAATCTCACGGGTCTCTTTATCAGCACAACCGTGCGCAGAACCCCACATAGTAGGGTGAATGAAGAGAAGGCATATAAGATGGAAGTCCATGCATAATTTTACTAAGCCCCCATGACCAGAGTCAGGATATTCTGGGACAGTAAAAACAAGGGCAGAGCCCCTGTGGTATAAGCGAGACCCAACAGAGCCACCCTAGTTGGCTCTCAGAGTGACACCAGGATAGCGTAACCTGCCACTGAAAAACATCCATTGGAGCGAATACCTCTGAGGAGCAGGGGGCGTAGACCCCCGCCCAGATCAGGATCAGGAACCCTCCAGAGGGATCATCCTGCTTCAAGCTGCAGACCAATAATAAAACAGGCCATTGTCTTCCAACAGGCCAAGATTCCCCAAATAGACAGGTCCTAAAAGAGGAGAAGTCCAGCCGTATAGAGTCAACGGAAGGCTCATTGTTTTGACAAACCAGTAGGTAAGATGGACCCTCTAAGGAACCCTACCCAGGAGCCACAGGGGGTTTTGGAAGAAATTCCCCCCCCCCCCCCCCCCCCGCCAACCTGCGAGACTTGGTACCCAAGGCGACCATTCCTAGGAAGATGCAAGCAAGGAAGGGGGTGCCCCCTGACAGGGTCCTTGAATATAATCAGCTCAAGAGGACCCACCGTACCAAGGGGGAATGAGCACAGACCTAGCACCAGGGGTGCTGGAACCCCATGTAGGATCAATAACCTACTGTGCCGAAGAGCCCAAGGGCTCGGCATATAAGGGACATCATCTGATACGCCACCAACTGGCCCACCAGCTGCAATCCTGCCTGGTGAAAGTAAGATGTCAGCAAAGGGGGGCAGAGCCCCCGTGACCAGGAGTCCACTTGTTGCCAAGGAAGAAGGCTCAAGCCTGAACCGAATCCAAGGAATGGAAATAGCGGATAAGGGACCATGAGGGATTGAGGTGACTGAGCCCCCATCCAGTAGCTCCCAGGGGACACCGCCGGCCGACTAATCCACTCGGCCTGACGTAGAGATTGGGGAGTAAGGAAAGACGACCCAGGCATGTCCGAGACATCACCCCCATTTGCGCCATGGCGAGCAGCCTGGGAGCGAAAGAGAGGCCAAAAACAAGCCTCAATCCGCAGGGGTTTTGATTTGGTGTCCAGAAAACACAGGGGGAACTAATACAATCTAGAACCCCACAGGAGGACGGAAGCCCCCCTTGCACAGGGCGCCTGTGTCCCAAGACAGAGATGTCATATAGGGACTACTTGTGAGAGTAGAATTGCCAGGCCTACCATAGGCCAGCATGGCCCAGACTGCCTCATACTGTCGAGGGAAGGAGGAAGGTTAATATAGAGGCCATAGCCCCATTCTGTTAAGGGCAACCTGTAAGTAAGCCCAAACTCCGTAGGCCTAGTACGGCCTGCACCAATTCCTGAGGGGAAAACAGGGGCTAGAAGCACCCCGACAACATCTGAGAGGGACCGCCCAGCAAATGCTATCCTGTGTCCAGGGAACTACCTCCTGGAACCACCAGAAGGAGAAGATACATTCCTAGATAGGAGTCAGCTGCTGTAGCAGTACCCTCGCCCAGAAGGGTGAGGGCGTCCCTTCATGCTTGGGAAGTCTTGGCAGATTGGTCCTGCCAGAGGGCCCAGGGCGTTGCCTGCCCACCCCATGGTGGAAATCCACACCGAACAGTTGGAAGCATACCTCAGGTTCGAGTTTCACACTAACGTAGGGAGGGGTGTCCCTTCCACGAGGAGGCCGGAATGGCCTTCTGCGTAGGGCTGCCTTACCCTTTTTTCCAAAAAGGTCCAAACGGGCCCCAAATAGTCGCCGTCCTCTGAAGGGAAGGCCAGTAAGAGCCTTTTTCGTAGCATCGTCAGCACCCCACTGGCGCAGCCAGACCAGGCGGCGAATAGCTACCACAAGGGCAGAGGTTCTAGCACACATCTTAATGGTGTCATCCAGCGCTGAGAGGATGAACCTCACAAACACATCACAGTTTGATAGTGCATTAAACACCCCCCAGGGGAGGTCCTCAGGTCGGTGGTCAAGTACTCTCTAACGAGAGCCCTGGTGGCCACCGCCGTGATGGCCGCGGCACAGACCAGGCGCAGAGCCGTCCCAGCACACAAAAAGGCGTGGGAAGCCAGTCTGTCAATGCGCCGGTCCTCAGCATCCCGAAGGGTACGGTAATAAGGAGCCGTCATGAAGGGGGGTTTGTAACCCCTATAATCGGTGCATCCACCACAAGAGGTGCTGACCAAAAGTTAACCACATCAGGAGGGAAGGGTACTTCCAATCCCAGACCCCTGGGACCCCTTTAAGTTTACAAGGCGATTCCCATTCTTGGGATATAAGATTCTGGAAATGTTCCTGTTCCAGGAATTCCAACAGCGCGGCGGCGCTGTGTGGAAACTCTCCTTCTTAGGCTTGGAAGCCTCTCCAGGAGGGGAGATAGACAAAACCTCAAAGATCTTAATAAGAAGTTCATCTGTGTCACACAGGCCCCAAGAACCGGGCCCAGAATCATCACAGCTCCCGGGCATCTCATCCGAGGAGCCCGAATCTGAGAATAGCTCACCTTCCTCAGAAGGATCAAGGTCCTGCATAGCAGCAGAGTCATCAGTATCGTTAGGAACCGGAGAGCCAGGAGGCGTCAGGGACCGCTTCTTTCCAGGGCCCATACGCTCCGCCAAACTAGACAGCACCTGCTCCGCCATAGGCAGCCTGCGCAGCACGGCTTGCTGCTCATCCCCGCTCGAGTGAGACTCATCAGGAGTGAGATTTAGGTCCGGGGAGACGGGTGTATTGAAGGGAGGTGCAGCCACTGGCAAACCTGATTGCAGGGTCAGTGCCTGTTCAGCACACGGTTCGCAGACCCGTGCTCTGTCAGCATCAGCATGGGGCTGACCACACACTGCACACAGCCAGTCATGTCCCAGAGGGACCCCGGGTACATAATTCTGAGATGCCTCCATATGGTGATTATCTGAGCAGTATGCCCGCAGGGATTTACGCAATAGGCGACCCTGGATGCCCCAAGACCCGCTAGGAAGTGGGAGAATTTGTTATGTGGACCCGCTATAATATATGTTAGGCCGGGAGAAGCCACCGAAATCCTGGCGTCTGAAAGACATAATGAGATAAGAGGGGGGGGGGGTGTCAGTGCCATGCGCAGCCGAATAAAACACATAGGAACAATTACCGCCCCGGAGGGCACTTACATGACCAAGGGAGGAGGCGGATCGCACCACGCGCGAAGACTGTCAAAATGGCACCAAGCGAACCTCGAGGGGCGGGGCCTGATCTGGCTGTGACGCGGAGCGCGTCATGCCGAGTCCCCGTCTCCCCCAAAGAGCGCAAAGCTCTAACCATCGAAACGTGAACGACAGTAGTGGATAGTACGCCCATACATAATGTTGCTGTCATGCTAGACAATGATGCTGCCGTCTGGGCAGTACACTCATGTAATGAAAGGACAAACATGCGCGCAACCATAAGCTTATGTGGAGCAAGTTCAATGAAAGATCAAAGGCCTTAAACGTGTTACATTACACTAGGACTGCCACACATACCCCCCCCCCCCCTTTCTTTTCTCCCGAGCTACGGGAGGAAGTGAGGGAGAAGCGGACCTGCATCCAGGGATTAACGCTGTGAGGGGCACGGGCAACAATGCGGGAGGGGCATCTAATGGAGGATCACCATCGGCCTAAACCGCCTACCCTATGGTGGGGGATTGCGGTGGAGCGTAGCTCCGTGAGCACACGAGGTGCTGCCTACCTTCACCCGACCAGCGCAGCCCAGGCTGGGAGGCACATCTGTATCGGAGGACGGGTGGAAATAGTCCCGCAGGGCCGCAGGCTGTGCTAGCCCCGCTCACCTGCGAGAGAGTTGATACTTCATGTCTTCGCAGTCAGCACTGCAGAGAAATCTGGGGATTTGTGGGAGGTCCCTGGGTATATGAAGGGCCGGGAGGAGCCTGTTTTTGCATGTCTGCAGTGAACAGCGCCCTCTGGCGGAGGATTACCCGCGTGTGTAAGTATTATAGATGGAGCAGGACGTGCAGTATGCTTAGAATAAGGTATCGACTCCAGTAGAGATGAGCGAACTTCTTGAAAGTTCGATTTGAGCGATTCGCCGAATTTCCCCAAGAAATTCGGGTTCGCCCGAATCGAACTTTCACGAATCGCTCATCTGAAAAAAAAAAATGCCGGCATGGTGGGAGCGGGCAGGCTGGCTACGCCTGTCAGCGGGCCGCCGCCGGCAGATCAGGAGACGCCTACAAACAACACAGCAGATCAGGAGAAGCCTACAAACAACACAGCAGATCAGGAGAAGCCTGCAAACAACACAGCAGATCAGGAGAAGCCTACAAACAACACAGCAGATCAGGAGAAGCCTACAAACAACACAGCAGATCAGGAGAAGCCTACAAACAACACAGCAGATCAGGAAAATCCTACAAACAACACAGCAGATCAGTAGAAGCCTACAAACAACACAGCAGATCAGGGGAAGCCTACAAACAGCACAGCAGATCAGGAGAATCCTACAAACAGCACAGCAGATCAGGAGAAGCCTACAAATAACACAACAGATCAGGAGAAGCCTTCAAACAATACAGCAGATCAGAAAAAGCCTACAAACAACACAGCAGATCAGGGGAAGCCTACAAACAGCACAGCAGATCGGGAGAAGCCTACAAACAACACAGCAGATCAGGAGAATCCTACAAACAGCACAGCAGATCAGGAGAAGCCTACAAATAACAACAGATCAGAAGCCTTCAAACAACACAGCAGATCAGAAAAAGCCTACAAACAACACAGCAAATCAGGAGAAGCCTACAAACAACACAGCAGATCAGGAGAAGGCTACAAACAACAAAGCAGATCAGGAGAAGCCTGCAAATAACACAACAGATCAGGAGAAGTCTACAAACAACACAGCAGATCAGGAGAAGCCTACAAACAACACAACAGATCAGGAGAAGCCTTCAAGTAGCATGACAGGCCAGGAGAAGCCTTCAAGCAACGCAATAGACTGGGATTGCCTACTAGCAACATAGTGAGCAAGAAGAAGCCTACAAGTAGTACAGTGGGCCGGATGAAGCCTACAAGCAACATGGTGGGTCTGGAGAAGCCATCTGCAAGACCTACAAGGAAAACTAGGTGGGCTGGGCTATAAGCAATTTTGCATGGCTGGAGAAACCTGCAAGTACCACAGCGGGCCAGTAGAAGACTATGGCACAAAAAATTTCGGACCTTGGATTATTTTATTGTCATGTTAACTACTAGTGAACTAGGACTAGTGTCCCTCTGTAGTTCAAAGGCTAGGAGATGGTAAGCCTGCAAACACCTGCCCTCCATGTGGGTGGGGGTTGGCATATACCCTTGTTCAATTAGCCAAACCGCCTCTGGAGCACCCAAGGTTTGGGAAAGTTTTCTGGTCATTGATAGCTGTCCAATGCTCTTCTGAAGGTCCCCATGGTTGAGTGGGAACCCTTGCCAGAGCAACTGCCCCAATGACAAACCCATGACTCAGACCTATGTACATCTGAGATCCTTCCAGATAAAATGGATGGGAGGAGGTTCACTTAGAGGGGTTTGGGAAAAAAACATATAGCACCCATTGTTGAGTTTTCTTCCAATTCATGGTGATTCATATCCCTAGGCCTTATGCACCAGACTGGTATTACTAGGGTGTGGGGGGGGGGGGATCTGGTAATAAATGACAATAAATGACAATGTTCTGTATCATCTACATGATGCTTTTCCAAAAGTAGCCTTGTTGGGGCCACCCCTGGTAGAGCAGCGGACATACTGTATGTCAAATGTCATAGTGGCTGGTGTCCTGGCAAAGACCCGGCCTGCTGCGGCTTTCAAACCATAGGGTCCCCAAACTTCTATATTTGATGCAACAAGCTAGTAGTCCTAGATTGAGGGGGCCCGCATTTCTTTGTACACCACTAATAAATTCATATTTATTTATTCATATTACCATAATGGAAGGGTTAACAGATTTGTCTACAGTAACTGCTAGAGCTTTGCTTACGATACATGTCCTATTATACAATGTTCCATAGCCTTGAAATATTCTAAACTTCCAAGAGGCTGAATACATTTTATAGGAGTGTATTTATATAAATGTGTCAAAAATAATGCGCATTCCCTTTAACACAATCCCTTGTTAGACAAATAGGGATTTCATTTCTTAATCTGACACAGAACAGCCAAATAACAGATCAAAAGCCTTGTGATAATAAACATTATTTACTGCAGAAATCGTTTATTTATTTTATTCTTTTTGATTATTTCGGTTCATTTATCCATATTTATCATTTTACTGTATATCCTTTTTTAGCCTTTTAATATTCTATTCTTTGGGCATTATTTATGACATGCAATTTTTAGCATAATTTTTGTGGCTATAGTGGCAGCTTTGGAGCGCCGGCATTCCCGTCTTATCTGGCGCTGTGCTGGCATTAGCAGACATTGCAGCGAGCGCTACTAATCAGCTTTGATTGTTGCATTTGGGTAATGGCCGGCCTATGTCAGCGCCTGTTGGACCTGCCTATTGCCTATTTTTTATTATCATAAAATTATCATTATCATACTTACATGTAATCTATTATTTGTGCTTTTCATGTTTATTCTTTTGTATTTCCACTTGATTTTTTATTGTAATACTGAACAATTTTATTCACATTTTCTCATTATTAGTTTTTTTTTCCTTGTCAACTTCATAGCTACTACCCTGCATAAGAATTTATCCTTATTTGCTATTTATTTATTTATTTTTTATTATCATATTTAATCAATTAGTAGTGTTTTGTTTATGTTTATTCATTTGTTTTTATTTCTATTTTTTTTAAACTTTATATTTATTCAAAAAAAAAAAAAAAAATATATATATATATATATATATATATATATATATATATAATATTTTGATATTAATATTTAATAATTTAATTCACATTTTATTTTAGTTGTGTTTTGTTTTCTGTTGTGTTTCTTAACTGTTGTTTTTTTTATATTCCCCTTTTTATTACTTTTATCTATTTATTCTCTCCTCTTTCTGTAGATCTCATAGCTACTCCTCTGTTCTATACACACTTATACTGGAATGCTGATTTCTGTTAACAGAAGAAGAAAGTGATAAATGACTCTGGTCACACATTAGGAACTTTTTGTCAGTCTAACTTTGCACTGCGCAAGCTACAGAGGCTCAGAGGGGACACATCAAGCTCTCGGCATGAACTTTGCACGCTTGGCTCAGTCAAGCAGCGGGGGAGCTGCCTACAGAGGGGCTCTTTGGTAATTCCAACTGGGTCCACTGTTTGTCTAGAGGAAAGGTTATGCTTATTATTGAATCTAAGATAAATTTCCTCTGAGTGTTTATATAGAGAGCCATAGGCGTCAAAGCTCGCTCAAACGTTCATCGCAATGAGCAGAACTCGCCTATATGGTTCCTGTCCCCGGTGGCTCAAAGCAAAAAATGTAAAAAGTGCCACCGGTTACTTGTGTTCGTTTTTTCAAAGGAGACTTTTTTGGAGCAAGGACGAGCAATGATTTATGGGTTGATTCATAAAACAAATGTATGACTCAGGTGTAGGCTACAAATCACTGCTTATTTGGCTGAGGTCAGGAAGGCTGCAAATTCCTTGCGGGATTCTCCTCACTGGAGACACTTTTGCGGAGAGGCGGCAGAGGAAAGCGCTTTACTATTTCTCGTCTCCAACCTTTATCCCTATTTGCCTAACTTTCATCCTCTTTCGCTTTTTGTGTGTTTGTGGTCTCAGGATTTTATGTTAGTTTTAGTTTTTTTTTTCTGGTTCTGTTAGCAGATAGGGCTCCCATTGTATATTATCAAAGGGGGCCAATGTGAGATCTGCCAATGCTCTGCCGCCGCTATAATTGCTCAGGATCAAGATCAGTTATGAACTTCAGCGGAGGTCAATTGCTAAAAACAAGGCGGATATAACAGTGTTATTTTTATTATGCAATCGCTAATACTGCTTCTATGGCTGCCTCTATACTGCAACTAAACAGATACTAATGGGGTGATTTACTATGTTTTCTATGTTCACTACCATTGGAACTTGACATAAAATTATGTTCGTGTGACAGACCAGCAAGTAAGAGACTTTCGCAATGCATTTTGCTGTGTTGGCGCTGCAATTTGCTGGCGAAAGTCACAGATATTTACATTGAAAAGTAATGTGCAGAATTCTTTAGGGAAAAAATATGAGCCACTTCCTGCCCTCAGTGGAACCTTTCCTGTCTCAGCCTCCTTATGACCAAAGTGGTGGAGGCCCCCTTGACATAGCAAATGGTGGATGTCCAGGGGCATGCCCCCCTGGACTCTGCCTATAATCTGGTCCTGGCCATCATCCTTTTGGACCAGCTGGGCAGGAACCTCCTCCAGACCCTGAGCCATAATTCACTTAGTCCTCTATTAACACCCAGCTCAGGACCCCGCCTCCCCCCATACTTGGACCCATTGTATCACCCAAGTCCACATTCTGCCACTATAATGCTTTTTGCCTCATGATCATAGCTATTGGGTGGCATACCCATTATTTTCACAGTATCTGCCCCTAATACTAAAGGTTCATTATCATTTCTTTAGGAGTGGCCATTTCCCACACCTGCCCATGATATGAACCTACTGGCTGGCTGGCACAGAGGCACCTAGAGGGTGGGGCCGCGTAGTTCATGAGTTGGTCGCAGGCCAGAAAATTCCCGTGCTGGGCTCCAGTCCACCCCAGCCACCCAACTATACTTCCAGAGGCATATACCACCACAAGATGCCACCTCTTCTGCTGATACATTTGTTGCAGTAACTACTACAGTAGTGTTACTAGTGTTACTATTAACATTCCTACTTTTGTTAATAGTACTACTATTACTGTTATTGTTACTTCTACATTTGTTACTACTAATAATTTTTCTGCTGCTAGTAGTATTACTACTACCGTTGTTACCAATACTACTTATTTTACTAATACTTTACTAGTACTATTACTAATAATACTATTGTTATAACTAAAATACCCTATTCCTGTGTTGTTACTAATATTGTTACTACCACTATTGCTATTTATATGACTACTACTGTCACATCTGCTACTACTATTACTAGTGTTACTAATTGAAATTCTGTTATTATTAATATGGTTAACAGTTAATGAAATCACTACTGTTACTACCACTGTTGTTACAAACTAATTTTACTATTGCTACTGAATTGCTTTGAACGCCAACCTCTCTCTGGCTCTTGAACCCTGCTTGGATAATTACCTGTTTTGGCTCTCTGAACTCCAGCACTAGATCACAGCTTTCCCTGGCTCTGGATCTCTAGCTTCCCTGCATCAGCTTCCCCGATAACCTGGACTGAACTTTTCCCATATTTGGGCTCACTGGGCAATGACGACAGTAGTGAGACCCCAACTTTTCTGAAGTGCAGTCCGACCATCCTTGTGGAAGGCTTCAGAGAAAACCTGATCCGTCAGCAGACCCTCCACTCCCCTCTGAAACCAGAGCATGGTGTAGAACTCTATCCATTGGCTCCTCTCAGTTACAGTCAGCTTTAATTCACTATTGCTTCAAGATCTCCCTCAGAACCTACCTGGTGTTCTTGATGCTCTTTCTGCATGATTTTCACCTGTGACTACGGCCCTCCCCTCTGTTGAGTTTCCCCATTCTCCACCCTCTGGGGAGGCAGTATTGCTGGCAGCTGTCTGTATCTGCATTGGCCTGGTAGAGACTCTCCGTCATCCTCCAACTAATCCACATGTCTCCCTTCCTGCTGAGGTTGCTCTGCCTCCTTCCGGTACAAGGAATTACTACCTGCCTGAACCCAGGGCCCTCCTTCCTAAATGCTTTTCAGGGGACTGGAAAGAATGTGCTCTTTTCAGAACAGTTGTCAGTTGTTCTTTACCTTGTAACCCTGCACCTATGCTTTGGACTTTAACTGGGTGTGATTTATTATCTCCACAGTCCTGGGCCCATCCCCTTTTGGAACAGGATGATCTTTCCTTAAACACCCTGGACAGCTTCTTTAATGAATTGGGTAATTTATATGATGACCCGGGCCACACGGCTTCCACTTAGTGTGCTCTGCCCAAGCTAAAACAAGGAAGGAGGCCAGTAGAGGAATATGTATCTAAATTTTGATGTTGGGCAAGTGACGCTGGTTGGAATGATAATGCTTTGAAATTTCAATTCAGATTAGGGCTTTCAGACTCTATTAAAGTGGACCAACACCCAGGATTTTGACTATCCTGGGTTTTGGTCCACTTCGGTGGGGCACCCCGATCGGGGGTGCCCCGCTGTGTGAAACCCCCCAGAACGCCCGTAAACACTCACCTCCCCACGCTCCTGCGCGGGTGCTCGTCCAACCAGAGAGCTCAGAGCCGCTGTGGTATGCACGTACAAGCGGCGTCCAACCACAGCGGCTCTGAGCGCTGGAGGCCGCGTCTCACGCTTCCTTCTAACAGGGAGCGCGCCCGCGATTCACAAACGCCCGGCGCGGGTGCGCGCCCTGCTAGAGGGAAGCGCGAGACGTGCCCGCGCCCCGCGCATGCGCCTTTGGAACTGGGTTAAGGTAAGGTTTGTGGGCGTCCTGGGGGGTTTCACCCCGTGGGACATCCCGATTTCGGCCGGGAATCTTATAGATTCCCGGGTCGATCCCCCCTGGGTGTTGGTCCACTTTAAAGATTAACTGGCTTGAGTTGAGGCACCTAATTCCTTTAAGCAACTGGTGGATTTGGCAATTCAGATTGACACATGGCTTAGGGAACGCACGCAGAACATTGCTAGATTAACCCTGTAAACTTTAAGTCATCCTCTGTTCCCAAGGGTTCCAGCTCCACTACAGAAACAGTACCTTAACCTATGCAACTGGGCATGCCACCTTTGGGCATGCTAAAGCAAGGCTGCCGCTCTCAAAATTTGTGCCTGTACTGTGGGGCTCCATAGCATTTTGTGGCAAATTGCCCTGCAAAATCTTCAGGTGGAAGTACTTCTAAATCCTACCCTGCCAGCTGCTGTTTTGCCTTATGTGACGCCTAGGTATCTGTTTTTGATGTTTTTTTAGTTACCCAACAGAAAAATTTAAGTTGCAGCCATTGTGGACTCAGGGGCGTGCAGTTGTTTTTTGGACTCTAGATTTGCTACCGACTATAAGATTCCGATTCACCCGAAAATAAACTCCTCTTGCTGTCACCATGGCAGATGGGACACTCATGAGTTCGGGCCCCATCCTGCATCTCCCCGTCAATCCGCATCATACAGAACTCTGTCTGTTTTCAAATCTTGCCCTCTGCTATCTACCCAGTCATCCTGGGCATGCCTTGGCTAAAGGCCTATAATCCCAGTATTGATTGGACTCTTTGCTCGATTACGTTTAAATCAGACTATTGCTCTCAAAATTTTGGCCTCTCGGAATCTTCACTCCCCTGCCTTTGTAACCAAATTTATTCTTAAAGATGGACTTTTTCATTTTAAACAGAGAATATTTGTTCACAGAATCATTACGATCCAAAGTCTTAACACTCTCTTATGATCACCTAGTGGCTGGAAATTTTGGGGTACGCAAGACTTGAGACCTGGTTAAACGATCTTTTTGGTGGCCAACCAACAACTCAGATTGCAATGTAATGTTAACAATTGTCTGGGCAAGACTCAGCACTCCTGCCCAGACAGTTTACTACAACCACTTCTGGTTCCAAGATGTCCTTGGTCTAACATTGCCATGGATTTTATTGTCGGATTGCTGATGTCTGAAGGTAAATAATCCTGGTAGTGGTGAATCGATTTTCAAAGATGGCACATTTTGTTCCTCCTGGTCTTCCATCTGCAGCTGCTCTGACAAAAATCTTCATCAAACTAATTTTTGTTTTCATGGCCTCCCTGATGATATTGTGTCTGACAGAGGGTCCCAGGTCACATCACAAATTTTGGTCAGTTATGTGCAAGAGCACAATCAACCCCAGAATGAACCAACCAGAGTCTTGAACAGTATATTCGTTGTTACACAACATAACTTCAAGACAATTGCAGAATTGCTAATTCAATAACACCATACATGACTCAACAAGTTTCTTTCAATGGAAATGATGGGTACCAGCATGCAGTAATTCCCAATTCTCCTGTGGATATCGGTCTCCGGCAGTCCAGGATCTTGTTAATCAGTTACCTCTGGTCCATCAACAATGTAAAGTGGACCAAAACCCTGGATTTTGACTATCTTGGGTTTTGGGTTTTGATCAGGGGGTGCCCCGCTGTGTGAAACCCCCCAGATCGCCTGAACAAACTCACCTCTTACCGGTCCTAAAATGCATGCACGGCTCTTCATCCAATCAGAGCACTCGGATCCACTAGAGCCCCTTCGCCCAGGAGCGCTGGCAGCTGAATCCGCCGCTACCCTCTAATAGGGAGCGTGCCCACACCGGCCATTCACAAATGCCTGGTGTGGGCACGCGCCCTGCTAAAGTGATAGAAGGAATGTGGCCGCTGCTCACGCATGCGCCGTTGGACCAAGAAAGAAGGTGAGTTTTCTGGCAACCTGGGAGGTTTCACACAGCAGGGCACCCCCATTCTGGGTACCCCGGGGGAAGTGAGTATGCCTACCCTGGAGTGCTCTTTAAAGAAAGGTACATGACACAAACTCTACCTATGTTACTATTGCTACTAAGATTGATAATAATGCTGTTGTTATTGTTACTTATGCTGTTAATGCCATTAATGTTGCTTACATTTAGTACGCTGCCACTACTTCCGCCACTGTTACTAGCACTACTATTATTTTTGTTATTAATTCTTTTACTGTCTTACTAATACTAATGTTACTAGACTAATGCCACTTCTGTTACCACCACTGGCTCCTTATCTTATTTGTTGTATATACTGTAGCACTGCTTGCTGGCCTAAGGATTATACCCTAAGTGTCAGACTAAGGAGTTAGCGAGAAGCAGATTTTACATGGGAGGAGACAATCCTAGGCGCACAGAGTAGCCCGTACTCAAGACTCCTGTTCCTCTCTGAAGTGACACCACTGGAACCCAGCAAGCAGGAGCACCGAAAGGTACACATAGTTACATAGTTACATAATCAATATGGTTGAAATAAGACATATGTCCATCAAGTTTAACCAAGGGTGTTGGGGTAGGGGAAGTTATGTTTTATTTTATTTTATTTTACTGATAACCGCTAATAGTAACTGTTAATGTTATTTTCTTCTAAATAAGAATCTAATCCTTTTTTGAAGCTGCCAGCAGTTGGTGCTGGGGGAGGCTATTCCACAGATTTATAGTTCTTATGGTAAAATTGTCGCCCCCGAAGAGTAGTAGACACCTGACTGGTATACAATGTAACAGCCATTGTTACATGATGACAGAAGCCACAGACCAGCCTATTTACAATGTAATACAGCAGCAAAATTCCATAAACAGTAAACGTGGTCACAGGAGAAGCCAAGTCTTAATGAGAGTTTAAAAGCATCCAGAGCAAGATGGCAGGCGAAATCCAGAAGCATAATCTTATCAAGAGAGCCTGAGACGCTTGATAAGAAGCCCTTATGCCGCCCAATAGATTATAGAATAGATATGCCACCCTAGGGGTATACCCTCCAGACACAACCATCAATAGTGAGGCCAACTGGACCACTACTCTGGACTCTAAATGCTCATATCCCATTCATTCTTTATTCATGTGCATTCTTAATCCACTCATCGTCGCTACAAGGATCTCAGTGTAAGCGATCACTGAGATTTTTTCTGCAGGCACCCGGGAGGCTTCACACAGTTTTGCTGTTTACTCAGATCGGCGCTGCAATTTTCAGAATCAAAATCATTTAAAACTCGGGCCGTAATTTGGTTTTCATGGCTGGAACTAACCTATAACAAACATTATCCTTGAAGGATGGAAATACTAAACATATGAACTAACATAAAATCACCATAAATCGCGTAAAATGCCACATTCCAGGCTGTCAGCCTCAGAGAGGAGAGTCGCTCCTCATCAGCAAAGCAAAACAACGTTTCAGCACTTAAGCCCTGTTTATGGGCATGTTTGGGCTTTCTCCAGCCTTGACCAACTCCATATAAACTGACAGTGTATGAATGCAGAAGATTGTATCGGCTCCCAGCAAGCAGGTGAAATGATGTTTTATATTTATGTACAGAATACAAGGGGTTTGCAATCTATTAGTATATAAAGGATAGTAGACTGGTTAGAGGAGGTATGTGTTATGGAGGAAGCGCTGGCTCCAGGCTTATGTCGGTGCTTGAACGAGAGAGTCTTACTGGGCCACATCACATGCTCACATGTGTCACATGTCATCCCTCAAATCCGCTACCACTGATGGATCCTCCACTACCTTTGACCTATCTCTAGTGCTCACTGCCTTCTCCACTGCGACCAATCATCCTCTGGTCCTTGACGTCCTCTCCAATCCTGCAAATCACCCTCAAGCCCATAACTCTTTCTCTGCTACTACTGATTATTCACCAATCCTCCTTCTATGTTGCCGTTAAATAGTGAACCCTTGCTACTATTCATTCTCTGGTCCTCTTCACCTTCTGAGATGCTATGCTCACCAACCTCTCCATTGCCTCAACTCTAATCCTTGTGACTGTAGGGTGGCAAGTTTGTATCCCGGTCCTGGGACATAACTGAATAGCTCTTGAGCAAGGCACCTAACTGCTTCCCAGACGCCTTCATTAGAGCAGCCCATCTCTAATACACTCAATGCACAGATGGGTTAAATGTGGAGTAAGTACACTTATGTGTGCGCAGGCATACAATGGGCATATATGCCCTAAAACCCCCCTAATTAAAACGGAAACAACTAAAATACTGAAGCAAATAAAAATACATACATCTGAATTCATTTCCCCCCAGATATAAACAGTGTGCTTGGATCCCCCTGAAAATGAATAATTTCAAAATAAATAAGCAAAGTGTGCACCTATCCCCACAAAATGAATAACAGGAGCATACATGAATCTGCCCATACCCCAGAAAATGAATAAGCAGAGTGAGTATGAATGGATATTAAGCACATTTCTGATGGATCCCACCAAAACTAATATACCCTTTCCCTTAAATTTAATGGCAAATTCCAGGTGAAGTTTGGACAGCTCTGTTTTTATAGAAATAAAAAATGTAATTACAGTCTGTAATATTTACATAATTAAGATTAAAGGTCCCCTTTAGTTAAATAATGTAGTTATGGTAACTACTATATAGTTAACCAGCTTTGCATCATAGTAGAGTTCTCCTTTAACAGGAAACAAAGTGTTTTGAAGCCCCACTTTGAGGCATTTTGTCCTATTGCCCGCCCCCAAAGAAAAACTCAGGAGGCACCTACGTTAGACTGTCCTACCTTATCCAGAACATCTAGTCAATATATCACTGGGGTCCTGCTCCAGCTCATTAGCAGATCAGTGGTAGTTGAATGTATGGATTGGCTAAGTGTTTGGTCAATCACCAACAACTGTTAAAGACCAGAGATATCACAAATTTTCAAATTTTTTTAATTTCTTATTCTTAAATTCTAAATTCTAAATTCTTATGTTTTTCTGACCGATATTTCCTATCTTTCTTTCCTGACAGGTTGGTCTTGTCTAGGACTTGTTAATAAGAAGTGCATCCCGAACCAGGTTGTCAGAGGGAGATACAGTTGACCTAAAGTATTTTTGTTAATTTAGGTCCTAATTTATCTTTTTTATCTCCTCCGTAATTCCTCTGTGTTCATGGTCAACAGTTCTTCCTCACCCTGGTGGTATTGTCAGCGGCTACAGGGGCACCCTCCCTTACTTTTTATTGCATATTGAGACCCAATATGTGCTTCCCAGTGCAATGATATCACATTGAACCTTGGTAAAGGAGCACCATTCACCAGGACAGGTAAGTATACCAGGCTGTTTCTGAATGTGGCCCAAGGAGATACATTTTTGTGGCCTTTCTTAGTCCTGTTCCTGCAACACTTTGTCAATGTTTTTAAGTCAGCAGATACCTAGTGTGCAGAAATTCAGAAGACCTTGTATATTCCAAAATCAGGGCCATTATAAGCGTGTCATCTTAGGTCAGCTTCTTTTAGAATGTTCCAAAATAGTTGATAGCAAGTAAATCGGCTAGGCTGTCAGAATGACTCCATCACTAAATGTCAGTCAACTCAAACTTCTGGAAAAACCGAAACAGTAGCGCAATGTTCCATTGGGAAGATCCGAGACATTTCTGCTGAATTTCACAAAACCATTTAAGTGAGGACATCAGTTATGTCTTTCATCTGTCACTAGCGCAAGAACTTTACAAGCCTTCCAAGGTCTCTTTAGTATGTAGACTTCATGTTCGACGCAACCGTCAATTATCTCATAAGCTTGTGGTTTTGTTTAGAGAGAAAAAAATATATTCATGGCATTATTTAATTCCATTTCCACTGCTAAATTCCTTTATTCCAGTTGGATTAATGCTGAGTTGGATTAGCGAACTGCTAAGGAATGTTGGCCAGTCAATCCGCCCTGTAATTTCAAACTGTGTTCTAAAGCCCTAAACATCGGTTACAAACCACCACTGGAATTCTTTTTCTTTTCACCCTACTTTCAACAAGTTGGCCAAGTCCAAGTGCAAGGAATAAAGGGGAGGTTAAAAATACCACAGTTCAATAGGTCAGAGGCTCAGGAAATGCCAGAGGTCATGGCAAGCTTGTGATCTACTACACAAGTAACGCAACTTTGACCAAGCTCCAAGCAATAAGTATAGAGCGAGCTTCCAATGCATAAGATTAATGTCATAGGGCTTGAAAATAGTAACTCCATTATTACACATGAAGCCTAGAAATAATGTAAAATTTGAGGCAATAAATTTTATAAATTTGAGGCAACGAAAGATCTCTTTTTATTTTGTAGGACATTGCACCTTAGAAAACATTTCTCAGATGGAAGGGAGGTGGACACACAACAAACAGTGTCCCCCAAATTGGAACAGGACTTGAACCCAATGATTTAGAGTTGACCGGATCTATGAAAATTGAAAGACTTAAAAAACCCTCAACTTTTACTCCATCATTTGGTACATCTCCTGCAATACACACATTTTATAGAATGGTATGTCAATAAATAGAAAGATTACCTAATTCCAGAATGCATAGTAATATCACTAAGGAAGAACAAGATGCAATTAGGTCCCTGAACTCCAACCCTGATTTCATCACCCGTGAAGCGGATAAGGGTGGGAATTTCGTACTTTGGAGTACGGATAAATATGTTAAGGAGGCTCTTAAACAACTAAATAATAAGCAAAACTATGTGAAATTACCCACAAACCCGATGGAGACTTATAAAATGAAACTCCTAGATATCTTAATTACAGCAAGGGATGAGGGTGTTATTGATCAAAAACTGTTTGACTTTCTTAAAGTGGACTTCCCAAGGATACCCACTTTTTATTTACTTCCCAAGATCCATAAAAACAAGACCACTCCACCTGGGCGTCATATAATATCAGGTAACCATTTAGTTTTCGATGACAAACATTACCGACAGGTAAGGGGTGTCACTATAGGGACGAAATGTGCGCCCTCCATAGCGAACCTCTTCCTGGGTTGGTGGGAGAGAGAGGTGGTGTTTGGGGATCCCATGTCATTCTACCAACAATACATTGTAATTTGGTTTCGTTTTATCGACGATATTTTGTTTTTCTGGCAGGGGCCCCAGGACCTATGTCTGAGATTCTTAAATGATTTAAACCAAAACGACTTTAACATTTTCTTGACATACAAAATGTCTTGCACACAGGTTGACTTTTTAGATCTGAACCTGTCTCTGTCATCTAATGGGAAAATCAACACCACCCTGTACAGGAAGGATTCGACAGTGAACAGTTTACTCCACTATGGGAGTTTTCATCCCAGACATCAGAAGGATGGCATTCCTTGGGAGCAATTTGCCCGACTGCGGAAAAATTGCTCCAAGGATGAAGAATTTGATCAACAGGCAGAAAAATTGACACAGAGATTTAAAGCACGGGCTTATCCAAATAGGGTGATCACAAAGGCCCTTCGAAATGTGAAAAGCTTGGATCGTACAACCCTACTTAACAACAGGGTGCGACAACAATCGGAAGAGGTAAGATTTATTACCAAATACAATGACAAGTGGGGAGCCCTTCGAGAAATTTTAAATAGACATTGGGGCATTTTGCGGTCAGATCCTGACCTTAAGAATTTTCTCAAAACTGGTGTATGTATGACTCCAAGACGGGTCCCAAATTAAGAGACAAACTTTGTAGAAGTCATTTCTCATGACCCCAAAATTGGCTACAAAAACAGGGGGAAAAGGGGAGTTACCCTTGTGGACATTGTACCATCTGCCCCCATGTTATACGGACTAAAAAAGTCCAAAACTTGTTTACTAAAGAAGTCTTTGAGATTCGAGACTTCATTAATTGTAGCATGAAAGGGGTCATCTACTGGTTGCACTGTGAGTGCAATGCGGGTTACATAGGAGAAACAAAAAATGCAGTTAAAGTGCGCATACAGGCACATTTATCGAATATAAGACTGGCAGAGAGAGATAAGGAACAGAACAAAATTATCTCTCTGGTCGCAGATCACTTTTTGAGAGTACATGGGGGGCGGAGTGATGCTCTGAAGGTCACCTTTGTGGAAAGCATCCATTTGGGCATCAGAGTTGGGAATTTAAAAAGAACCCTTCCACAGAGAGAACGTAGATGGATGCACCGGATGAATACCATTACACCAGAAGGACTTAATGAGGATGCTTCTTTTGAATCTTTCTTGGGCAGGTAGAAGATGGCAGGAGATGTACCATTCTGGATCTCCTATATAGGATGCTGGTGAAATTATGACGTGTCACACTTGGATTTTTTTTGATTAGGTAAGTGCACATATATACATTATTTTTTATTTTTTTTGCAGTGTTTTGGTGATGTTAATTTTAATTTTTGTGTGTTTCAGATGGTATTGAGTTTGGTACTTGGTTGTATACGGGTGTGACGAAACCACTCCTATAGGAGACCCAATTATGCCATTAGAGACCAATGAACAACCTCTGTCCATAAAACTATGGGAAAGTCCGGTGCATACCTAATATCTCCATCTACTGAGCTATACATGTATACATTCATAAGCAATTAATGGTAGAGTCTCGTGATCAAAATATGTTGTTCTAATTCAAGTAGGACCTTCTAAAATAATTGTGTGGGACCGTTTCTTTCCCTCTCTCTATATATGGGCCATTTCCGAGGAGTGATCTAACAATGGGCCCGGCCTCTGTATATAAAGCTAATTCGATGAACTGCATATTCACGTTTATATAAGACTATCAAATATATTATCTTAAATGATCCCTTTACTCATAAAATCGAATAGATTGTCTGCCTCTCATGTGATTAATTTGCAAACTCATATGAGTCTCGGGACATTGCAGTATAATGTGGATGCAGTTAGATAATCTGATTTGTTGCTGTCCTGAAGCTCACTTGAGGAGTAATTCTTTGAAATGGAGTAAATTTTTATTTATTTATATAAATTGTAGTATGGCCATATTAGCTTTAGAATTATACTCAGATGTTCAATCATGTTTAGCATTATTAATTGAATGATTTATCAAATGGAGATTATCATTAGTTTCATTTTTTACATTTTGTTTATAATGTTTTTCTTTGCGTATGGGACAGGAAGTAATACTGTGCCCTCCGGGTAATCCTCAGCATTTACCGCCGGTCACATTCTCACCTTGTGATGATATGACGGCAACGCTCCGCCTGTGTCTCTCTTTCCCTGCCCGATACGCATAATACTGACATCTGTCAGCTGACTTGGCTGTCTGATGCACGTAAGCGCTGACAGTTGTTAGCTGACTTGAAAACTAGATGTGCGCAGTGTTGATTCTCGTCAGCTAATCTGGCGGCGGGAGATACACAGCTGATCTGGAGGCGGGACACCTGTCAGCTGACCTGGTGCAGGGTGAGGACAACGGGCGGGCGGACCCATCGCACGTGTCAGGTGATCCCTTTGTTTATGCGAACTCTGTGCTGAGAACGCGGGAATGCCTGTGACTGGCTGGGAGGTGCATAAAAGAGAAAAATGGAGGACACAATATTACATCCTGAAGAAGTGGCTGGTATGTAGCCACGGAACGCGTGGAAGTTTTTTTCCCGTCTTCTTGGATACACCAGGGCTCCATTCCTTAAGGGCATCACTTATGTAGGTGACTATGAATAATTTTTGCATAATTTGCACACTGCATTCCTTCATCCATTAATAGCACAATAGCACTTTGGCTTTGAGATTTAGTAAGAAATAATTAATTGTCACAATTTGTATGTATATTATATATGATGATATCAGTTGGTTGATGGTTCTTACTTTGTGTTTTTTTTCTGCCCGGGATGGTTTCCCTGCCATGTCATATGAATGTTGTAGATGGATGAATTGTATGTGAGGTAATGTTTTAGGATTTTCTTTTTATCAATAAACTTTATTTGTATGGATTAAATTGTTGTATTTGTTTAGAGGTGACTTTGGTGCAGTGGGTTAACCCTTGGTGGCAACTGGAGCCACTATTTATCTAAATTTAGGTTTGCATTACTTGTAAGGGTTTTTCCCCCACAGCACATAACCCTGTGATCTTATCTATTATAGATTGGTGGTGCACTATATCCAAAATACTTTTTGGTTTCTCTAAAAGTCAATATTTCTTTTAGGTATTAACATGTTAGGCCAAAGCTTTGAAGGTACATTCGAGCCAAGCTTGAAAATGAGGTCCTAGAATTCATTTAAGACACAATCTAGACCTCTCGTTACCCCCAAAACAGTACTGAGTACGGGATCTGTATATGGATCAGCTGCAAAGATGATTAGTCTTGACCAAGCCAAACCCGAAAATTCAAGGACAGTAGAATATAAGGCCATTGTGCCCTGGTACCTAATGAAGGGTTCAGGGTGGATCCAAAATATAAAAATGTGTTAATGAATGAAATGTGGAGGCTGATTCACTACTAGGGCCACGTATTGCCAGGTGAGCGTCTGTATAGCGATGCTTAGAGTGACCGGTAGTAGACGCTGTAAACGGGTATCGGCCACTGTAACCTAGTGTAGCGGTCGCTGTAGTATCCTGGCTGGCATTGATGAATGTGATGTGTGGTGGGTTCTGTAGAAATGCTGTCCCTGATTCACTGCAGAGCCAATGGAGAATGCTAGGTGGTGTCCTAAGATCAAAGCGCCCAAGACTACACCACATCTTACAAGAGGACAACGCTGCAGTGACCGATAGGTAATGCCAGCTCAGTGCGTCCAGCACTCGGCGCTCCACACCATATTTAACAAAAAACTACACACACACACACAGCGTTGGCGCTCTAAAGGTAGGTGCTCTAGCATAGAGTGCCAGACGCTGTGTGATTAAAGTCTGATTTTGAACACATATACACCTGTAACAAAGCGTAAACACATGGAATGACATTGTTATAACACTGTGACAATAACACTTTAGTGCCAGACCTGTAATGACAATTCTGCATAAAAATATTTTTAAAAATGTATAAAAGTGTTTGTTTGCAGCCAGGAGAGGTCACACAATGATTTCAGCAAAAAAAAAAAATTGTATTGCCAAAAACGCAATTGAAATGTATGGGAGAACGACACTGGGCGACAGGTGCTACATGGTGCTCCTGAACCTAGAGTGCCGACGCTATACACTGAGCTGCCTGTAATAATACATGTGACACTACATGGCGCTGTTAGAGATGCTCACCAGATTCACTAACTTAAATGTGGTTTTGCGTACAGCACCTGGCGTTCACCAGACGCTATGTGCCGCTAGGTAGCACTACCTGGCGCTAGCCGTTCTTAAATAACCCCCACAAACAGGTCTCAAAATTCAGAGAGGAATACATCTTTAAATTATCATGGAGAAGTGCACTCTGTAAACAAGCTGCCAGTGTCCTCAATCATGGGGGCAGTCATCTTATTAAAGCCCTGGATATAGACATTTTGTGAGAGGAAAGAATACCAACCCTGATCATCGGCTCAGGTAAGTGCACGCCCGCTTCTTAGGTGCTGCACACCCTGCATTAGTGCAGCCCTCACTCGCTGCTGTGGCCTAAAATCTGGTTAATGGGCCGAACTTGCACACAGTCTTTCTGGCTAAAGTCCTTGTTCCGGTTTGGAACCCCAACTCGTAAAGTTCGGTATGACCCCGAACTTTGCAGTTCAAGTTCGCCTAACACTACTTACAGCCTCCAGTGAATTTGGCTTAAACAGTCACACAAGAACCACAGATGGTCTGTAGTGTAAGTTTAATTAGAAGTACAAACATCCAATCAAATCCTTATAGGCGTTTCTACAAATATCCAATAAAATCAAAATAACAGACCGGACATACATTTATATTTGGCTTGTGTCCGGTCAGTATACAAGGTAAGTGCAGAAAAAGGTGAAAAGTACCAACTAAAGGAACTTATCAAGAACATTTACAGTCATGTTCTGAAGAAAGCAGTAGCAAGCACATATCCTGTTGTGAGAGGTGGAATATAAGAATTAATTAATTACTCCACACCCCAACACTGGTGATCAGGGCCAATGATGGCAACAGGAGATGTGGCTGGACGTTCACCCTGAGACAACAGCCAATAGCTGTAGCATGGCAACAGGGGTTGACACTGAATGTGGGGTGGTGAGCCCACTCCTATCTTCCTAGAATTTAAACAGTGAAAGTTAAAGTGGATAGAACACACTTTAAGACCGCACAGTTCCATAACAAGACAAGCATTTGAATAGAACTCCAATACTAGTAGAAGAGAGGCAGACCAAGAAAAATGTAAAAAACAGTTTATAGGGGACTGAAGGAGATGGTTAATACATGGAGCCAGACCAAAATGAAAACAAAGGACCTGCTGCTGCTCCAATCAGCTGGGATGCTGAGCACACAGTTGCCAGGCAGGTTAGTCACCCAGCACTGTCCTGGCCATCGAGCAGCTTGATAGCCATGCCTAATTATATAATTTGAGCAATTTCGCAACAAGTTGGTAAATGCCTTGATGGCTTGCAAATTATTTATGATGGTCACACATGGCAGGAGGGTTCATAGGTGGCAGGAATACGTGGCTCAGGAAATTCAGAAACCCTGCAGAGCAGTACACCTAAAGGAGGGATTTGGTCCACATTAAAGTGTACATAAATCCTCTGTGTCATCATAATGAACATGCACAATCATGCAGGAATCCAGCAAGACAAGGTGCGTATGTAGGATCGCCATGTGCAAGAATATGGACCAGGCATGCTTGTGACATCTTCTACTGTCTTCATGTGTGCACTGTCTTTGGCCTTTGGCTTTTGACCTCTACTTGTACAACACCTTGGCTTTGACCCTTGTCTTGGATAACTACCTACTTTGGCTTCTGAACTTTGGCTTATCCTGTGACCCAAAGCTTCACTTTAGTCCATCAAATTACCTTGTGAATCCCAGCTGCTGCTGCCATAGAGTATCTGGCTGCTTAATTCCTACCTAGTGAGTAGTCCCCTACACCAGCTTCTTGGAGTGTCAGGGAGTATCAGATGCAAAGGTAATGGGAATCATCCATCACAGCACTGCTCAAACTCTCCAGATTCTCCAACTGTCCCACCTACTACCAGGTACGTAATACTCTGAACCAAGGGCGTAGCTGAGGGGGGCGGGGGGGGGGGGGACATGTGCCCAGTTGCTGCAGGCCAGAAGGGTGCCTGAGCACAGGTGGGGGGCACCATTTTGAATCTTTGCCCAAGGTGCCAGAAAGCCTAACTATGCCTCTGCTCTGAACTCACCTGCTCTTGTCCCCAATAGCATCATCTACCCCTAGATAGGGCCCAACTGATGATCCCCCAAGTTCTCTGGTGCACCAAACCAACCCTACAAACATCTCAACAAACATCAAAATAAAAGCCAAAAGCTAAGGAAGGATACATCTGCAGTTATTCCTGACAGCAGGGGCGTAGCTAGGGGGGAGCAAGGGGGCACTTGCCTGGGTGCAGCAGGTCAGGGGGGCGCCAAAGTGGGGCCTGAGAACAGATGGGAGGCGCCATTTGGAATCTTTGCCCTTGGTTCCAGAAAGACTTGCTACTCCTCTGCCTAACAGTGTACGTTAACCTTGTTGGCGAGACCTAAATAAATTAGGGGAGCATCCAATATTTTCTGTGTAGCTAGAAATCCCCAATAGCAGCCCAACCCTTGATATTGTTCCCAGGTCCAGTTCCCATGCAGCAGAATCTTAGTATCACATTGTAAATCATATTCACAGTTTAAAGTTGAGAACTAATGATGATTTGGAACTCGCAGGCACGGCTCAGTAGGCACAAGAAACTGTCACTACTTATCTGCTCTGGAAAAGTGATGTTCATGAAACTTATTAAGATGAGAACGTTACTTGGCGCCCACTACACTGCTCTAGTGTTCAGGCCCCGCTAGACACACTGTGATTGCATCTCTATACTTTTTAAACATCTGAATCGGAAAATTATGCAAGAGTATTAGAACACAAACAATGGTCGCGCGGGGGCCAATTGGACGGGAGCAGCGATTGTTATAAATTACTGTTGATTGAGCCCAGAGCTCGGTGTGTGGAAGGGAAGAAAGAGAGCTATTTGAGCTTGGAGAAATCAGCAGACCTCAATAAGATATATATTTACATTTTTTGGTGCTCAACCCCTATTTGATGACAAGCCTCGTCTTTTTCGTTTACTTTATGAAAATGTCTTTCAGACCGAGTGCTTGAGTCTTTTATACACGTATACACATTTTTACTTTCTTCTTTGCAGCCACTTGTTAGCTTACCGATGTTCAAAAAGTCAAAGCTCTTTGCCCTAAATCCTTAGTATACTTTGGTATGAAGAGGAGGGAGGAATTCCTAAAGTTCAAACAAAAAAAGTATCACATACAGCATGTAAACCAGACCAAAATTTTAATTGTACTTTTGGTTCGGTATATAAGATTCTTAAGGGGCTCTCAGTGTGAGCGAGCCACAGTGGTCACACTTGCTGGGCCTGCTCAGACTGCTGGAGCGCTGAAGGACAGGGGCAGCTGTGCAACCAAATTTAGGGGTGGTCATGGAAAAATGGAGAGGAAAGGAAGGGTAAACTTCATGGGCTTGCCACAGCATTTATAGTGTGTTACAGGAAATGAAGGAGAGTCACATGGGGAAGACATTGTTGCCATTATTGTTGCCATTGTTGGAATTATTGCCATTGCCTCCACTGTCCCTGGAGCGCTGAGGGACAGGGGCAGCTGTGCGACCATATTTAGGGGTGGTCATGGAAAAATGGAAAGGAAAAGAAGGGTAAACTTCAGGGACCTGCCACAGTATTTATAGCATGCTACAGGAAATGAAGTAGAGGCTCATGGGGCAGACATTGTTGCCATTATTGTTGTCATTGCTGCCATTATTGTTGTCACTGTTGCCATTATTGTTGGAATTGTTGCTATTATTGCTATTGCCTTCACTGTCCCTTTAAAGCACCTTTGCACAGTGTTTGGCAGCAGGTCAAATGGTGAAAAGTAGCCCCAACAGAATCCTGTCCATGCAATTCCATTAGTTTTGTCCACTGTGCACCTACATGACATTTGGGCTTAAAATGGAATATACAGAAAAAAAAAGGGCAACTCTCTGCACTCCAAAAACTAAACTACCCCACCACTTTCTGCCAAGCTCCATCAGTTGGGGCTGCTGCATTAGTAAGAGAGATATTGACAATCTGCTCCACATGAGATAGAGGCGTTCTTCACGTGAGATAGAGAAGTTCTGCTTTACATTAGAGATGTTCAGCTCCACATGAGATAGAGACGTTCTGCTTCACATGAGATAGAGACGTTCTGCTTCACATGAGATAGAGACGTTCTGCTTCACATGAGATAGGGATGTTCTGCTTCACATGAGATAGGGACATTCTGCTACACATAAGACAGAGACATTCTGCTCCACATATGATAGAGAAGATCTGCTTTACAGTAGAGATGTTTAACTCCACATGAGTTAAGAACATTCTGCTCCACATAAGATAGAGACATTCGGCTCCACAAGAGATAGAGGTGTTGTGCGCCACATGACATTCCGCTCTACATAAAATACAGACATTTGCTTCACGTTAGATATTAGAGATGTTCGGCTCCACATGAGTTAGAAATATTCTGCTTCACATGAGATAAAGATGTTCTGCTCCTCATGAGGTACAGTACAAACATTCTGCTTCACATGAGATGGAGGCATTCTGCTCCACATAAGAAAGAGACATTCTGCTCTACATGAGCTAGAGATGTTCTGCTCCACATAAGATAGAGATGTTCTAGTTCACATTAGATAGAGATGTTTAGCTCCACGTGACTTAGAAACGTTCTGCTCCATGTGAGATAGAGATGTTCTGCTCCACATGGAATAGAGGTTTTCTGCTCCACATGAGATTGAGAGGTTCTGCAACACATAAGTTTGAAATTTTCTGCTCTACATAAGCTAGAATTATTTTGCTCCACATGAGCTAGAAACGTTTTGCTCTACATGAGATAGAGACGTTCTGCTTCATATGAGCTAGAAACGTTTTGCTCCACATGAGATAGAGGTGTTCTGCTCCACATGAGCTAGAAACGTTTTGCTCCACATAAGATAGAGGTGTTCTGCTCCACATGAGCTAGAAACATTTTGCTCCACATTAGATAGAGACGTTCAGCTCTACATGAGCTAAAGGTGTTGTGTGCCACATGAAATACAAACATTCCGCTCCACATTTTGCTTCACCATAGATATTAGAGATGTTCAGCTCCACATGAGTTAGAAATGTTCTGCTTCACATGAGATAAAGATGTTCTGCCCCACGTGAGATACAGTACAAACATTCTGCTTCACATGAGATAGAGGCATTCTGCTCCACATAAGAAAGAGACATTTTGCTCTACAAAAGATAGAGACATTCTGCTCCACATGGAATAGAGATGTTCTGCTCCACATGAGATAGAGAGGTTCTGCTCCACATGAGATTGAGGTGTTCTGTTTCATATAAGATAGAGATTTTCTGCTTCACAAGAGCTAGAAACATTTTGCTCCACATGAGATAGAGATATTCTGCTCCACATGAGATAGAGGTGCTCTGCTCCACATGAGATAGAGGTGCTCTGCTCCACATGAGATAGAGATGCTCTGCTCCACATGAAATAGAGGTGCTCTGCTCCACATGAGATAGAGGTGCTCTGCTCCACATGAGATAGAGGTGCTCTGCTCCACATGAAATAGAGAGGTTATGCTTCACATAAGTTTGAAATGCTGGGATTTTCTGCTCCACATGAGCTAAAAACGTTTTTCTCCACATGAGATTGAGATGTTCTGTTCCAAATAAGTTTGAGATGTTCTGCTTCACATGAGATAGAGATGTTCTGTTCCAAATAAGTTAGAGATGTTCTGCTTCACATGAGCTAGAAACCTTTTGCTGCACATGAGATAGAGACGCTCTGCTCCACGTGAGATAGAGATGTTCTGCTCCACATGAGATAGAGAGGATCTGCTTCACATGAGATAGAGGTGTTCTGCTCCACGTGAGATAGAGATGTTCTACTCCACATGAGATAGATGTGTTCTGCTCCACAAGAGATACTGACGTTCTGCTCCACGTGAGATAGAGTTGTGCAGCACATGGAATAGAAACATTCACATGAGATGCTACTTTAATAAATATCCCCCAAACCTTTCTTACCCAATCCAAAACCTAAAAACATTTTTCTAGAATTAAGCATTAAGTACATTTGTTCTTTTCAAGCCTCAGTATCAAGCTGACCTCCTGCTGACTCTTCATGTATTTATGGTGTGAAATCCTCTGAAACACTTTATCCATCATAGTCTATGAATTTAGCATGTTTAGTTTTATTGTGCCAAACATCTAAACGAATACAAATCAGTCCTAAAAAAAATAGAAAAATTAAACACGCAAACCCGTTGTTGTCTTCCTGGTAACTGGCCTCCCCTTAGAGCAATATGGCATTAAAATGAAAAAAATATTTCTCAGAGCCTAGTTCAAATTTTGTTGGACGGAAAAGGGAAAAGTAAGAGAGTGTTGGGTTTAAAAGGTTAACCATCCGATGACCTCTTTATAAACCGGTCCCCCCGCTTTCCCTAAATCAAACCGAGGACACTTGTCTCGCATGTCTCTGCCGCTATTCTGTGGCTTGCTCCGTATTTCGGTCTGGGGTGCGCAAACACATGACTCACAACACATATGGCTGCCACATGATCTCCCAGCTGAACTTCTGTCACTCTCTCTGAGGTGGTTAGGAAACGGGGGAAGAGGAGAAAAAAAAATGTTCCAGAAATTTCAGCAATGTGAGCTTTTACAATGGTTTGTGTACTCAAGTCATGGAGAGGTTACGGTAGCCTTTTACTGCTCTACGTTGCCGAATAATTGTATTTTTATACCTAATAAAATTTTCTTCAAACTCAAGAGTGTGAGGATGGGAAAACAACCCGGATCACATGTGGACACATTTTCTCCAACGGTGGTTTTATCCAGGAGAAATTTTCAATGTGAATGACATGTGAGAGTGGGTTTTAGTTTTTCTCTTTAAATCGTGTACCCCTCCCGAGCCAACCACCCGGGCACCAGGCATAGGGGCTAGTAACCCAGAGCTCAGGGGCCTGGCCCTGACAGTTTACCAGTCCCAATAACCTTCAGTATGGGTCCACTGCTCTTCAAGTGGTGCCGAGGTCCCAAACCGATGGGCACTGAGCTTTTCTGCACCCCTGGTGCCCCAAGAGGGGGTATGGGTAATCATTGAGCATTACCAGCATGTCACCTGCCAGTCCCACATTTTCTCCAACAATGGTTTTGTCCATATTTTTGCAAACGTAGGTGTCAGAGCTAACTCACCTCGTCTCCGGTCCTGCACCTTCCCCGGGTGGCTGGCCGCGGCGCTTCCGGCTCAATGTCTGTGCTGAGCGGCTGCTCGAGCAGCGTCGGCTCGGGCAGCGTCGGCTCGGGCAGCGTCGGCTCGGGCAGCGTCGGCTCGGGCGGCGCCGAGCTCGGCCACGCCCCCCGCTCTCAGATGCGGCCCCAGCTCCAGCAAACGTGCTGGCGCACAAGCCTGTTCTGCCCTCCGGCGGCGCTGCACTCGGCGCGCCCGCCAGAGGAGAAGTTAAAGGGTCAGTGAGCCCGAGGGGTTGTGAGGCCGATACGCCCCTTTTGTCATGCATGGGCCAATGAGCCCAAAGGGGACTGTGGGCTATACGCCCTGTTGAACCAATCAATCTGGGAATTGTGAATTGCACCAATCATGTACACCTTCCTGTTGTCCTATCCTGTCTGAAACCCTATATAAGCATTATCCCTGCAGTGCTTCAGTGCCTGTGATAGAGCCTTGTCGTACCTTGTTTGTCTACTAAATTACTGTTTGATCTCCGTTGCCGACCCCTGCCTGAACCGACTACCCTCTGATTGACCTCCGTTGCCGAACGTTGCCTGAACCGACTACCCTCTGATTGACCTCAGTTGCCGACCCTTGCCTGAACCGACTACTCTCTCTGATGGATCTCTGTTGCCGACCTTTGCTATCCACGACCATCCTGTCCGCTGCCAGCCTTGATCCCTGCTTCATTTACCGACCTCGAGCTGCCTCATCCAACTGTACCATCGTGATCTCTGCTTAACCGGTGTTGACCTCTGGCCTATATTTGGACTTCCTACTAACTCCTGCTTCATCAATTGGACTCACTCTAGTCCCGCTCTTCATTATTGGTTCTCCAGACCTCCAACCAGTAAGCTCCCATCCTTTAAGCCATTGAAGTCCTGGGGGCAACCGATCCCGGGCAGGCATGTACTGCGTCCTGGCAAGCCGGGGCTCCTACAGGCGAAGCTGGCTGCGGAGATTGGGGGTTGAGGGCTTACCTGGAGAGTTGGAGTTACCTGAGCGTGACATTGGAGTTACCCGAGTGTGAGAGTAGGGGAGATTTTTCAATGAGAATGACATGCGAGAGTGGGTTTTAGTTTTTTCATAATTGTGTACCCCTCCAGAGCCAACTAACCTGGGCACCAAGCATAGGGGCTGGTAACCCAGGGCTCAGGGACCCTGGCCCTGCCAGTTTACCAGCCCAGTGCCCTTTGGTAAGAGACCTCTGCTCTTCATGTGGTGCAGAGGGCCCATACCAATGGGCACTGAGGTTTTCTGCACCACTGCTGCCCCAAGAGGAGGTGTGGGTAGTGCCCCAAGAGGTAGTGCAGTGTTAACAGCATGTTACCCGCCGGTCCTGGCAGGTGACAAGCAGCCCCCCCACCCTGTGACCTGGAATAGGGGTCCATTTGGTGACTCTTTGTTCCTCATCAGGCATCGCTGGGGTCTTCTGATGGGGGTGGCGTCAGAATCTAAAGCAAACAGGAGGAACCTCTTTCCTGGTTCCCAGCCATGAGTTATGGCCAAAGTTTTATACCTGAAGGACTTTGCCTCTCTAGTCTAAAAGTTATGCTCCCCTGGTATCTTTCATTACACTTGGTTGGAGGGAGGACCTGTGTTCCTCTTCATTCCAGATGTCAGTGGGGCATCTGAGATAGCTGCCAACCCTGGCATCAACTGAAAAGAGCAGACGTGGGACAGATGTCGGTAATAGGTAAATATAGCTAAGAATAGGTAAGTATAGCAAAGTATATAATTACGAAATGAAGGACACTAAAATATGTTTTGTGGTGCATTTTTTTTATTACACAGCTTTTGAAATGGTAAAGGGTCTAGTTCAAAGGGCATGTGGCAGGAAAGCTACCTGCTTGAAATCCCGGTGGGTTGCTTGTTTAACCCCCTTCCATATTACCCATACTTCTAATGGGCAAGGGGTGTGGTAGAGCCCTGTGCCCGTCAGCATGGGTCTTGTGCTCAACACTGGACCCATGCCCTAGGGCTGGTAATAACTAGGGCTAGGGACGGGCAGTTCGATCATGAGCACTGTATTCCAAGACCTTTTCTTTTTTTTTGGAAGCTTACCAGCTTATTAGCCTGGTACAGCATAGGGGCTGGTAACCCAGGACTCAAGAGCCAAACCGAAGCTGAATTTAGTACCAGCCATTCTGTCCTACGGCACAGGACTTGTCAAAAACCCTGATGGCCGAAAAGGGAGTGCAGGTAATCCTCAGCACCCCCAGGTACTCATATAACAGTAGGGACAGGGATCAGCGTACTACTCCCTATGCCCGATGCCCTGGCTGGTTGGCTCAGGGAGTGGGGCACATTTTTTTAATAATCTTTAATGAAAGAATAAATAAAAAAACATAAATCTTGTAAATTTCATTGTAAAAAAAACATGCTGGCATTTGTGGCATTTTTGTGGCATAGCATTTTTCATTGAAACTAATAAATGCAATCAACTAGCCAACTGTAATTCCTTAAAATGAAAAACCCTCCTGCTTGAATTGAGAAATGTCCTCATGCAAGAATGATTTCTCAAGTGGAAATTTCATGGTGCAGAGTGGCCTCTCTCGTTTGGAAATCTCTTGCATGAATCAAGGAAAACATGCGAAACAACCTTGAGCATGAGAGAGACCCATGTGAAAATCATCTACTAAGTGAGAGTTTTCCAAACTTGCATGAAATTTTTTCAGTGGGAGTCAAATGATTATAAAATAGACTCGATTCAGAGAGACAAAAAAAAAACTTCTGTTTTAGTGCCGATCTGTTTTTTTTTTTTTTAAATGTTCCCGCACTCGTATGAGTGTACGAGCGATTCTATGCATGCATTGCAATCCTTCTGTAAAGTTTCCGTCCGTTCGTACGGCAGATTACGAATACGAGGATGTAATTTTCCAGCGTGACTTTTCGGTTTCATTTTCATATGATACAATGTAGGCTTTTGTTTTTGCCCTTTTCCCATCGTATCCTCCCACGAATCCTTTACGTTTCTGTTTCCCTTTTTCAATAAATATTCGTCCAGACAGAAATCCTTACGATCTTGCGCCTGCGCACTACAAACTTAACTCATTAAAGAGCTTGTCTACATATTTGCCACCCTCACTTCTACTACAATGTTTAGCTAAATCAATTAGCACTATCCTCCATCTTCCCTTTTGGACCCTTAAAGCTCACCCAAACCACTTCGCAGTTAGGTTCTTCTTCCATTTTTGCCCCCTAAAACGTACCCAAATCACTTCTCAGTCATGTGAATATTCATATTTAAATAAATATTCTGGGCCCATTAGATTTGTGTTAATGTATTTTGTAAATTAAATGACACTAACATTTTTTTTTTGATTCCATCATAAAATATAACATTTTTCAAAATTTTGAAAATTTCTAATTTATACTATAAAAAACAAAATACATAGCAATGGCAGGCCACATAACATTATTCTTCATCTGTGGTCCCCCAACGAGTTGCGCAGCTCCTGCATCTTGCCCACCAACTGAAGGACCCTGACACTCAGTTGTGCCACTCTGTATGGTCCAAACACCTAAATCTGGACTTCAAAAGCCAGAGGGCCCTCGCCACCATGGCCCGGATTTTGCATAGTGCCCGATTAGAGAACCCCTGGCCCGCATTCTGCAGGCAAAGAATGGGCATCAGGAGCAAGGGCAGGAGTGGATATCCAGAATCCCCTGAAAGAATTTAAAAATACTAACATAAAATACACATTCTAAGCTACAATATTGTTTAACATGTCATCAAGGGCTAAAAACAGCCATAGGTTCAGACATGAGTCATCAACTATATTCATTGCCATACAGTGAAAATGGATTGATGAAATGTGAGCAAACTTACCCTGGAGCCATCCACCAGATAATTCTCCTGACTCAAACTGACAAAATAAGCCGGATCTCTGCAATATATAAGCATCATGGGACGACCCTGGATGCCCTGCAAGAACACTGAGGAATCGCATAGCTGGACCAAAAACTCCTTGTATTTTGTGCGAGTGGCACATCTTGCGGTTCCTGCAACCAAACTAAAATAATTACACAAAGCAAAGGTAACCGACTAAAACAATAACTCCTACAACGAATTAAGATTCAAGTTCAACAATCCAAATATAATTCACAAAGGACATAAGTCTAAAAAAATATAGAAATTATATGGATGTGTGGAAAAATAAATGTTTACATGCTAAGGACTAATTAAGGTCAGCATTAAAATGCATCTATAAGGCATACATGAAATGTATTGATTCATGTATGCATTGCTATACAATTTATGGCCTCGGCCATGCTGATACATGCAATGCCTTGGTGCTAAAGGCGCGCAGACTCCTCCACATAGCCGCAAAACATGTTCAACAATAGCAATCCGAGCCCTCAAAGGTCCCGTAAGTGGAACGGAAATGAAACGGATTTATAGGGTGGTGGTCCGTCGGAAATCAGCTCTCTGAATCAGACGTAAGCTCATCCCAACAACGTAAGTTATCTGAACGAACGAAAAATATCAGATTTTGTTTGGAAAATGATCCGATTTGCTTCCGTTCATCGAAAGCGCATATACGCATTTTCCCGAACGTTCGTACAAATGAACAATGAACGAAAAAAAGCAAAAAAAAAGACTAACACCCACCCAAACTTTCACAGACAGCTACGGAAGTCCGGACGAATGTGTCTTTGAATCGAGGCTATTATGCAAAATGTGGCGGTGTCAGAAGTAGCCAGTGCCACTGCCATCTATTTTCTGGGGAGACACGGGTCCCCCTCTGCCTCCATCCTGGCTCCCAGCCAAGAGTAAAGACTGAAAGCTGGTGAAGGAGGCTTTTATACCGAGCTGTTAAGTTTTAGGGGGGGGGGGGGGGACTTTCAGTTTTTTTTTTTTTGGAGGGAAATTCAAAAATGAATACCTCTCCCAAAAAATGAGAAAAACAAGCATAGGGACCAGACTGCTGTCCCTCAGAGGGTGTAAAAGCCTGCTTCACCAGTTTCCGACCATTACTTCTGGCTTGGGGCCATGATGAAAGCAGGGGTGACCTCTGTCCCCCTATTCAACAGATGGTGGCAGCGTCTACTTTTGACACCACTGCCACCTTCAAAAGAATCTATGGATGAAAATACCATTTTGTGATTACTCACCTGTAAAAGGGGTATTATAAGTATGTCACACACCTCACTTCCAATATTCATGACATATGGGTTATAGCCAGTAGAGGGCGAACTTCTGCAGAGATGACAGGAAAAAAGAAGCCCCTCCCGGTCCATAAATACCTGGGACCTCCCACACATTACCCAGTATAGGAAAGCAGTAAGGGGACCAGGAAGACGAAAATTCAAAAATCTTAACAATAAAAGGTTCACCATATAAAGGATCCAGAATACAAAAAGGGCGGGATGAAGCGGGGTGTGTGACATACTTATAATACCCATTTTACAGGTGAGTAATTACAAAATGGTATTATTCCAAGTATGTCACACACCCCGCTTCCAATATTCATGACATATGGGACATCCAATAGCAGTGTCCAACATGGGCGCGGATCCCAAAAAAGGCAATAATGCACAAATTTAAACCACTGCAGCTTGCAGAACCTTGCGGCCAAAAACAGCATCCGTTGAGGCCCGCACATCAACCTTATAAAACTGAACAGAAGACCAAGTAGCAGCCTTACAAACTTGTTCAACAGAGGCCTGGTGCTGAAAAGCCCAAGAATACCCAACAGCACGAGTAGAATTAGCAGTGATATGAAAAGGGGGAACCTTCCCCTTGGCAGAATAGGCCCCAACAATGGCCTGACGTATACCTTTGGTAATGGTAGACTTGGCGGGCGCCAAACCCTTCCTATACCGGGAGGGCACCACGAACAAGGCGTCCTTCTTACGAAAGGAAGAAGTAGCCACCAAATAGTATTTCACACAACGAACCGCTTCCAAAGAATGCAAAACCCTCTCCTTGGCATTGCTAGGCTTAGGACACAAGGAAGGGAGAACTACATCCTGATTGAGGTGGAAAGCAGAAACCACCTTAGGAAGAAAATCTGGCTTAAAGCGAAAAACCACCTTATTCTGGTGTCTCTCAAAGTAAGGGACCTGAATGTACAGAGCCGCCAACTCAGAGACACGCCGAACAGAGGTAATAGCCACCAAAAAGGCAACCTTTTGAGTGAGCACAGAAAGAGCAATATCCTGCACCGGCTCAAAAGGAGGCCCCTGGAGGGCCGACAGAACCAAATTCAAATCCCAAAAGGGCACCAAAGGCTTTCTAGGGAGCCACACATGAGTGACCCCCTGGAAAAAGGTCTTAACCAGAGGATGCAGAGCAAAAGAAGACCGCCAGGGCAGAGACCTGCCCTTTAAAGGTAATAAGCTGGAACCCCAGGTCCAGACCATGTTGAAGAAACTCCAAGATCCTAGGAATCAAAAACCCCCTGCAAGGCAAAGCCCTAACCTCACACCAGTCAATATAGGACCTCCACGTCCTGTAGTATATGTTAGAGGAAGATCTCTTCATAGCTCTAACAAGAGTCTTAATCACAGCCTCAGACAAACCTTCCTCCCTTAAGATGGAGGTTTCAGCAGCCACGCCGTCAAGGCCAGCGTTTGTAAATTGGGGTAACGTAGTGGACCTTGAGCGATCAGATCCGGAAACAGGGGCAGCCTGTGCTGATCTACCGCCAGCCTTACGATGTCTGCGAACCAAACCCGTCTTGGCCACCTTGGGGCCACCAGAATTGCTGGCGCACCCTCTAGAGCCAGCTTGCGCACCACCGTGCCTACCATGGAGAAGGGGGGACAGATACAGGACACCCAGATCCCTCAAGGCAAGAGACATGGCGTCCACTGCCAGGGCCAGAGGATACTGAGACAGAGACACAAACTTTGGGAGCTTGTGATTGTGACGTGAGACAAAGAGATCCACCTCCGGAAACCCCCACTTGTGACAGAGGGACCGGAAAATACCTTGTGGTTGAGAGACCATTCCCCTCGGCGAGAGGATCCCCTGCTCAGGGAGTCCGCCTCCGTGTTTTCCACTCCCGGAATGTACACCGCTGAGATGCATGGAACATTGCTCTCCGCCCATGCAAGAATCAGAGAAACTTCCCTGAGGGCACTCCTGCTGCGAGTCCCTCCTTGGTGATTGATGTAAGCTACCGCAGTTCGATTGCCTGATCGAACCTGAACCGGTAAGCCCCGTAGGTGATGCGTCAAGCATGACAGAACCAACCGAATAGCTCTCAGTTCCAAGACATTGATGGGGGTGTGAGCCTCCTGAGGACCCCACAGCCCCTTGAACTGATGTGTCTTCCAAAAACCTCCCCAGCCCGACAGGCTGGCATCCGTGGTAACCATCTCCCAACAAGGGGTCAGAAAAGATCAGATTGCTTTGTTCCAGCCACCACTGAAGGGACTGCCGAACCAGGGGAGACATCAGGAATGACTCATCCAATGACTGGGTACATCTGTCCCAGGCCAACAATAGATGGAGCTGGAGCGACCTCATGTGGAACTGAGCAAAGGGAACTGCCTCGAAGGAAGCCACCATCAATCCCACCAGTCTCATCCCTAACCGGATAGAAGGACAAGGTTTGGACAGGAGAAGAAGTATCAGATCCTGAACAATCTGCACCTTGGACTGAGGTAGGAACACCCTGGTCCGAATGATATCCAGATTCATGCCCAGAAACGAGATCTCCCTTGAGGGGGAGAGAGAAGACTTGGGATGGTTGATCACCCAGCCGAACCTCTCCAGCGTCTTCACCACCAACCTGGTGTCCAGCTCCGCCTGACTGAGAGAGGATGCCGTAATGAGGAGGTCGTCCAAATACGGCACAATGCGAATGCCCTGGGCTCTGAGAAGGGCCATTATGCCCGCCAGCACCTTGGTGAATACCCTTGGTGCCGAAATCAACCCAAAAGGGAGGGCCACAAACTAAAAGTGCTGATCTCCCACCACAAACCTGAGAAATCTCTGGTGTGCTGGGAAGATTGGTACATGAAGGTAAGCATCCTTGATGTCTATGGACGTCATGAAATCCCCCTGATGAAGGGAATTGATGGCTGAGCGCAGAGTCTCCATGCGGAACTTCTTGGTTCTGATGAACCTGTTGAGAAGCTTAAGATCCAGAATGGGTCTTATGGATCCATCCTTTTTGGGCACTGTGAAGAGGTTGGAATAGTAACCCCGGCCTCTCTCCGAGAAAGGCACCGGGCATATGACTTCCATGTCCAGAAGAGTTTGTACTGCCAACAGGAGCCCCTGCGCAGCCCGGGGATCCGAGGGCACCCGAGATTTGAGGAATCTGTGAGGGGGCCGGTACTCGAACTCCAGTTTGTACCCGGAAGAGACCACTTCCAAGATCCATTTGTCTGTGACCTCCTGGGCCCAAACCTGGAAAAAGTGTTGCAGCCGTCCCCCCACCCGCAAGGGTGAGGGCGCCCCCTCATTGCTGAGCTGGCTTGGCAGTGGGCTTGGGCTTGGAACCCCAGGCAGGTCCCGGACGAGCACGTCCTCTGCCTCTGTTTCAGGAATCACCTCTGAAGGTAGAATAGGCAGCTCCTCTACTTGCTCTGGCACCGCGAAAGGAGGGATTAAAGGAACCTGCCCCCCGAAAGGAGCGACGCTGCTTCTTACGTTGTGGTAACTTTCCCCCTTTTGCCACCGAATCCAACTTATCTCCAAACAGCCGCATACCCAGGAAGGGTAGCCCTGTAAGTGATTTCTTAGCTGCAATGCAAGCCGCAATGTCAGCCGCCCATTGGCGCAACCAGACCGATCGGCGAATAGCTAGCAACGCCGAGGTTCTACTACACATGCATATTGTGTCATCCAAGGCAGATAGAACAAAAGACATGAACAATTCGTACCGCTTAAGGGCTGCGAATTCATCACTGGCAGGGTTAAGCTGGAAAACACTCAACAGGTCCCTAACCACAGACCTGGTAGCCACAAACAGGCTGCAAGGCTGAACCCACACTAGCGAAGGCATGGCAGGCCATTTGGTCAATGCGCTTGTCCTCACCATCTTTTAGAGTGGTGGCGTCTGGAGAATGTACGACAGAGGTGTTGGACAATCCCAGAACGGGCGCATCGACCTCGGGAGGGAACGACCAGTGCTTAACTGCGTCCACCGGAAAGGGATACTTCCTATCCCATCCCTGAGGAACACCGGGGAGCCGGCTAGGTCTCTCCCATTCCTTAAGAATCATGCTTTCAAAATGATTCTGATTTGGAAACTCCAAGCGAGGCTTAGAAGTCCCAAAGAATTCCCCTTTCAGCGAAGGGGACTCCGCTGGAGGAGAAATATCCAGCACCTCAAATAAATGGGCCAGGACCCTGGGGTTATCAGTGGCATCCCCCTGCACCTGCCCAGTGTCAGCATCAAAAAACTGCTGATCCTCAGCATCAGATTCAGCAAACAATTCTCCCTCCTCAAGCGGGGAATAATCAGACCAGTCAAGGGAATCACAGTCATCAAAATCCAGAACCGACGCAGCCAGAGACAGATGTCTTCTCTTAGCTGGGGCCTTTCTGGCCGCAGAGCTAGAAATCCATTTTCTCGATGTTGGCCAATATAGCACACACATCAGATTGCGACTCTCCGCCAATGACAGTGTCACTTGGGGTGCGGATAAGGCGGGGTGGGGTAGGAGATGAGGCCGGTGGCACGGACCCAGACGCCTTCGGACCCCGACTGCCGCGTTATGGCCTGCTGAGCACATGGTATGCAAATCAGTACATTATCCCCCGTAAGGGATACCCCACAACCCACACACTGCCGGGATTGCCCCGAAGGGAGCCCAAGCCCGGTGTCCTGGGAAGCCTCCATATGGTGATTTTAAGGTAGTCGCAATGACCCGAGGGAATTACGCTGCTTGAGCAACCCGGGATGCCCCTTTAAGTCCCTAGTGGGAGGATTTATAGGACCCCAAATTTATCTGCAAAGGACCCTTGGACTGGGAGAACCCCCTTTTAATATAATTGATAGGGAGTCCTCCTGAAAGACATAATGTAAAGGGACCCATGAGCAGGCACACACACATGCAATCAAGGTACATAAAATATGACATAATATATATATATATATATATATATATATATATATATATATATATATAACATATGAAGGACATGTTGGCAGACTGCCCCAACGTGCTAGAAGGAACATGCAGTGCACATATACAGAAATAAGAGGGGCCCAACAGGGCACTCACGGGAGATAAATGGCGTCCTGCGAGAGAGGGAGAAGAAGGGCGGGCCAGCGCAGACCGCGCCGCGCCTGGCCCCCATCTGAAAGACGCGGATCCCAGCAAATAGCTGGGCTCCGCAATGGCACCATAAGCAAAGGGGGCGGGCCGCGGCGGGCGTGGCGAGCGCCTAGCCCCACCCCCTTTCCAAGCAACCTGAGGGGAAGAAGCTCCCCATGTAAAAAAGGCCTCCACATGCGGCCAAAAGCCCACACACCCCACGTGACGAGTGAAGAAGCACGCACATACCCGCACACACACACATGCTAAAAGAAGTATTGGAGAGAAGGAAAAGCATTCCCCCCCCCTCCAAGTAGAGGGGAACAGGGAGACCCGGAAGGGGGGGAATCCCGCACTACAGGGTGGAAGGGATAAACTGGGACAGGGCATCCCAAACCAGGATCACCAAACCTGGATACCGCCTACCCTAAATATGGGGTCTCACGGGGGAGCATGGCTCCCTAATACACCTCTAAAGTTGTAGTCTACCGTCGCCCGGACCTACAGCCAAGGCTGGGAGGCATAGGGACTAAAACAAACAAGGTCCAGACAGAAATTGAGACAAAATGTCCGGGTGTAAACCCGGCTTACCTGCAAGGAAGAGACGCAGCCATCTTCTGACTTGCTCGCCGTCTGCAGAGATGAAAACTGGGTAATGTGTGGGAGGTCCCAGGTATTTATGGACCAGGAAGGGCTTCTTTTTTCCTGTCATCTCTGCAGAAGTTCGCCCTCTACTGGCTATAACCCATATGTCATGAATATTGGAAGCGGGGTGTGTGACATACTTGGAATAACCTGCTTAGGGATGGAGAGGGCCCAGACTTGAGAAGGATGGATGATGTGGTCTGGTAAGTAGCTACATGTAGGATATTGAAAGGTTATTTGGGTGTTGTGTTACACTATTTTTGGCGAACTGCTAAGGGGTCCAGGTGTAAACAATTATTAAGTAATATTAAATAATAATAATTATTATTATTATTATTAATAATAAAATATATATATTATTTTTAACTGGCCAGTATTCACACAATTAATAAATGCAAAGATTGTAGTTCTTTAGATACCTGGTATTTCAAAGACGCACTGAGATATATGGTAAATAACGACTTAGATTGAGGTATAATAATACAAGATACAATCAAATAATCAAATCTTACATAAACAAGAAGGTACAACAGGTTAGGAATGATTTGATATATATATATATATATATATATATATATATATATATATATATTTTTTTTTTTTTTTTTTTTTTTTTAGATAGATATACATGGGCTAATGCCAGTGGCATAAAAAATCAGCCCTGGATTTTACAAGCCTCTGGCCAGCCCGAGACTTCTTCCCGCCCACACTATGATGCCAGGGCTATAGCATTGGGGGCTGGGCTTCCTTGGATTGTGGGTACAGTGTGGCTGGGTACAGGGGGCTCAGAGGGAGACTAAGAGGGAAGGGACTGAATGTGGGTGTTGAAAGCAGCAGCCCAACTGGCCCCAAAGCTGTGTGATGAACCAACTTACTACATTTGGTAATTAGATTATCACACAACTGGTAAATAAACCAACCTAACACATCTAGTAAATGGACACAGCTGGTCGTTTACCAGCAGTGTGAGGTTTATTCATTTACCAGTTGTATGAAGTAGTTGTAAATCAGTTTTAATTTGTAACCCCCTATCAGAGCTACTTGCATTTCCAGTTTATGGTGAATATCACCCATAACCAGAACCCTAGGTTACCATTTATCCAGCTACCTCATCCTGAGATGTTCATAAAAATCCTTAGAGATTTGATACCTTCTACATGTCCCAACCCATGCAAGAACAAGTCATTCTAAATGCAGAATGTCTTTATGTTTTGACCTAAGCCCAAAACTCCGTTCAGAGGATATGGAGGTCAGGCTGTAGTATAGATGAGAAGGCTAAACGATGGACAAAATCCTGAATAATTATAGCTAAAGAGTAATGCTGGATAAACCCCACCAATGTTCGGGTACGGCAAGTTTCGCCGAACTTTGAATAAAAGTTCAGGTTGGCAGTGCTGGCACTAGGAGTGTCCTCACCCATGGGAGTGGAAGCCATCTTTCTGTGGACACGGCTGTAGCCCATTTGGCAGGAGCGCCAACTGCGGACCAGGGACTGGATCGGGAATCAGGTGAGTTACAGCAGCGTTTCCTGCTGCACACACTGTGCATTGGTAAGCTATTCTGTGTTTGGGTTTGTGAACTTGAACTCACAAAGTTCGCTACAAACCTGAACTTTGTTGTTTGGGTTTGCGCAACACTATTAAAGAGTGGGTTGTGGTACAGATGAAAAAGGTTTTGGGGCTTCAGGATGGGCTACATTACAGATGAGTAGGGTTGTTCATCAGACTACAATCCAGATGCAAAAGGCTGTGGAGTGAGTTGTGATGTACGTAAGAGAGAGTACAAATAGGGTAAAAAGATGTGAAAGGTTGTGGGTCAGTTTGATGAAAGGTATTATGGGTTGTGGTACAGATTCCTTATGGGTAAAGTACAGATGAGACAGGTCGTCATAAAATAAGACTCAGTTGCCTTAATTTATGTCTTCAAGAAAAACACTGGGAGTTCTGGCAGATTTGATCTTATTATAAGCACTGTAGTGTAAAACTCTTTAAAGCAGGTCAAAACCCACACGGCCTGGCCCTGGAATCTAAAAGATTCCAGGCCCAGCCACTACTCTACCCCCGGGGCATCCTACCCCTGATGCCAGAGCTGTGAGAACCCCCCCCTGGGGCAACGGTGATCTAACCTGTCCCCAACGGGTCATGTGACGCAATCCCCACCGGCGGCCGCTGGCAGAAGCTCGGTGTAGCGGCACTTTTGACAGAGCCAATGGGCTCTCTCAAAAGTGCCACAGGATGCGGATGTAGATATAATCCAGGCGAGTCTTAAGTTGAAGTAAATCACAAGTGCTTTAATGCTTCCAGTTTATAGTATATTCAGCAGCATTATACAGCAAATGTTTCATACACAGTAATAATCCACAGGTTCTATGAACACTACAGCTCCACAGCTTAGCCTGCTTGTTTTTTTGGCCACCAACTTCTCCACTTCCTTGGACTTTTGCTGGCATTATCTGGATTCCTACTGCTGCTGCTTCCATGTCTCCTCAGCTACTTCTGGGCAACTTCTAGTACACTGGAGGGAGAGTTCTACCTAAATAACCTCCTAGATCTATGTTTCTTTATGTGGATTGGACCTTCCAAGCCCCCAACCACTCACCTGTATCACCTGAATCATCACGCATGCATACCTCCGAAGTGTCCCTCATTAGGAGGAACTGTCCCTCTTTTGGGTCCATGTCCCCCTGTCCCTCGCTGTTTTTATTTGACCCTCTTTGAGGTTTGACATACAGATCTGCATCAATAAATGATTCAAAGTGTTTATATTGTTTAACTGTTATACCCTATCTACTATTCATCCCTCAATGAGGGGATGTGTCTTAATTTACAAATTGTCCCTCTTTCCCATTCTGATGCATGTGTTCCTTGTGAGTTGGTGTTACTATCAGTAGCTAACTCTCCTGTTCTGACCATTTTTTCCCTCCAAAGACCAATGACCTTTCCATGACATTTCCTTCCCTTATAGTCTATCAGGCTGATTCATTACTAATGCCAGGTAGCGACAGATGAGCGTCTGTCTAGCGGTGCTATGAACGGCCGCTAGTGTGCACCCCGATCACAAAAATGGCTGTAAAATGGGGGTAGTAATGGCTAGAGGGCTGCAAATGGGGGGGGGGGGGGGGGGGGGGGCTATACAGGAATACATCCGGTTTCTCATTAGTGGGGGGGGCAATTTCCAAAGCTAATTGTCCATTTCATTGCACTTCCTTGGACAGGTGGCTCACATAATGAGCGACAGCTAGGGACAAAGAAACCTTTTTAGGCCAATTCTGGGGACAGGCTGCTCATATAATGAGGGGGATAGAGAAACTATGGGCTACATTACAGATGAGCAGGGTTGTTTATCAGACTACGGCTGAGGAGGCTGTGGAGTGAGTTGTGGTGTAGGTAAGAGAGTACAAATAGGGTAAAAAGATGTGAAAGGTTGTGGGTCAGTTTGATGAGAGGTATTACGGGTTGTGGCATAGAAGAGAGTCCTTATGGGTAAAGTACAGATGACACAGGTCTTCATAAAAATTCAATTCTGTGAAACTCACCTGTAAAATTGTTTTTGAATATATCCAGTCTAGGTCGTCCCAGAAGTAAAGACAATTGGGTATTCCACCGCTAGGTGGCGCTCGACTGCAAGATCAAAAGCTGTCACTCCTCCCGGCCCCCTATAAAAGCAGGCGTCTCTCTATGATTTCCCAGTGGGTAAACAACAGTAAGAAAAGAGACAGGCCGGGAGGCCAAGAAACCATGTTATTTCACATAGCATCAGCATGTACTCTCTCCAACAACGGTCTCTCCAAAAAACTCAAGGACAACGGTCCAATATAAAAATGGTAATCACCATAACAGGCAAACAAGAGATAATGAAACAAGGGCGGGGTGGGACGACCTGGACTGTATATATTCAAAAACAATTCTACAGGTGAGTTTCACAGAATTGTATTTTTCACTATATCCAGTCAAGGTCGTCCCAGAAATGATGACAATTGGGACATCCAAAAGCAGTGTCCATTAGGGCGGGATCCCCAGTGCGGAACAGCATATAGTTCATTTCACTACCGCCTGAAGCACCTTTCGGCCAAAGACAGCATCAGCTGAGGCCCTAACATCAACCTTGTAAAACTTGGTAAAGGTATGAACAGAAGACCTAGTGGTGGCCTTACAAACTTGTTCAACAGATGCCTGGCGCTGAAAAGCCCAGGGAGCACCAATAGCTCTAGTAGAATGAGCTGTAATACGAAAAGGGGGTTCCTTCACCTTGGCAGAATAAGCTTGCACTACCGCCTGTCTGATCCACTTACTGAGCGTGGACTTGGCAGGTGGCAACCTTTCCTAGAGCCCTCTGTTGGGACAAAGAGCAAATCTCACTTTCTGACGGATTCAGTCGCAACCAGGTAATACTTAATGGCTCTGACCACATCCAAGGCCTTTCCTTAGAATTAGTTGGTGCTGGACACAAGGAGGGCAAGACCACTTCCTCATTAAGATGAAAGGGAGAAATTACCTTAGGCAAAAAATCAGGTTTAAAGCGAAACACCACCTTATCCTTATGCCGCTCAAAGTAAGGAGGCTTCATACAAAGCGCGGCCAGCTCTGGCACTCGACGCACCAAGGTGATAGCTACCAAAAAAAAAAAAACACTTTTAGGGTCAAAATAGACAATGCAGCATCACACAAAGGCTCAAAGGGAGGACCTTGTAGAGCAGAAAGCACCAAATTCAAGTCCCACACCGGTATTACAGGCTTACACGGTGGACGTACATGGGTAACTCCTTGCAAAAAGTCTTGATCAGTCTATGATTGGCGAAGAATCTTTGGAAAGAGACCTGGCCCTTGAGGGTGCTCTGCTGGAGACCCAAGTCTAAGCCATGTTGTAAAAACTCGAAAATCCTAGAGATAGAGAATGTGCGACAAGGGAGAGTCTTGGAATCACACCAAGCAATGTAGGCATGCCACACTCTGTAATATATCATGGAAGAAGACTTCTTCCGAGCCTGAATCATGGTCTGCACAACCGTGGCTGACAGCCCCTCCTCCGTCAGGATTGAGGTTTCAATAGCCAGGCCGTCAAAGCTGGCGTCTGTAAATTGGGGTGCCACAGCGACCCCTGAGTAAGAAGCCCTGGGTCGTAGGGTATGAAGTAGCGATCAACGGACATCTGAACTATGCCCGCGAACCAAATCCTTCTCGACCAGTGAGGAGCCACCAGGATATTTGGTACTCCTTCCTGGGTTATCTTGTGCAGCACACAGCCCAGGAGTGGAAACTGAGGGAATGCATAAAGGAACCTGAACTTCGTCCAAGGAATTGCCAAGAGCGTCTGTGGCAAATGCCAGAGAATCTCTTGTCAGGGAGACGAACCTTGGGAGCTTGTGATTGTGTCTGGACGCAAACAGGTCCATATCCAGTTGACCCCAGCAGAGACACAGGGCGTGAAAGATCTTGTTGCTGAGAGACCATTCCCCCAGACGTGAAGCATTCCTACCCAGGGAATCTGCCCCCCGGTTTTCTACCCTGGGGATGTAAACCATCGAGATGCAGGAAACATTCTCCTCTGCCCAAGTCAGAATCTGGGTCACCTCCTTGAGGGCTCGCTTCTTCCGAGTCCCGCCCTCCTGCGGCCCCCACTGACCCTGGATCTTTTGTGTTTGCCAAAAGCCTCCCCAGTCAGGCTGGCGTCCATATTAACAATCTCCCACCGGGGAGTCAGAAAGGACTTGCCTCCCAGTAAATTTCTGGAGCCCAGCCACCACAAGAGGGACTGCCTGGCCAGAGGAGACAGTGAAAACTCCTGTTCCAGTGACTCCTGCGTCCGGTCCCAGCCGGTCAACAGATTCAATCGAAGAGGTCTCATGTGGAATTGAGCAAAGGGCACTGCCTGACACCGCCTTGAAGCATGACACCATAAGGCCCACCAGTTTCATCCCCAGACGGATCGATGGTCGCTGACAAGACAGCAAGACCTGTACCTGCGTCTGGAGGCCCACCACCTTCTGCTGTGGTAGGAATACCTTGACCTGGGAGGTGTCCAAAGTCATGCTCAGAAAGGACCTCATTACCGAGGGAGTGATTGAAGACTTGGGGTAGTTGACTACCCAACCGAAATCCTCGAGAGTGGACAACACTGTCCGGGTGTCACACTCGGCATGCTGAAGGGACTCAGCGGCAATCAGTAAATCATCCAGATAAGGCATCTCGCCAATGCCCCCATTCCTCAGGATAGCCATAATGCCCGCCAGCATCTTGGTGAACACACGGGGGGCTGAGAATACCCCAAACGGCAGAGCCACAAACTGGTAATGCTGATCCTCCAGCGCAAACCTCAGGAACTTCTGATGCTCCTGGAATATTGGAATGTGCAGATATGCATCCCTGATGTCCACCGTGGTCTTGAAGTCGCCGGGTCGAAGCAAGCTCACTGGGGACCGTAAGGTCTCCAAGCGGAAATGTCTGACTCTGACAAACCTGTTGAGACCCTTCAGGTCCAGGATAGGTCTCAGCATCTTCTTGGGCACCGTGAACAGATTGGAGTAAAAGCCTTGACCCTGTTCCTAACGAGGTACAGGACAAATCACACCTAACCGCAGGAGGTGTTGGACGGCTGATCATGGGCCCTGTGCATGCAGTGGGATCTGAGATATCCGCGACTGAAGAAATCTTGAGAGCGGCAAAGCTGCCAGCTCTATTTTGTAACCGGAGGACACCACCTCCTGAATCCACCAATCCGAGACTCGCTGTCTCCAGATATGAGCAAAGAGCAGAAGCTGTCCCCCCACCCGGATGGCTTGGACTTGCATCCCCAAGAGGGATTGGATCGGCCGCGGAACCTACCTCATCCCCAGGAATCTATGCGGGTACTTTAAAATAAAGAGCCTCTTCCTCCTCGAAAGGAGCGATAGGCAGATGAGCCCTGAAAGGGCCGCGCAGGCTTCCGACGCAGAGGGAGTCTTCTGTCCTTGATCAGGAGGTCCAGACACTCCCCGAACAGCCTGTGACCCACGAAGGGGATACTAGTGAGCAACATTTTGTCCACAGCATCAGCCGACCACTGCCGCAACCAGAGCGACTAGCAGTTCTGAGACCCTGGCACCGAGCCGGACACCATCATCCATGGCAGAGACGACGAAGGCAATAAAACTCCACACAAGCCTTGAAGTTCTTGTACTCCTCCACCCGCTTGCGAGACTTAACAATATCCACAAGACGTCTCACCTTCTTTCTGATGGCCAGGGAGACAATAGCTGCGGCACACACTGGGTGGAACCAAGCACCGGCAAAGGTGAAGGCATGACAGACCAGCTGATCCATGCGTTTGTCAGCTGGATCGCATAGGGAAGCAGTATCGGGTGAAGGCATGACCGTAGTGTCAGACAGACCCGACACTGGGGCATCCACCTTGGGCGGACGGAACCATAGCCGGACCAGCTCTTCAGGAAAGGGATAACGCCTGTCCAGGCCCTTGGGCACCGACGGTAACTTGTTAGGCCTTTCCCATTCCTTGAGAATCATGTTAGAAAATTGGCCTGCTCAGGAAAGACTTGTCTCCATCTCTCAGGCCGAAACAAATCACCCTGAATCCTCTTAGCTGCTCTAGGAGGGACAATGTGCAGCGTCTCAAAGACCGCAGCCAGCAACTTCTCCGTATCATCAGGGAGCCATGCATCCTCGCCAGAGTAAGAACCGGGCCCACTGTCATAGCCAACAGAATAATCCACCGTGGAGATGGGGTCCTCATGCAACTCGCCCTCCTCCACGGAGCTGGAGCCTCCAAAAAGATCATCATCGCCATAAATATCGGAATAACTGGCTCAATATGCTGCCTCTTACACGTGGCCTTCTTAGGAGCCGGGCGAGAGATCTGTCTCTCAAGGCTGGCCACCCGATAAGCCAAATCAGCTTGGGACCCCCTACTGGCTTTCCGCTGGGGGCTGAGTGCAACTGTGGGGGTTCTGGAGAGGCCGCAAGTAATAACGAGCTAGGGGCAGATACGCCTGCCTGATCATGCTCCAATATAACACTTCTGGTGCAAGTGACACAAACAGTGCTGAGTCCACCCAGAGGGCTAGTATCGCACATGGGGCAGAGCTTCACCCGCCCAGATGGGGCCCCTAGTTCACTATCCCCAGAAGCCTCAATTATGGTGATTAGAGCAATGATATGTACGTTACAAGGTACTGCCGGCCCAAACCTAATAAGCCCTCAAAATAAGTTCCTCTTATGTGATCCCTCTTAACAGGGAGAGGGCGTGGAGAGAGGTGGGGCGGTGACCGGGAGGAACCACAACCCTTAATCTATCAAGGGGCCCACCTAAAAGCCACGAAAAAGAAAAAAAAAACATAAGCATCCCACAGCACATGCACTGCAATACAATAAAAAAGAGTTTAGCAAG